>OX451735.1:1064784186-1065498849 GCA_948472305.1 Vicia faba
TGTTGCTTGAGGACAAGAAAAGGTCTAAGCGTGGGAGGATTTGATCGCACTGAATCGCACTATATTTCTGACTCAAATATCACATGTTTTCCTTAGTTTTTATTATCATTTTCTCGTATTATGTTCCTTTTTCCTTCGTTTTCAGGATTCTTGTCATTTCAGAGCCTTCTGTGAAGAAACGAGCCAAAACGCCAAGAAATTAGGGTTTTTCAAGACATTTTGCACTTATGGCGTTCAGCGCCGCGCTGGCTACAGGGAACGCGATGACGTGGCCCACTTTCACCCAGAGATCAACTGCCACGTTCCCATGATGTGGCAGTTCCAGCCACCGCGCCCGCGGCCACCCCCACCGCGCCCGCGACCTTCACAACAAGCTTCCCGCTCAAAAGAAGTTAAGGGGCATGCTGGTCTTTACGCATCTCAAGGATCCTCTATAAATAGTTTTCGATTTTCATTCTTTAGTTTCATCCAAGCTTAGTACAATCTTAAGCCATATACTATCAGTTTCTGTAAAGTGATAATCTCTTCACATCGGGGAGTTATTGCGGTGTAGATTGAGTTGTAATCGAGTCTTGGAGCACTTTGGTTGAAGTTCATCATACCAGCCTTACCTTTCCGTAGATTTGTATCAGATTCAAGTCTCCGACTGGAGCAAGGTTCTATTTTATTGCATTTCTTTATTTAATTGCTCTTACCATAGTCTACACGTTTTATAGACTTTAAATGCTCTTACCATAGTCTACACGTTTTATAGACTTTAAATGCTCTTACCATAGTCTACACGTTTTATAGACTTTAAATGCTCTTACCATAGTCTACACGTTTTATAGACTTTAAATGCTCTTACCATAGTCTACACGTTTTATAGACTCGCACTTATTATGTCTGGCTAAACTATAAAGGTTAGGATGTAATGATTGTCATCATGGTCGTGTTCCAATTATCATGCTAGTGAAAATACTCTGGGGATGTTTTGCTTCTAACTTAAGTCAATTGTGTTTAAATGTTTATTGGGTAAGATCGAAAGCCGTCCAAACTAATGATACGACTTGATTATTATTTAACCAAACAAAAAGAGCGAAAGTTGTTGATTGGTTAAATAGGAATCATTGACCTTTTTTAGAAAAACGATTTTGGAACTATTTTCGGACGCGTTTGTAGGTTTGAAATCTGACTCTTGGTCAAAAGCCAAAAGTCTCTTTAAGTTAATCATTCCAAGTAAAATCACTTTTCTGTTAAGTCAAAACTATCAATTTCTTAAAAATAGGTTTACCTCTTTAACGCGGAAGGCACCCTTTATATGTGACAATAAAGGAATTTAATTTAAAGAGTAAACTCGGTTCTTAGTAGTCAAAAGCTACAAGTTCCCGTTAAATTGATTCTTTACTATCAATAGAAAATACTGCCCCATAAGTAGGTTCATCTACGCATGACCAGACCAATATCTGATTACATGATTTACATTCCAACCTGTCTTTTAAAACTGTTATTTACCTCGCTCATTTACTTTGTGCACTGCACTCACATCAATATTCTTGTTCGCCTTAGATAAGCACCTTAGCAATAGAGTTGATAGATTGACAATTGGTCTCTGTGGTTCGATAATCTTATATATTACTTCGATAGGCTGTACACTTGCAGTACTACATTTAGGCTATACGTTACAGATTAAACCCATCAGTGTTCCTCTTCGATCCAGTGAAAGGACGTGGCTTTCGATCCAGAGGGAATTGTTAAAAGGGACTGATGGATCACCTGTGAGGGCTCTGAATTTAAAATATATGTTAGCAAAAATAAAATCATGACCTGGGTGCCAAGCCCAGGTCCTTCGATTCTGTGTGCACTGGACTTATTTATGCTGTATCTGCAACATAAACGTTAGAGACAAAAAGAAACAAATACATACCTGGGTACCACACGCGGGTCCTTTGATCATGAATGAAAATCGAATGACTATGACATGAAAAGAAAATATGAAATTTGATTCCTTACTTTTTCCTTACCAATAATGGTGTATGGATTTGTCGTGTTGGAGATGTCTAGTGCTTAGGCATGTTCTCTGCAAACTTCAAGGAGTGAGTGGAGTTTTGTTGAAGATTCCTTCGATTTGGATTACTCAGGAGATTTTTGACAATTTTGGTGTGGCTTATGAGGCAGCGTGTGCGTACAATGTGTATGTTCTCCAGTGTATCCCAACTGTGTGCGTGTGTATGTGGTCTCCTCCTTTTTTCGTCCTCTTTTTCTAAGCTTGATAGTGTTCTCCTTATATAGAGGGGATGGAGGGGACAAGAGGACAAAGGAATAAACAGCCATTAAGTTGGTGTTTTAAAGGCCATGAATATCATTTTGAAACTTTACCAAAGATGTGGAATTCTTGTCTCTTTTTGAATTTGAATGAATGTGGACACAAATGACTTTGGAATACTCTCCTTTGAATGACTCTGATTTCCTCCTTCAAATTGCTCTAATTGCCTCCTTCGAATGGCTCTGATTGCCTCATTCGAGTGTCTTTGATTGCCTCCTTCGAGTGGCTCTGATTTAGCTCCTTCAATGGAGTCCATCCACATCAATTCGAATTGCTCAGATCTTTGATGACTCTGAATTCAGAGTTTTCCCTTATTAGAGTTTCTTTAATTAAGTCAATATCTGCATCAATTCGAATTGCCCAGAATTCTCTTCGTCAGAGCATTTGTCCTTTTTGGTGACTTTGGATTCGAATCTATTCAGAGTTTCCTTCATCAGGGCTTCTTCGAGTGAGTCTACTTTCCCTAGCTGCTTGATTCAAACAACTCAAACGAAAACTTCAATCTAGCCAATCGAAAACCTCTTTTGTCACCACCTTCGAATGCCATTGCACAAGAGGCCTGGGCCTGGCCACATGTAGGACCAAGACTCATCATAAGATAAACTTGCATTCAGTGATTATGTGTCTCTTTCGAATGACCAACAATATGTGTCCTTCAAATGGGCTTTTGGAGTGCTCTTTCAAAGGGGTCATATTCTATGTCATAGTGCAGAAGCTGTATTGATGGGTCTTGGCCTTGAGAGCAAGCGCGGAGGAAGTCTTTTCCTTATGCATTAAAGGCAATCATAGAAGAAACCATTTCCCTGGTGAATCCAAAGAAGGCATGAAGGGGCTTTTGGCCTTGTGAATCAAAGGGAACTTGAAGAGGTTGTTAGCCTCGTGAATCGAAGGAACTTGTAGAGGCTGTTAGCCTCATGAATCGAAGGAAATTCAGACGTAGACAATACGCAATCAAAGCCTTGTAGTTTGAATGTGATCGAAGGGGGACCCAATGCCCATTCGAAGCTTGTGAATCAGACTTGCATTGAAGAGTGCCAAATTCCTAATCGAAAACTTTGAAACAAAGCTTGCTCGAAGGATCTAGATGCCCAATCGAAGCTTGTCAAGATGCCAATCGAAAGACACCTTGTTCATCTTCAAAACTTTTATTTTTATTTAATAAAGTGTTTGTGACCACCTGTTTTACCCCAAAATTTGCCCTCTCATTCTATCAACTTTTCTCCTCACAATGCTCTTAGAACTCAAGATCAAGATAGGGTTTGCTCTGCTCAAGACATCTCCTTACACTGATGACCTAAATTAGGGTTTGAGTTTGCACATGGATTTCTGGACCTTCAATGCTCAAATTGACTTTCATACTTCTTTTTGGACTCATAAGTTTGTCCATACCAAGTTTCATGCCTTGAATCAAATTTTTGCCCAGTCAATTGGACAGTTGACCTAGAAATCAGCTATATTGGGGAAAAAGTCAACTGTAGCCAATTTACAATCAAACCTCATGAATTTTGACCCACATCAACATTATGAACTCATATTGAACATTTGATCAAATTTGGACCACAACTCCACAAGAAATTTGATCAGATCACCAAAAGGGCTAAATGGTCATTTTTAGGGTTTTGATTGTACAAAGGCAATTTCTGACTTTTTGACCTAGCCAATGGCAAATTGGGTTCAACCAAGTACTCAATGGCATCATCTTGACCTATTCAACAAGTTCAAAAGATCTCAAATGCATGGGATTGACAGATGAATTTTTCAGTCAACTGAGCAAAATTTGACTGTACACTGAAAAGTCAAACTTTGACTTTTTGGTCAAAATCAAGTGCCAAGGGTCATTTTTCATCAAGATGTGTCAAATTATGAAACTTGTTCATAAAGAAACCCAAAATTGAAAATTAGGGTTTGAAATTGAAAATTTTCATAACTTAGAATTTTTCTAAGTTATGAAATATTCTTAATTTTTCCTAACTTTGCCTCACATTTTCACTATGATGCAAATGGATTCAAACAAAACTTATAACATGAAAGTTGTATTCCTCCACAAAGTCTACAACTTTGATTCACAAAGTTTTCTCAAAAGAATCTTGGATCTCAAGTTATGATATTTGGAATAAGGGTCCCTAAAACTTTTAACTTTGTGAAAATTTGCCCTAGTTTAGGCAGGATTTTGACCCATCTTCTTGGCCATTTTTCACATAGTTATACTTGGGATCTCAAGTTGCATTTCAAAGATGGATTATAGTGCATGTTTCTAGATTTCAAAATTGTCCAAGAACTCCTCAAACACATTTGTGGTTAGGGAGAATCGAATGCTTGAAATTGGCAAAAACTCACTTTGTATCCATGGCAAATTCATGTTCACTCAAGTGGAATTTTCAAACCAGCATGCTTTGTACTAGTTTGCAGGCTTCTAAACCATTTCACACTCCATAATTTAATGCAAATCCATTGAGCTAATGCATTATCTTGGTCATTTGGACATTGTACACAAAACTAAGCCTTAAGTAGAAAAAGGCAAATTCCCATTTTTGAAAAGGTATGCTTTATATCAAACCATGATCTTTGAAGCATAGGGCCAAGATCTCAGAAGCCAAATCAAATCTAAAAATTCCAGCAACCAAGAGGATTGTATGCAGTATATTTAATGGCTGGTATAGGCCTGTAAACACAGTTTCCACATCTTTGCTTCAAAAACAAGAAATTGTCCAAACACTTGACAACTTGAAAACCAGTCATTGTTAGCTTACACAAACACTTTGAACAACTTTCATACAACTCTTTGAGCAAGATACACGAGTGTTTGAGCCCCAAAGCACCCCATAGCCAGAAATCACTCTTCTTTGGCAAAACAGGGCAGGTGCTGCAACTTGAGTGCCATAGCTCATTTGGCTCGTGCGTTTTGCCCCTTTTTGCTTCAAACACCTTCCATTCAACTCACTCAAGCTATCCCAAACCTCCATTGCCAACTGTAACTCCATTTACAGTGTTCACCATTTTCATTTCAAGCTTGTGCAGGTTGAGTTCTAGAGGCTGATTCAGGGACATTCAAGGCAAGATAGCTATTGGAAAAGATCAAGTGAAGTTCAGGCAAGCTACCAGGCACCTCAAAACTTTTTGAGAAGCACTGCATTGCCCTACACGAATCCAACTGAAACAGGTTTTTCATCACTTTCTATCTCTCTATTTAGGAACATTTAGCTTTAAGTTTGTGAATAAAAAATGTAGTATTCCAAGCTTGGAAGCCATACATATGCTCAACTTTCATTTATATTAAGTGTGCTAGGAGAATTTCATCCATGAATATGCTGAAAAAACTAGGTCAGATTTTAGGGCCAGAGAAATTCTCTCTGGTCTTTGAGAGTTAAGATTAATGCTTTATATGGTTAGAATCGTATTGAAATTCTCTACAAGTTTGATGTTGTGAGTTTTGGCAAAAGATCACGTATACATGATCTAGCATTTGAACCAGGGCACGCGCGCGTTTCTGTCTGGAGGAAGAAGATGAAGTTGGCTTGGGCTGGGCTTACGCTGGCTTGCTTCTAACACCTCCCTTTTTTCAGTTTTGCACCCCCTGGCCCAATTTCTTGTATTTTCATATTTTTGCATTTTTATTCTCATTTCTGATTTTCTTTATTTATTTCCAATAATAAAAAATGCTTAAAAAATATTTTCATAATTTTTTACATTTATTTGGCATTTTATTTTAATTTTTCTAATATAGAAAACATTTTAAATACTTTTATATTATTTATTTAAACTTGAAAATAATATGTAAATTATACTTTTATTTTTATTATTATTTTTATTCATACTAAAAATATTATTAAAAATATAATTTATTTTTGTACATATTTTATTTTATATTATACATATTTAATATATATATATATATATATATATATATATATATATATATATATATATATATATATATATATATATATATATATATATATATATATATATATATATATATATATATATATATATATATATATATATATATATATATATATATATATATATATATATATATATATATATATATATATATATATATATATATATATATATATATACTTTTATTTTATTAAATACTTAGAATAAAAATACAAAAATATTACCTTTTTATTTTTAGTATTATTTATACTAAAAAATACCCTTTTTTAAGTATATTTCATTTTTACACATATTAATATATTTTTTGTATATAAATAATATATAGTATTTATTTTCTTAAAGAAATTAGGGTTTACCCTTAAAACAAATAAAATTAATCTTTTTTTATTTATTTCTTTATACTTTTTTACACTAAAAATACTTTTACATACATGAACAAATTAAAATCTTTTTTGCATGATACATATTATTTAATATTTATTTATTTTGTTTATTTAAATATTATACATTTAAATATTTATGCATTATGATTCAATTTGGATGTAATAATAAATTAGGGTTTATATTTCCTGTCAAATACCCCCATCCCCATAATCATGTTGTAATAGCTTAGAACTTTAAATTCTCGCACTTTACGCTTTCAATTATACCATGATTAGAGAATTAGGGTTTGTATGCAAAATCAAAATCAATAAATAGCTTGACCTAATCAAAGACAAAAATGCATGAAAATCAAACACAATGCACACTTGCACCCCTAGGGTTACAATCCATTTATTGCCTTCAAAAATGGGCCATGGTATGCATGTTGGATACTTTGGCAAAACAAAAACAAAACAAAAGATCATAGTCCCTCGATGACGATATCTGAGTTGCCTAAACAAAAATGATCAAGTCCCTCAAGAAAATTGCCAAAAATACTTAACACAATTGCTATCATGGTCTATACGATGACCCGCGCCTGTCCCGTTTAACATCCTAACACAAGGTTGTTCACCAAATGCAATGGTGAAACAACACTGTCAAAAGGGTTAAAAACATAAGAAAGATCTTTGAGTAAAATAGGGTAGATAGCTCTTAGTTACTTGATCAAAAAGCTTGCAAAAACATCCTTGCTATTTTCAAACACACTTCACAACACAATTTCAAAACATTTCCGAAAACAAACTTTCAAAATATTGAAATCTTTTCAAAAGACAAAAACCCCTTTGTATACATTCAAACAAGAATCATTACAAAGGTTGCCACAACGATGGCCTCTTTTCAAAACATCTTTCAAAATCACACACAAAGCACCATTTCAAACAATTGGAAAAGCTAAGCAAGTGATCTAAACAAGTAACTAAGAGCCCATGGATAACCATGGATGAAAAGGGTGCTTGCACCTTCCCTTTTCATAATCTACTCCCCGAACCCAAGAAAACATCTTAAAGGTATTTCCTGTGCTTTTTGACCTTTCCTTAGGATAAAATAAAAAGTCGGTGGTGACTCTTGCTAAACCGAAACATTTGCGAACACAATCGCAAAACCTCAAGTCAGTTCTCCCACCGTATCACGGAACTGGCGACTCTGCTGGGGAAAACTTTAAAAGTGGATTAACCTTAGGGTTTAGATCACCTTTTGTATGATTATCTTGTTTGCTTTGATTGCTTTACATTTGGTTCTCTTTTTTGGGTTTTAAATCCTCCACCCGGATTTTTGGGAAACATTCATAGGTAAATAGCAATACGTTGTGGAAACTGTGCGGGGTATACCGACATGGTTGAGGCAATAGCTATATTAGTGCGACATATTTGTGAGTACCGGTAGCCTTTGAGTTAATCAAAGAGAATACGGGGCCGCTGAGTGATGTCATGAAGCACTAATGAACTCTTAGAACCTTACTTGACCATCTTGGCCTTATTAGGGGTAGTGAGATGACCGGCTTTGGTGCAGTCCGAAGTTGGTAGATACTCGATACTACACTCATTGAGGGTTGTTTTCTTGGAATATTTTGGTCGCCAGTTAAGTGGCTAAAACAAAACAATGAACACAGAAAATAATCCAGTGATATTGAGCTCCTTAGAACCCGGTTACTATTTATAGGACAGGTTGAGCCAACTAACTTCAAGAGGATACTTACCTATGGAACCTCATGCAAGCCTGAAACTAGGATCTTGTGTGACTTGCTTGTACATGTGTTTGTGCATACATCATGAACATCATAAAAGCATCATGTGCATCCACTAACCATTTCAAGGGATTGGATCTTCATCTTTGTTCTTGTTTTGTAGGTAATAGAATCTCTTCGCAGGAAAACAATTCAAGTCAACCTTGTGAGAATCCCTCCTCAACTCAAGGAGCTTACTTCCAAGATTCAAGAGAATTATCCCTTCAGTGAAAGACATGGTAGACTTCTCAACTTGGTCAACTTCAAAATTGAAGAAGACATGGTGAAAGTTCTCTTCTAGTTCTTTGACCCCCTACACCACTGTTTCACATTTCCTGATTACCAACTAGTGCCTACTTTGGAGGAATTTTCTCAACTCCTGAGGATTCCTATTCTTCATCAACTACCCTACAACGGTACAGAAAGAGGACCAAAGCCTGAAGATGTTGCTCAAGCCTTACACTTGCAACCATCTGATATCAAAGGTCATTGGGAAACCAGAAGTGGTGTCAAGGGTTTCTTGGTAAAGTTTCTGTTTGAGAAGGTACAAGACTGCCGGAATTCTCTAGATCTACAAGCTTTTGAAGAGATTGTGGCACTCCTAATCTATGGGCTGGTCTTGTTCCCAAACCCTGATCAGCTTATAGATGTAAACACTGTCAAGATTTTCATATCTCGGAATCCTGTGCCTACATTGCTTGGGGACATCCTACACTCATTTTACACACAAACAATGAGGAAAAGAGGTGTTCTCATGTGCTGTACTCCTCTTCTAGCAAGGTGGTTTATTTCTCACCTTCCCCAAACAGTTTTGAAGAATGAGCAGGGTTTAAGGTGGTCACAACGATTGATGACCCTCACACATTCTGATGTTCATTGGTGTTCTTGATCCAGAGAAAATGTCATCATCATTGATCATTGTGGAGAGTTCCCTAATGTTCCATTACTTGGTATTAGGGGAGGCATCACCTACAACCCCTGTTTAACTCTAAGGCAATTTGGATATGCTCGGAGGGATGGCCCTCATGATATGCTGATCCATGACTTGGTTTTTGACTTCGACAACGATACACAAGGACTTCGACAAAGGTTTATCAGAGCTTGGAGGATGCCCAACAAAGTGGATAGTAAGACACTTGGGCACAAGAATTCCATCTTCCTTGAGCCTTATCTCAAGTGGGTACGAACCCGCGCCCAGAGTCATATGATGCCATATCCTCACATTCTCCCCGTGATCAAAGAACTTGTTATGAAAGGAGAGGTTCCATACACCCTCCTACATCCAGACATGCCAACATCATTGGAAGAATTACAAAAGAGTTGGATACAACTCTAAGAAGAACATAATACTTTTGAAGCCAGCTTCTATGCCAGTGAGAAGAAGGTTTTGGAACTTACCCGCCGGCTTCACGAAGAGGAAACTCTTAACACTTACATCGCGCCAAAGAGGATGCGCAATGTCTTTTTACATTAAGAATTTTGTAATATTTTGCTCATGGGGCATTTATGTACTAACAACTTTCTTCTTATTAATATGACGTGTGTTCTTTTTTGTTTGCAACAAATTTGAATTTCTGAATCCTTGAATGCATTACATGAATAACATATCATTCATCATATGCATAAATAGGTCTCCACACCAGGTTTCCTTATCTTTCTGCTGTTTATTTCAGCAAGATGGATTTGGAGCAGACGGTTAAAGATCTACAAGCACAAAATTCATAATTCCAGCAACTCTTCATGACCTTAGCAAAGGGTCAAGAGGATCTCAAAGCACTGTTAGAGAAAGAGAAGGAACCGGAAAGGAAGAAAAAGAAAAGAATTGGGGTAGCCACCATGGGAAGGAGATTTGAGCATCAGGCTAGGAGAGTTCTGGAGTTCCCCTCAACGTCTGACGAAGGGGTTGGTAAAGGAAAAGGCGTTGCAGTGCCTTCTGAATCTGAAGTTGAAGAAGAAGAAGAGGAAGAGGACGAAGATTACTCAGAACAGCAATATCCCCCGGCGGATGATAAGTATAAAAATCTTGAGGATCGGTTGGCAGCCATGGAGTTGCAAAGGGTACCTGGTTTAGATTTCGAAGAACTAGGGTTGGTCGCTGGGATCGTCATTCCTCCCAAGTTCAAAGTACCTACATTTGCCAAGTATGAAGGTTTGTCCTGTCCAAAGATGCATCTGAGATCCTACGTCAGAAAGATCCAACATCACTCCTCTGATAAGGATCTTTGGGTCCACTTTTTTCAAGATAGCTTGTCGAGAACACAATTGGACTGGTTTTATCAACTTGAGAGATCAGATGTTCATAACTGGGAAGACTTAGCTGCTACTTTCTACCGACAATACCAATACAATGCAGATTTAGCGCCTACTCGTACTCAACTACAGAGTATGGGTATGGCTTCTAATGAGGGATTTAAGGAGTATGCCCAGAAGTGGCGGGATTTGGCTGGAAGGGTGCAACCACCTTTGTCGGATAGAGAGCTGGTTGACATGTTTTTAGGGACTCTGTCAGGTCCATTCTTCAATCATTTAATCGGGAGTTCATCTGCAGGATTCACCAAACTAATTCTGACCGGTGAAAGGGTCGAGGCTGGCATTAAAAGTGGTAAAATTCAGAAAGATGCATCCGCTTCCACTGCTATTAAGAAGACCTTCCCAGCTAAGAAGGAAGTTTCTGTTGTTCACAACCAGAGAAACCAAGGAAGAATAGAGCGCCGACCAACGGTGGGGGTTGTTATGATCCAAAACTCCTCAACCGATCAACCTCGCAACAATCAACCAAGAGCTAATCAGCAAAGGGTAGAAAGGCCACAACGGAAATTCACCCGAATCAACATGACACCGGCTCAAGTCCTCCCTCATCTGTTAAAGCTGAATCTCACCAACTTGAAAGAAGCGCCGAAGAACCCCAATACCTCTTCTCCTTATTATCACTCCAATGCAAAATGTGCATACCACTCTGATAGTGTAGGGAATGATACCAACAACCGTTGGGCTCTTAAAAACAAAATCCAAGACTTGATAGACGCCAAGGAGGTAGAATTCGATGCGCCCGAAAAGCCGAATGTGATTTCTGCCCCAATGCCCAAACACGGTAATAATGTCCATGCCATTATGGAAGATCTTCATGTCACCACCTTTAATGAATTAATGACTCCGCTACCAGTGATTAAAGTGAATTTGATGAAAGCTGGGATATTCCCAGGCTGTGGAAAAGACTGTTACTTCTGTTCAAACTTGCAAGCTGATTGCCCACTGTTGAAATCAGGCATCCAACGCCTGATGGATACCCAAGAGATCCTCTTTCAAAAGACTCCTGTTGATACTATCACTCATGTTACTCCTGCTACCTTTGATACTCCAACCAATGACATTGCCATAATAACCATCTTCGACGATCTTTCCAAGACCTGCAAAAGGCCTGTTAAGATTACGCCTGATCCTAAGTTTGTGTCGTTGAAAATCACCATGCCGGGGCCTGTCCCGTATGAATCTAACAAAACGATACCATGGAACTACGGAGGAGAACTCTTCTACCATGGTATCAAGTAGATTGAATCAGTCCAAGAGAATTCCGATGTTGAAACCCCTAATATAGGGAATATTGCAGGAACGAGCAAGATAACTCGCAGCGGAAGGATCTTCTCTCCGGAGATTGCTCCTCCACGACCAGTTATTGGACCCTCGAGAGTTTTTGCGCCTGTAAAGCCATCTGTGCAAATCCCGGTAATTGAAGAACTTGATACTCCTGAAGTTAGACCCTCTGATGTTACTGCCAAAGGTAAGGGGATACTAGAAGCGCCTGTCAGGATGAAGGCTCAGACTGTGGTAATCCACGAGACCACCCAGAAAGATATGGAAGAAATCTTAAAGATAATCAAGAAGAGCGAGTACGATGTCGTGGAGCAGCTAGGGTAGACCCCTTCCAAAATCTCCATGTTGGCTCTCCTACTCTGCTCCGAGGCTCATGCTAAGGCCTTAATCAAATTTCTAAAGACAGCACACGTGCCTCAAGAAACTTCTGCTGACCAGTGTCAAGAGTGCGTGGCTAGCCTTACCGCTGATAATGGTCTTGGTTTTTCTGATGCTGATTTAACCCCTAAAGGAAGGAAGCACAATGAAGCGCTGCATGTCTTGGTAGAATGCAGAGGGACCACACTTGCCCATGTTCTGGTTGACACCGGTTCATCTTTAAATGTGCTACGGAAAAAGGCTTTGGACAAATTGGACTGTGAAGGATTGACCCTAAAGCCCAGTAACATCATTGTTAGAGCCATCGACGGTTCTAAGAGGATGGTTCACGGAGAAGTGGACATTCCAATCAAAGTGGGCACAGAAATTTCAACTCTACTTTTTATGTGATGGACATCCGTCCTTCATATTCATGTTTGTTGGGAAGGCCATGGATCCACAACGCTGGGGAAGTCACTTCCTCTTTGCACCAAATGCTAAAGTAACCAGTACATGGTAAGATTATAACGGTGCACGGTGAGGAAGAGTACATGATAAGTCACCTCAACTCCTTCCTCTATGAGGAGTTAGATGGCAAATTCATAGAAACGCCTTTCCAGCGTTTTGAAGAAGTTTCTCCCGAAGTTGCAGTTGCAAAGACAATGACTGATGTGCCTATCGTTTCCAAGCCTGTGTCTAGGATGGCATCCCTCAAAGATGCGGAGGCTGTAATCAAAGAAGGAGGGAGTACAGTGTGGGGGCAACTGCCTAATTTTTCTCACAAGACAGACAAGTTCGGACTAGGTTTTACTGCTGCAGGCCAGAAAGCTGTGCGTCGCTCCCGGGCTGGAGGACCACCCTTAAAAATCACTCACCATGGAATTAATGTCTTAGAAGATGGTGATGAAGAAGACAACTTTGAAGATTGGATCTTTCCAACCGTTGAAGGAGGATTAACCAAATGGGAAGCGAAAGACTTCGTTCCCATCACTTTCATCAACCTGTAATTTATCTTTGAACAATTTCCTATTTTGGTATGTAATAATTAAACAATTCGTACACTTTCTTCGCCTTATGCCTTACCCGGGGCATATAGGTCCATTTTTAAGGGCTTGATTTCTTCATTATCATATGTCATTTTTTAATGAATCATTGGATGTTTTCATCTATAAACTGTTGTGTTCATTTTCTTTCCTTTTACATTTTGTTATGTTTAAGGATGGCTATCCCTTACACACATCCACACTCACAAAATGCAGGTACCCATCCACTCCGGATTCCATGAGTGACTATTATGCTTTGGCCTTCAGTGACTCTGAAGATTTGGTCAATCATGCCGAGTACGAAGGTGATGAAGACTGTGAAGTGCCTGGAGAGTTAGCCAGACTTTTGCAACAAGAAGAGAGGGCTATTCTGCCCCATGAAGAGTTGCTGGAGAGTGTCAATTTGGGAATAGAGGGAGACAAGAAAGAGGTTAAGGTGGGTGCCAACCGGGAGCCAAGTGTCAAAGAGCGGTTAGTTCAGCTGTTAAACGAATATGTTGAGATCTTTGCGTGGTCTTATGAAGACATGTCGGGACTAGATACAGATATCGTGGTTCACCGTCTCCCTACAAGAGAAGACTGTCCATCGATCAAACAAAAAGTCCGCCGGATGAGGCCCGACATGTCTGAAAAGATCAAAGATGAGGTGATGAAGCAATTCAATGCTGGCTTTCTGGCTATTACTTCCTATCCACAATGGGTTGCTAACATTGTGCCCGTGCCTAAGAAGGACGGCAAGGTCAGGATGTGTGTGGACTATAGAGACTTAAACAGGGCTAGCCCTAAAGACGATTTCCCACTACCACACATTGACATCTTGGTTGATAATACAGCTCAACACAAGGTATTTTCCTTCATGGATGGATTCTCGGGATACAACTAGATCAAAATGGCCCCCAAAGACATGGAGAAGACTACTTTTGTTACACAGTGGGGTACCTTCTGCTATAAAGTGATGCCATTCGGACTGAAGAATGTCGGGGCAACCTATCAGCGAGCCATGGTAGCTTTGTTTCATGATATGATACATCATGAGATTGAAGTCTACGTAGATGACATGATAGCCCGTTCACAAAGAGAAGAAGAACACCTTGATCATCTGCAAAAGCTGTTTGTCAGATTGAAAGAATATAAGCTCAGACTGAACCCTAGCAAATGCACTTTTGAAGTCAGGTCTGGTAAACTTTTGGGATTTATCGTCAACAACAAAGGCATTGAGGTTGACCCTGCTAAAGTCAAAGCTATACAAGAATTTCCTGCCCCCCGTACTAAAAAGGAGGTTAGAGGTTTCTTGGGACGCTTAAACTATATTGCAAGGTTCATCTCTCACCTAACATCTACCTGTGAGCCAATCTTCAAGTTGTTGAAGAAAGATCAGGTGGTTGAATGGAACGATGATTGTCAAGTTTCTTTTGATAAGATCAAGGAATATTTACTGGAACCTCCTATTTTGATGCCACCCGTCGAAGAAAGGTCGTTAATCATGTATCTGACTGTTTTGGATAACTCAATGGGGTGCGTACTGGGCCAACATGACGAGTCTGGCTGAAAAGAGCACTCTATTTATTACCTTAGCAAAAAGTTTACCGACTGTGAGACTCGCTACTCATTGCTCGAGAAAACTTGCTGCATGGGCTGCTCGCCGGCTAAGGCATTATATGTTGACACATACCACTTTGTTGATTTCCAAGATATATCCGATTAAGTATATCCTCGAGAAGCCTGCTTTATCTGGAAGAATCGCTAGATGGAAAATGATCCTGACAGAGTATGATATCCAGTACACAACCCAAAAAGCTATAAAGGGGAGTGTACTAGCTGACCATCTAGCTCATCAAGCCGTCGAAGATTACCAATCTATGAGATTCGACTTCCCCGACGAGGAAATCATGACATTGGACAACATTGAAGGTAAAAGACCGTATGATGGACCTAAACAAGGATCCTGATGGACCCTGTACTTTGATGGTGCTTCAAATGCACTTGGCAACGGTATCGGTGCAATACTTATCTCTCCGGAAGGTTGCCATACACCTTTCACTGCTCGACTTTGCTTGCTTCAGCTGCACCAACAACATGGCCGAATATGAAACCTGTATCTTTGGTCTCAAGGCTACAATTGACTTGGGAATCAAATCTTTGGTCATATTTGGGGACTCATCTTTGGTTATCAGCCAAATCAAAGGAGAGTGGGACACTAGACATCCTAATCTTATCCCATACAAAGAACATGTCCTGACATTGTTGCCTCATTTCGAGCAGATTACCTTTGAGCACTTCCCGCGATAAGAAAATCAGCTAGCAGATGCTATGGCTACAATGTCTTCCATGTTTAAACTCAACTGGGATAATGAGGCCCCCCAAATCACCATCAAACGAATGGACGAACCTGCACACTGTCATGAGATTAATACCGAAGAAGTGGTGGAACAACCCTGATTTCATGAAATTAAGAGGTATTTCCAGACTCGAGAATACCCTAAAGGAGCTTCCGTCAATGACGAAAAGTTCTTAAGGAGATTTTCTGCCAAGTTCTTCCTGAGAAATGGTATCCTTTATAAGCGCAACCATAATTGTGTTGTACTTCGTTGTATGGACAAGGTTGAAGCAGAGTTGATCATGACCGAAATACATAGTGGCACATTTGGCACCCACTTAAGCGGGCATACGATGGCTAAGAAGATTCTAAGGGTAGGCTACTACTGGTCTACCATGGAAGCTGATTGTCATCAACATTCCCGTACTTGTCACAAATGCCAAGTCTATGCTGACAAGGTGCATATTCCTCCAGTTCCTCTCAATATTCTAACAGCTCCTTGGCCATTCGCGATGTGGGGAACCAATATGATTGGAGAGATCAAGCCCACAGCATCCAATGGACATCGCTTCATCTTGGTCACTACTGATTATTTTACCAAGTGGGTCGAAGCCGCTTCCTACGCCTCCGTTACAAAGAATGTGGTTGCCTGCTTCATCAAGCAGAATCTCATATGCCGGTATGGTATCCCCGACAGGATCATCACGAATAACGATACAAATTTGAACAACACAGTGATCACCGCCCTGTGCGAGCAGTTCAAGATTCAAGATCACAATTCATCTCCCTATCGGCCAAAGATGAACAGTGCTGTTGAAGCTGCGAACAAAAATATCAAGAAGATCATTCAAAAGATGACAGTCACATACAAGGACTGGCATGAGATGTTACCGTTTTTTCTGCATGGATATCATACCATGAAGCGTACTTCAACGGGGGCAACCCCCTTTTCTTTGGTATATGGCATGGAGGTTGTTTTACCTATGCAGGTTTAGATTCCTTCCTTAAGGATCATGAAGGATGTTGATTTAAGTGAAGACGATTAGATTCAGACCCGGCTTGATCAGCTTAATTTGATCGACGAGAAGAGACTTACTGTTGTTTGCCATGGTCAGACGTATCAAAAACGGATGATCAAGGCTTTCAACAAGAAGGTCAGGCGTCAGGTATATCAAGTCGGAGATCTTATAATCAAGCGGATCATCTTGCTGCAAAGTGATCCCAGGGGCAAGTGGACTCCTACTTACGAGGGATAATTTATGATCAAGAACATCTTTTCTAGTGGGGAAATGATTCTGACCACCATGGACGCGACGACTTGCTGCATCCTGCGAACGCAGACATAGTCAAAAGATACTACGCATAAATGACCCGACAAGTTGAAAACCCGAAAGGGCGACTTGGGCAAAAATGGGCATCCCGGTGAATCGAAAACCGGAAAGGGCGGTTCAGGCACAAATTAGGGATAAAACGAAAAAAATATGTACACCCGACAAGTTGAAAACCCGAAAGGGAGACTTGGGCAAAAAAGGGTTTCCCGGTGGACTGAAAACCCGAAAGGGCGATCCAGGCAAAAGTTAGGGAATTAAAGCGTATGACTATGTCTCGTCGGATCACTTTAAGGACAATATCTTCACGACCAAACTTCAGGCTCATGATCAATCCAATCACTTTCGGACGAAGCAACGAATGGACAAGATACTCAGAGTTGTGAAGGCTATAGCAGAATTCTCTTACTAGGATGTTTGTCTCCTTTGTACAAAATACTTACAAAAGTTAATATAAAAATACTTCAAAGTGCAGAAATTTGCTTGCCTTTCCTTTCTTTTTACACTTATGTTTTATTTGAAAACGTCCAATTGTTTGTTAAATAGGCATATGCATTTGAATATAATCACTGCTTACAAATGAAACAAAATAAGAAAGGATAATTACTGATAGGTCGAAAGTATAGGGAGCCGTCTTTAGGCTATTCCATAAGAAATCCCCCACAGTATGTCATCCAGATCCTCAACAAAGCTAAAACCTTGAAGTACATATCCCCAGCAGAGTTAAGCTTCAAAATTCCCATCAGAGTTAAGTCTCTAAACTCCCGATCCCCAGTGGAGCCCAAAGACTTTGAACTACAGACCCTCAGCGAAGATGAAACCTTCTTCCCCAGTGAAGTCAAATTTCCAACTATCAATCCCCAGCGGGAACCATTCAGTTTTCCCCAACTTCCCCAGCAGGTTATCTTAAAAGTCTGAGAATCAACCAGATAACAGTTAACTTTTTGTATTATCCCCAACTAGGATAATTCCCCAGTAGATTGGCATACAACCCAAGCTCCTGATTTTCCCGGCAGAATAAACACTCTCCCCATAGATTTATTTCCCGACAGAATGAAGATTCTAATTCCTATTTTTTCCATTTGAAGCCTCCCAGGTTTTAATTCCCCAATAGAGGTCGTCGGATTTCTCCTTACTTCCTCAGGAAAGTCATGAAGAATTCTCATTCCCTGTAAAAGTTGTCAAGATTCTTGTTAATCCCCACAGGTCACCAAGGATTTTCAATCCCCAGCATTGGTCAAGGATTTACTTTCTCCGCCAGCAGTCAAAGATTTCATTATCTCCAGTTATCAATGATTTATTTTCCTCAGCAAGGCAACTAATCAGCTTACATGCACATCCATTACATTAATATATCATAAACATCGATGAAACACATTCTATTGCATCATACATATCATGCAACATAACTTTGTGCTTTAGCTAACATTCTACCCTTTTCAGTATAAGATTAAAAAGCTATCTTTAACAACTATTCAGAGATTTCAGATACAGTATGGATACACTCCAGACACGGCGGTCATTCTATTACTCATTCATAATTTCAAGTCAAGATACAGTATTGATACACCCCAGACACAACGGTCATTCTATTATTCATTCAGACTTCAACAATCAGATACAGACTAGATACGCTCCAGACACGGAAGCCATTCTATTTCTCATTCAGATTCAACTATCAACTTCAAGTTCAGATACACTCCAGACACGGAAGTAATTCTTCTACTCATACAGATCTCAACTTCAGATATAGTCCAGATACACTCCAGACACGATTGCTATTCTGTCACTCATTCAAAATTTATCCCCAGCACATAGATGTTCCATACACAGATGTTTCTCTGTCACCCATTCAGAATACAGATACACTCCAGACACGACAGTTATTCTGATATTCATTCAAAGAATCAAATACAGTTACAGTGCGGATACACTCCTGACACGGACGCCATTCCTTTGCTCATACCAATCAAATCTCCAGATACAACTCAGATACATTCCAGACACTGGTACCATTCTGATGTTCATTCTACTGTTTTTCAACAAAAAAGTTTTGGATGGTGTGATCGGTGGATCTGGAACTGACTGTTTAACGCTGGTTCGCGAAATGTCGCGGTAAGCAAGAGTCGCCACCGTCTTTTATTTTCTCCAAATGGAAAGGACAAAAGCACAGAAAAATTCCTTAAATAGATTGCTCTCGGTTCGGGAGGTAGATTATAGAAAGGGAAGGTATTAGCACCCTTTCTATCCATGGTTATCCATGGGCTCTTAGATACTTGCTCATTTGTGTTTTCAAAAATGGTTTGTTTGCTTTTCAATTGTGGGTTTAAAAAGTTTCTTTGAAAAATTTCAGTTCGACTCGTACGTCAGAGTGTTTGAAAAATTGCTTTCGAAAGCTTTTTTGAAAAGGTGTCGGTGTGAAAAGTATTTTTTGATTTGTTTTTGAAATTAGAGCAAGTATCTAGAGTCGTCTACCTACCCTAAGGAATTCGTCTGTGTTTTTGTCCTTTCCATTTGGAGAAAATAAAAGACGGTGGAGATTCTTGCTTACCGCGACATTTCGCGAACCAGCGTTAAACAGTCAGTTCCAGATCCACCGATCACAGAACTGGCGACTCTGCTGGGGATGAGAAGATTCTGTCGACGACGATCTTTCCATGGCTTTTGGCTGAGGATAACCCAGTTATATCCTGTTAAGGAAATAACTCTTTGAATAAAGCCGGGCGACGCGTTCGTGCCTTGAGAGGGGTAAGCTTCCGTAACTTACTGGGGATAAGCTTATTGCTTGGGGAGATGGATTCCAATTTTCCTGGGGAAGCCGGATTGGACTCTCCTGGGGAAGTATCGAACTGTATTGGTTATGTTCTTCAACGGAACCTACCCTGATACCTTGGAGGATAGAACGATCAGATTGCTTAGACCACCCCTTATTGCCCCTGTTTCTATGGGGGAGGCATTTGTGGGGTACTGATAGTTGTTGATGGACAAACCTTCTTCTGGCAGACAGATGGCAGGATGACAGAACATAGTCGTACGCTTTAATCCCTAACTTTTGCCTGGACCGCCCTTTCGGGTTTTCAGTCCACCGGGATACCCATTTTTGCCCAAGCCGCCTTTTCAGGTTTTCGACTTGCCGGGTGTACAGATTTTTTCATTTCATCCCTTATTTTGCCCGAACCCATTTGGTTCGCCGGGAAGCCCTAATTTTTGCCTAGGTATGTCAACCTAGCGGGTCTTTGATTTTGCGCAGTATTTTTTCGACTATGTCCACGCTCTCAGAATGTAGGGAGTTGCCCCTGTTAGAAGTGTTTTTGTCATGCCACCAGAAGACGTCTGATCGTGCAGGATTCGTTGTTGGAGTGCCCCAAGTGACTCAGACGGAGATTTGCCACTGGTTATTTTGGCATTTTGAAAGATTCTCTGGATCTTGACTGGATTGCCCTAGATGATGGACCCTACTCATGTCTGCCCCTTGATTGGAGGTACTTCTGTTCATTAGATTTTCGTCATGCGAATTTCTATGTTGTTCAAACAAAAAGTCATATGCAAACAAAGTTATGTTAAAAATGCAAAGCTTATGTCTGTCTTGAAGATTTTGAAAATGCATTTTTTCATAAAACAAGTGATTGTTTGTAAAACGTGATGTCAATTCCATATTTTACCGTAGGCCTTCAGGAGTCAGGATACCTTTCGTACAGTATGCTTTCGAACTAACCCATGCTTCAGCTAGGACTTTTAAGGGTTATAACGTGGCTTGGTTCACGGTTTAAGAAACAAAGGATAAAGGCTCAAATTTTATTTGTACCCACCCGCTCTTCGTGACGTTCTCCAAACCTAAACTCAGTTGATCATACGTTAGACCTTGTTTGAGTCTTTGCTCTGATTTTCCGGTGATGATTCAGGTGTTGATAACTTATCTTGAATAGGCAGTCATTCCTTTTTTTTTGTTGAGGGTTTGTAGGACCTCTCTCTTTTGATTTCGTTATCCCTATTTTTTGCCTGAACTGTTTCCTTTTTTGGAATTACAGTCAGCGGGATGCCCCAGTTTCATAAGTCCCCTTGGTAGGTTTAGACTTCTTGGGCTTTTCATTTATGATTTTTTCATGACTGCCTGTCCTTATGATTGTTCTGAACCATCACTGTCTTTCTTTTTGTAAGGACCTCTTTGGTGCCATTCGTTATGCATTTGGATCAACTGAGAGAACTACCCTGCCCCAGGTTATGATAAAGGGTTTCAATTTTCGAAAATAAAACTCCTACTTCTTTGGCTCAGAGGGGTTGACGAGGGATTATCTTCCTTATTACTCCAGTGTTTAGGAATTGAAACAATGCCTGTACCTCATCAACGGGGTCTGTTCAAAAGCATACTGTAATGATCATGGTATCGTTTTCGTCATCCTCCCTCAAGAGGCTCAGAATTATTAACCGAGAGTTGACATCAGAAAAAATATGAAAAGAATATAATAAAAATAATTGTATTAATTCCAAAAACAGACATATGCGATGCATTGATAGAATAAAAGAGTTTGCTATGACATTAATTGTTTGTATAAGCAAAGAAAAATACAACTCAAAAATTCACATAAACAAAAGTCTTCAATGATTGGGTAACGGAGCAGTGATTATGTTCGGAGTCTCAGGCACTTCAAACTAAATCTCCCCGGCGTCGATCATATCTTGGATCTTGTTCTTGAGAGGCCAGCAGTTGTCCGTAGTATGCCCCGGGCTATCAGAATGATATGCGCACCTATCATTGGGGTGATAGTTGGGAGCAGAAGTGTTCGGATTCCGGAGAGGAGCCCTTAAGGTGATCAGCCCTGCCTTCAACATTTGTTGTAGTGCTTGATCCAGCGACATGTTGAGTTTGGTATACTGTCGTTTCTCCTTGCGCTGCTGCCCCTGTCCTTGTTGAGCAGGTCCGGGATTGGAGATCTGGATTGCCCCTGCCTCATGACGGCTCTTTCTACCGTGCACAGCATTGGATTCTTTCTTTCCATGATGAGGCTTTTTATCAGAAGGTGCAGCCTCTTGAATTTTCCCAGACCGGATACCAGCTTCTATTTGCTCCCCAGTCAAGATAAGATCTGTGAATCCAGCAGACGAATTCCCAATTAGGTGGTTGTAGAACGGACCAGACAGGGTCCCCAAGAACATATCGGCAAGTTCCCGATCAGTCAGAGGTGGTTGTACCCTTCCAGCAAGATCCCTCCATTTCTGCGCATATTCTTTAAAACCTTCACTTGATCCTAACGATATACCCTGGAGTTGGGTACGCGTAGGGGCAAGGTCGGCATTATATTGATATTGCTTATAGAAAGCAGTAGCCAACTCCTCCCAGTTACGAACCTTGGTCCCATCCAGCTGATAGAACCATTCGAGATGAGTCCCTGAAAGACTCTCCTGGAAGAAGTGGATCCACAAATTCTTGTCCACCGTATATGGTTGAATCTTCCGAACATAGGACCTGAGGTGCAGCTTGGGACAAGACGCCCCATCATACTTAGAGAAGGATGGTACTTTGAACTTGTGGGGGATTATCACACCAGTTGACAAACCCAGATCTCCGAAATCCAGCCCAGGTACCTGTTGAATCTCCATAGCTTTCAGCCTATCCTCCAACTGTTTGTACTTGTCCTCAGCCGGAGGGTACTGTTCGTCATTGAAATCTGTCTCGTTGTCGGAGACCACTGGACTAGGCACCTCTCTCTCATGGTGACTGCTTTCCCTCACAGACGGGGTTGTCCTCTCAGTTTCAGTCTGCGGTGTATTCCCAGATCTGCGTCTAGGGATGAACAAGACAGTCCTCTTCTTCTTCTTGTCCTTCTTCAAGAGCAGAGCCTTCAGATCTTGTTGCCCCTGGGTCAAATTCATGATCAGCTCTTGGAATTGGGCGTTCTGAGCCTGGAGGTCCTTGATAGTCTGCTCGGCTGATGATTCAGGATTCATGGCGATCGGCTGAAATAAACAGCGAGGAAGGGTAAGCAACCTGTCAAGGGATACCTGCAATGCAATGAGATGTATGACATGCATGTAATGTTTTCAAGGACCTCGCGGGGTAAACAGAAAATTTGTTAGCATTTGGAACCGGTGGCTTGATTGAAAGAACTTCATGTTGTTGAGAGTCCTTCTTCAAGGGTCAAAGGCTCACCATATCCAGTGGGTCATAGCCCCTGACAACCTTGGCTAGAGGAAAATAAATCCTCTTTGCCCCTTGCTGGGTAATTGGTTTATCATGACCTGCATCACAAGCCCTTGAGATCCTCGAAACGGGTTAGGATGTATGCAATGGTATGCAATGGTATGATGTCATGCTATGCATGGGGGTGATGTAGGTAAACCCTGTTATGAGTCCCAATTAAGGACTATAAACAAACCCTGCAAGAAACTCAGTATACTTTGTTATGAGCCCCAATTAAGGACTATAAACAAAACCTGCAAGACTTAGTAACCCTGTTATGAGTCCCAATTAAGGACTATAAACAAAACCTACAAGAAACTTGGTAAACCTTGTCATGAGTCCTAGTTAAGGACTATAAACAGAACCTGCAAGTAGTTAGTACACCCTGTTATGAGTCCTAGTTAAGGACTATAAACAAACCCTGCAAGAAACTCAGTATACTTTGTTATGAGCCCCAATTAAGGACTATAAACAAAACCTGCAAGACTTAGTAACCCTGTTATGAGTCCCAATTAAGGACTATAAACAAAACCTGCAAGAAACTTGGTAAACCTTGTCATGAGTCCTAGTTAAGGACTATAAACAGAACCTGCAAGTAGTTAGTACACCCTGTTATGAGTCCTAGTTAAGGACTATAAACAAAACCTGCAAGAAATTTAGTACCCTGTTATGAGTCCCAATTAAGGTATGAGTCCCAATTAAGGACTATAAACAAGACCTGCAAGAAACAAGTGTCAGGTAAAAAGCACGCAGATAGTCAAGTACGAAGGCACACAAGTCACACAAGAGAAGCCCTCAAGGTTTAAGGCCAGCATGAGGTTTGGGTATTACCCTCTTGAAGTTGGTGGGTTCAACCTGTCCTAATCAACGTAATCGGGTTCTAAGGTTCCCAATATCACGGGATTGCTTTCATTGTTCATCGTTTCGATTTAGCCACTGAACTGGTGACCGAAATATTCCAGGAAAGAAACCCTCAATTGAGTGTAGTATCGAGTATCAACCAACCTCGGACTGTACCAAAGTCAGTTATCTCACTACCCTAAAGAGGCCAAGATAGTTCAATTAAGGTTCCTAAGGTCTGTTGATGCTTCACGACACCACGCGGCGGCCCCGTACTCTCCTTGACTGAACTCAAGGGTTACCGGTACACACCAAAGTGCCACATCAACGTAGCAGACTACTTCAACCATGTCGGTATACCCCGCACAGTTCCCTCACAGTCTTGTTGCTACTTTCTAAGAAGGTATCCCCCAGATCCGGGTTAGGATCTATAGAACTCCCAAGACAGGCCCACAATTTAAAGCAAACAATTCAGACAATTGAAAACACAAGTGATCTTAGTCCTAAGGTACACCTCACTTTTAGTTTATTCCCCAGCAGAGTCGCCAGTTCTGTGATCGGTGGATCTGGAACTGACTGTTTAACGCTGGTTCGCGAAATGTCGCGGTAAGCAAGAGTCGCCACCGTCTTTTATTTTCTACAAATGGAAAGGACAAAAGCACAGAAAAATTCCTTAAAGAGATTGCTCTCGGTTCGGGAGGTAGGTTATAGAAAGGGAAGGTGTTAGCACCCTTTCTATCCATGGTTATCCATGGGCTCTTAGATACTTGCTCAATGTGTTTTCAAAATGTTTGCTTGCTTTTCAATGTGGGTTTTAAAAATTTCCTTGAAAAATTTCAGTTCGACTCGTACGTCAGAGTGTTTGAAAAATTTGCTTTGAAAGCTTTTGAAAAGTGTTGGTGTGAAAAGATTTCAGTTTATTTGAAGTTAGAGCAAGTATCCTTGAGAACCTACCTACCCTAAGGAATTCGTCTGTGTAGATGTCCTTTAAAGTAGTGCCATCCCACCATTGAGAGGTAGGTAGCACCACCGTTGGAGGTGTTCGGGTCAATTCGCGTTTGTAGGGACATGGTGATCACCAGAGCAATGGGAAGACACCTTAGAAGCTACCCTCATGCAAGGTTCCCGGATCATGAGGACTTACTAAGACATCCTCTACTCGACGATCACCTTTCGAAAGGCAACAGTGAGGCGTACCCTAGGGGTGGTGTGTGCGAATTGTGTGTCGTGTTTAATTTGATATTTGTCTTGTCATGTTTATTGTGATCTACGCTTGATTTTATTTAGGGCCATACATTCTTTATTTAACAGTTAAAAGTTTGCGGGAAAAATAAATCTACAACTATTACAAATGGCGCGGGTCCACATCGCCAAAATTAAACCGGACCCGATTTGACAGAAAATAAATAAAGCAATAAAATAAAAGTGCGAGAAATAAAATTGTTACAACGCTTTGGGAGAATTACATAATTATAATAAACGACATAAAATAAATGCGCGAAAATAAATTACGAACATGGGCGTTGGACCCTTTTGCAAAAAATTAAAGTTAATGAATTAATTAATTAGAATTAAAGATTAAAAGAAAATGTTTTTAGTATTTTTGTGTTTTTTAGGATTTAAAAGAAGAAGAATTTATTAGAATGAAATTTGAAATGTAAACCCTAATTCTAGTGTTTTTTAGATTTATTATGAAAATATTGAATTTTAACTAATTTAAACCTAAGTTAATTTACATGCATTTTTTAATTTTTTGAAAATAAATAAAATAAATATTATTATTGTAAAAAAAAAAGGAAATTAAAAGGAATAGAATTAACAATTAAACCTAAATTCTATATTTTTTTGTATTTTTAGTTATTAAAAAGAATTAAAATTGTAACCTAATTAAAACTAATAATTACATGCTAATTTATTTATGAGAAAAATAAAATAATTTATTATATTTTTATCTTTTTCTGATTTTTCTGTATTTTTTATGTATTGTAGACAAATAATTAATTAATTAAAACCATAAAAATAAATAACACATTAATTAAAAAAATAAAATATGAAAAGAAAAGCAAACCAGGGGGGGTTCAGGCCCCAAAGTGAGGTGTTGGTCCAAGAATCCAGGCCCATTAAGCATTGAAATCCGTTGACTTTTGCGCAAGCATGTGATGCGTCTGACTATGGTACATGGTGCTCTTCAGATCTGAGCCCTTGATCTGCATCTCTTGGACGCGTGGAGGTTGATTTCTGGGCGTGTATGATGATCCTGGCCTTGGGCGCTGCATGGGAAGATAATTGAAAAAATATTGTTGAGAATGTAAGAGACCTGGGGTTCGAACCCAGGTCATATGCCTTGCCAATGCCTTCCCTGACCAGTTGTGCCAATTAACGCGCATTAACATTAAGCACTAAACAAATAATATAAAATAAGTAACGCATATAGATTAGATTTTAGCGCAAAATTCAAAAAGAACCAATCACTCCCTGACACGGTATCGTCTTCCTCGCGTCCCCTGTAACACAAACTCAAAGGCAACAGTTTTTTACGCGTTGCAGAAGGGGTGTTTTCAGGAAATAGCGATTAGAGCTATGTAACTCATAAATTGGGCGCGACTATATCAATCTCTTCGTCCAGATGCGTTGATTGCAATGGTCATGGTCTGGAACCCTAATTTTACTTGGTTTGGGAAACCCCAATTTTCAAACGCTGTAAACCCTAAAAAGCAGTTATGGCATAATCGCGTATGGCGTGTAAAAATTCAATCAAACACAATGGTTAGTTTCAGAAGCTCAAAACAAACATGATGCCATGAATAGAATGCTGTAAAAACGCTTAAAAGATGATATACGATTATGAATTTTTTGCTATGCAGTTTGAGTCACAGGTACCAATTCCTGGAGCTTTTGTGGTTGTTTTTGATTGGAGTATGATCAAGGAGACTCGAGGAAGCTAATGGAATGAATTGTAGGGTTTGAATCGACCTCTAAGGTTGATTTCAGAATTTGATTTTTATGGCAATTTTTCAAGTTTTCAGATTGGTCTAGAGCGCAGCTTGGAGTGTTCTAGCATTAGGGTTTGATTCCTGAATATGTAGCAAAGCTTTTAGGTCAACAAAATTGAATAAAATCCATGGCATTCAATGATTTGCATATTTGATTTCCTTAAGATCTTTTTGAATCTTTTTCATGTGCATTTTTGTTCAATCATGCTCAAATCAACCCAAAACTTGCCTAATTAGGATGTGCACGTGATATTGAGAGTAAAACATGCATGAAAAGATTTTTTAGGTCAAGTTTGATATTTTTCATGTATTTAAATAATTTAAATGAATTAATATAAATAATAATTCAAATAAATAAATAAAAAATGAGAAAATACTTCCCTTTGGGCCAAGTGGTCGTGCCTATGCCATGGATGATGATTTGTGGAAGAAAAATGGGCCCATTAGCAATTTTAGGTCTTTTGAACCATTGTTGACTTTTCAAAATTCCCAAAAATTTCCCAACTTCCACAAGGCATAACTTGCTCAATTTTTACGATTTTCACATGTTCTTTGATATTTTGGAAAGGTCTTTGAGTCCTTTAACCAATGCCTTTGGTCCCATGTCATTTTGATTTACCAATCTCAAGTTATGGCCTTTGACTTAAAGTCCCTTTTTGTTGACTTTTGAAAATGACCTATAATGTTGAAATTGATACCTTTTTGTGAGAGCATTTCTTGGACTTGGAATATGAAGATGAATTGTAGGAAATGTCTTTCTCTTCAAAATGAGCTTTGGATGGAATTTTTCTGATAATCCATGTGAAAGTTATGCCCTGGTCAATTTCAGTTGACTTTTTCAACTGTCCAAATATAGTAACTTTTGCATCTTTGATGATTTCTGAGCCAAATTTTGAGAATCATGATCAAGCATTGATCAAATGATGTTTGTGGCTTCAAAATGATATATTGACCAAAAATTTGAACTTTTGACTGTCAAATGACCATTTTGCCCCTACAGTTGACTGTAGTGCAATCTAGGGTTTTGACTGTGCAATTTTGAGCTGAATGCCTTGAAACTTGATATAAGGATGCTTGACCACATTTGTAGGCATATGAGACTTGATTGGACCTCTGAAATCTTTATTTTCTTGATCAGGACTCAAACCCTAGTTTTGACTGTGTAGGAGACAGTTGGACTGTGCAACCCTTGGGGAATTTTATGACTTGACTTGGCAATTTCTTGGAGAATATGGGAGGGCAAATTTTGGGGTGCAACAGATGGCATCTCTAAGCCCATCTCCAGCAAGATTCTACCATCTCCAAATGGCATCTTTAAGCCCATTTCCTCAGCTACATTTTTGACGAGTGCAAATTTACGGGCACTCTAGTGTCCAATCCTCTTTTACCTTCGAGTCACGACAGGCAAACTTGCCAATCTAACTCTTCAGGTTCAAGAAGATTGAATAGGGGCAACTGTTGTACCCCAAAATTTTCCCTCTCATTCTATCAACTTTTCTCCTCACAAGGCTCTTAGAACTCAAGATCAAGATAGGGTTTGCTCTGCTCAAGACATCTCCTTACACTGATGACCTAAATTAGGGTTTGAGTTTGCACAGGGATTTCTGGACCTTCAATGCTCAAATTGACTTTCATACTTCTTTTTGAACTCATAAGTTTGTCTATAGCAAGTTTCAAGCCTTGAATCAAATTTTTGCCCAGTCAATTGGATAATTGACCTAGAAATCAGTTGTATTAGGGAAAAAGTCAACTGTGGCCAATTTACAGTCAAACCTCATTAATTTTGACCCACATTAACATTATGAACTCATATGAACCATTTGATCAAATTTGGACCATAACTCCACAAGAAATTTGATCAGATCACCAAAAGGGCAAAATGGTCATTTTTAGGGTTTTGACTGTACAAAGGCAATTTCTGACTTTTTGACCTAGCCAATGGAAAATTGGGTTCAACCAAGGACTCAAGGACTCAATGGAATCATCTTGACCTATTCAACAAGTTCAAAAGATCTCAAATGCATGGGATTGACAGATGAATTTTTCAGTCAACTGAGCAAAATTTGACTGTACACTGAAAAGTCAAACTTTGACTTTTGGGTCAAAATCAAGTGCCAAGGGTCATTTTTCATCAAGATATGTAAAATTATGAAACTTGTTCATCAAGAAACCCAAAATTGCAAATTAGGGTTTGAAATAGAAAATTTTCATAACTTAGAATTTTTCTAAGTTATGAAATTTTCTTAATTTTTCCTAACTTTGCCCCACATTTTCACAATGATGCAAATGGATTCAAACAAAACTTATAACATTAAAGTTGTAGTCCTCCATAAAGTCTACAACTTTTATTCACCAAGTTTTCTCAAAAGAATCTTGGATCTCAAGTTATGATTTTTGGAACAAGGGTCCCTAAAACTTTTAACTTAGTGAAATTTTGCCCTAATTTAGGCAGGATTTTGACCCATCTTCTTGGCCATTTTTCACATAGTTCCACTTGGGATCTCAAGTTTCATCTCAAAAATGGATTATAGTGGATTTTGCAAGCTTTCCAAATTGTCCAAGAACTCCTAAAACACATTTTTGGTTAGGGAGAATAGAATGCTTGAAGTTAGCAAAAACTCACTTTGTATCCATGGCAAATTCATGTTCACTCAAGTGGAATTTTTAAACCATCATGCTTTGTACTAGTTTTCAGGCCTCTAAACCATTTCAAACTCCATAATTTAATTCAAATCCATTTAGCTAATGCATTATCTTGGTCATTTGGACATTGTACACAAAACTAGACCTTAAGTAGAAAAAGGCAAATTCCCATTTTTGAAAAGGTATGCTTTATGTCAAACCATGATCTTTGAAGAATAAGGCCAAGATCTCAGAAGCCAAATCAAATCCACAAATTCCAGAAACCAAGAGGATTGTATGCATCATATTTGATGGCTGGTACATGCCTGTAAACACAATTTCCACATCTTTGCTTCAAAAACAAGAAATTGTCCAAACACTTGACAACTTGAAAACCAGTCATTGTTAGCTTACAAAAACACTTTGAACAACTTTCATACAACCCTTTGAGCAAGATACATGAGTGCTTGAGCCCCAAAACACCCCATAGCCAGAAATCACACTTCTTTGGCAAAACAGGGCAGGTGCTGCAACTTGAGTGCCATAGCTCATTTGGCTCGTGCGTTTTTCCCCTTTTTGCTTCAAACACCTTCCATTCAACTCACTCAAGCTATCCCAAACCTCCATTGCCAACTGTAACTCCATTTACAGTGTTCACCATTTTCATTTCAAGCTTGTGCAGGTTGAGTTCTAGAGGATGATTCAGAGACATTCAAGGCAAGCTAGCTATTGGAAAAGATCAAGTGAAGTTCAGGCAAGCTACCAGGCACCTCAAAACTTGTTGAGAAGAACTGCATTGCCCTACACGAATCCAACTGAAACAGGTTTTTCATCACTTTCTATCTCTCTATTTAGGAACATTTAGCTTTAGGTTTGTAAATAAAAAATGTAGTATTCCATACTAGGAAGCCATACATATGCTCAGCTTTCATTTATATTAAGTGTGCTAGGAGAATTTCATCCATGAATATGCTGAAAAAACTAGGTCAGATTTTAGGGCCAGAGAAATTCTCTCTTGTCTTTGAGAGTTAGGATTAATGCTTTATATGGTTAGAATCGTATTGAAATTCTCTACAAGTTTGATGTTGTGAGTTTTGGCAAAATATCACGTATACAGGATCTAGCATTTGAACCAGGGCACGCGCGCGTTTTTGTCTGGAGGAAGAAGATGAAGTTGGCTTAGGCTGGGCTTGGCCTGGCTTGCTTCTAACACCTCCCTTTTTTCAGTTTTGCACCCCCTGGCCCAATTTCTTGTATTTTCATATTTTTGCATTTCTATTTTCATTTCTAATTTTCTTTATTTAAATCCAATTTAAAAAAATGCTTAAAAAATATTTTCATAATTTTTTACATTTATTTGGCATTTAATTTTAATTTTTCTAATATAGAAAACATTTTGAATACTTTTATATTATTTATTTAAACTTGAAAATAATACGTAAATTATACTTTTATTTTTATTACTTATTTTTATTCATACTAAAAATATTATTAAAAATATAATTTATTTTTGTACATATTTTATTTCATATTATACATATTTAATATATATATATATATATATATATATATATATATATATATATATATATATATATATATATATATATATATATATATATATATATATATATATATATATATATATATATATATATATATATATATATATATATATATATATATATATATATATATATATATATATATATATATATATATATATATATATATATATATATATATATATATATATATATATATATATATATATATATATATATATATATATATATATATATATATATATATATATATATATATATATATATATATATATATATATATATATATATATATATATATATATATATATATATATATATATATATATATATATATATATATATATATATATATATATATATATATATATATATATATATATATATATATATATATATATATATATATATATATATATATATATATATACTTTTATTTTATTAATTACTTAGAATAAAAATACAAAAATATCATCTTTTTATTTTTATTATTATTTATACTAAAAAATACTCTTTTTTAAGTATATTTCATTTTTACACATATTAATATATTTTTTGTATATAAATAATATATAGTATTTATTTTCTTAAAGAAATTAGGGTTTACCCTTAAAACAAATAAAGTTAATCTTTTTTTATTTATTTCTTTATACTTTTTTACACTAAAAATACTTTTACATACATGAACAAATTAAAATCTTTATTGCATAATACATATTATTTAATATTCATTTATTTTGTTTATTTAAATATTGTACATTTAAATATTTATGCATTATGATTCAATTTGGATGTAATAGTAAATTAGAGTTTATATTTCCTGTCAAATACCTCCATCCCCATAATCATGTTGTAATAGCTTAGAACTTTAAATTCTCGCACTTTACGCTTTCAATTATGCCATGATTAGAGAATTATGGTTTGTATGCAAAATCAAAATCAACAAATAGCTTGACCTAATCAAAGACAAAAATGCATGAAAATCAAACACAATGCACACTTGCACCCATAGGGTTACAATCCACTTATTGCCTTAAAAAATGGGCCATGGTATGCATGTTGGATACTTTGGCAAAACAAAAACAAAACAAAAGATCATAGTCCCTTGATGACGCTATCTGAGTTGCCTAAATAAAAATGATCAAGTCCCTCAAGAAAATTGCCAAAAATACTTAACACAATTGCTATCATGGTCTATACGATGACCCGCGCCTGTCCCGTTTAACATCCTAACACAAGGTTGTTCACCAAATGCAATGGTGAAACAACACTGTCAAAAGGGTTAAAAACATAATAAAGATCTTTGAGTAAAATAGGGTAGATAGCTCTTAGTTACTTGATCAAAAAGCTTGCAAAAAGATCCTTGTTATTTTCAAACACACTTCACAACACAATTTCAAAACATTTCCCAAAACAAACTTTCAAAACATTGAAATATTTTCAAAAGACAAAAACCCCTTTGTATACATTCAAACAAGAATCATTACAAAGGTTGCCACAACGATGGCCTCTTTTCAAAACATCTTTCAAAACCAAACACAAAGTACCATTTCAAACAATTGGAAAAGCAAAGCAAGTGATCTAAACAAGTAACTAAGAGCCCATGGATAACCATGGATGAAAATGGTGCTTGCACCTTCCCTTTTCATAATCTACTCCCCGAACCCAAGAAAACATATCAAAGGTCTTTCCTGTGCTTTTTGACCTTTCCTTAGGATAAAATAAAAAGTCGGTGGCGACTCTTGCTAAACCGAAACATTTGCAAACACAAACGCAAAACCTCAAGTCAGTTCTCCCACCGTATCACACCACCCATATAAGAAAAAAATCTTGGAAAACATGAGATAGAAAATATTGGGGTACAACAACTGCCCCTGTTCAATCTTCTTAAACCTGAAGATTTAGATTGGCTTGTTTGCCTTTCGTAATCTGAAGGTGGAAGATGATTGAACACTAGAGTTCCCAGAAATTTGCACTCGTATGAAGTAACACTGATGGTTGATGATGGTGGAAATGGGCTTACAAATTCCATTTGGAGAAGATGACGGAGAGACGTCGGAGATGGGCTTAAAGATGCCATCCAAAGTAGATGCTAATTTCACACATGGTCCCTTTAGGGGTTCCCGTTTCTGCCATCTGAGGAGGAGTCCACTAGGGAATGTGGGTTTCTATTGTTCTCCTGCTTGAGGAAAACTCTGGGGAATAGAGTCTAGGAATTTCAGTTGTCCAAGGCTCTGCTGAAGAGTTATCTCTGGAGAGATGAAAGTTTGTTGTTTTCTGGTTGAAATCCAGGTTTCACAGTAGCTTGCTAGGGATAATGGAATTAACCATTACCTAAAAATGTATTAGAAAGAGCCTGTGTAGGGCCCGACAGATAATGAAGGAATCTTTGATGATTGCTACCTCGATAGATAATGAAGGAATCTTTAACGATTTCTACCTCAACATATAATGAAGGAATCTTTGACGATTGCTACCCCAATAGATAATGAAGGAATCTTTCACGATTTCTACCTCAACAAATAATAAAGGAATCTTGGACAATTGCTACTTCAATAGATAATGAAGGAATCTTGGACGATTGCTACCTCAATAGATAATAAAGGAATCTTTTACGATTTCTACCTCAATAGATAATAAAGGAATCTTTGACGATTGCTACCTCAATAGATAATGAAGGAATCTTTGAATATTTCTACCTCAACAGATAATGAAGGAATCTTTAACGATTGCTACCTCAATAGATAATGAAGGAATCTTTGACGATTGCTACCTCAACAGATAATTAAGGAATCTTTGACGATTGCTACCTCAACAAATAATGAAGTAATATTTGATGAATGCTACCTCAATAGATAATGAAGGAATCTTTGATGGTTGTTACCTCAATAGATAATGAAGGAATCTTTGACGATTTCTAACTCAACAAATAATGAAGGAATCTTTGACAACTGCTACCTCAATAGATAATGAAGGAATCTTTGACGATTTCTACCTCAACAAATAATGAAGGAATCTTTAAAGATTTCTACCTCAATAGATAATAAAGGAATCTTTAACGATTGCTACCTCAATAGGTAATGATGGAATCTTAGACGATTGCTACCTCAATAGATAATGAAGGAATCTTTGACGATTGCTACCTCAATAGATAATGAATGAATCTTTGACGATTTCTACCTCCACAGATAATGAAGGAATCTTTAACGATGGTTACCTCAATAGATAATGAAGGAATCTTGGACGATTGCTACCTCAACAAATAATGATGGAATCTTGGACGATTGCTACCTCAATAGAGTACCATAAATTCATATGGTCATATGAAAATTCGTCTGTGTATAGACTTTACCTGAAAAGATAAAGGTTTAGCTGCATGCAATGTTATGATGCATGAAGTGAAAATGATGTTCTCAAAAAAACGAGATTGTGATATATGCATTTGTACTGCGTATGCTATGATGTTTGTAAAATGATGTATGAATGCAATGTATGAACGTGTCATTCATTCTATTGCGGTATTGTTGAACTAGAGAAAATAAATCCCTAATTGCTGATGAAGAAATGTAAGTCTTCAAATTTTGTTGAAGTTGAGATGCTGAGAGACGGATTTTCGTTGTTTGGGAAATAAACTTTGTTGGGGAAGGAAACTCCATAATCCTCTTGGGGATATTTATGGAATCCTGTTGGGGGAAACCAAAAAGTTTGAAGACTTCACTCGGGGATCTTTTCTTAGATGTCGGAGCAGTATTTGGAGATTTTTTCTCCGTCGAGGGTATGAGAACACTTGACATCATTAGGCTGCATGCTGTAAATATGGCGGTGACCTTGCAGCAGGATGCCCCTGCCTCTGTACTTGCTGGAGAAGACATCTGCTGGGATTCTGTGGATGGTTTAACTGTAATCCCAACTCTTGGAGTCCTTGGTGAATGCAGATCAGGGTAATAGACCTTCTACTGATAGACAAGTGACGAGATGACGGGATGTAGTCGTACGCTTTAATCCCTAACTTTTGCCTGGACTGTCCTTTCAGATTTTCAGTCCATCACGATACTCTTTTTTTCCCCAAACTGCCTTTTCAGGTTTTTGACTTGCCGAGTGTATAGTTTTTTTCATATGTATATCCCTAGTTTTTGCTCGAACCATTTTGGTTCGCCGGGATGCCCTTATTTTTTCCTAGGCCAGTCAACCTAGCAGGTCTTTGTTCATGCGTAGTATTTTCCGACTATGTCCATGTCTACCAGGTACAGGGAATTATCACTGTCCATAGTAGTAAGTGTTGCCACACTTCCAGAAGATGTTAGTTTGATCGTACATGATTCTTTGCTAGAATTCATGTCCAATGCCCCAAGTGATTCAGATGGAGATCTTCCCCTGGCTATTTGGAATTTTTGAGAGATTCCTTGAACCTTGACTTGACTGCCCTAGATCAGCTGGACACCATGTTATGCCCCTTGATTATGAAAGGCCTATAATTGGAATGTCTTTCCATCTGAGGTGATTCTGTCCACTGAGAGGATTTCTGTTCATCGAATATCCATCGTGCGAACTTCTCTGCTGTTGAACAAATAGTCATATACAAACAATGGTATTTTAAGAATGCAAAGCTTATGTCTGTCTTGAAGTTTGAAAATTAATTTTTTAGTAAAACAAACAAGTTTTGTGAGAGTGTGATATTAGCTCCGGATTTATAGCGAACCCTACAGGAGTCAGGATACCTTTTGTAACAGTATACTTCCAAACTAACCCATGCTTCAGCTAGGATTTTTAAGGGTTATAATGTGGCCTTGTTCACGGTTTAAGAAATAAAGGATAAAGGATCAAATTTTATTTACACCCAACTCGTTCTTCGTGATGTTCTTCAATCCTATGCTTAGCTAATTATGCGTTTAGATCCCAATTGAGTCTAGAATCTTTGCTCTGATACTTGGTGGTGGTTCAGGAATTGAACATTCATTTGAGAAGGCAGTCATTTTGGTAACCTTTTCTTTTTTTGCTGTTGAGGATTTGTAGGACCTCTTTTTTTGATTTTGTCATCCATACTTTGGCCTGAACTGCTTCTTTTGTGTTTACAGTCAGCAGGATACCCCCGTTTTTTTATTAAGTCTCCTTCATAGGTTTTGACTTAGCGGGATTTTCTTTTGAAAAACAATGACTCCCTGCTTTAATGATTATGCAGAACCATCACCATCTTTGGAAGGAATCTTCTACACTATTTATCGTGTATGAAGGATAATTTTGCGACTAAATGCTCCTCTGAATTAACTGAGAAAGCTACCTTGCCCCTGGGTTATGATTAAGGGTTTTAATTTGTATGAAAATAAAAACTCCTACTTCTTAGGCTCAAAGGGGTTGACTAGGGATTATCTTCCTTATAACTCCACTATTTTAGGATTTTGAAACAACGCATGTACATCGTCAGCGGGGTCTGTTCAAAAGCATACTGTAGAGACTGTAGTATCATTTTCGTCATCCTCCCTCTAAAGGATTAAAGCTTTTAATCGAGAGTTGAATATCACAAAAGGAAGTAAAAATAAAGTTTGAATATAGTGGATACAAATGAAATAATTCAAGACAAACATATGCAATGCATTGATGAAATAACAATATTTGACGTGAATAAATGTTCGAACAATTAAAAGAAAATTAGAAATTGAGAATTCAGATGAACAAAAAGCCTTTTTGTATTGGCTTGTCACTTCAGGTGATGTGCCTTTGAGGGATGGCAGAAGAATTTAGTCTGGCGATCTTGTGTGAACTCCAACACTCCTTCGTTGATCAAGTCCTGGATCTTATTTTTCAATGCCCAACATTCATTCATATAATGTTCAGGACTATTGGAATGGCATGCACACATTGTATTAGGACAATAGCTAATAGCGGAGGCATTGGGATTTCGAGGAGGATCCCTTAACGTAATCAACTCCATCTTTAACTTATGTTGCAATACTTGAGCCAAGGACATGTTGATTTTGGTGAATTTCCTTTTGGGCTTGTCTTGCCTTTGTTGATTACCCCGTTGTGGTTGGCAAGGTCGTTGTTGGACCCTTGGTGTAACATCCATTTTGAAAGGTGTTTTTTCAACCAAATCCTCTTGTTTCAACTAAGGCTAATTAAATACTCGATCCTAAATTCTCGTTGTTTGCTCCATATGATTACATCCATCTTGATGAAGCTTGCTGATGAGAAACCTCAACTCTTCTTGTTCCCTAGCTAAACTTTGGATAAGAGTCATTTTCCCCAGCATCTGGATTCTCATTGCTTCCATCTCAGCTTGCAGTTGTTCAAACTGGTCATCCTTATTGTTGTTAGGATGTTTCTTGGTCAAGTTCCCGTTGAGGAGTGTTTTCAATTCTTCCTGCCCCTTGGATAGGTTGAGGAACATTTCCATGAACTGAGACTCTTGAGTTTGGAGATCTTTGTTGTTCTGTTTGAAAGCCATTTTCCTTGCTGAAATAAACAATGAGAACATGAGATACTTGTACTAGAAGACATGTTATGTAATGACATGTATGATGTGTAAATATTTTCAAGGATCTCGAGGGGTAAACACAAGAAGATGTTAGGAGTTGACGACAGCTTTGATTTAAGAGCTTCATATTGTTGAATGTCTTTCTACGAGAGTCAAGCTCACCATGTCGAGTGGGTCATCGCCCCTGACTCAAGTTATCATGTTTTGATCTTTTGACGACATTGGCTAGAGGAAAATAAACCCCCTTGCCCCTTGCTGGACGTCTGGTTCATCATAACCTGCATCACAGACCCTTGAGATCCTTGAAATGGTTAAGGAGATGCTATGGGATGATGTTATAATGTGTATGTTATGCATTAAGCAAAAGTGTAAGGTGGTGTAAGCAAGTAAACCCTGCAATAAATCTAGGTTATTGGATAGTGATTGTAAACAAATCGTTCAAGGAAATCATGTTGTTAGATAATAAAACCCTGTAAGTAGTTCAAGTTGAAAGCAAACAAGTCACACAAGCAGTCTTAGGTTTAGGCTTGCATGGGGTTTGTAGGTAAGTACCCTCTTGAAGTTTAGTTGGCTCAACCTGTCCTATTAATAGTAACCGGGTTCTAAGGAGACTCATATCACTGACCTTTCTTATAGGAATTGTTCTAGCTCAAGCACCAAAGTATTGCGGCCAGAATATCCCAAAAGTCCAGTCTCAATGAGTGTAGTATCCAGTATCAACCAATCTTCGGTCGGAACCAATTTTGGCCATCTCACTGCTTTCTAATGGCTTAGGATGGGTCAATTAAAGGTTCTAAAGGCCAGTTAGCGCTTAATGACACTAAGGAAGCCTAATGTTATCCTTGATTGAATCAAGGAACATTAGTACAAACCAAAATATCACGCTAACGTAGCTATCACTTCGTCCATATCGGTCTACGCCGTACAACCTCCATGATTTATTGCTACTTACCTAATAAGGTTCCCCAGATCCAGGTGTAGGATCTTTTAGTAACAACCCAAACAAGCCCTCAAAAGTAAAGAAAACAAAGCACACAAGGTAAAGAAATTTAAAATGAACTATACTCTAAGGTAACCCCACTTTTTAATTTTTCCACAACAGAGTCGCCAGTTCTGTGATACAGTGGCAGAACTGACTGTTAATACTGGTTTTGCATTTGTGTTCGCAAATGTTGCGGTAAGCAAGAGTCTCCACCGACTTTTCTTTTATCCGAATTAAGGAAAAGGTGAAAAGAATAGAAAAAGACCTTTTCGAGAATTTTCTGAGTAAGGGGGGTAGATTATGGAAAGGGAAGGTGTTAGCACCCTTTCCATCCGTAGTTATCTATGGGCTCTTAGATGCTATCTCATGTTTTAAAAATTGCTTGTGCTTTGTATGTTTTGAAAAATGTTTTGAAATGCCTTAGTGCGGCGATTCGCTTTGTGATAACTCTTGTATCAATCCTCAAGAGTGTTGACAAAGCAAATGTTTTTGAAAGTTTTTTTTAAAAGGTGTAAGTGTAAAAGAGTTTGTTTTACTTGAGCAAGCATTTAACAACTATTTACTTGTACTCGAAAAAGTTTGTTCTTTTCCTCCTATCCTTAAGGAAGTTCTATCCTACTATTAGTGAGTAGGTAACCCTATCATTGGATGTTTGAGGGACAATCGAAGGGACGATACGGTCACAAAGGAAACTTGGCAAGAAATTTTAGTAATTGTCCTAAAGTTCTAAGATCACTTTTAACCGAGGCAACGTCGAGAGGGTCATCTAGGGACTTGTGATCTTTTCAAACTAGAGGATATCCACTAAAACTTCTCACATTTCGAGAATTGTGACCGTTTTTCCGAAGGCAACCAAAGTGGGGTACCCTAAAGGTGTATATGTGCAATGTGTTTTATGTTCAGTTGTTTTTTTTATCTTTTGTGTTAGGTTTGCTAACTTTTTGTTATTAGTCTTGTCATGCATTCCTAGTTACTAGCAGTTAATATATACAGTAATTTAAAGTGCATAAATGTAAAGTGCGGGAATAAATCCTACGCTATTACATAGATTTGTGATAGGTACATTATATAAATGTTAAAAGTAAAGTCCTAGTTACTATTACAAACTAGGAAGCAGTTACAATAAGATGAAAAAAGTGCAAAAGTAAATAAATGCACAAACGTATTAAAAGGGACGCCTTAATCCTAAGAAAAAGAAATATTTTTATTTTTATTTGTTTTATTTTAAGAAAATACAATCTAAGTCTATTTAATTTTAATTTCAAGAAAAGGTTAAAATGATTAATTAATTTTCTTACATATTAATTTAATTGATAAAAACTAATCTAATGTTTTTTTTGTGATTTTTTTATTTAAAGTTAATTTAAAATGATAAAGTCAATAAAGAAATAACGAAAAAAAATACAAAGGGGCATCCTTCGATCCAGCAATAAAAATGGGAGGCTTCGATCCAGATAAGGTGTCTTTCGATCCAGTGGAAAATGGGAGGCTTCGATCCGGAGAAGGAAATGTCTCCTTCGGTCCAGAGAAGGAGTTGTCTTCTTCGATCCAGGAGAAGATGGCTATCCTTCGATCCAATGAACAGGTGTTCCTCTTCGATCTAGTGAAAGGATGTGGATTTCTATCCAGAGGGCATTGTTGAAAGGTCCTGATGGATCATCTGTGAGGGCTCTGAATCTGCAAAGATATGTTAGCAAAAATAAAAGTATGACCTGGGTGCCAAGCCCAGGTCCTTCGGTTCTGTATGCACTGGCCTTATTTATGCTGGATCTTCAACATAAATGTTAGAGACAAAAAGAAACATATACAGACTTGGGTACCACATCCAGGTCCTTCGATCATGAATGAAAATTGAATGACTATGGCATGCAAAGAAAATATGGAATTTGATTCCTTACTCTTTCCTTACAACAGTGGTGTATGTATCTGTGGTGTTGGATATGTCTAGTGCTTAGGCACGTTCTCTACAAACTTGAAGGAGTGAGTAGAGTGTTGTTGAACATTCCTTCGATTTGGATTACTCAGGAGATTTTTGACAATTTTGGTGTGGCTTTTGAGGCAGCATGTGCGTATAGTGTGTATGTTGTCTAGTGTATCCCCAGTGTGTGCGTGTGTATATGATCTCCTCCTATTTTCGTCCTCTTTTTCTAAGCTTCCTAGTGGGCTCCTTGAATAGAGGGGATGAAGGGGACAAGAGGACAAATGAATAAACAACCATTAAGTTGGTGTTTTAAAGGCCATGAATATCATTTTGAAACTTTGCCAAAGATGTGGAATTCTTGTCTCTTTTTGAATTTGAATGAATATGGACACAAATGACATTCGAATTTTCTCCTTCGAATGACTCTAATTTCCTCCTTAGAATGGCTCTAATTGCCTCCTTCGAATGGCTATGATTTCCTCCTTCGAATGGCTCTAATTGCCTCCTTTGAATGGCTGTAATTCATCTCCTTTGATGGAGTCCATCCACATCAATTCGAATTGCTCAGATCTTTGATGACTCTGAATTCAGAGTTTTCCCTTATTAGAGTTTCTTTAATTAAGTCAATATCTGCATCAATTCAAATTGCCCAGAATTCTCTTCGTTAGAGCATTTGTCCTTTTTGATGACTTTGGATTCGAATTTGTTCAGAGTTTCCTTCATCAGGGCTTCTTCGATTAAGTCTACTTACCTTAGCTTCTTGATTCAAACAACTCAAACGAAAACTTTAATTTGGCCAATCGAAAACCTCTTTTGTCACCACCTTCGAATTCCATTGCACAAGAGGCTTGGGCCTGGCCACATGTACGACCAAGACTCATCATAAGATAAACTTGTATTTAGTGATTATGTATCTCTTTCGAATGGGCTTTTGGAGTGCTCTTTCAAAGGGGTCATATTATGTGTCATAGTGCAGAAGCTTTGTTGAGGGGTCTTGGCCTTGAGAGCAAGCGCAGAAGAAGTCTTTGCCTTATGCATTGAAGGCAATCATAGAAGAAACCTTTGCCCCGGTGAATCTAAAGCAGGCATGAAGGGGCTTTTGGCCTAGTGAATCGAAGGGAACTTGAAGAGGCCATTAGCCTCGTGAATTGAAGGAACTTTTAGAGGTCGTTAGCCTCGTAAATCAAAGGCAAGCCTGACGTAGCCAATGTGAAGTCGAAGCCTTGTAGTTTGAATGTGATCGAAGGGGGACCCAACGCCCATTTGAAGCTTGTGAATCAGACATGCGTCGAAGAGTTCCAAATGTCGAAAACTTTGAAATAAAGCTTGCGCGAAGGATTTAGATGTCCAATCGAAGCTTGTCAAGATTCCAATCGAAAGACACCTTGTTCATCTTCAAAAAATTTATTTTTCTTTAATCAAGTGTTTGTGACCACCAATATAAGAAAAAAATCTTGGAAAACATGATAGGGCAAATTTTGGGGTCGACAGGAAGTCAGACCGAGCTATTTCCTCCAAAACAATAGAGAAAACTTGAGGCATTTGAAGAGATCCATGTCTCTACACAGCCATCCATAAGAAGTCCAGGATATAGGGGAAGTCAGATTAAGTTACTCCTCCCAAGCAAGAGTGCAATTCAATCCCCAACAAGGCTATAACTCAATTCTCGAAGTTTTCAAGCACCAATTTGTATTGGTCTCTCAAGACAATGAGCAACAGACCTCAATAAGCCTAAATATTTGGCACTCTACATATAGTAATCATCACTTCATATTACATTGAAATTAATCATTACACCATGCACTTCAAAATGCATACGAAGCATAAGCCAGATTTGGTACCTTGCACGAAAGCCCAAATCAATCCTCAAAACAGTAAAACATCCCCATAATGATTTCCATCCTCACCATTCCCAGTTGACATCTGTCATTTCACTACAAACCAAAATAATCCATGGTGCCAGTACGTTGTACTCCCAACTCTCAATACCCTTCGTAAATCTTTTCCTGGGTCGTAGGTCGCCCGTAGGTCTTACCCTTATGGTATCTTTTCTTAGGACGTAGGTCGCCTGTAGGTCTTACCCTCATGTTATCTTTTCTTGGGTCGTAGGTCGTCCGTAGGTCTTATCCTCATGTTATCTTTTCTTAGGTCGTAGGTCACCCGTAGGTCTTACCCTCATGTTATCTTTTCCCGAGTCGTATATCGGCCGTAGGTCTTACCCTTATGTTATCTTTTTTTGGGTCGTAGGTCATCCGTAGGTCTTATCCTCATGTTATCTTTTCCTGGGTCGTAGGTCTCCTGTAGGTCTTAGCCCCATGTTATCTTTTTTTGGGTCGTAGGTCTCTTGTAGGTCTTACCCTCATGTTATATTTTCTTGGTTCGTAGGCCGCCCGTAGGTCTTACCCTCATGTTATCTTTTTCTAGGTCGTAGGTCGCCCATAGTTCTTACTCTCATGTTATCTTTTCTTGGGTCGTAGGTCGCCTGTAGGTCTTACCCTCATGTTATCTTTTCTTGGGTCATAGGTTGCCCGTAGGTCTTACCCTCATGTTATATTTTCCTGGGACGTAGGTCTCCCATAGGTCTTACCCTCATGTTATCTTTTCTTGGGTCGTATGTCACTCGTAGGTCTTATTCTCATGTTATCTTATCTTGGGTCGTAGGTCGTCTATAGGTCTTACCCTCATGTTGTCTTTTCTTGGGTCGTAGGTCGTCCATAGATCTTACCCTCATGTTATTTTCTCTTGGGTCATAGATCAAACGGTGATATTTACCCGTTGTCTTTACCTTTCTTTTTGGGTTGTGAATCCTACACGATAGATCCTCCCCTGTCATTGATTTTACCCGTTGTCTTTACCTTTATTTTTGGGTCGTGAATCCTGCATGATAGATCATCCGCTGTCGTCGATTTTACCCATTGTCTTTACCTTTTTTTTGGGTCACGAATCCTACACGATAGATTCTTCTATGTCGTCGAGTTTACCCATTGTCCTTAAGTTATCATGTTTTCATTAATCCTACTTTCAGTCACCACGACATCATCAACCATATCTTTTCAATCACTTTAGCACCCACTTCCCCGAGAACCTTGGATTGGAACCGTTACCCCATTACAAGTCATCACTACTTAACTACATAACCGCTTCACCAGAAACTGAATTTTCTATCCCCAGCAGACATCACAAGTAATAACAGTCACACCATCTCTCCAACATAAATTTCAAGTCTTGGTATTTAATCCTCTTCTACCTTAAATGATCAAAAGGCTGACACCAATCTCATTTTCAGGTTTAAGACGATTAAATAGGGCAGCTCTCATACCCCAAATTTGTCCTACCTTTTTCACTTTTATCTGGCTTAGGCTTTGCATTTCACTTGCATCATTCTCATTAGGTCATTCACACATCATTCCTGCATTTCAATAAGGCAGTGGTTCGAAGCATCAGTGGTTGTGCTAACTAGGTTTTAATTTTGGTTTGAAGCTTCTACATTCTATAGTTGATTACCTTGGTTCCTTCTTGGGCAGGGGACAATGGAATCAGGTTTGAAAGTATGGTTATCATTACATTCTTATTCATCCATGGACAAGGCTATTTCTCATTCAAATTCATCAAGATCTTGGGTTAGGGTTTATTTCCCTATGTGTGACTAAAAATCGGGGTTTGTTCCTCTGCTACCTTCTTCTAAGTTATTCAGTCAAAAATTAGGGTTTCGTTATGCTTTAAGGCTTTCTACTTCATTCAAGATGAATTCAATTGGTCGCTTTATCAAATATAGTTGGACTAGGGTTTTGGCATTTCTTTCGCATCTTAAACCATCTTTTTTATCATTGGTCTTTATCAAGGGTTTAATTTATAAGCTAGGGTTCAGTCTTTCCATCATCTCAAGGGTTTTATGTCAAAGAACATCTTGGCGGTCTTTTTCTTTCTACACTTCAAGTCGTACTTTCATTTTCAAAGATTCAAGGCACTGATATTTTGTTGCTCATTAAAGTCAAGGCATTATTACTCCCTCAAGTACTTGTTGTTTCTCATGCAAGAGGATTTGGACTTAAATTTGAAGTTAGTTTGGAATTTGAATTCATTCGAGTGATTGGTTTGAGATTCATCCAATTTTTATTCATTCATAATCAACTTATTCAATGTTCATAATGATTCGAGGTTCTTTTCAAAACTGGCATGTATCAAGCATTTCCTTAACAAAGAATTTCAATTGAATTTCAAAGATCACTAAAAATTCATTCAAGATTCAAGAATTATCATGCTACGAGTCAAACACATCATTATCCAAATTTCTTCATTAAATGGTTGTCAAAAGTTCACAAATACATCATCACTCAAGTTCAATGTCAAATTCAAGTGATATTTCAAATTTCAGTCATTTTGATCCAAGGTTCTTTACAAAAGAAATTTCAAGATTCATTGAAAAAAACCTTCAAACTTCATTACTAATTCACCATAATTCATCCATAAATTTCAAGTAACTTTACATCATTGATCGTCTACAAGTACACTCAAGTTTTCTTTACAAGACAAAAACCAAAAAGAAGAATCTATATCCTAAAGCTATTCTACGATCTTGTGTGGGTCAGAACTTCAAAGATTTCAAACTTTGTTCCAAGCTTCATGCTAGCCACAATCCCTTCTTCAATCTTTCCTTGCCTTCTTTACCTCCCAATCAACAACCATCACATGAAAAACAAGCAAGGAGATAGTTAGTTCAAGTTCAATCAAGGAGTCATGGACAAGAAAGCTTTCAAGAAAGTATTTCGCAATTCATCATTAGGGATTTTCTGAAGGAATCAGAAAAAAGGGTTTGAATTCTATCATATGCCAAACAAAGGCCTCATTATCTCGCAAACAAAATCAGATTTTATCATTGGCCTGAGAATATTCTTTTTGAAAATCACAAAAACAAGTTTGGTTCACAATAAGAAGAGACGAGTTACCGTAAACACTTCAAAGAAAAAACCACAAAGCGTCACAGAAGTAGCAAGTACTGAAATTACAATTGTCTGAACCAACAACCAAGTTCAGAATATGTCAAACAAATGAAAAGTTCATGTGAGGAAAACCCTAAACCTATTCATCATTTTACTTAATGTCACAAAAACCCTTCAGAACCATAAAAGAGAAAAGAGATACCAACCACAAAATTTTCAGAGAAAATAAGAAAGTCGAAGATTAGAAAGATATCACCATAGAAAAACATGGCTTTGTTACTATGCTGCTGTGCATATAAGCTTGCATCATGCTGCCACAACAATCCATAACAGCTCTGCATCGCCCTGCAGGCTGCTTCCCAAAACTATCTAAAATTTGCACTAAAATGGCCCAGAGTCAGTGCTACAGCCTATGCCAAACAGCCTGCATAAACCTATCCAAAAGCACTGCAACATAAACCAAAACCTATTACACCCTTTGCCCAGCTTGGCTTAAAACCTACCCCAAAGCCCTTTAAACCATCCCAAGTGCAGCCCTGCATCATCTGCAAAACAGCCCAAAACATGTCAAAAAACAGCCCTTCAATAACCCAGAACCTATCCAAACAGGTTGCTATTGCTGCATAAACCTGCAATAAAAAACAGTCCATCAGCCCTGCAAAACAATCCAAATTTGTTGTCCATAACTGCCAATAAAAAGCCTGCATAAAACTTCCTTTTGTTGTCCATAAAATTCCAAACACATTAGTCCAAATTTTGCTCCGTAATCTGCATCAAATTAATCCATAACACTGTAAAACCCTGTGTGATACGGTGGCAGAACCGACTGTTATCGTGATACAATGGCAGAACCGACTGTTAATACTGGTTTGAGTTTTTTGTTCGCAAAATGTCACTGTAAGCAAGAGTCTCCACCGAATTTTATTTTATCCAATCAGGAAAAGGAAAAAGAACAGAAAAAACCTTTTTCGAGAATGTTTCTGAGTACGGGGGGTAGATTATAGAAAGGGAAGGTGCTAGCACCCTTTCTATACATGTTTTTCCATGGTCTCTTAGGCACTTGCTCATTTTAAAATTGCTTGTGTGTGCTTGTTTTGAAAAGTTTTATTTTACTTCGTTTTAACCCTTGTTTCTATTCTCAAGAATGTTACGAAGTTATTTTTGAAAACTTTGTTTGGAAAGTGTTGGTGTGAAAAAGTTTTTGTTTGTTTTCCTTTAGACAACACTAACCTATTATTAAGGAATAGGTAGCACCGTCGTTGGATTTTTAAAAGGACGTTTGAAGGTACGACATGGTCTCTGAAGGCAACAAGTAAGGATACGTTAGCATTTTGAAAGGACTTCGTCATAAGATCAATTCGTTTGTAACTCGAGGTACAAGTAGGGACTATGATCTTTATGACGACTTTGAATCGCTGGTCATTGCTAAGGTATCCCTATGTTCGAGGGACACGACCATTTTTTCTGAGGCAACCAGTGAGGCAAACCCTAAGAGTGAGCATGTGCATGTGTTTGATTTTAGTTATTTAATCTTTGCACAATTAAGGTGATCTACTATTTTAATTTTATTTTTCTTTTGCATACAAGCCTATTATCCATACACCTAGACAGTTCATAGTTGTGGAAATTAAAAGCAAAAAAGTAAGTTTACGCTATTACAAGGCTTCGGGGAGGGGGTTACATGACCAAAAACCGGGGATTAAACAGTAAATAATATGCGGTAAACTCTAATTAAAAACTATTACAAACCCAAAGCAAATACAATATTTGGAAAATAAAATATTGCGCGCGAGAATTAAGTACGAGAATCAAAGTTTAAATTCTAAAATCTAATCAATTAAAGAGAAAATATTTTTTTGGTATTTTATTGAGAAAATTAAATATTTGTGAATTAAACCTAATTTGTCAAATTAATTTTAATTATGAAAACAATCAAGTCAATACCATTAAATTAATTATTTTCCAAAAAAAAAAACTAATTTTAATAAAAAAACCTAATTCTACATTTTTGTGGTTTTCTTGATTTTATGATTAAATAAAAAAAATGATTTTTTTGTTGTTTTGTAAAAAAAGAAATTAATCAAATAAAACAAAAGAAAATAAATAAATAAAGTAATTGGGCCTGTTGTGAAAGCAGATTGGGGGTGTGAAGCTGAATTTCATTGAGCCCAAATCCTTTGGCCCAATCAGGCGTTTGGATCCAGTGCTGGCCACGTTTGAGGGTTCACCATGGTCTGCATATGTTAAGTGTTAGACTTGGATATTATGAGATCTTGTGGTATAGTGATGGAAGTGCATGTGGAGCGCGCAGGGACTTGGAGCATTGGACCTGAAGACACATATTAGTGAAAATTAACCTTGCAAAAGGGCTAGATCGAACCCACCCCTCTTTGGACTAAAGCCTTATCATGCCCGGCCTTGCCAACTAAACCAAGCGTGTTAATTTTTAACAAAATAATACAAAATAAATATAAGGCAAATAAAGATCTATGGCCACATGTCAAAAACATGCGCGCTGTGGGTTCCCAATGATTTGAATGGACGAGTCAGTGAGCACCACACCATCACCTTCTTCAGGGATCTGTCGTTTTAGATGAAGAACTTTTACCTACATCATTTTTCCGTCACTATAGGTTGTAGTGATAGATTTTGTTCGTAACTAAAAACCTGCAAAATTCAAAAACGCAGCAAAAGCAGAATAAATTCAAACCAAAGGCATGAATCAATTGCAAATCATCTCCTGAGCATGATAGTACCCCTAATTTTGTCCAATTTTTCCTTTATATAGAATTCCCAATTTGGGACCTCAAAACCCTAACAATGGCATCGTGCCATTCCTGCACTTAAATTTCAATCAAACCAATCAAAAACATTGCAAATATGATAGCAAGCATGGATATATGATCAAAACATGTTTATGATGGATAAATCATTGAAAACGAATCTTGAAAAAAGATATAAACCGTGGCACTGTAAGGCGTGATTTCTGAAGGTTTTAAGGCTTGGGGATGATTGGAATGGCTTCAGAAGATGTCCAGGAACGGATTGCTGGCCTTTGAATTGCTTGAAACGGCCTGTAGAATCGAAACCGACCTGCCCTTTTTTGACAAAAAATTGAGACTTGTCCTCCTTCTTTCACGACCCAAAAACCTTCCTTATGATTTGGAAATATTGTGTATATATCATAGAATGATTTAGGTCAACAAAAACTGATCATATCATTGCAAATTATGGAGATTTGATTTCATTCTTTGCATTGTATGATTTGTTTCCAAAATAGACCAAATTAAGATCTTTTCCAATCAATTAGCTCTTGCACGAATTTTTTTGATTTTCTAGCTGTTCATGGACTCATAATTTGCTCATAAAATCAAATCTTTGATTTTATTTGATTATTCTACTATGTAAATTGATTTATTTTGATTTAAATGGATAAAAAATCAAAATAAATAATAAAAATATTAAAATAATAGGTGGATAAGCCCAGGGGTCGTAAGCCATCTTAGGAACAAGTTTCAAACAAGAAAACATGGTCCCATTTGGAAAAAAAGTCATTTTGATCAATCTTGACTTCATGCACATTTCTAAAAATTAGTCAACTTTGACAATACATATCTCCCTCAATTTTAACCCTAAGAGGGTGTTCTTAGACTTTTTAGAAAGATTAGGATGTCCCCTAAACAACCCTTAAGGTTTCATCTCATTTGGATCTTCGATGTTCATGTAAGAAGCTTTGACCCAAAAAGTATTTTTGTTGACTTTTCAAAAGGACCTATAATGTAGAAATTCATATATTTTGATGAGTGAAAATTTTGAACTTGTGGGCCGAACATAAGTTGTAGGGAATTTCATCATCTTCAAAATGAGCCTTGGATGGAAAATTTATGCTAAAGTATGAAGAAGTTATGCCTGGTCAAAGTTTGGTTGACTTTTCCTAAGAAACCCTAATTTAGCAACCTTTGGGTTTTGATGAATTTGGGGCATTCATTGAGGAATCATGATCAACCCTTGATCAAATGATGGATATCACTTCAAAATGTTGATGTTGACAAAAAATCTTGAAGTTTGACTATATGTGGGCCACAATTGACTTTTGACCTAGTATAGTTAATTTTCAAGCATTTGGGTAATTGACTGAGCAAACTTCTTGTGCAAGGCATGAGACTTGACATGCATGATCTTGAGAACATATTGGGACCATGGAAGGAATTTGGGACCTTTGGACTTCAACCATCTTGATGAGGATTGAAACCCTAGTTTGAAGCTTGTTGCCTTAGGAGGAGGATTTGTCTGGTCAATCCTTAGTCATCCTTGAGCAATTGAGGACCTCTAGAGGCATGTCTTGAGTGAAATGAGAGGGAAAATTTTAGTGTAGAACAGCTGCCTCTGTTCAATCTTCTTAAACCTGAGGATATAGATTGGTTGTCTACCTTTCATAATCTGAAGGTGGAAGATGATTGAACACTAGAGTGCCCTGAAATTTGCACTCGTGTGAGATGGTGCTGGACTGTGTAGGTAGTATCGGGAATGGGCTTATAGATGCCATTTGGAGGAGATGACAGAAGGTCACCGGAGATGGGCTTAAAGATGCCATCCGAAAGATATGACGGAGAATCGTCGGAGATGGGCTTAAAGATGCCATCTAGAGGATGTTGATTTCCCGAGATATTCCTTTGATGAGAATTCCTATTCCTGTCGTTGAGGAGGAATCTGATGAGGAATGTTGGTCTCTGTTTTGGGAGAAATGGAATTTTAGGAACTTCAGTTGTCCATTACTCTACTATGGAATTATCTCTTAGTCGAGGAGATGAAAATGAACTGCTATCTGGTCGTTCTGCAGGCCTTATAGTGATTTGCTAAGGATGATAAGACTGACTGCTATTTGGTTGTGCTCCAAGTTTTACAGTGACTTACTGGGGAGATGAGATTAAACTTGCTATCTGGTCGTGCTCCAGGCGTTACAATATCAAAAACTGTTATCTAGTCGTGCTCTGGACTCCATAAGGAATTAAGTGGTTATCCGGTCGCATCCGGGTTTCAATTTGAATTCAAGGCATACTAACATCCGGTCGTTTCCAGGCTTCATAGTAATTGGCCGAGTAAACTGCTATCTGGTCTAATTCCAAGCTCCGTAGTACCTCATACTGTTATCTGGTCGTGCTCCAGGTTTCACAGTGTCTCTTGCCATTATCTGGTCGTGCTCCAGACTTCACAGCGTCTTATACCGTTATCTGGTCGTGCTCCAGGCTTCAGTAATTTGGGGAAATTAAGTTGTTATCCGGTCAATTTTCGGGCTTCATAGCTTCTTTAACTAGAACATAAATCTTAGTATCGATTTGACTGAACTAGGGAAAGGTCTCGAGCTGTCTTCAACCGGTAAAGAAATATTAGCACCGATTTGACTGAACCGGGGGAAGGTCTCAGATTGACTTTGACTGGCATAGAAATTAGGGGAATCTTAGTGGATATTCGACTGACCCAGACGAAAGTCTTAGAACATCATTAACTAGAATAGAAACCTTAGTGTCGGTTTGACTGAACCAGAGAAAATCTTGAAAAGTGTTAGAAAATCTTCAACTGGAATAGAAACTTTGGTGTCGGTTTGACTAAACCAGAGAGAACTTGTGAGAACTTGATTACATCTTTCCCTGAAAGGTGAAGAGTTAGTCGTATGTAATGTCATGATGTATGAAATGTATTGAGTAATGATGTTCTCAAAATAAATGAGATTGTGCTGTATAATATGTATGCACATGCCATGATGTATGGATATGCAATGCTATTGTGATATTCTCTAGCTTGGTAAAATAAATCCTGGGCTGCTGCTGGAGAGTATAAGGAGTTGAGTTCTTCGTTTCTGCCGGGTATAGTGACCGAAGATGATTAGCTGGGGATTTACATTCATTCTGCTTGAGAACATTCTGCCGGAGGAGACTCTGTCTAAGAATAATCCTGCGGGGGAATGACTCTATGGGGAAGAGAGATACTCTGTTGGAAGATCTGCTGATTTGGAGAAATAAACTCAGCTGGGGATGAACTTCCATTGCTGGAGAGAAGAGCTCTATTGGAGATTGAGCTTCCACTATCAGAGAAATAAACTCTGCTGGGGAGATGGGTTTATAAACTACTCCTGGTTATAAAACTCGGCCGGGGAATGCATATATTAGCTTTCTGAAAGAGCCTGCTGGGGAAGGAATTCCTGCCTGGGGATACGGAGTTCGAACTTTGGTTGTCTCGGCTCTGTGGGGAATGTAAATATCATGGGCGTGTATGTGATAGTGACTTCGCTTCCAACTGTCTCTGCCCCTTGTACCATGCTGGAAAAAGTACATGCGAAGATTTTGTGGATGGATCTATGTCGTGATGGTACTTGAACATGTATTTAATGAGTGTCAAGATGACATCCGTCTCTGGATCGTATCTGAACTGTACTTGAAACATGTGTTGAATGAGTGTCAGAGTGAAATCCGCCTCTGGATCGTATCTGAATTGTACTTGAAACATGTGTCGAATGAGTGTCAGAATGGCATCCGTCTCTAGATCGTATCTGAACTGTATTTGAAACATGTATTGGATAAGTGTTAGAATGACATCCGTCTCTGGATCGTATCTGAACTGTATTTAGAGGAGAATCTAGAGTAAGTATCAGGATGACATCCGTCTCTGGATCGTACTTGAACTGTTTCTAGAAGAGAAATCTGGAATAAATACCAGGATAACATTCGTCTTTGGATCGTACCTAAACTGTTTCTAGAAGAGAAATCTGGAATAAGTACCAAGATAACATCCGTCTCTGGATCATACCTGAATTGTTTCTCAATGTATGAAAATCTTGAATAAGTAGTAGAATGACATCCATATCTGGATCGTATCTGAACCGTTTCTCGATGTATTAAAATCTTGAATAAGTAGAAGAATGGCATCTGTATCTAGATTGTATCTGAACCGTTTCTCGATTCTGGTGCTCTTGATGAATGTTGATCAAGGTATAAGTCTTCCACTGATAGACAGGTGACGAGACATAGTCGTACGTTTTAAATCCCTAACTTTTTCCTGGACCGCCATTTCTGGTTTTCAGTCCACCGGGATACCTTTTTGCCCAAGCCGCCTTTTCAGGTTTTTGACTTATCGGATGTACATATTTTTCATTTTTTATCCCTAATTTTTGCCCGAACCCTTTTGGTTCACTGGGATTCCCTTATTTTTTCCTAGGTGTGTCAACATAGCAGGTCTTTTTTTCATGCATAGTATTTTCCGACTATGTCCATGCTTTTAGGATGTAGAGAGTTGTCATTGTCCATAGTGTTGTGTTGTAGTACTGTCGAAAATGTTTTCTTGATGGCACATGATTCGTTGCTGGAATGCGTGCGTAATGCCCCAAGCAATTCAGATGGAGATCTGCCCCTGGTTATTTGGCACTTTTAGAGAGACTACCCCAGGTGTGTTTAGACATCATGTCATGCCCCTTGCTTATGGAAGACCTATTATTGGAAGTGTCTTTCCCGCTGAGGTGATTCTGTCCATTAAGAGGATGTCTGTTCATTGAATATCCATTGTGCAGATTTTTCTGCTGTCAAACAATTAGTCATATGCAAACAATATCATTTAAAGAATGCAAAACTCATGCCTGTCTTGAAATTTTTTTTGAAAATGTGTTTTGTGTAGTAAAACAAAATTTGCAAGAATGTGATATCAACTCAGGATTCGTGACAAAGCCTACAGGAGTCAGGATAATTTTGTAATTGTATGCTCTCCAACTAACCCATGCTTCAGCTAGGACTTTTAAGGGTTATAACGTGGCCTGGTTCACAGTTCAAGAAACAAAGGATAAAGGCTCAAATTTTATTTGTACCCAACCCGCTATTTGTGATGTTCTTCATTCCTATGCTCAGTTAATTGCGCGTTTAGATACCAATTGAGTCTGGAATCTTTTCTCTGATACTTGGTGATGATTCAGAAATTTAACATTTGTTTTGAAAAGGAAGTCATTTTTGTAATCTTCTTTTTGTCGAGGATTTGTAGTGCCTATTTTTTTGGTTTTCGTTATCCCTTCTTTTTTCCTGAACTATTTCTTTTGTGACTACAGTTGGCAGGATGCCCCAATTTTTCTCTTAAGTCTCCTTCATAGGTTTTGACTTAATGGGATTTTATTTTGAGAGATAATGACTTCCTGTATTGACGATTATACGGAACCATCACCGTCTTTAATGTCATTCATTGTGTATGAAGCGGAAGATTGTGACTGAATGCGCCTCTGAATTAACTGAGAAAACTACCCTGCCCCATGTTATGATTAAGGGTTTTAATTTGTGTGAAAATAAAAACTCCTACTTCTTTGGCTCGAAGGGGTTGACTAGGGATTATCTTCCTTATAACTCCACTGTTTAGGATTTGAAACAACGCATGTACATCGTCAGCAGGGTCTGTTTAAAAGCATACTGTAAAGATTATGGTATCATTTTCATCCTCCTCCCTCTAAGTCTTAGAGTTTTTTAATCGAGAGTTGAATATCACAAAAGGAAATAAGAACGCATTTTTGATATAGTGAATATGAATGAATTGATTTAAGACAAACATGTGCAATGTATTGATGAAATAACGAGGTTTGATATGAATAAATGTTCAAACAAATTAAAAGAAAGTTACACATTGAAAATTCTAATGAACGAAAATTCTTCTTGTGAGAACTTGCCACTTAAGATGGTATGCCTTTGAGGGATGGAAAAAGAACTCAGCCTGACCGTCTTGTGCAAATTCTAGCGCTCCTTCATCAATCAGGTCTTGAATTTTATTTCTCAATGCCCAACAGTTGTTGGTGTCATGTCCAGGACTGTTGGAGTGGTACGCACATCTTGAATTTGGATTGTACCTTGGGGAGGCTATGTTGGGATTCTGAGGATGGTCCCTTAATATAACCAAATTGGCCTTCAACATGCGTTGCAATGCTTGAGCCAATGACATGTTGATTTCGGTGAAGCGTCTTTCAGATGTATTCTTCTTATGCCGATTGCACCGTTGTTGTTGGCGAGGTTGTGGTTGGGCTTATGATGTAGTAGAAATCTAGAAAGGTATGTTCCTGACCAATACAACCTATTCTCTCACTTGGGAATGATTAATGCCTTCACCCATAATTTTAACTGTTTTTTTCATGGATCTTCATCCATCTTGGTGAAGCTTGTTGAGGAAGGCTCTTAACCTTTCTTGTCATCGAGCTAAGTTTTGGATGAGAGACATCTGCCCCAGCATCTGGATTCTCATTGCTTCTACCTCAGCTTGCAATTGTTCCAATTGTTCATCCTTGTTGTTATCAGGATGTTCCTTGGTCAGATTCCCAATGAAGAGTGTTTTCAGGTCTTCTTGCCCCTTGGATAGATTCAGGAGAAATTCCTTGAAATGGGCATCTTGAGCTTGGAGATCTCTGTTGTCTTGTTGGAGAGCCATTGCTGAAATAAACAGCGAGAACATGAGAGACCTGCTTTGAAACCGGCTTATGCAATGATATGTATTATATATGTATGCGATGTTTTCAAGGATCTCACGGGGTAAATAAGAAAATGTCAGAAGTTGAATTTTGCAACTTTGATTGAAGCACTTCATATTGTTGAAGGTCCTTCTACAAGAGTCAAGCTCACTATATCAAGTGGGTCATAACCCCTGACTCAAGTTGTTGTGTTTTGATCTTTTGACGATATTGGCTAGAGAAAAATAAATCCCCTTGCCCCTTTCTAGACGTCTGGTTCATCATAACCTGCATCACAAGCCCTCAAGATCCTTGAAATGATTAAGGAAATGCTATGGTATGATGCTATGATGTGTATGCTATGCATCCGGCAAAAATGCAGGGTAAGAAACCAATTTATTAGATTTATACAAACAAGGTCCTGCAAGGAATACAAACAAAGCACTGCAATGAGTTCAAATTGTTAGGAACAGAAAGCAAACAAGTCACACAAGTAGCCTTAGGTTTAGGTTTGCATGGATTCCATAGGTAAGTACCCTCTTGATGTTTAGTTGGTTTCAAACCTGTCCTATAAATATGTAATCGGGTTCTAAAGGGATCTCAATATCATCGATCTTTCCTCCAAGCCTTGTTCGATTGACGATTGACTCATAATCAAACAAAACTCCGAAGTCAAACCTCAACGAGTGTAGCATCGAGTATCTGTCGACCTTGGGCATACACCAAAGCCGACCATCTCGCTACATCCTACTGACCAAGTTGTGCAATTAAAGGTTTTAAGGTCAGTTGGTGCTTTATGACACCATGCAGCGGCCCCGTACATCTCCCTGATTGACTCAAGGGTTACGGGTACCAACCAAAGTGCCACATCAACGTAGCTACTGCTTCAACCGTGTCGGTATACCCAAGCACAACTCCCTCACAGTTTATTGCTACTTACCTAAAAGGTGTTTGCCGATCCGGGTGTAGGATCAAATAACCCAAACAGTTCCCATAAATATAAAGCAAGCAAGACAATCAAAATAAAGCAATTAAATATGACCTAGATCCTAAGGTTTACCCCACTTTATATTTTATTCCCCCGCAGAGTCGCCAGTTCTGTGATACGGTGGCATAACCGACTGTTAATACTGGTTTGCGTTTTTTGTTTGCAAAATGTCACGGTAAGCAAGAATGGCCACCGACTTTAATTTTATCCAATCAGAAAAAGGAAAAAGAATAGAAAAAACCTTTTTCGAGAATGTTTCTGAGTACGGGGGGTAGATTATAGAAAGGGAAGGTGCTAGCACCCTTTCTATCCATGGTTTTCCATGGGCTCTTAGGTACTTGCTCATTTTGAAATTGCTTGTTTGTGCTTGTTTTGAAAAGTTTTGTTTTACTTCATTTTAACCCTTGTTTCTGACCTCAAGAGTGTTACGAAGTTGTTTTTGAAAACTTTGTTTGGAAAGTGTTGGTGTGAAAAAGTTTTTGTTTGTTTGAGCAAGTACCTAGGAACTAATCTACCTACTCGAAAAAGTCTGTTCGTTTTCCTTTAGACAATATTATCCTATTATTAAGGAATAGGTAGCACCGTTGTTGGATTTTTAAAGGGACGTTCGAAGGGACGAAATGGTCTCTGAAGGCAACAAGTAAGGATACCTTAGCATTTCGAAGGGACTATCGTCATAAGATCAATTCGTAGGCAACTTGAGGGACAAGTAGGGACTATGATCTTTATGACGACTTTGAATCACGGGTCATTGCTAAGGTATCCCTATGTTCGAGGGGCATGACCATTATTTCTGAGGCAACTAGTGAGGCAAACCCTAGGAGTGAGCATGTGCATGTGTTTGATTTCAGTTATTTAATCTTTGCACAATTAAGGTGATCTACTATTTTAATTTTATTTATCTTTTGCATGCAAGCCTATTATCGATACATCTAGATAGTTCATAGTTGCGTAAATTAAAACCGAAAAAGTAAATCTACGCTATTACAAGGCTTCAGGGAGGGGGTTACATGACCAAAAACCGGGGATTAAACAGTAAGTAATATGCGGTAAACTCTAATTAAAAACTATTAAAACCCGAAGCAAATACAACAATTGGAAAATAAAATATTGCGTGCGAGAATTAAGTACGAGAATCAAAGTTTAATTTCTAAAATCTAATCAATTAAAGAGAAAAATATTTTTTTGGTATTTTATTGAGAAAATTAAATATTTGTGAATTAAACCTAATTTGTCTAATTAATTTTAATTATGAAAACAATCAAGTCAATACCATTAAATTAGTTATTTTCCGAAAAAAGAAAACTAATTTTAATAAAAAAACCTAATTCTACATTTTTGTGGTTTTCTTGATTTTATGATTAAATAAAAAAAATGATTTTTTTTTGTTTTGTAAAAAAATAAATTCATCAAATAAAACAAAAGAAAATAAAGAAAGAAGGTAATTGGGCCTGTGGTGAAAGCAGATTGGGGGTGTGAAGCTGAATTTCATTGAGCCCAAATCCTTTGGCCCAATCAGGCATTTGGATCCAGTGCTGGCCACGTTTGAGGATTCACCATGGTATGCATGTGTTGAGTGTTAGACTTGGATATGATGAGATCTTGTGGTATGGTGATGGAAGTGCATGAGGAGCGCGCAGGGGCCTGGAGTATTGGATCTGAAGACACAAATTAATGAAAACTAACCTTGCAAAAGGGCTGGATCGAACCCACCCCCTTTTGGACTAAAGCCTTATCATGCCCTGCCTTGCCAACTGAACCAAGGGTGTTAATTGTTAACAAAATAATACAAAATGAATATAAGGCAAATAAATATTTATGGCCACATGTCAAAAACGCGCGCACTGTGGGTTCGTAATGGTTTGAATGGACGAACCAGTGAGCACCACGCCATTACCTTCTTCAGGGATCCATCGTTTTAGATGGGGAACTTTTACCTACAACATTTTCTGTCACTATAGGTTGTAGTGATATATTTTGTTCGTAACTAAAAACCTGCAAAATTCAAAAACGCAGCACAAGAAGAATAAATTCAAACCAAAGGCGCGAATCATTTGCAAATCATCTCCTGAGCATGATAGTACCCCTAATTTTGTCCAATTTTGCCTTTATATAGAATTCCCAATTTGGGACCTCAAAACCCTAACAATGACATCGTGCCATACCTGCATTTAAACTTCAATCAAACCAATCAAAAACATTGCAATTATGATAGCAAGCATGGATATATGATCAAAACATATTTATGATGGATAAATCATTGAAAACTAATCTTGAAAAAAGATGCAAATAATGGCACTGTGAGGCGTGATTTCTGAAGGTTTTAAGGCTTGAGGATGATTGGAATGGTTTCAGAAGATGTCCAGGAACGAATTGCTGGCCTTGGAATTGCTTGAAATGGCCTGTAGAATCGAAACTGACCTACACTTTTTTGACATAAAATTGAGACTTGTCCTCCTTCTTTCACGACCCCAAAACCTTCCTTATGCTTTGGAAATGTAATGAATATATCATAAAATGATTTAGGTCAACAAAAACTGATCATATCTTTGCAAATTATGGAGATTTGATTTCATTCTTTGCCTTGTATGATTTATTTCAAAAATAGACCAAATTAAGATATTTTCCAATCAATTAGCTCTTGCATGAATTTTTTGATTTTCTAGCTGTCCATGGACTCATAATATGCTCATAAAATCAAAATTTTGATTTTATTTGATTATTCTACTATTTAAATTGATTTATTTTGATTTAAATGGATACAAAATCAAAATAAATAATAAAAGTAATAAAATAATAGGTGGATAAGCTCAGGGGTCGTGGGCCATCTTAGGAACAAGTTTCAAACAATAAAACATGGGCCCATTTGGAAAAAAAGTCATTTTGATCAATGTTGACTTCATGCACATTTCCAAAAATTGGTCAACTTTGACAATACATATCTCCCTCAATTTTAACCCTAAGAGGGTGTTCTTGGACTTTTTAGAAAGCTTAGGATGTCCCTTAAACAACCCTTTTCATTTCATCTCAATTGGGTCTTCCATGTTCATGTAAGAAGCTTTGACCCAAAAAGTGTTTTTGTTAACTTTTAAAAAGGACCTATAATGTAGAAATTCATATCTTTTGATGGGTGCATATTTTGAACTTGTGGAATGAGGATGAGTTATAGTTAATTGCATCCTCTTCAAAATGAGCCTTGGATGGAAAATTTCTGATAAAGTATGAAGAAGTTATGCCTGGTCAAAGTTTGGTTAACTTTTTCTAAGAAACCCTAATTTAGTAACCTTTGGGTTTTGATGAATTTGGGGCATTCCTTGAGGAATCATGATCAAACCTTAATCAAATGATGGATATAACTTCAAAATGTTGATGTTGACCAAAAATCTTGAAGTTTGACTATATGTGAGCCACAATTGACTTTTGACCTAGTACAATTGATTTTCAGGCATCTGGGTAATTGACTGAGCAAACTTCTTGTGCAAGGCATGATATTTGACATGGATGATCTTGAGAACATATTGGGACCATGGAAGGCATTTGGGACCTTTGTAATTCAACCATCTTGATGAGGAGTGAAACCCTAATTTGATGCTTGTTGCCTTAGGAGGAGGATTTGTCTGGTCAATCCTTAGTCATCCTTGAGCAATTGAGGACCTCTAGAGGCATGTCTTGAGTGAATGAGAGGGAAAATTTTGGGGTACAACAGTTATATACTTACTTTTTTGCGTTTTGTGTTTGCAAATATTGCGGTAAGCTAGAGACGCCACCGACTTTTCTTTTATCCAAATTAAGGAAAGGGTGAAAAGAACAGAAAAAGACCTTTTCGAGATTTTTTGAGTAAGGGGGTAGATTATGGAAAGGGAAGGTGTTAGCACCCTTTCCATCCGTAGTTATCTACGGGATCTTAGAGGTTTTCTCATTTTGAAATATATTTATGCTTTGTGTGTTTGAAAAAGGTTTTGAAATGCCTTAGTGCGGCGATTTGCTCTGCATTTAACTCTTGTATAAGTCCTAAAGAGTGTTAACAAAGCAAATGTTTTTGAAAATTGTTTTTGAACAATGGTATTTGTGTAAGTGCAAAATGTTTTTGAGCAAACTTATAACATCTATCTATAGTGTACTCAAAAAGGTAGTTCTTTTCCTCCTATCCTTTAGACAGTGCTATCCTATTATTAGTGAGTAGGTAGCCCTATCGTTGGATGTATAAGGGACATTCGAAGGGACATTATAGTCACGAAGGCAACTTGTGGAGACGCTTTAGCAATTCTGTTTAGGGACTAGATCATTTACCGAGAGTAAATTGTAGGGTCATCGAGGGACTATGATCTTTTGATTTTATGGGTCTTTGCTAAAGCGTCCCCGTTTCGAGGGACAAGACTGCTTTATTTCCTAAGGCAACCAAAGTGGGATACCCTAGAGGTTCATATGTGCAAGTATTTTATGTTTAGTTATTTTTGTCTTTTTGTTAAGTTTGCTAGCATTTTAATTTCAGTCTTGCCATACATACTGTTGTACCCCAAAATTTTCCCTCCTATATTTCTCAACAAATGACAAGTGAGGTCCCCAAATTGCTCAAGGAAGTTCAAGAGTTGACCAGACAAACTCTCTCCTAAGGCAGTCTACCTCAAATTAGGGTTTCATTTTGCATCAAGATGCTTGGGTCCAAAGTATCCCAAATGCTCACCATTTTCCTAATATATTCTCAAGATCATCCATGTCAAGTTTCAAGCCTTGCAGAGGAAGTTTGCTCAGTCAATTGCTCAAATGTCTGAAAATCAATTCTGCTAGGTCAAAAGTCAATTATGGCCCACATACAGTTAAAATTTAAGATTTTTGGTCAAAATCATCATTTTGAAGTATCATTCATCATTTGATCAACGTCTGATCAAGATTCATCAAGAATTGCTCACAGTTCATCAAAACCCAAAAGTTGCTAAATTAGGGTTTTGTAGGAAAAGTCAACTCAACTTTGACCAAGCATAACTTTCTCATACTTTATCATAAATGATCCATCCAAAGCTCATTTTGAAGAGGATGCAATTCCCTACAATTCATCTTCAACTCTAAAGTTCAAAATATGCACTCACAAAAAGATATGAATTTTGACATTATAGGTTATTTTAAAAAGTCAACAAAAACACCTTTTGGGTCAAAGCTTCATACATGAAGATGAAAGACTCAATTGAGATGAGACAAAAGGGTTGCTTAGAGGACATCTTAAGCTTTCTAAAAAGTCAAAGAACACCACTCTAGGGTCAAAATTAAGAGAGTTATGCATTGACCAAATTGACCTTTTTTGCAAAATTGCATTTTTTGCTAAATGGGCCAAACATTTTATGCTTGCACTTCAATGATAACATAGTCCACGACCTATGGGACCCTCCATGCTTTATTTACTCATTTATTTAATTTATTTTGATTTTTATTCATTTAAATTTCAAAATCAAATAAATCTAAATAAATCATATCTTGTGTTTTAGGGATGATTTTTACATTGAAGGAAGATCTTATATGCTGTCAATTGAGAATCAATTCGTGCAAGGCTGATTTGGGTGGAGAAAGATTGAATTTGAGCAAAATTGGAAAGAGATCATATGCCATGAAAGACCAAATCAAATCTTCATAATGAGCAAGATTGAGGTCGTTCTTGTTGACCTAATAAGTTGTATTACATATACAAAAGCAAGGCAGGGCACGGGAGAAGGTTGGAGCAGTCGTGCAGAGGTAGAACAAAACTCAAAAAATTCAAGAAAAGGGTGATCCAATTTCCGTACTAGAGACCAAATTTTGCCATCTTTCCCTTGCCAATCGATTGCTAGAGGTCTCAGGATCATATTCCAATCATTAGCAAGCCTCCCCGGGTCCTGAAACCCGTTATAGCAGTCACACGGTTAGCAAGAATTTTCATTTTCGTTTTCATCAATTTATACACCATTTGCATGTTTTGATTGCATATTATTATTTGTTAACATGTTTGCAAGCTAATCATTACATTCAATTGTGTTTTTGGTGATTGTATAACAAACTGCCATAGCTAGGGTTTTAAGTTATTATTTAGGGCTTTGTAGGATAGGTAAAATTGGAAATTGATTTTGGTACCATGAGACTCGTGAGGATGAGACAAGTTGATTGGTACCAGCCATGGTCATTTATGTTTCCTATGGACAATTTTTTAAACACACATGGTTATATCTACAATGCAATGTCCGTAGGTAAAAACCTCCAGGGCTAACACGACGGATGGGAGGAAGAAGATGAGGCGTGGCACCCCCTGATTGGGCAATTTGAATTTAGCGTGTTTTTTCATTTAATCTTTGTTTTTTCATATATTATATTTTGTTTTTATTATATATACAAGTAAATCAGATGACTTAGTTGGCAAACGTGCAGGGGAAGAGTGCCTAAGGACCTGGGTTCGATCCCCAAGTCCCAATCTTTATTCATGTTTTTCTTCAACAGGCAATCTAGCGCATTACACGTCAGGAGGTCCACCATATACTATAAGGATCTGGCCATCCAATTCACCAACGCTTCAGATCAACGTGCCACTCTTGGAGGACCACTATACGCCTCCAGTCAACAGCCACATAGAATCAGACAAAGTCAAACAGGCCTGGGTCTTTTGGGCTCAAAATCTCAAACAACACCCCCCATAATTGCTAATACAGGCCCATTTACTAACTTTTCTTTATTTCTTTTTCTCTACTTTTTTTATTCTTTATTTTCCTTTATTTATTTAATTGGCAAATTAATTATTTTCTCACAAAAACCATAAAATCAATAATTCACCAAAAAAATTAGGATTAGTTTTTTATTATTTTATTATTATCAAATTAAAAAGCTTAGTTTAATTTAGGGAAATTGTAACTTGTTTTCAAAAGTAAAATAAAATAGAAATTAGCTTAAACTTTTGATTAAATTCAATTTTGCTCTTTTTCTTAAATAAAAATATAAATAATAGGTTCTAGATTAAATTAATTCATTTTTTAAAATTAGGATTAATTAGAATTAGAATTTTATTTTTAAGTAATTTCTCTATTTTCCTAAATAACAAAACAAAACAAAAAACATTTTTTTAACTAATCGCAATCAGGTTTAGGCAAGGGTCAAAACCCTAGTTGTCTCGGATTCGATTCATTGCGCGCGTGTTATCATTTTTACGATATTGTTGTAACTGTTCATGGTTTGTAATAGTTTAATCTAGGTTTTATTTATTTATCTCTTTTTCTAGGTTTTTGGCTATGTAATTAATCCCCCTCCCCAAAGCCTTGTAATAGCGTAGATTTACTTTCTCGCATTTTAATTCTCGCAAATATTTGACTGTTTAGAAGTATGCTAATAAGATTGTATGACAAGAATGCATGACAAATTAATACAGTTAGAAAACCCTAATGTGCAAAGATAAATAACTGAAACCAATCATTCGCACATATCACTCCTAGGGTATACACTCACTTCGGTTGCCTTCGGTAAACGATCATTAAGTATAGGGTGTCTTAGTGGTTGCCCTCCTGTCTAACAAAGTTCAAATGTCCCATTCGAATATTGCCTCGGAAACGTTGCCTCGGAAATGTTGCCTCGAATATGATCTTAAGACTTTAGGGCTATTACTAAGGTGTCCTAATATTGCTTTAGTGATCGTACATCCCTTTCAAATTGACCCTTACAAACTATGACGACAGTGTTACCTATTTCTCAATAGTAGGATAGCGCTGTCTAAAGGAAACGAGAATAGAAACAATCTTTTTTTCGAGTAGGTAGATGCTAGTAGGTACTTGCTCAAATCAAAACTCTCCACCCTTACACATTTTCAAAACAAATTTTCAAAACAACTTCGTCACACCCTTGAGAACTGATACAAGGGTTATCATGAAGTCAAACATTTTCAAAAACACAGCACATACACAAGCAATTTTAAAAATATGAGCAAGTACCTAAGAGCCCATGGAAAACCATGGATAGAAAGGGTGCTAACACCTTCCCTTTCTCTAATCTACCCCCCGTACTCATAATACCTCGAAAAAGGATTTTTTCTGTACTTTTTTCCTTTCCGATTGGATGAAATAAAAGTCAGTGGTGACTCTTGCTTACCGCGACATTTTGCGAACAAAAAACACAAAATGCAAACCAACATTTCAAAACAGTCGGTTCTGCCACCGTATCACAGAACTATCAACTCTGCTGGGGATTTATAAGTGGGGTATACCTTAGGATCTAGGTCATTATAATTGTTTCTCTTGATTGCTTTGATTGCTTTACTTTTAAGGGTTTTGTTTGGGAGTTACTATAGATCCTAACCCGGATCTAGGGACACCTTTTAGGTAAGTAGCAATAGACTATGAGGGAACTGTACAGCATAGACCGATACGGTTGAAGCAGTAGCTACATTGATGTGGCATATTGGTTGGTACCAGTATCCCTTGTGGATAAACGAGGAGAATACTGGGCCACTGCGTGGTGTCATTAAGCATCAACTGACCTTAGAACCTTTAATCGACCAACTTGGCCATTAGAAAGTAGTGAGATAGCCGGCCTCAGTGTAAAGCTGAGAACTGGTTGATACTCGATGCTACACTCATTGAGACCATACTCTCGAGATAGTTCCGGCTGCAAGAAAAGATTATGTGAGCTAAAACCATGACCGATGGAGGATGGTCAGTGATGTTGAGATCCTCTAGAACCCGGTTACTTTTTGCTAGGACAGGTTGAAGCCAACTTAAACTTCAAGAGGGTACTACCTTTGATCTCATGCAAGCCTTAAACCTAAGGGCTTTGTGTGATTTGAATGTGTTTGCAATATTTGTGTTTTTTATACCTATGGTTTACCATGACATCATGCATCATAACATGGCATTCATGCTTAATTATACTAATAATTTCAAAGACCAAGGGAATTTATCTTTGTTCTGTTTTCCAGATCATGGCTTCCGTACGCAGAAATACCATCCGAGTCAACTTTGTGCAAATACCTGCCCAACTTAAAGAGCTAGCCTCAAGAGTTTCTGAGACTTCTATGTTCATTAAGAGACACGGTCAACTTCTCATCCTGGTTACTTCAAATCTTGATGAGCCGATGATGAGCATACTATTTCAGTTCTTTGATCCCGTGCATCATTGCTTCACCTTTCCAGATTACCAGCTGGTACCCACCTTGGAAGAGTTATCTCATCTATTGGGCATATCCATCCTTGAACAGGTACCCTTCACAGGTATGGAAGAAGTTCCTAGACCAGAAGACATTGCCTCAGCTCTGCATTTGAAACAAGCTGATGTAGTATCCAATTGGGAAACACGAAGCGGGGTCGAAGGTTTTCTAGCCAAATTTCTGATAGACAAGGCTCAACTATTCTGGGATGATTTGGATTTTCAAGCTTTTGAAGATGTCTTGGCTCTTCTTATCTATGGTTTGGTTCTCTTCCCTAATCCAGACTCCTTTGTAAATGTGAACGCTGTCAAGATTTTCCTTTCGTGCAACCCTGTGCCTATATTGCTGGGAGATATCTTGCATGCTCTCCACACTCGTATTGTAAGGAGAAGAGGAACCCTTATGTGTTGCATGCCATTATTATCGAGGTGGTTTATTTTTCACCTCCCTAAGTCTGTGCTGAAGAACGAAGAAGGTTTAGGTTGGTCCTACAGAATAATGTCACTTTCTCATACATATATTATTTGGTATTCCTGGGCTATGGAAGACACAATTGTTATTGACAGTTGTGGGGGATACCCTAATGTCCCATTGCTTGGAATTAGAGGAGGTATAACTTACAACCCTTTTCTGGATTTGCGACAATTTGGTCGTGCTCGAAGAGATGGTCCCCATGAGCTACTCCTTGAGGATAATGTATTTGACTATAAGGAGGATGTTAAGGAGCATCGCCGGAGGTTTATACAAGCTTGGGGCATGGTGAATAGGTCTGACGCCCAAGAGTTGGGACCAAAGACTTCCCTTCCTATGTAGCCTTACCTCCAATGGGTCTGAGCTCGTGCCCAGAAGCTTGGGATGCCCAATGAGGCCGTGTTACCAGTGATTGTGGATCCCACTAATGAAGAAAGCATTCCTTACACGGTTCTCTATCCTTACATTCCCACTAATCCTGGGGAGTTGTGGAGGTCTTGGATTCAGCTGAAGAATGAGTGGGACCCTTACTGAGAACAATACCATGAGCAAGAAAGGAAGATTTTAAAGCTCACCAGGAAGCTCAAGGAAGAAAAAGTGATCAATGACTACATCAGCACAAAGAGGAAGCGACCATGGGACTTTTGATTTTGCTTTTTCTAGTTTTAGATTTTGTTTTATTTACTTCTTTGTAACGCCTTAAAGGCATTGTTGAACCTTTTAAAGTTAAGCTAATAAAGTTTTGTTTATTTTTGGTTTGCAAATTTAAATCTCCTAAAGTCTTTGAAATCATTACATGCACATCCCATTATCATGCACACCATTACAGGTACCATTACAGGTTTCTCATCTTCTTCGCTGTTTATTTCAATAGAAATGTCTTCCGATCAAGCCATCAAAGATCTTCAGGCACAAAATGCCCAATTCCAACAGATTTTCATATGTCTGGCTAAAGGGTAAGAGGATCTGAAGACCCTTATTTTGAAGGAGAAGAAGAAGAAGAAGGTCGATATTCTGGACATGGGTAGAATATTCAGAGAAAGGTTGAGACAACCAGTTGATCTGACCTCCTCATCCAAGGACTGGGAGAACCAAGAAAGAGAAAAGGACCCTAGCCCTGCAGTTTTTGATAACGATACAAATTACGAAGATGGGAAATATCCTCCTGTCGAGGATAGATACAAGCAGCTAGAAGACTGTCTGAGTGCTATGGAGATTCAGAAAATACCTGGTTTGGACTTCAGAGAATTGGGGCTGGTATCAGGAGTGGTCATCCCTCATAAGTTTAAAGCTCCGATTTTTGCCAAGTACGATGGAGTATCCTATCCAAAACTCCATCTCCGCTCGTATGTCAGAAAGATCCAACCCCACACTGCTGATAGAAATTTGTGGGTGCATTTCTTTCAAGATAGTCTGTCAGGGACTCGGCTTGAATGGTTCCATCAGTTGGAGGGGGCTAGCATCCGAAACTGGGAAGACCTTGCTGCTGCTTTTTACAAGCAGTATTAGTATAACGCCGACCTTGATCCCACTCGTACTATGCTCTAGGGTATGTTCATGGGTGCAGGTGAAGGTTTTAAGGACTATGCTCAAAAGTGGAGATACTTGGCTGGAAGAGTCCAACCCCTTTTGTCTGATAGGGAGTTGGTTGACATGCTTCTAGGGGCGCTATCTGGCCCATACTCAATCACTTGATCGACAGCTCGTCATCTGGTTTTACTGAGTTAACTTTGACTAGAGAAAGAGTAGAAGCTGGTATTCGAAGTGGTAAAATACAGAAGGATGCTTAGTCAAATTCAGTGAAGAAGCCTTTCACCGGTAAGAAGGAAGCTAGTGCAGTCCATGGCCCGAGGAGCCAAAACAGATTGGATCACCGTCAAACGGTGAATGCTGTAGTGATACCAAGACCCACAGTTTCTCCACAATGAAACAATCAACAAAGGGTGGAAAGACCGCAACCGCAGTTTACCCGCATCAACATGACTTTGGCTGAAGTTCTACCTCATCTGCTGAAATCCAACTTGGTAACCTTGAGAGAGGCTCCCAAGAGTCCAAACACTACTTCTCCCAGATATAATCCCAATGCACGGTGCGCCTACCATTCTGAAAGTCCAAACCACGACACAAATGATTGTTGGGCTCTGAGGAATAAAGTACAAGATATGCTGGAAGCTAAGGAGATAGAGTTTGATGCTCCAGAAAAGCCAAATGTTATAACTGCTCCCATGCCCAAACATGGTCGGGGAGTTAATTTTATAGACACCGATTCGTTTGTGACCTATGTGGAAGAAATCTCTACTCCTATGATGACGGTTAAGAAGAACTTGCTATTGGCCGGTTTATTTCTGGGTTGTGGTGAAGGTTGCCACATATGTGCGATCCTGCCTTCCGGTTGTTGTTTGTTGAAATCAGGTGTTAAGCGCCTGATGGACAATAAAGAGATTTTGTTTGAGAAGACTATGATTCCGTTGGTTCCAAATGAAGACGTTGCCATCATAACCATTTCCGCCAATCCTTCCATGGTTTCCTCGTGAAAACCTGTTAGGGTTACACCTGTTCCAAGAATTTCTCCATTAATAATCACCACTCCTGGTCCCGTCCCATACACTTCGGATAAGGATGTCCTTTGGCACTATGGTGCTGATGTGTATTACCATGGTATTAAACAAGACTTGAAGAATGAAGAAGTTGATATCAGTAATATTGTCGGGACTAGCAAGGTCACCAAAAGTGGAAGACTCTTTTCTCCTGAGATTTCCCCTCCGACTGTCCACAAACCTGTCGTCATTCCGTCTGTTAGTACATCAACTACTATCACAGTTCCTACTCCAGTTATCACCCCTGTCGCCGAGCCATCTGGGACTCGGGGCAAAGAAATTATAGGTGAGCCTGTCCGGACGGAGGCACCTAAGAAAATCATTGTAGAAACCTCTAAACAAGAGATAGAGGAAATATTGAAGATTATCAAGAAGAGCGACTACAATGTGGTCGAGCAGCTGGGGTACACCCCATAAAAGATCTCCATGTTGTCCCTATTGTTGTGTTCTGAAGCCCATGTGAAGGCTTTAATTGCATTTCTCAAGACTGCGCATGTGTCGCGGGAAACTTCTGCAGATCAGTTCAAAGATTGTGTGGCTAGCCTGACTGCTGACAATGGACTAGGATTTTCAGATGCGGATCTGACATCGAAAGGAAGAAATCATAATGATGCTATGCACGTCTCAATCGAGTGCAGGGGCACCACTATAGCCCATGTGCTGGTAGATACCGGATCCTTATTGAATGTTCTACCAAAGAAAGCGTTAGATCGTCTGAATTATGAAGGTTTGATTCTAAAGCCGAGTAACATTGGTGTAAGGGCTTTCGATGGATCAAAGAGAATGGTGCACGGGGAGGTGGACATCCTTGTCAAAGTGGGTTCTCAGACCTTTGGGTCCACCTTCTACGCAATGGATACCAAGCCGTTGTATTCTTGCTTGCTGGGTCGTCCTTGGATTCATAAGGCTGGGGTAGTTACTTCCACGCTCCATCAAATGCTGAAATATCTAGTGAAGGGAAAGATTGTCATGGTGCGAGGTGAAGAAGAGTATATGGTGAGTCATCTCAACTCCTTTTGCTACGTAGAGATGGACGGGGAATTCATAGAAACGACTTGTCAGAATTTCGAAGAGGTCCTTCAGATCTTGGCATCAACTGAAGTTGCTACCAACAAACCTCCGCTGAAGATGGCTTCTCTCAAAGACGTTAGGGCTGTAGTTGAAGAAGGTGGGTGTACCAATTGGGGTCAGCTCCCTGATTTCGCTCACAAAACTGACAAATTTTGTTTGGGCTTTACTACAGGGGCTCAAAGGGCTGTTAGGCACACACGGATTGGAAGACCTCCTCTACACATCAGTAATCAGGGAGTTAACGCAATTGAGGATAGTGAAGAAGATTCAGACATCGACAGCTGGATCTACCCAACAACCGACGGTGGACTGAACAACTGGACGACGAAGGATTTCATACTTGTTTCTTTTATTCCGCAGTAATTGACTTTTGTTTTAAGACTTGTAATAAACAGTTTGAAATTTTATGGCCCGGTGCCTTGCCCGAGGCACGTTGGCTTTGCTGGTGAGGGCTTATTATTTGGCATTTCATATATCATTAATAAAGTATTAGACGTTTATTGCATTACAAATTTTGTGCTCTTTGTTTTTCTTTTTTGTTTCCCACTTTATCAAAACAACTATTCGCTTACACACACTCACGTATCATACTGCAGATCCATATCCACTCTGGATCCCATTGATAACAACTCTGCTTCTGCCAATTATGACTTCAAAAATCCGATCAACCAAGCCGAGGACGAAGGTGAGGATGATTGTGAGGTGCCTGGAGAACTTGCTAGACTATTGCAGCAGGAAGAAAGGGCCATATAGCCTCATGAAGAGCCAGCTGAGTCAGTAAATTTGGGTACAGAGGAAGACAGGAAAGAGGTTAAGATAGGTGTGAATCTGGAGCCTAGTGTCAAAGAGAGGTTAATACATATTCTACACGACTATGTTGAGATCTTCGCCTGGTCCTACGAAGACATGCCTAGTTTATAAACCGATATTATGGTACACCACCTTCCAACTAAAGAAGATTATCCTCCGGTTAAGCAGAAGGTCCGCCGTATCCACCCTAAGATGTCAGAGAAAATCAAGGCAGAGGTCATGAAACAGTTCAATGCAGGATTCTTAACTGTCACTTCTTATCCATAGTGGGTTGCCAACATCGTTCCGGTGCTTAAGAAGGATGGTAAGGTACAGATGTGTGTGGACTACAGAGACCTGAACTGGGCAAGCCCCAAGGATGACTTCCCACTTCCTCACATTGATGTTCTGGTCGACAACACCGCGCAACACAAGATCTTCTCCTTCATGGATGGTTTTTCTGGCTACAACCAGATCAAGATGGCTCCAAAGGACATAGAGAAGAAAACCTTCGTTACACAGTGGGGTACCTTATGTTACAAGGTAATGCCTTTCGGGTTGAAGAATGCTGGGGCAACCTATCAGCGCGCCATGGTCGCTTTGTTCCATAATATGATTCACCATGAGATCGAGGTTTACGTTGATGACATGATAGCCAGGTCCCAGACTGAGGAAGAGCACCTTGATCATCTCTAGAAACTGTTTGACAGGTTGAAGACGTACAAGCTGAGGTTGAATCCGAACAAGTGTACCTTCGGGGTAAGGTCTGGTAAGCTTCTGGGTTTCGTCGTCAGTGACAAAGGTATACAGCTGGACCCTTCAAAGGTAAAAGCCATACAAGAGATGCCAGTTCCCCGCACAGAAAAAGAAGTTAGGGGTTTCTTGGGACATCTGAACTACATCGCCAGGTTCATTTCACATCTGACTGCTACTTGTGAGCCAATCTTCAAGCTGCTGAAGAAAGATCAAGTGGTAAAGTGGAATGATGAATGCCAGACCGCTTTCAAAAGAATCAAGGAATACCTTCAAGAACCACCAATTCTGATGCCTCCAGTTGAAGTAAGACCTTTGATATTATACTTGACAGTGCTAGACAATTCAATGGGGTGTATGCTGGGGCAGCATGACGAGTCTGGCCGAAAATAGCACGTTATTTACTACCTTAACAAAAATTTTACCGACTGTGAGACCCGATACTCATTGCTCGAGCAAACTTGATGCACTATGGCATGGGCTGCTTGCCGGCTGAGACAGTATATGTTGACTCACACTATCTTATTGATATCAAAGATGGATCCAATCAAGTATATTTTCGAGAAGCCCGCCTTGTCTGGAAAAATAGCAAGATGGCAGATGATCTTGACCGAGTACGAAATCCAATACACAACCCAAAAAGCAATCAAGGGGAGTGTATTGGTGGATCATTTGGCGCATCAGGCCGTGGATGACTACCAGTCCATGAATTTCGAGTTTCTGGATGAGAATATCATGTTGGTATTTGACTGCGAAGAACATGGACCAGATGAAGGACCTGAGGAGGGATCCAGATGGTCTATGTATTTTGATGGAGCCTCAAACTCATTGGGTAATGGCATTGGCGCTGTAATTATATCTCCTGAGGGCTGTCATATTCCGTTCACCGCCCGATTATGTTTTAACTGCACTAACAATATGGCGGAATATGAAGCGTGTATCATGGGTCTTCGAGCTGCTATCGACCTGAGGATTAAGTTCTTAAGTGTATTCGGAGATTCCACTTTGGTGATAAGTCAGATCAAAGGCGAGTGGGATACGAAGCACCAAAATCTTATTCCTTACAAAGAGTATATACTGAAATTGCTCCCACACTTTGGGGAGATAACCTTTGAACACTTCCCAATAGAGGAGAATCAGTTGGCGGACGCGCTAGCTACCATGTCCTCTATGTTCAAAGTTAGGTGGGACAATGAAGCTCCCCAAATCACCATTGAGAGGTTGGATGAACCCGCACATTGCTGTGACATTGAGACCGAAGAAGTAGCAGATAAACCCTGTTTCACGAGGTAAAGATGTATCTTGAGGCTCAAGAATACCCCGCGGGGGCATCTGTTAATGATAAGAAGTTTCTGAGAAGGTTCGCTGCGAAGTTCTTCATCAGCAATGGAATTCTCTATAAGCGTAACCATGATTCAACCTTACTGCGATGTGTAGACAAGAGCGAGGCAGAAAGGATCATGGCAGATTTACACGAAGGTACCGTCAGAACTCATTCCAGTGGACATACCATGGTGAAGAAAATACTGTGGGCAGGATATTACTGGTCCACTATGGAAGCCGATTGTTATCAGCACTCTCGAACCTGTCATAAATGCCAAGTATATGCTGATATGGTGCATGTACCTCCGGTTCCCCTAAATGTTTTGACAGCTCCTTGGCCCTTCGCAATGTGGGGCATCGACATGATCGGCGAGATCAGACCTACTGCGTCTAATGGGCATCGCTTCATTCTGGTAGCAATTGATTACTTTACAAAGTGGGTTGAGGCAGCTTCCTTTGCTATGGTAACCAAGAATGTCGTGGTGCGGTTTATCCACACAATCTGATCTGTCGATATGGTGTACCAGAGAGGATTATTACTGACAATGGTACAAATATCAATAACACAATGATCACCGAGCTCTGCAAACAGTTCAAGATTCAGCATCATAACTCTTCTCCCTACCGGCCAAAGATGAATGGGGTTGTTGAAGCGACTAATAAGAACATCAAGAAGATTGTGCAGAAGATGATGGTGACATACAAAGACTGGCATAAGATGTTACCATTCGCTCTTCATGGGTACCGTAACTCAGCACGTACGTCGACAGGGGCAACACCTTACTCTTTGGTGTACGACATGGAGGAAGTCCCACCTATCGAAGTCCAGATACCCTCTCTCAGGATTATGAAGGATGTGGATTTGAACGAAGACGACTGGATCCAAACCAAATTTGATCAGCTGGATCTAATCGATGAAAATAGAATTACAACTATATGTCATGGTCAGATGTATCAAAAGAGAATGATTAAAGCCTTTAACAAGAAAGTCAGACGTCAAGAATATCAAGTCGGTGATTTAGTGATCAAACGCATCATACTACCGCATGGTGATCCCAGGGGCAAATGGACCCCCACTTACGAAGGGCCATTTGTGGTTAAGAACATTTTCTCGGAAGGAGCTATGATTCTAACCACCATGGATGGTGATGACCTTCCTCACCCCGTCACTGCAGACATAGTGAAAAGATACTACGCATAATCAAATACCTGCTAGGTTGACTGACCTAGGCAAAAATAAGGGCTTCCCGGCGAATGAAAAGGGTTCGGGAAAAAGTAAGGGATGAAAATGAAAAAAAAAACTGTACACCCGCCAAGTCGAAAACCTGAAAAGGCGACTTGGGCAAAAAGGGTATCCCGGTGGACTGAAAACCCGAAAGGGCAGTCCAGGAAAAAATTAGGGATCAAAGCGTAACACTATGTCTCATTGGATCATCTCGCATCCAGACTTCGGTATCGACTATCAAGCTCAGACGGCGCCAATCAATCTGATCCACCTTAGACCAAGCAACAAAGTGATGAGACGCTTGAAGATATAAAGGCAATAGCAGAGTTGGAACCCATTGGGATTGTTTTACATAGCTGTTTTTCTTTCTTTTACTCAAATTGTAATTTCTATCTTTTGGCGGAATTCTCTTACTGGGATGTCAGCCTCTTTGTACAAACGCCTATTACAGGCCAACTTCAAAAATAAATACAATTCATTTTTACAAAAAATATTCAATTTCTTTTTCTTTTTCTGTTTTGTTTTGCAAGAACGTCCAATGATTCATTTTTTAAATATGCATTTGAAATTAATTGTTGCTCATAATTATTTACATAAGAAACAAAAGACAATTACTCGTAATTCTAGGAACAGGGAAAATAAGAAGTGCCCAAACCTTACAGTTACTCTTCCCATCAGGTACCAGGATAGAGCCAGCTTGAGAACATGAGTAGTGGTACATACACTCCCCACATAATAAAAGGTATCCAAAGACAGGTGTCATGCTTCCCCGAGCAGGACATAACTCTCCCTAGCTAAGGTTCACAATCGCGAATGAGTTGGTAAATTTTTCCCCAAGCAGAGTTTATTTCTCTCACAAGCAGAAGTTCAATCTCCAACAGAATTCATTATTGTGATCGGTGGGAATGAGAACTGACTGTTTTTTTAATGCTGGTTCGCGTTTGCGTTTGTTTTTGCAAAGTTTCGTGGTAAGCAAGAGTCGCCACCGTCTTTTTATTTTATCCAAACAAGGAAAGGACAAAAGCACAGAAAAATTCCTTTTCGAGATTTTTCTCGGGTTCGGGAGGTAGATTATAGAAAGGGAAGGTGTTAGCACCCTTTCTATCCGTGGTTATCCACGGGCTCTTAGGTACTTGCTCACTATGTTTTCAAAAGGTTTGCTTTTTTTTGTGATTGTGGGTTTTGAAAAAGAGATTTGTTTTTGAAGAAAGGGTAAGTGCGAAATTTTTTGTTTTGTTTTTAAAATGAGCAAGTACTTAAGAACATCTACCTACTCAAAAAGGAATTAAATTGTGCAAACGTCCTTTAGACAATGCTATCCCACTATTCAGGAGTAGGTAGCACCGTCGTTGGAGTTTTCGGGTCAATTCGATTTTAGGGACGTGTGGTCACTAAAGCAACGTTAGGACGTTTTAGTGGTAATCCTAATGTCTTAGATCATTTTTATCGAGGCAACTTTGATCTTGGACAGAAGGACGACCTCTAAAACATCTTATACTTAATGACCACAATTGAGGCAACCAAGTGAGGTGTACACTAGGAGTGGTATGTGCAAGTGTGTCAATTTTCAGTTTATATCATCTTTGTATTTTTAGGTGTTCTACCATTTGCTTTTAGATCTTGTCATACAATCCTAGTTAGCATACATCTAAGCAGTTAATATATATATATATATATATATATATATATATATATATATATATATATATATATATATATATATATATATATATATATATATATATATATATATATATATATATATATATATATATATATATATATATATATATATATATATATATACACAGGAATTTAAAGTGCGGAAATCGTAAATCCTACGCTATTACAAGGCTTCGGGGAGGGGGATTTATTTACATGTCCAAAATTGGGGAAATAATAAGCAGCTACAATAAAATAAACGCGCGTGGATCTTAAAAATCCTAAGCATATAATCTTCTTGTTGTTTTATTTTATTTTTTGGGAAAATGCTAAATGTTCAATTAAGTCAAATTTAATTAATTAAAAAAAAACTAATTAGAATTAATTCTAAAACAAACCTAATATTTTTTGCATTTTTGTTTATGAAAAGGATTGAATTCAAATAAATCCTAATTCTACTGATTTTAAAATTGAAGAAAATAAGTTAAAATAATTAACCAAATTAAATCCTAATTCTAAGTTACTTATTTTTATGATTTTTATGTTGATTAAAAAAAAACTAAAAAAAATAAACAAAAACAAAGTAAACAAAGTACAAATGGGCCAGGCAGCAAAACAAGAAAAAAATATAATTCTGGAAGTCTGGGTCGAAAGAGGTGAAGGCTGTCTTTCGACCCAGTGAAGAGGCTGGATCGAAGGTGCATGAGGGGCTGCACTCTAAGGATATTCGATCTGGACATGTCATCCTTCAAACTGGAAGTCCTGGGTCCAGTTCGAAGCTAAACTGCTGAGCTTCGAAACTCTGAACAGGAATCTGATGATGCAGTTCCTGCAAAACGAAACACATGTTAAAGGTCCATGGGGAATTTTACCCCCCTGGTTCGAATCTCCCCCTTATTCGCACCTGCTGAATCTGGGTCTGGGTTTATTTTATTCTGGGATTCGAAGGAGAAACTCAGATTCTGCCCAAGCAATGGCACAATCTCATCTCTGTGCTGTAGCTTATATGTATCACATTAAATCATTCACAAACAGCAGTAATAATATGAATATACAATCAAAATGAATTTAAAAATAAGTTTGAGATTAGATCCTTTTTTACCAACAGAGGTGCTTCGATCTGTAGTTTTGAGGGTGGAGGTGTTCAATGGGTGGCCGCTTTGGCTTGTGCAAGGACTGAGTATGGCTTCCTGGAAGTGCTGATGACTTTTGGCAGCGTATCTCCAAGTTCTCTATTTTTCTGTCTATTTTCGTGTGTTTTGCAATCATTTGTGATTTCTTTATATAGAGGGGGTGGAGGGGACAGGAAGACAAAGGTTTAAATGACTTTGATTATGTGTTTGACAGCCATGAAGGAGGATTTGTAACGTTAATTATGTGTTTGAAAGCCATGAATGAGAGTTTGTAACATTGGCTAAACACATGGGATCCTGTCCCTGTTTGAATTTTGAATGATATGTAGCTGGCCTTCGAATGCTCCTTTTCGAATGGGCTGATGGTCTCCTCCGAATGCTCCCTTTCGAATGGGCTGATAGCCTCCTTCGAATTCTTTCCAAAGCTTCTTCGAATGGACCCTTTGAATGCTTCTTCGAATGGACCTTTTTGGAATTCCAATCGAAGGACACTGTTATAATGCCAATCGAAGTACTTGTCCATAATTCCAATCGAAAGGCTTGTCCAGAATGCCAATCGAAAGGCTCCTTTAAAACACCAATCGAAGGATCTTTCAGAATGCAAATCGAAGCGCTTGTCCAGAATGTCAATCGAAAGAGCTTGATAGAATTCCAATTGAATGGCTCCTTCAGAACACCAATCGAAAGGTCTTTCAGAATGCAAATTGAAATGTCCTTAAAGCAACACTCAAAAATTTTCCTTTTCCTTAGGCAAAATTTTGTGATCAACCATGCAGGGGGAAGACTTTGGGAAACATGAGAGGGCAAATTTTGGGGTACAACAGTTGCCCCTGTTCAATCTTCTTAAACCTGAGGATGTAGATTGTCTTGCGTGCCTTTCGTGATCCGAAGGTGGAAGATGATTGAACACTAGAGTGCCCAGAAATTTGCACTCGCATGGTGAAGTATCAGCATTGTGATGTCAGGAATGGGCTTACAGATGCCATTTGGAGATTGTTGGTAGGTGGTTTTGTCTTTGTTGACGGGTTGCGCCTCAGAGAAAATATTTAGGAATCGATTTAATTGATTTTGTCTCTATTGAATGGATCGTCATCAGAGAAATCTTTAGGAATCGATTTAACTGGACCGGTCAAGGTCTTGGAATAACTTCAACTGGATCGACATCAGAAAAATATTTAGGAATCAATTTAACTGAACCAGAGGAGGTCTTGGAATAACTTCAACTGGATCGGCATCAGAAACATCTTTAAGAATCGATTTAACTGAACCAGAGGAAGTCTTGGAATAACTTCAACTGGATCGGCATCAGAAAAATCTTTAGGAATCAATTTAACTGAACCAGAGGAGGTCTTGGAATAACTTCAATTGGATCGGCATCAAAAAAATCTTTAGGAATCGATTTAACTGAACCAGCGGAGGTCTTGGAATAACTTCAACTGGATCGACATGAGAAAAATCTTTAGGAATCGATTTAACTGAACCAGAGGAGGTCTTGGAATAACTTCAATTGGATCGGCATCAGAAAAATCTTTAGGAATCGATTTAACTAAACCAGCGGAGGTCTTGGAATAACTTCAACTGGATCGGCATCAGAAAAATCTTTAGGAATCGATTTAACTGAACTAGAGGAGGTCTTGGACATAGCTGAGAACTTGACCGGATCTTTCCTGAAAGGTAAAGGTCAGTCATATGCAATGCATGATATGGATCAAGCAATGATGTTCTCAACATAAATGAGATTGTATGGTATGATGCACATATGCATGTATCATGATGTATGGAAATGTGATGTTTTAGCTGGGGAAAATAAATCCCGAAGCTGCTGGAGAATAGAGTTGAGTTCTTAGTTTCCACTGGGGATGACGAATGAAGATGATTGCAAGGATAAACCTGTTAGGAGAAAAGAGCTTCGTTGGCGGATAAACATGACGAAGAGATTACTCCGAGGGAAAATACTCTGTGGGGAAGAGATACTTTGCTGAGATTTTAACGATAAACTCCATTGGGGATTCTGTTGATAAGCTCTGTCGGGGATTTTGATGATGAACTCCGCTGGGGATTGATTGCCATTGCTGGTGATATTGAATCTGTTGAGGATAGAAGTCCTGCTTGGAGAATGAAGGAACTTTGCTGGGGATAATCTTTCAGTTGCAACTTGCTGAGGATAACCCAGTTAGACTCTTGTGAGGATAACCTTCTGAATTTGGCTGGGGAGATACATTTGTATTCTGCAGGGGACAAGCTTCCAGAATCTACTGGGTGAGATGATTCAACTCTGGCAGGGAAGCCTTTTTAGACTGTGCTGGGGAAATGGCTCCACTGGGGGTATCTTGTATTCCTCCGGGAAACATTCTTATACTCTGTTGAGGAATATTAAGACTGTCGGGGATGCTCTTACGCTTGCTGGAGAATGTCTTTATACTCCGTTGGGGAATATTAAGACCTTCTGGGGATACCCGACCTTTTCAGGGCTGATGGTAGACCAACTCTGCTTGGGGAGAGTATTGCCAACTCGTCCGTAGTTGCAAGTTTTAGCTGAGAGAGCTATCATTACTGTCTTAACCTGTGGGGAGTGAAGGTATCTTAGCCATATTCTTCAGCTGAATATATACCTTGGTACCTGGTGGACAAAGCAACTAGACCTCTCAGACAATTCTTATTGCCCCTACTTCTGATATCACCCGTAATTTGTCTTTTGTTTCACATGTAAATATTTATGAGCAGCAATTAATGTCAAATGCATATATCAAAAATGAACATTGGACGTTCTTTGCAAAACAAAACAGATAAAGGAAAAACAATTTGAAATTTGTTTGAAAATGAATTTGTATTGACTTTGAAGTTTGACCTATAAATATGCGCTTTGTACAAGAGGCTGACGTCCTAGTAAGAGAATGCTGCCGAACAAATAGAATTTATACAATTTGTGAAAAGAAAACAAGACAGCTATGTGAATAGTCCCACTGGGTTCCAACTCTGCTATTGCCTTTATATCTTCAAGCATCTCATCACTTCGCCGGGAAGCCCTTATTTTTGCCTAGGCCAGTCAACCTAGCGGGTCTTTGATTATGCGTAGTATCTTTTTACTATGTCTGCATTGACGGGGTAGGAAAGGTCGTCACCATCCATGGTGGTTAGAATCATTGCTCCTCCTGAGAAGATGTTCTTAACCACAAATGGCCCTTCGTAAGTAGGGGTCTGTGATCGGTGGATCTGGAACTGACTGTTTAACGCTGGTTCGCGAAATGTCGCCGAAGCAAGAGTCGCCACCTAATCATCCCCTTCCTTGGCTTATTTTTTCCTGAAATACAACAAACATTGGCAACGGTTTTACAAACGTTCCCATAGGCACCCTATTAAAAAATAGCGATTAGCCCAGGGATGCTCATAAATTGAGCGCGAGGGTGGCTTTGTGATCGTCCAATCATGCTTGATTCAGTGGTCTAAGTCTTGAATGACAATTTTTCCTTATTCAAGAACCCCTAATTTGAAAACTTAAGAACCCTAAAAAGCAACAATGGTGAATTCGCATACAGTGTATAAAAACGCAATTAAAGTAGATGGTTAGCTTCAGAACACTTCAATTAGTAAGAATCCATTAAAATTATGCAATGAAAATGCCTGAATTGTAAAACACGGTCATGAGTAAAAGGTGAGAAAACTTGATTTCTGTATACCGTTTCAAGGTGTTAGAATTGATGCTTTTGATCCAGGAAGGTTCCTTGATGTCCCAAGAATGTGATAGAATCGTTGTTTCACCTTGAAAAGCACTGGAATATGGTTTTCAGTTTTTGATTTTTCAAGAGAAATTTCAAGTGTTCATGTGCTTTTTTCTGCGCAGCTTAGAGTCAGTGAGCACCAGGGTTTTGATCCAGCTTATGTATGGAGTGAATTAGGTCAAAGAAAACAATCAAAATCCTTGGCATTCATGTCTTGCAAGATTTGATTTCCAAAAATCTTTTTTCAATATTTTTTCATGCTATTTTGTACAAATCATGGCCAATTCTCTTCAATTCTTTCCAAATCTAGCTATGCACGAAATATTGAGTATATAATATGCATAAAAAGATTTAAAACCTAGGTTTAGTATTTTTCATGTATTTATTTTAATTTAAATGAATTATTAATAATAAAAATCCAAATAAATAAATAAAAATGATAAAAACTTCCCTTTGGGACACATGGTCGTGCACATGTCTTGGATGATGAATTGTGGAAGAAAAAGAGGCCCATTAGCAATTTTAGGTCATTTGAATCAATGTTGACTTTTCAAAATATCCAAAAATTTCCCAACTTCCACAAGGCATAACTTGCTCAATTTTTAAGCTTTGCTCATGTTCTTGGACATTTTGGAAAGGTCTTTGAGTCCTCTAACCAATGTCTTTGGTCCCATGTCAGTTTGGTTTACCAATCTCAAGTTATGGCCTTTGACTTAAAGTCCCTTTTTGTTGACTTTTGAAAATGACCTATAATGTTGAAATTGATAACTTTTTGTGAGAGAATTTCTTGGACTTGAAGTATGAAGAGGAGTTGTAGGAAATGTCTTTCTCTTCAAAATGAGCTTTGATGGAATTTTTCTGATAATCCATGTGAAAGTTATGCCCTGGTCAATTTACAATTGACTTTTTCAGCTGTCCAAATAAGGAAACTTTTGCATCTTGATGATTTTTGAGCCAAGCTTTGAGAATCATGATCAAGCATTGATCAAATGATGTTTGTGGCTTAAAAATGAGATGTTGACCAAAAATTTGAACGTTTGACTGTCAAATGACCATTTTACCCCTACAGTTGACTGTAGTGCAATTAGGGTTTTTGACTGTGCAATTTTGTGCTGAAAGTCTTGAAACTTGGTATGAGGATGCTTGTCCATATTTATTGGCATGTGGGGCTTGATTGGACCCTTGGAAACTTTATTTTCTTGATCAGAACAAAAACCCTAATTTTGACTGTTTAGAAGGCTCTTACACTGTGCAACCCTTGGGGAATTTTGAAGCATGATTTGGCAATTTCTTGAAGAATATAGGAGGGCAAATTTTGGGGTACAACAGTTGCCCCTGTTCAATCTTCTTAGAACTGAGGATGCAGATTGGCTGACGTGCCTTTCGTAATCCGAGGGTGGAAGATGATTGAACACTAGAGTGCCCAGAAATTTGCGCTCACATAGTAGCAGTGATGGTGGAAATGGGCTTATAGATGCCATTTAGAGATTGATGAATAGGATGATGGGCTTATAGATGCCATCTGGATGTTGATCGCGTAAGAGATTCCTTAGCGAGAACTTGCGTACCTGCAAAAGAAAAATGAGTACCTGACATGTTGCAGGAGCTGGTCTTCAGATGCTTGGTATAGATGTGTCCTGACTGGTTACAGGAGCTGAGTTTGGATCTTCAAGCGGTGATGAATGAACCAGGGATGGTTACTACCTCAACAGGAACGGTGAGAGAACCTTAGGCGACTTCAACTTCAACAGCAATCGTTGAGAAAATCTTGGTGGGAATTACCATCTCCGCAGGATCGGGGAGAGAGCCATAGGTGATTACAACCTCAATAGCAATTATTGGGAAAACCTTGGATGGAATTATCATCTCCGCAGGATCGGGGAGAGAACCATAGGAAATTACAGTCTCAATAGCAATCATTGAGAAAAACCTTGGATGGAATTATCGTCTCTGCAGCATTGGGGAGAGAACCATAGGAAATTATAATCTCAAAAGCAAACATTGAGAAAAACCTGGAATGGAATTATCGTCTCCACAGCATCGGGGAGAGAACCATAGGAAATTATAATCTCAAAAGCAAACATTGAGAAAAACCTGGAATGGAATTATCATCTCCGCAGCATCGGGGAGAGAACCATAGGAAATTATAATCTCAAAAACAAACATTGAGAAAAACCTGGAATGGAATTATCGTCTCCGCAGCATCGGGGAGAGAACCATAGGAAATTATAATCTCAAAAGCAAACATTGAGAAAAACCTGGAATGGAATTATCATCTCCGCAGCATCGGGGAGAGAACCATAGGAAATTATAATCTCAAAAGCAAACATTGAGAAAAACCTGGAATGGAATTATCATCTCCGCAGCATCGGGGAGAGAACCATAGGAAATTATAATCTCAAAAGCAAACATTGAGAAAAACCTGGAATCACTTCTACTGAGTCTTCATCAGAAAAATCTGTTTGGGGTCGATTTAGCTGGACTAGAGAAGGCCTTGGACTGGATAAGAAATCTTTGGAGTCGATTAACTGAACCAGATAAGGTCTTAGAGTCTTGAAATATGATTGAGAATTCAACTGAATCTTTCCTGAAAGGTAAAGGTCAGTCATATGCAATGCATGATATGGACCAAGCAATGATGTTCTCAACATAGATGAGATTTGTAAGATATGATGCGTCTATGCATGCTATAATGATGTATGGGAGTGCGATGTTTATGAATGTATTTTTCGTCTAGGAAAGTAAATCCTTGACGGGTGCCGGGAAGTCACTCCTCGGCTGATGTTGGAGAATAGATTTTGCTTCCGCTGGGGATGCTAGTTGCAAGAATACCAGTAGGAGAAGATGACTCCGTCGGGGAATGAACTTGGCGAATGGATTACTCTGCGGGAGAGGAAAGTACTCTAACGATCTTGCTGGGAAGCAATACTCTGTGGAGAGAGAGGTATTTTGCTGAGTTGATGGTAATTTGCTGGGGATACCCTTGTTGTGTTGGAAGTGTTACTAGACTTTGCTGGGGATAAGGAAGAACTGTGTTGACGACGACCTTTCCGTGGCTTTTGGCTGAGGATAACCCAGTTATATCCTGGTAAGGAAATAACTCTTTGAATGAAGCCGGGAGACGCGTTCGTGCTCTGCAAGGGGAAGCTTCCAGAATCTACTGGGGATAAGCTTACTGCTGGGGAGATGATTCCAACTTTCCTGGGGAACTAGATTGGACTCTCTTGGGGAAGTTTGAACTGCATCGGGGAAGTAACTCCTTTGAATGTTTGATATACCGCCGGGGAACAATCTTTAGACCAAGACTGCCGGGGATGCTTGTTAAGAATATGTGTACTGCTGGGGAATGTTGAGATCTGCTGGAGGATACTCAACTTCCTTAAGGTTTGATAATATAGCTTGAGGAGAGTGTATTGACTTGCTGGCTCACTCTCTGGGGAATTAAGATGTACTGGTTATGTTCTTTAGCTGAACCTACCTTGGTACCTTGGAGGACAGAACAATTAGATTGCTCAGACAACTCTTTATTGCCCTTGTTTCTAATGTTACCTGTAATTAATCCTTTGTTTCGTATGCAAATATTTATGAGTTAGCAAATTATTGTCAATGCATATATCACAAATTGAACCTTGGACGTTCTTCGCAAAACAAAACAGAAAAGGAAAAACAATTGGCATTTTTAACTGAAAATATATTTGTATTGATTTTTGGATGGCCTGTAAATAGGCGTTTTGTGTACAAGAGGCTGACGTCCTAGTAAGAGAACGCCGTCGAACAAAAGAGTTTATACAAATTTTGTACAAAAGAAAATAAAACAGCTGTGTGAAATGAATGATCCCACTGGGTTTCAACTCTGCTATTGCCTGTATAACTCTGAGCGTCTCATCACTTGATGACCTAAACGAAGATGAAGCTGACTGATCGATGCCGTCTGAACTTGATGTAGATACCGGTTTCTGGATGCAAAGTGATCAATGAGACATAGTATTACGCTTTATCCCTAATTTTTGCCTGGACCGCCCTTTCGGGTTTTCAGTCCATCGGGATACCCATTTTTGCCCAAGCCGCCTTTTCAGGTTTTCGACTTGCCGGGTGTACAGATTTTTTCATTTCATCCCTTCATTTTGCCCGAACCCTTTTGGTTCGACGGGAAGCCCTAACTTTTGCCTAGGCATGTCAGCCTAGCGGGTCTTTTTTCATGCGTAGTATCTTTTTACTATGTCTGCATTGGCGGGGTGAGGAAGGTCGTCACCATCCATGTTGGTTAGAATCATGGCTCCTCCAGAGAACACATGTTTAACCACAAATGGCCCTTCGTACGTAGGGGTCCATTTTCCCCTTGGATCACTCTGAGGAAGGATGATTCTCTTGATTACCAGATCCCCAACTTGATATTCCTGTGGTCTGACCTTTTTGTTAAATGCCCTGGTCATCCGTTTCTGATACGTCTGACCATGGCAGATAGCAGCAAGTCTTTTTTCATCGATAAGGTTGAGCTGATCAAGTCGTGTCTGGATCCAATCATCCTCGTTCAGATTTGCATCCTTCATTATCCGGAGAGAGGGTATTTGTACTTCGATCGGTAAGACTGCCTCCATACCATAAACCAAGGAGAAAGGAGTTGCCCCGGTTGACGTCCTAGCTGAGGTACGGTACCCATGTAGAGCGAACGGTAACATCTCGTGCCAATCTTTATAAGTCACTGTCATTTTCTGCACGATTTTCTTGATGTTCTTATTTGCTGCTTCGACAGCCCCATTCATCTTCGTTCTGTAGGGAGAAGAATTGTGGTGCTGTATCTTGAACTGCTCGCAGAGCTCAGTGATCATCTTGTTATTCAGATTGGTACCGTTGTCTGTAATAATTCTCTCTGGGACTCCGTATCGACAGATCAGGTTATGCCGAATGAACCGTGCCACAACAGTCTTGGTTACCGTAGCGTAGGAAGCTGCTTCGACCCACTTTGTAAAATAATCAATCGCCACTAGGATGAAGCGATGCCCATTGGATGCCGTAGGTTTAATCTCACCGATCATGTCTATGCTCCACATTGCAAACGGCCAAGGCGCAGTCAGAACATTCAGAGGAACTGGAGGAACATGCACCTTGTCTGCGTAAATCTGGCACTTATGGCATGTCCTGGAATGTTGGTAGCAGTCAGCTTCCATTGTGGACCAGTAATACCCTGCCCGAAGGATCTTCTTTGCCATTGTATGTCCACTGGAATATGTACCAAAGGTCCCTTCATGTAGCTCTTCCATGATCCTTTCTGCTTCAGTCTTATCCACACAACGCAGTAAGGTTGAATCATGGTTTCTCTTGTACAAGATGCCGTTGCTAAGGAAGAACTTTGCCGCGAACCTCCTCAGGAACTTCTTATCATTGACTGAGGCACCTTCAGGGTATTCCTGAGCTTCCAGATATCTCTTCACCTCATGGTACCAAGGTTTCTCAGTCACCAATTCAGTCTCGAGATCACAACAGTATGTCGGTTCATCCAGTTTCCAAATGATGATCCGGGGAGTCTCATTATCCCATTTGACCTTGAACATAGAAGACATTGTAGCTAACGCGTCCGCCAACTGATTCTCTTCTCTTGGAAAGTGTTCAAAGTTTATCTCTGTGAAGTGGGGGATCAGGGTCAACACACATTCTCTGTAAGGAATCAGGTTTGGATGTTTCGTATCCCACTCTCCTTTGATCTGATTGATCACAAGAGCGAAATCTCCGAAGACACTTAGAAACTTAATCCTTAGGTCGATCGCAGCTTGAAGACCCATGATGCACGCCTCATACTCTGCCATGTTGTTGGTACAGTTGAAACATAGTCGGGCAGTGAGTGGAGTATGAGTACCTTGAGGAGATATGATGATGGCGCCGATACCGTTTCCCAAAGCGTTGGAGGCTCCGTCAAAGTGCATAGACCATCGGGATCCTTCCTCAGGTCCTTCATCCGGTCCAGGTACTTCACAATCAGTTACTATCATGATGCTTTCGTCCGGAAACTCGAAGTTCATTGACTGATAGTCGTCTACGGCCTGATGTGCCAAGTGGTCTGCCAATACACTTCCCTTGATGGCTTTCTGGGTAGTGTACTGAATGTCGTATTCTGTCAAGATCATTTGCCATCTTGCAATTCTCCCGGACAGAGCAGGCTTTTCGAATATGTATTTTATAGGATCCATCTTTGAGATCAACAAGGTAGTGTGAGTCAGCATATACTGTCTCAGCCGGCGAGCAGCCCATACCAAAGCGCAGCAAGTTTTCTCAAGCAGTGAGTATCGGGTCTCACAGTCGGTAAACTTTTTGCTAAGGTAATAAATGGCATGCTCTTTTCGGCCAGACTCATCATGCTGCCCCAGCACACAACCCATTGAGTTGTCAAGCAGTGTCAGGTATAATATCATAGGTCTCCCTTCAACCGGTGGCATAAGGATGGGTGGTTCTTGGAGATACTCTTTGATTCTGTCGAAAGCAGCCTGACATTCATCGTTCCAGCGTACTACCTGATCTTTCTTCAGCAGCTTGAAGATTGGCTCACAGGTAGCAGTCAGATGTGAGATGAAGCGAGCGATGTAATTCAGGCGTCCTAAAAAGCCTCTGACCTCTTTCTCTGTCCTAGGAACTGGCATCTCTTTAATAGCTTTGACCTTGGCAGGGTCCACTTGAATGCCCTTGTCACTTACAACAAAGCCTAGCAACTTCCCAGATCTTACCCCGAAGGTGCATTTGTTCGGGTTCAATCTCAGCTTGTATAGTTTCAACCGGTCAAACAATTTCTGCAGATGATCTAGGTGCTCTTCCTCAGTCTGGGACCTTGCGATCATGTTGTCAACATACACTTCTATCTCATGATGGATCATATCATGAAATAAAGCAACCATGGCACGTTGGTAGGTTGCCCCAGCATTCTTTAGTCCAAAAGGCATGACCTTGTAGCAGAAGGTGCCCCACTGAGTAACAAATGTAGTCTTTTCCATGTCTTTAGGTGCCATCTTGATCTGATTGTAACCTGAAAAGCCATCCATGAAAGAGAACACCTTATGCTGAGCAGTATTATCAACAAGGACGTCAATGTGAGGTAGAGGGAAGTCATCTTTGGGGCTGGCCCTGTTCAGATCCCTGTAGTCGACACACATTCTGACCTTTCCATCCTTCTTTGGTACCGGCACCACATTAGCAACCCACTGAGGGTAAGACGTCACTGCAAGGAACCCAGCGTCAAACTGTTTCATAACCTCGGCTTTAATCTTCTCAGACATCTCTGGACGCATACGGCGGACCTTTTGCTTAACCGGAGGGAAATCTTCCTTAGTTGGCAAGTGATGGACCACAATATCGGTATCCAACCCGGGCATGTCTTCGTAGGACCAGGCAAAGATCTCCATATAATCATGTAGCATCTTAGTCAACCGTTGCTTCACGCTGAGCTCTAGGTTGGCACCAATCTTTACCTCTTTCCGGTCTGTCTCAGTACCCAAGTTTATTGTTTCCACTGGCTCTTCATGGGGTTGAATTTCCCTCTCTTCCTGAAGCAACAGTCTTGCAAGCTCGCCAGGCACTTCGCAATCATCTTCACCTTCGTCTTCGGCTAAGTTGATCGGATTTTCAAAGTCATAACTGGCAGTAGCAGAGTCGTTATCAGTGAGATCCAGGGTGGATTGAAACCTGTATGAGTGAGTGTGTGTGTGTAAATACAGCTGTTTTGAAATATATGTAAAAGAAAGAAAGACAGAAAAGGAGCATAAAGTTTGCAATGCGAGAAAACGTCCAAGATTTTCATTCATGATATATGAAATGACAATTTATATGCCCTCACAAATAAAACCACGGTGCCTCGGGTAAGACACCGGGCCATAGAGTTTATTTATTGTTTATTACAAATACCAAAAACATAGGAATTCATTACTTAGTAACAAGAGAAACAGGTAGATTGTCCTTTGCACTCCAATTGTTAGGTCCACTGTCGGTTGCCGGGTAAATCCAGCTATCAAACTCAGCTTCATCCACTTCATCCTCGTCCCCAATAGCATTTACTCCATGAGCAGGCAGGGGAGCTGTCACTACATTAGGCTTCTCAGATGCCTCAAACTGTACCTCCTTGGCGTCAATAAGGTCCTGCAGCTTGTTCCTTAATGCCCAACAGTCATCAGTGGAATGCCCCGGGCTATCAGAATGGTACGCACAGCGGGCATTCGGGTTGTACTTAGGAGAGGTAGTATTTGGAAACTTCGGAGCCTCTCTGACGGTTACTAAGTTGGTTGAGAGCAACTGTGGCAGGATCTGCGATAAAGTCATGCTCAAACGGGTAAACTCTCTCCGGGGTCTTTCAGCCTTTTGAGGATTGGTTGGCCGAGGAGCGGCAGCAGGCTTAGCAATCATTACCGCACTGACAGATTGGCGGCGCTCCGATCTCTCTGGTCTCTTGGAACCATATACAGCACTAGCCTCCTTCTTGAAGGGTTTCTTCTTGGAACTTGTAGATGCACCCTTTGGAATCTTACCAGACTTCAACCCAGCCTCGATTCTCTCTCCAGTCAGAATAAGATCAGTGAATCCAGCAGAAGAATTCCCAATAAGATGGTTGAAAAATGGCCTAGATAGGGTCCCCAAGAACATGTCTACCAATTCCCGATCAGTCAACGGTGGCTGCACCCTGCCAGCCAGGTCTCTCCACTTCTGAGCGTACTCCTTAAAACCTTCACTTGAACCTAACGACATACCCTGGAGTTGGGTATGTGTAGGGGCAAGGTCGGCATTATATTGATACTGCTTATAGAAAGCAGTAGCCAACTCCTCCCAGTTACGAACCTTGGTCCCATCCAGCTGATAGAACCATTCGAGATGAGTCCCTGAAAGACTCTCCTGGAAGAAGTGGATCCACAAATTCTTATCCGCTGAGTACGGTTGAATCTTCCGAACATAAGACCTGAGATGTAGCTTGGGACAAGACGCCCCGTCATATTTAGTGAAAGATGGTGCTTTAAACTTCCGAGGAATGATCACACCAGTAGACAAACCCAGATCTCCAAAATCCAGCCCAGGTACCTGTTGTATCTCCATAGCATTCAACCTATCCTCCAGTTGCTTGTACCTGTCTTCTGCAGGAGGGTACTGCTCTTCATCAAAATCAGTCTCGTTGTCGGAGACTACCGGACTAGGACCTTTTTTCGCTTGAGGAGTACTCTTGCCAATGGAAGAACCAGCCTCTTCATTCTGCAGAGTGTTGCCAAACCTTCGGCCCGAGTTGAACAGAACAGTTCTTCTCTTCTTCTTCTTTTCCTTCTTCAGGAGCAGAGCCTTCAGCTCCTCTTGGCCCTGAGCCAAACCCATGATTAATTCCTGAAATTGCGCATTCTGCGCCTGAAGAGCTTTGATGGACATCTCAGTTGATGACGAGTCAGGATTCATGATGCTGAAATAAACAGCGAAGAACGGTAAGCAACCTGAAAAGAAGAAAACCTGCTATGCACATGATGAATGAGATGCGTATGAATTATGTTTTCAAAGACAATCGGGAATCAACTTTGTAAACAAAAAGGAACACACTTCATTAGATTCAACTTTGCAACTGAAATTATTCAACAGATTGCCCTTAGGCGTTACATGAAAGGAAAATACTAAAAAAAAGGGAAATAAAACTGCAAAAGAACATCCGGAGCTCCTTATTGATCCCATGGTCTCCTCTTCTCAGTACGGATGTAGGCATTCAGAGCTCGCTCATTCTCCAACTGCTTTGTCAGCTTCTGGATCTTTAATTCCTGCTCGTTGAACTTTTCCCGATAAGAATCCCGCTCTTCTCGCAGTTGCGACCAAGATCTCTTCAATGTCTCATAATCAGTAGGTATCTGAGGAGGAAGGACAGTTGGAGGAACACCATCCTTGTCAGGACACTCAAGAATGACGGGTCTGACGGCTTCGTATGGCATACCTAACTTCTGAGCATGGATGCGAACCCATTTGTAGCAGGCTTCCATAGGTAAAGAGGTCTTTGGCCCTAACTCTTGTGGGTCAGCTTTATGAACTTTGTCCCAAGCCTTGATGAACCTACGACGCAGCTCGTCACTATCCACCTGAAACTCAAAACTGATGTGAGGCACCAACATCTCATGGGGGCCTGCTCTTCTTGCTCTTCCAAACTGACGGAGTGCTAGAAATGGATTGTAAGAGATCCCTCCTTGGGTACCAATCAAAGGAACATTAGTGTATTCCCCGCATCGATCAATAATAGCTATCTCATCCAAACCTCTGCAAGTCCAAGTGATGTCTTTGTCGGTGAGAGACATTAACCTATGAGCCCAACCTCTTCCTTCTTGATTCTTTAGTACGAACTTGGGGAGGTACGAAATAAACCACCTCACCAACAAAGGGATACAACACCATAGGGTTCCTCGTCTTCGGGTAGTACGAGCATGAAGTTGTTGCAAGATGTCACCCAAGAGAGTGGGCACGGGATTCTGAGACATAAAGATCCTTATGGCAGTGACATTGATGAAGTTGTCAGGATTAGGAAACAGGACTAACCCATAGATTAGGAGAGCCAAGATGTCTTCATATGCCCTAAAGTCCAGGTCATTCCAGAAACTGTTAGCTTTACCGATCAGAAATTTGGCCAAGAAACCCTTGACTCCGCTTCTAGTCACCCAGTTGTCCATTACCTCTTGATGTGTCAGGGGAAGAGCTGCAGCAACATCCTCAAGTATGAGGGTCTTTTCCCAACCAGTAAAGGGAGTCTGATCCAAGATAGGGATACCAAGCAAATCAGAGAACTCTTCCAGGGTAGGGACCAGCCGGAAGTCTTGAAAGGTGAAGCACTGGTATAGAGGGTCATAGAACTGGGTCAGAACACTCATCAACTGTTGATCCCGCTTTGCAATGACTAAACTGAGAAGAGAACCATGCCTCTGAATGAAGGAAGTGGTATTTGGAATTCTGCTAACCAACTCATCAAGCAACTCAGGTGAACGAACAAAGTTGAACCGGATAGTATTCCTTCGCACAGGCATCATGATGTCCTACAAAACAGAGCAAAGGTGAAACCCTCTTGTCTTTGAAATGGTCAGTCCTTATGCAGGATGCATGCAATGCTCCTGATGTTATGATGTTATGATAAAACAACCACAGATAGATACAAAGGCAAACATGGTAAGGCACACAAGTCACACAAGGCAAGCCCCTAAAGTTTAGGCCAGCATGAGGTCTAGGTACTACCCTCTTTTAGTTTGTTGGTTCATACCTGTCCTATCAAATTAACCGGGTTCTTAGAGGATCCCAATATCATTGACTACCCTCAATCGGTCATAACTCCAGCATCGCAATCTTTTCTTGCGGCCAGAACCATCACGAGAGTTTAGCCTCAATGGGCGTAGCATACTGCTACAATTCTAAAGGCCAAGTTGTGTCAATTAAGGTTCTAAGGTTGTTGGTGCTTAATAACTCCTCAGAAGACCCATATTCTCCTCATTGCAACACAAGGGATATCGGTACAGACCAAGGTGCCACACCAACGTAGCCACCGTTTCACCCGTGTCGGTCTATGCCGGACAGGTCCCTCACAACTTATGCTACCTAAACAGGGTATCCCCAGATCCGGGTTAGGATCTATGTAACTCCCATGCAACCCACAAATTTAAAGCAGACAAGTCAATACAATTGAAAACACAGTTATGAACTAACCCTAAGGTACACCTCACTTTAAGTAGATATCCCCAGCAGAGTCGCCAGTTCTGTGATCGGTGGATCTGGAACTGACTGTTTAACGCTGGTTCGCGAAATGTCGCGGAAGCAAGAGTTGCCACCTAATCATCCCCTTCCTTGGCTTATTTTTTCCTGAAATACAACAAACATTGGCAACGGTTTTACAAACGTTCCCATAGGCACCCTATTAAAAAATAGCGATTAGCCCAGGGATGCTCATAAATTGAGCGCGAGGGTGGCTTTGTGATCGTCCAATCATGCTTGATTCAGTGGTCTAAGTCTTGAATGCCAATTTTTCCTTATTCAAGAACCCCTAATTTGAAAACTTAAGAACCCTAAAAAGCAACAATGGTGAATTCGCATACAGTGTATAAAAACGCAATTAAAGTAGATGGTTAGCTTCAGAACACTTCAATTAGTAAGAATCCATTAAAATTATGCAATGAAAATGCCTGAATTGTAAAACACGATCATGAGAAAAAGGTGAGAAAACTTGATTTCTGTATACCGTTTCAAGGTGTTAGAATTGATGCTTTTGATCCAGGAAGGTTCCTTGATGTCCCAGGAATGTGATAGAATCGTTATTTCACCTTGAAAAGCACTGGAATAGGGTTTTCAGTTTTTGAGTTTTCAAGAGAAATTTCAAGTGTTCATGTGCTTTTTTCTGCGCAGCTTAGAGTCAGTGAGCACCAGGGTTTTGATCCAGCTTATGTATGGAGTGAATTAGGTCAAAGAAAACAATCAAAATCCTTGGCATTCATGTCTTGCAAGATTTGATTTCCAAAAATCTTTTTTCAATATTTTTTCATGCTATTTTGTACAAATCATGGCCAATTCTCTTCAATTCTTTCCAAATCTAGCTATGCACGAAATATTGAGTATATAATATGCATAAAAAGATTTAAAACCTAGGTTTAGTATTTTTCATGTATTTATTTTAATTTAAATGAATTATTAATAATAAAAATCCAAATAAATAAATAAAAATGATAAAAACTTCCCTTTGGGCCACATGGTCGTGCACATGTCTTGGATGATGAATTGTGGAAGAAAAAGAGGCCCATTAGCAATTTTAGGTCATTTGAATCAATGTTGACTTTTCAAAATATCCAAAAATTTCCCAACTTCCACAAGGCATAACTTGCTCAATTTTTAAGCTTTGCTCATGTTCTTGGACATTTTGGAAAGGTCTTTGAGTCCTCTAACCAATGTCTTTGGTCCCATGTCATTTTTATTTACCAATCTCAAGTTATGGCCTTTGACTTAAAGTCCCTTTTTGTTGACTTTTGAAAATGACCTATAATGTTGAAATTGATAACTTTTTGTGAGAGCATTTCTTGGACTTGAAGTATGAAGAGGAGTTGTAGGAAATGTCTTTCTCTTCAAAATGAGCTTTGGATGGAATTTTTCTGATAATCCATGTGAAAGTTATGCCCTGGTCAATTTACAATTGACTTTTTCAGCTGTCCAAATAAGGAAACTTTTGCATCTTGATGATTTTTGAGCCAAGCTTTGAGAATCATGATCAAGCATTGATCAAATGATGTTTGTGGCTTCAAAATGAGATGTTGACCAAAAATTTGAACTTTTGACTGTCAAATGACCATTTTACCCCTACAGTTGACTGTAGTGCAATTAGGGTTTTTGACTGTGCAATTTTGTGCTGAAAGTCTTGAAACTTGGTATGAGGATGTTTGACCATATTTATTGGCATGTGGGGCTTGATTGGACCCTTGGAAACTTTATTTTCTTGATCAGAACAAAAACCCTAATTTTAACTGTTTAGAAGGCTCTTACACTGTGCAACCCTTGGGGAATTTTGAAGCATGATTTGGCAATTTCTTGAAGAATATGGGAGGGAAAATTTTGGGGTACAACAGGGTCCATTTTCCCCTGGGATCACCTTGAGGTAGAATGATGCGCTTGATTACCAGGTTCCCAACTTGGTACTCTTGTCGTCTGACTTTCTTGTTAAGTGCCTTGATCATTCGTTTTTGGTACGTCTGACCATGACAAATAGAAGTAAGCCTCTTCTTGTCGATTAGATTCAATTGATCAAGTCGGGTCTGGATCCAGTCGTCTTCGCTCAAACCTGCATCCTTCATGATCCGAAGAGAAGGTATGTGAACTTCAATGGGCAAGACTGCCTCCATGCCATAAACCAAGGAATAGGGTGTTGCCCCTGTTGACGTCTGTGCTGAGGTACGGTACCCATGAAGAGCAAATGGTAACATCTTGTGCCAGTCTTTGTATGTCACTGTCATCTTCTGCACAATCTTCTTAATGTTTTTATTTTCTGCTTCAACAGCCCCATTCATCTTCGGTCGGTAGGGAGAAGAGTTATGATGGTGTATCTTGAATTGCTCGCAGAGCTCAGTGATCATCTTGTTATTAAGATTGGTACCATTGTCCATAATGATCCTCTCTGGTACACCGTATCGACAGATCAAGTTATGCTGAATAAACCGTGCCATGAAGTTCTTGGTTACGGTAGCAAAGGAAGCTGCTTCAACCCACTTCGTAAAGTAATCAATTGCTACCAGGATGAAACGATGCCCGTTGGATGCTGTAGGTCTGATCTCTCCGATCATATCAATGCTCCACATTGCAAAAGGCCAAGGTGCCGTCAAAACATTCAAAGGAACTGGAGGAATATGCACCTTATCAACATAGACCTGTCATTTGTGACATGTCCGAGAATGCTGATAACAGGCGGCTTCCATTGTGGACCAGTAATATCCTTCCCGAAGGATTTCCTTTGCCATGGTATGTCCACTGGAATGAGTTCCGAAAGTACCTTCATGCAACTCTGCCATGATTCTTTCTGCTTCAATTTTATCCACGCAATGCAGTAAGGTTGAATCATGGTTACGTTTGTAAAGAATGCCATTGCTGATGAAGAACTTTGCCGCGAACCTTCTCAGAAACTTTTTGTCATTAACAGATGCACCCTCGGGGTAGTCTTAAGTTTCAAGGTATCTCTTCACTTCATGATACCACGGTTTTTCTGTTACCTCTTCAGTCTCAAGATCACAGCAATGTGCAGGTTCATCCAATTTCCAGATAATGATCCAGGGGGCCTCGTTGTCCCATTTGACTTTGAACATAGAAGACATCGTAGCCAGCGCGTCCGCCAACTGATTCTCCTCTCTCGGGAAGTGTTCAAAGGTTATCTCCTCGAAATGGGGAAGCAACATCAATACATACTCCTTGTAAGGAATAAGATTTGGGTATTTCGTATCCCACTCTCTTTTGATCTGACTGATCACGAGAGCGGAATCTCCGAAGACACTCAGAAACTTAATCCTTAGGTCAATTGCAGCTCGAAGACCCATAATGCATGCTTCATACTCCGCCATGTTGTTGGTGCAGTTGAAACACAGTCGGGCGGTAAACGGAGTATGACAACCTTTAGGAGATATGATCACGGCGCCAATGCCATTACCCAAAGCGTTTGAAGCTCCATCAAATTGCATAGACCATCGAGATCCTTCCTCAGGTCCTTCATCCGGTCCAGGTGTTTCATAATCAGTTATGAACATGATATTCTCGTCTGGAAATTCAAAGTTCATAGACTGGTAATCATCCACCGCCTGATGTGCAAAATGGTCTGCCAATACACTTCCCTTAATTGCTTTTTGAGTCGTGTACTGGATGTCATATTCAGTCAAGATCATCTGCCATCTTGCTATTCTTCCGGACAGGGCAGGCTTTTCGAAGATATACTTGATTGGATCCATCTTTGAAATCAAAAGAGTAGTGTGAGTCAACATATACTGTCTCAGCCGACGAGCAGCCCATGCCAAAGCGCAACAAGTTTTCTCAAGCAGTGAGTATCGGGTCTCACAGTCGGTAAACTTTTTGCTAAGGTAATAAATAGCATGTTCTTTTCGGCCAGACTCGTCATGCTGCCCCAGCACACACCCCATTGAGTTGTAAAGTATTGTCAAGTATAAGATTAGAGGTCTCCCTTCTACTGGTTGCATCAGAATGGGTGGCTCCTGGAGATACTCTTTAATTCTTTCGAAAGCGGCCTGGCATTCATCGTTCCAACATACCACTTGATCTTTCTTCAGCAGTTTGAAGATTGGCTCACAAGTAGCAGTTAGGTGCGAGATGAATCGGGCAATGTAGTTCAGACGTCCTAGAAAGCCTCTGACCTCTTTCTATGTCTTGGGAGCTGGCATCTCTCGTATAGCTTTCACCTTGGCAGGGTCCACTTGAATACCTTTGTCGCTCACTACGAAACCTAGCAGTTTTCCAGACCTCACCCCGAAGGTGCACTTGTTCGGGTTCAATCTTAGCTTGTACAACTTTAGCCTGTCAAACAGCTTTTGTAGATGGTCAAGGTGTTCCTCCTTAGTTTGGGACCTCGCAATCATATCGTCGACATATACTTCAATCTCATGATGGATCATATTATGAAACAAAGCAACCATGGCACGCTGATACGTTGCCCCAACATTTTTCAACCCAAAAGGCATGACCTTGTAACAAAAGGTACCCCACTGAGTAACAAAAGTGGTCTTCTCCATGTCTTCAGGAGCCATCTTGATTTGATTATAACCGGAGAAACCATCCATAAAGGAGAATACCTTGTGCTGAGCAGTATTGTCAACCAGAACATCAATGTGAGGCAGAGGGAAGTCATCCTTAGGGCTTGCCCTGTTCAAATCCCTGTAATCAACACACATTCTGACTTTACCGTCTTTCTTAGGCACCGGAACCACATTGGCAACCCACTGAGGGTAAGAAGTTACTGCTAGGAAACCGGCGTTAAACTGTTTCATGACTTCGACTTTGATTTTCTCATACATCTCTGGACACATACGGCGAACCTTCTGTTTTACCGGAGGACAATCTTCCTTGGTAGGCAGGCGATGAACCACAATGTCGGTATCCAACCCAGGCATATCTTCATAAGACCAGGCAAAAATTTCCATGTAGTCATGCAGCATTTGAATCAACCGCTGTTTCACACTAAGCTCCAGATTTGCACCGATCTTGACTTCCTTTTTGTCTGTCTCAGTACCCAGATTCACCATTTCCACTGGCTCTTCATGTGGCCGAATGACCCTCTCTTCCTGGAGTAGTAGTCTTGCAAGCTCACCAGGCACTTCGCAACCATCTTCACCTTCGTCTTCGGCTAAGTTGATCGGATTTTCAAAGTCATAACTGGCAGTAGCAGAGTTGTTACCAGTGAGATCCAGAGTGGATTGGGACTGAGTAATAAAAGTAATAGGGATGAAATCCTTTGCTGTCCAGTTGTTTGGTCCACCGTTGGTCATAGGATAGATCTAGTTGTCGAATTCAGACTCATCCACGTCATCTTCGATGGCATTTACTCCCGAGTTGCTGATGAACACAGGAGGTCTTCCAATCCTTGCACTTCGAACAACCCTCTGAGCTTCTGTAGTGAAACCCAAACCGAACTTGTTAGTCTTCTTAGTGAAATCAGGAAGTCGGCCCCGGTTAGCATACTCACCCTTCTCAATAACAGCCCGGGCATCCTTTAAGGAAGCCATCTTCATGGGAGAATCTTCCATCACAGTCTCAGCTGACGCCAGTGTCTGAGGAACCTCTTCAAAGTGTTGAAATGGGGTCTCAATGAACTCCCCATCCATCTCTACGTACCGGAACGAGTTGAGGTGGCTGACCATGTACTCCTCCTCCCTTTGAACTGTCACAATCTTGCCTCTGACCGGGTACTTCAATTTCTGGTGGAGCGTTGAGGTTACGGCTCCCGCTTTGTGGATCCATGGACGACCCAACAAACAAGAATAGGAAGGCCGAATGTCCATCACGTAAAATGTAGAGTTGAAGACCTGAGAACCAACTTTGATTGGAATATCAACCTCACCGTGTACCATCCCCTTAGACCCATCAAAGGCCCGGACAACAATGTTACTCGGCTTTAGTTCCAAACCTTTGCAATCCAGCCTGTCTAGAGCTTTCTTGGGCAAGACATTCAACGAGGAACCAGTGTCAACCAACACATGTGCAAGAGTAGTGCCCCTGCATTCAATGGAGACATGCAGGGCATCATTATGGTTCTTCCCTTTAGCAGTCAGATCAGCGTCAGAGAAACCCAAACCATTATCAGTAGTTAAATTGGCCACACAATCGGTAAATTGATCAGCTGATGTCTCTTGTGGCACGTGGGCCGTCTTTAGGAAGGTAATCATAGCCTTGGCATGGGCCTCTGAACACAATAGCAGTGATAACATAGAAATATTGGATGGGGTTTGCCCTAGTTGCTCAACTACATTAAAATCACTCTTCTTAATAATCTTCAGAATCTCTTCCATCTCCTGTTTGGAAGCTTCAACATTGATTGTCTTTGGCGCCTCCGTCTGGGCAGGCATATCAGTGGTGATCCCCTTGCCCCGAGCGTTAGATGACTCGGCGACAGGGGTAGGAACAGGGACTTGATTAGGAATGGCAGCAGGTACACCTGCAGGCTTAATGACAACAGGTCTTCGGACAACTGGCGGAGCAATATCAGGTGAGAAAAGTCTACCAATGCGGGTGACTTTAGCAGGCCCAGTAATGTTGCTGACGCCGGTATCAGTACCGAACTCTTGCTTAACTCCAAGAACATAAACATCTGCCCTATAGTGCCAAGGGACAGCTTTGTCAGACGTATAGGGGATGGGCCCCAGAACAGTGATGATTATAGGTGCGGTCTTCTGAACAGATGTAATCCTAACAGGCGTCCTCGAGGGAGCCTTGGAAGAATTGTCGAAAATGGTAATGATTGAAACTTCTTCAGAATGAATGGGTGGAACAACAGTCTTCTCAAAAAGAATCTCTTTATTATCCATCAGGTTTTGGATACTTGACTTCAAAGATGGGCAACCAGTAGGTAAAGTAGAACACATAGGGAAACCTTCACCACAACCCAGAAATAAACCGGCTAGCAACAGGTTCTTCTTGACAGTAATCAGAGGGGTAACAAGATCATCCACATAAACTACGAACAAGTCTTCCTCTACAGCATTCACTCCATGCTTGGGCATGGGAGCAGTCACAACATTAGGCCTCTCGGGCGCCTCAAATTCAATCTCCTTTGCATCGATTAGGTCTTGAACCTTGTTTTTCAGACTCCAACAATCATCTATATTATGCCCCGGGCTATCGGAGTGATAAGTACAGCGAGCGTGAGGGTTATACTTCGGTGATGCAGTATTTTGATTCTTTGGAGCTTCTCTTAGAGTCACCAAATTGGTACCCAGCAACTGTGGCAATATCTAGGACAAAGTCATGCTGAGACGAGCGAATTGCCTTCGAGGTCTCTCTTCCCTTTGTTGGTTGTGATGCTGAGGAGTACCAACAGGTTTTGAAATAACAACCGCATTGACAGCTTGGTGGTGTTCAGGTCTGCTCTGTCTTCTTGAACTATAGACAACACTGGACTCTTTCTTGAATGGTTTCTTCTCGGTGCTCGATGAGGCACCCTTATGTATCTTCCCAGCTTTAATACCCGCTTCAATCCTCTCACCAGTTAAGATGAGGTCTGTAAATCCGGCTGAGGAGCTTCCAATCAGATGATTAAAGAATGGACCAGACAGGGTCCCTAGAAACATATCAACCAGTTCACGATCAGCCAAAGATGGTTGCACCCTTCCGGCCAGGTCTCTCCATTTTTGAGCATACTCCTTAAATCCTTCACCCGTCCCTATTGACATACCCTGGAGTTGGGTACGCGTAGGAGCGAGGTCGGAGTTATATTGATACTGCCTATAGAATGCAGCAGCCAAATCCTCCCAGCTGCGATACTGGCTCCGTCCAACTGATAGAACCACTCAAGCTGAGTCCCTGAAAGACTGTCTTGAAAGAAATGGATCCACAAGTTCTTATCAGTAGTGTAAGGTTGGATCTTCCTCACATATGACCGGAGGTGCAGCTTTGGACAGGAAGCTCCGTCATACTTGGCAAAGGAAGGTGCCTTGAACTTATGGGGAATCACCACCCCAGATGATAAACCCAAATCTCTGAAGTCCAGACTGGGCACCTTCTGTACTTCCATAGCGTTTAAACGGTCTTCAAGCTGTTTATACTTATCCTCAGCAGGAGGATACTGTTCTTCATCATAGTTTGTCTCGTTGTCGGAGACCATAGGCCTAGGAGCCCTCCTTTCTTATGGACTATCTTTCTCTCCAGACGGGGTGGCCAGATCAATTTCATTCTGCAGCTCGTTTCCAAACCTGCGTCTGGTGTTGAACAGGATGGTCCTCTTCTTCTTCTTCTTCCTGTCTTTCAGGATCAGTGTCTTCACGTCCTGCTGACCCTTAGCTAGGTTCATGACCAACTCTTGAAATTGGGCGTTCTGGGCCTGGAGGGCCTTGATAGCTTGCTCGGTGGAAGGTTCAGCAGACATGATGATTGTTGAAATAAACAGCGAAGAAGATAAGAGACCTGTAAAAGGGTACCTGTTATGCATATGATGAATGGTATGCTATTTATGTAATGCATTCAAGGGTTCAAAAATTCAAATTTGTTGTAGACAAAAAGAACACACGTCATACTAAGAAGAATTTTGTTAGTACATAAGTGCCCCATGGGTGAAATATTACAAAATTCTTAATGTAGAAAGACATTGCGTATCCTCTTTGGAGCGATGTAAGTGTTGAGGGTCTCCTCCTCGTGAAGTCGGCGGGTAAGCTCCAAAACCTTCTTTTCACTGGCATAAAAGTTGGCTTCAAAAGTATTTCGCTCTTCCTTGAGTTGGATCTAACTCTTTTGCATTTCCTCCCATGATGTTGGCATGTCAGGATGTAGGATGGCGTATGGAACCTCTCCTTCCATAACATGCTCTTTGATCAAGGGGAGAATGTGAGGATATGGCATTATAAGATTCTAGGATCGGGTTCGTACCCACTTGAGGTAAGGCTCAAGGGGGATAGAGTTCTTCTGCCCCAGTGTCTTACTATCCACCTTATTAGGCATCCTCCAAGCTCTGATGAACCTTTGTCGAAGTCCTTGCGCATCGTTGTCGAAGTCAAAAACTAGGTCAGGAATCAGCATGTCCTGAGGGTCATCCCTCCGAGCATATCCAAATTGTCTCAAAGCTAGACAGGGGTTGTAGGTAATGCCTCCCCTAATTCCAAGTAAAGGAACATTTGGAAATTCTCCACAACGATCAATGATGGTAACATTTTCTCTGGACCGAGAACATGAATGTACATCAGAATGTGTGAGGGTCATCAATCGTTGTGACCACCTTAAACCCTGCTCATTCTTCAAAACTGGTTGTGGAAGGTGAGAAATAAACCACCTTGCTAGGAGAGGAGTACAACACATGAGAACACCTCTTTTCCTCATTGTTCGTGTGTAAAATGAGTGGAGGATGTCCCCAATCAATGTAGGTATGGGATTCCTGGATATGAAAATCTTGACAGCATTCACATCTATAAGTTTATCAAGATTTGGGAACAAACCCAAACCATAGATAAGGAGTGCCACAATCTCTTCAAAGGCTTGTAGATCAAGAGAATTCCAGCATTCTCGTGCCTTCTCAAACAGAAACTTTGCCAAGAATCCTTTGATACCACTTTTGGTTTCCCAATGGCCCTTGATGTCGGATGGTTGTAAGCGTAATGCTTGAGCAACATCTTCAAGTTTTGGTTCCTTTTCTGTACCGTTGTAGGGTAGTTGACTAAGAATAGGAATTCTCAGGAGTTGAGAAAATTCTTCCAAAGTAGGCACCAATTGATAATCAGGGAATGTGAAACAGTGGTGTAGGGGGTCAAAGAACTGGAAGAGAACTTTCATCATGTCTTCTTCAATGTTGGTGTTGACCAAGCTAAGGAGTCTACCATGTCTTTCACTGAAGAGAGAATTCTCAGGAATCCTGGATGTAAGCTCCTTGAGTTGAGGAGGGATCCTTACAAGGTTGACTTGAATTGTTTTCCTGCGGAGAGACTCCATGTCCTGCAAAACAAGAACAAAGATGAAGATCTAAACCCTTGAAATGGTTAGCAGATGAATATGATGCTTTATGATGTATGCAGAAACACATGTACAAGCAAGTCACACAAAAACCTTAGTTTCAGGCTTGTATGAGGTTTCATAGGTAAGTACCCTCTTGAGTTTAGTTGGCTCAAAACCTGTCCTATAAATAGTAACCGGGTTCTAAGGAGCTCAATATCATTGGATTGTTTTCTATGTTCATCGTTTCGGTTTAGCCACTTAACTGCCGACCAAAATATTCCAAGAAAACAATCCTCAATGAGTGTAGTATCGAGTATCTACCAACGTCGGACTGCACCAAAGTCGGTCATCTCACTACCCCTAAAAAGGCCAAGATGGTCAAGTAAGGTTCTAGGTCATTAGTGCTTAGTGACATCACTCAGCGACCCCATATTCTCTTTGATTGACTCAAAGGCTACCGGTACTCACAAATATGTCGCACTAATATAGCTATTGCTTCAACCGTGTCGGTATACCCCGCACAGTTTCCACAACGTATTGCTATCTATGAATGTTTCCCAAATCCGGGTGGAGGATTTATAGAACTCCGATACAAGCCCACAAAATTAAAAGCATACAAAGCAATACAAATGAAAACACAAGTGATCTAGTCCTAAGGTACACCTCACTTATCAATCCCCAGCAGAGTCGTCAGTTCTGTGATCGGTGGGAATGAGAACTGACTGTTTTTTTAATGTTGGTTCGCGTTTGCGTTTGTTTACACAAAGTGTCGCGGTAAGCAAGAGTCGCCACCGTCTTTTTATTTTATCCAAACAAGGAAAGGACAAAAGCACAGAAAAATTCCTTTTCGAGATTTTTCTCGGGTTCGGGAGGTAGATTATAGAAAGGGAAGGTGTTAGCACCCTTTCTATTCGTGGTTATCTACGGGCTCTTAGGTACTTGCTCACTATGTTTTCAAAAGGTTTTCTTTTCTTTGTGATTGTGGGTTTTGAAAAAGAGATTTGTTTTTGAAGAAAGGGTAAGTGCGAAAAGTTTTGTTTTGTTTTTAAAATGAGCAAGTACTTAAGAACATCTACCTACTCAAAAAGGAATTAAATTGTGCAAACGTCCTTTAGACAATGCTATCCCACTATTGAGGAGTAGGTAGCACCGTCGTTGGAGTTTTCGGGTCAATTCAATTTTAGGGACGTGTGGTCACTGTGATCGGTGGATCTGGAACTGACTGTTTAACGCTAGTTCGCGAAATGTCGCGGTAAGCAAGAGTCGCCACCGTCTTTTATTTTCTCCAAATGGAAAGGACAAAAGCACAGAAAAATTCCTTAAAGAGATTGCTCTCGGTTCGGGAGGTAGATTATAGAAAGGGAAGGTGTTAGCACCCTTTCTATCCATGGTTATCCATGGGCTCTTAGATACTTGCTCAATGTGTTTTCAAAAATTGTTTGTTTGCTTTTCAATGTGGGTTTAAAAGTTTCTTTGAAATATTTCAGATCGACTCGTACGTCAGAGTGTTTGAAAAGTTTGTTTTGAAAGCTTTTGAAAAGTGTTGGTGAAAAGTATGTTTTGATTTGTTTGAAATTAGAGCAAGTATCCTTGAGAACCTACCTACCCTAAGGAATTCGTCTGTGTAGATGTCCTTTAAAGTAGTGCCATCCCACCATTGAGAGGTAGGTAGCACCACCGTTGGAGGTGTTCGGGTCAATTCGAGTTTGTAGGGACATGGTGATCACCAGAGCAATGGGAAGACACCTTAGAAGCTACCCTCATGCCAGGTTCCCGGATCATGAGGACTTACTAAGACGTCCTCTACTCGACGACCACCTTTCGAAAGGCAACAGTGAGGCGTACCCTAAGGGTGGTGTGTGCGAATCGTGTGTCATGTTTCAGTTATTTGTCTTGTCATGTTTATTTGTGATCTACGCTTGATTTTGATTAGGGCCATTCATTCTTGCATGCATATTTAGTTATAAAGTTTGCGAGAAAAATAAATCTAAATTATTACAAATGGCGCGGGTCCACATCGCCAAATTAAACCAGGACCCGATTTAGCGGAAAGTAAATAACGCGAATAAATAATAATGCGAGAAATTTAAATTACAATGCTTTGGGAGAAATACAAAATTATAATAAGCAATAAAGTAAATGCGCGAAAGAAAATAATTGAAACAATGGGCGTTGGACCCTTTTACAAAAATATTTAAAGTTAATGAATTAATTAAGGAGGAATTAAAATTAAAGATTTAAAAGGAATGCTTTTTTTGGTATTTTTGTATTTTTTTGATTAAATAAGAAAAAGGATTAATTATAATTAAAGTAAAATGTCCAAACCCTAATTCTAATATTTTTATTTATTGTGAAAGAATTAAATTAAAACCTAAATTAAACCCTAATTTTATTCATGTACATTTAATTATAAAAATAAAATAATAAATAAATAATATTGTGAAAAAAGGAAAAATTAAAAAGATATAAAAATTATCAATTAACCTAATTCTACATTTTTTTGGATTTTATTAAAAAGGAATTAAAGTTGAAAACCTAATTAAACTAAATAATTTACATACAATTTATTTATGGAAATAATAATATAAAAATTATTTTTTCTTGTCTTTTCTGGATTTTATATTTTTGTAAAAATAATTACTGAATTAAAATAACAAAATAAATAAAATAATAATCAAAAGGATATAAGGAAAATAATGAAATTAGCAAACCAGGATGGGGTGTAGTCCCAATTCAGGAGGTAAGGCCTTAGCATTTCAGGCCCATTAAGCCTGAGTCCATTGACTTTTGGAATCCTGTATGATGCTTTGACTGGGGTTCAGCGTATTCATCCATCTTATGCCTTTGGATTGATTCCCAGGAGGACGTGTAATGCTTGGATTGTGATGGTACATGGTGAACCATAGCATGGAGCCTGCACTTGAATACATAATAAAAAGCAATATTAAGATAACGTAGACCTGGGGTTCGAACCCAGGTCAAGAGCCTTGCCAGTGTTCATGCTTGCCACCTGATCCATTTGCACGTTGTTGATATAAAATAAACAAACAAATATGATATGGGAAAACAACCGGTGTTTATGAATTCGCGCGCACAAATTCAAACGGGCCAATCGTTCCTTGCCACGACTCCATCTTCCTCATTCTCTTTTTTATTTTCTGAAACATAAAAGTATTAGGCAACGGTTTTGACACCGTTGCAGAAAATGGCATATGAGAAAATAGCGACTAGGCCAGGAGGCCACATAAATTGTTCGCGATGACTGGTTTTTGTTCGTTGGGACATGCTGGTTTGAATAGTCATGGTTTCATGGATCAATTTTGCTTGGTTTCAGAAACCCCAATTCCAAGCTTCTTGAACCCTAAAAAATGCTAATGGTGATTTCACGTAGGGCGCGTAAAAACACAATCAAATAGTTGGGTTAGCATCAGGACATCATAATGAATATAAATCAATGAACAAAAAATGCAAAATATGCATGAATCCTGATACACGATGGTCAATTTTTCTTGATGCAGTTCATGCTTGATATACCAACTCGTGGAGTTCTGAAGGATGACTGTGGTCGGAATCTGATCAGGGACCTTCAAGGAAGCTGATGGTATAGTTTTTAGGGCTTGAATAGACCTCTAACCACGTTTTCAGATTTGAGTTTTTAAGGAAAACTTTCAATGTGCAATAGTTTGTTTGGGCGCAGCTTCGAGTGTTAGGCCATTAGGGTTATGATTCTGAGTATGTATAGAGGCTTTTAGGTCAAAAATATCAATCAAATCTTCTTCATTCAATGGTTTTTGCAAATTGATTTTTCAAGATTTTTTCATATCTTTTTTCATGGTTTTTGGTTCAATCATGCTCAAATCTCATCAAAACTTGCCTAATTGGGATATGCACGTGATATTGAGAATAAACATGCATGAAAAGATTTTTTTAGGTTAAGTTTGATATTTTTCATGTATTTAATTAATTTAAATGAATTAATATTAATATAAATTCAAATAAATGATTAAAAAATGAGAAAATACTTCCCTTTGGGCCTAATGGTCGTGCATAGGCTTGGCATGAAGAAACTTGGAAGAAAAATGGGCCCATTTGCATTTTTAGGTCATTTGAACCATTGTTGACTTTTCAAAATTCCCAAAAATTTCCCAACTTTCACAAGGCATAACTTGCTCAATTGTTAAGCTTTTCACATGTTCTTGGACATTTTGGAAAGGTCTTTGAGTCCTTGAACCAATGCCTTTGGTCCCATGTCATTTGGATTTACCAATCTCAAGTTGTGGCCTTTGACTTAAAGTCCCTTTTTGTTGACTTTTGAAAATGACCTATAATGTTGAAATTGATAACTTTTTGTGAGAGCATTTCTTGGACTTGGAATATGAAGATGAGTTGTAGGAAATGTCTTTCTCTTCAAAATGAGCTTTGGATGGAATTTTTCTGATAATCCATGTGAAAGTTATGCCCTGGTCAATTTCAGTTGACTTTTTCAGCTGTCCAAATATAGCAACTTTTGCATCTTTGATGATTTCTGAGCCAAATTTTGAGAATCATGATCAAGCATTGATCAAATGATGTTTGTGGCTTCAAAATGATATGTTGATCAAAAATTTGAACTTTTGACTGTCAAATGACCATTTTGCCCCTACAGTTGACTGTAGTGCAATTTAGGGTTTTGACTGTGCAATTTTGAGCTGAATGCCTTGAAACTTGATATGAAGATGCTTGACCACATTTGTAGGCATATGAGACTTGATTGGGCCTTTGAAAAGTTCATTTGTTTGACCAGAACTCAAACCCTAGTTTTGACTGTCTAGGAGACAGTTGAGCTGCACAACCCTTAGGGAATTTTGTGACTTGGCTTAGCAATTTCTTGAAGAATAGGGGAGGGCAAATTTTGGGGTACAACAGTTGCCCCTGTTCAATCTTCTTAGACCTGAGGATGCAGATTGGCTGACGTGCCTTTCGTAATCCGAAGGTGGAAGATGATTGAACACTAAAGTGCCCAGAAATTTGCGCTCACATAGTAGCAGTGATGGGGGAATGGGCTTATAGATGCCGTTTGGAGGTTGCTGGATAGGGTGATGGGCTTATAGATGCCATCTGAATGTTGATTGCGGGGGAGATTCCTTAGCGAGAACCTGCATACCTGCAAAAGAAAAATGAGTACCTGACACGTTGCAGGAGCTGATTTTAGATGCTTGGTATAGATGTGTCCTGACTGGTTACAGGAGCTGAATCTGGAGCTTCAAACGCTGATGAATGAACCAGGGATGGTTACTACCTTAGCATGAATGATAAGAGAACCTTGGGTGACTTTAATCTCAACAACGCTCGTTGAGAAAAATCTTGGTGGGAAATACCATCTTTGCAACATCAGGAAGAAAAACATAAGCTATTATAATCTGAAAGGGAATCACCTCACTCAACGTCGGAGAGGAAAACATCTGACAAAGGGATTACTACCTCACACACCGCTGGAGAGGGAAACATAGGGAGAATATCACCTCACACTCATCGTCGGAGAGGGAAACATCTGAAAAAGGGATTACTACCTCACACACCGCTGGAGAGGGAACCATAGGGAGAATATCACCTCACACTCATCGCCGGAGAGGGAAACATCTAACAAGGACTTCTGGAAGCAGTATCAGAACGTCACCATATCTGGTTTACATCTGAAACTATATCTGGAAGGAAATCTGGAAGCAGTATCAGAACGTCACCATCGCTGGGTTTACATCCGAAACTATATCTAGAAGGAAATCTGGAAGCAGTATCAGAACGTCACCATCGCTGGGTTTACATCCGAAACTATATCTAGAAGGAAATCTGGAAGCAGCATCAGAACGTCAACATCGCTGGGTTTACATCCGAAACTATATCTAGAAGGAAATCTGGAAGCAGCATCAGAACGTCACCATCGCTGGGTTTACATCTGAAACTATATCTAGAAGGAATTCTGGAAGCAGCATCAGAACGTCACCATCGCTGGGTTTACATCCGAAACTATATCTATAAGGAAATCTGGAAGCAGCATCAGAACGTCACCATCGCTGGGTTTACATCCGAAACTATATCTAGAAATAATTGCGTTAGTTGATAGTATTCATTTTTGTATTGATCTTTTTCCTGAAAAAGTAGAACATGATTGTATGCAAAATCATGATGCATGAACTGTATGTCTTCAAAATTAATGAGATTCATGTAGTATGATGCATATGCATGCTATAATGATGTATGTGACGTTTTATGAATGTATCTTTGTCTAAGAAAATAAATCCTTGACGGGTGCCAGGAAGTCGTATCCTGGGCTGATGTTGAAGAATAGCTTTTGCTTCCGCTGGGGATGATAGTTGCAAGAATACCGGTAGGAGAAGATAACTCCGTTGGGGAATGAACTTGGCGAATGGAGGATTCTGCGGGGAGAAAAAGATATTCTAGCGACCATGCTGGGAAGCAATACTCTGTGGGAAGAGGGATGCCTTGCTGAGTGTTGATAGTAGTAATTTGCTGGCGATATCCTTGTTGTACTGAAAGTGTTGATAGACTTCGCTGGGGTAAGAAGACTCTGTCGATGACGATCTTTCCGTGGCTTTTGGCTGAGGATAACCCAGTTATATCCTGTTAAGGAAATAACTCTTTAAATAAATCCGGACGACGCGTTCGTGCTCTGTGAGGGATAAGCTTCCAGGATCTACTGGGGATAAGCTTACTGCTTGGGGGAGATGAATTCCATTTCTCCTGGGGAAACTGGATTGGACTCTCCTGGGGAAGTTTTGAACTGTACCGGGGAAGTGACTCCTTTGCATGTTGATAGAACGCCGGGGAACAATCTTAAATCAAGACTGCCGGGGATGCTTGTTAAGACTGTATGCTGCTGGGGAAGGTTGAGATCTGTGGGAGGATACCCAACTTCCTTAAGGTTGATAACTGCTTTGCTTGAGGAGAGTATACTGCTTGCTGGCTCACTCTCTGGGGAATTAAGATACCTGGTTGTGTTCTTCAGCTGAACCTACTTTGATACCTTAGAGGATAGAACAACTGGATTGCTTAGACAACTCTTTATTGCCCCTGTTTCTGTGGGAGAAGATACCTGTGGCGGTGCTTGATGACTGCCGATTGACAAATCTTCTTCTGGTAGGAAAGTGACGAGATGACGGAACATAGTCGTACGCTTTGATCCCTAACTTTTTCCTGGACCGCCCTTTCGGGTTTTCAGTCCACCGGGATACCCATTTTTGCGCAAGCCGCCTTTTCAGGTTTTCGACTTGCCGGGTGTACAGATTTTTTCGTTTCGTCCCTTCATTTTGCCCGAACCCTTTTGGTTCGTCGGGAAGCCCTTATTTTTGCCTAGGTATGTCAACCTAGCGGGTCTTTGATTTTGCGTAGTATCTTTCGACTATGTCCACGCTCTTAGAATGCAGGGAGTTGCCCCTGGCTGCTTGTATTGCCATATTACCAGAAGATGTCTGATCGGGCAAGATTCGTTGCTGGAGTGCCCCAAGTGACTCAGGCAGAGATTTGTCCCCAGGCTATCTGGCCTTTGAGAGATTCTCCGAATCTTGATTGGACTGCCCCAGATAATAGACCATGATTATATCATGCCCCTTGATTGGAAGTGCTTTTGTTCATTAGGCATTCATCGTGCGAAGTTCCCTGCTGTTCAAACAAAAAGTCATATGCAAACAAAGTTATGTTAAAAATGCCAAGCTCACGTCTGTCTTGAAGATTTTGAAAATGCATTCTTTTTATAAAACAAGTGAATGTTTGTAAAACGTGATGTCAAACTCCGTATTTACCGTAGGCCTTCAGGAGTCGGGATACCTTTCGTGACAGTATGCTTTTGAACTAACCCATGCTTCAGCTAGGACTTTTAAAGGGTTATAACGTGGCCTGGTTCACGGTTTTAAGAAACAAAGGATAAAGGCTCAAAGTATTTGTACCCACCCGCTCTTCGTGATGTTCTCCAAACCTAAACTCAGTTGATCATACGTTAGACCTTGTTTGAATATTTGCTCTGAAATTCCAGTGATGGTTCAGATGTTGATGATTTATCCTGAATAGGCAGTCATTTTTGTTTTTGTTGAGGGTTTGTAAGACCTCTTTTGATTTTTGTTATCCCTTTCTTTTTTTGCCTGAACTGTTTCCTTTTTGGGATTTGCAGTCAGCGGGATGCCCCAGTTTCGTAAGTCTCTTTTTGTAAGCTTAGACTTTTTGGGCTTTTCATTTATGATTTTTTTGATAATGACTGCCTGTCCTTATGATTGTTCGAAACCATTACTGTCTTTGCTCGTTTTGTAAAGATGCATTTGGATCAACTGAGAGAACTACCCTGCCCCAGGTTATGATTAAGGGTTTCAACTTTCGAAAATAAAACTCCTACTTCTTTGGCTCAGATGGGTTGACGAGGGATTATCTTCCTTATAACTCCAGTGTTTAGGATTTGAAACAATGCCTGTACCTCATCAGCGGAGTTTGTTCAAAAGCATATTGTAATGATCGCGGTATCGTTTTCGTCATCCTCCCTCAAGAGGCTTAGAATTTTAGATCCAGAGTTGACATCAGAAAAAATATGAAAAGCAATTTGAATATAACGAAAACAATTGTATTAATTCTCAAAACAGACGTATGCGATGCATTGATAACATAAAAGAGTTTGCTATGACATTAATCGTTTGTATAAGCAATGAAAAATACAACTTAAAAATTCAAATAACCAAAAGTCTTCAATGATTGGGCAACGGAGCAGTGATTATGTTCGGAGTCTCAGGCACTTCAAACTGAATCTCTCCAGCGTCGATCATATCTTGGATCTTGTTCTTGAGAGGCCAGCAGTTGTCTGTAGTATGCCCCGGGCTATCTGAATGATATGCGCACCTATCGTTGGGATGATAGTTGGGAGCAGAAGTGTTCGGATTCCGAAGAGGAGCCCGTAAGGTGATCAGCCCTGCCTTCAACATTTGTTGCAGTGCTTGATCCAATGACATGTTGAGTTTGGTGTACTGCCGTTTCTCCTTGCGCTGCTGCCCCTGTCCTTGTTGAGCAGGTCCAGGATTGGAGATCTGGATTGCCCCTATCTCATGACGGCTCTTTTTACCGTGCACAGCATTGGATTCTTTCTTTCCATGATGAGGCTTTTTATCAGAAGGTGCAGCCTCTTGAATTTTCCCAGACCGGATGCCAGCTTCTATTCGCTCTCCAGTCAAGATAAGATCTGTGAATCCAGCAGACGAATTCCCAATTAGGTGGTTGTAGAACGGACCAGACAGGGTCCCTAAGAACATATCGACAAGTTCTCGATCAGTCAGAGGTGGTTGTACCCTTCCCGCAAGGTCCCTCCATTTCTGCGCATATTCTTTAAAACCTTCACTTGAACCTAACGACATACCCTGGAGTTGGGTACGCGTAGGAGCAAGGTCGGCATTATACTGATACTGCTTGTAGAAAGCAGTAGCCAACTCCTCCCAGTTACGAACCTTGGTCCCATCCAGCTGATAGAACCATTCGAGATGAGTCCCTGAAAGACTCTCCTGGAAGAAGTGGATCCATAAATTCTTGTCCACCGTATATGGCTGAATCTTCCGAACATAGGACCTCAGATGCAGCTTGGGGCAAGATGCCCCGTCATACTTAGTAAAGGATGGTGCTTTGAACTTCCGGGGAATAACCACACCAGTTGACAGACCCAAATCTCCAAGATCCAGCCCAGGTGCCTGTTGCACCTCCATAGCCTTCATCCTATCCTCCAACTGTTTGTACTTGTCCTCAGCCGGAGGGTACTGTTCGTCGTCGAAATCTGTTTCATTGTCAGAGACCTCTGGACTGGGCACCCTTTCCTCTGGATGACTGCTCTTCCCCACAGATGGAGTTGTCCTCTCAGTTTCAATCTGCGGTGTGTTCCCAGATCTGCGTCTAGGGCTGAACAAGACAGTCCTCTTCTTTTTCTTGTCCTTTTTCAAGAGCAGAGCCTTCAGATCTTGCTGCCCCTGGGTCAGATTCATGATCAGCTCTTGGAACTGGGCGTTCTGAGCCCGGAGATCCTTGATAGTCTGCTCGGCTGATGATTCAGGATTCATGACGAGCGGCTGAAATAAACAGCGGAGAAGGGTAAGCAACCTGTCAAAGGGATACCTGCAATGCAATGAGATGTATGACATGCATGTAATGTTTTCAAGGACCTCGCGGGGTAAACAGAAAATTTGTTAGCATTTGGAACCGGTAGCTTGATTGTAAGAACTTTATTTTGTTGAGAGTCCTTCATCAAGGGTCAAAGGCTCACCATATCCAGTGGGTCATAGCCCCTGACAACCTTAGCTAGAGGAAAATAAATCCTCTTTGCCCCTTGCTAGATGTTTGATTCATCATGACCTGCATCACAAGCCCTTGAGATCCTTGAAATGGGTTAGGATGTATGCAAGATGCATGCAATGGTATGATGTCATGCTATGCATGGGGTGATGTAGGTAAACCCTGTTATGAGTCCCAATTAAGGACTATAAACAGACCCTGCAAGAAATTCAGTATACTTTGTTATGAGTCCCAATTAAGGACTATAAACAAAACCTGCAAGAGATCTAGTAGACCCTGTTATGAGTCCCAGTTAAGGACTATAAACAACACCTGTAAGAAATTTGGTAAACCCTGTCATGAGTCCTAGCTAAGGACTATAAACAAGACCTGCAAGAAACTTAGTACCCTGTTATGAGTCCCAATTAAGGACTATAAACAAGACCTGCAAGTAGTTAGTACACCCTGTTATAAGTCCCAATTAAGGACTATGAACAAAACCTGCAAGAAACCTAAGTAAAACCTGTCATGAGTCCCAATCAAGGACTATAAACAGAACCTGCAAGTGGTTAGTACACCCTGTTATAAGTCCCAATTAAGGACTATGAACAAAACCTGCAAGACATCAAGGGTCAGATAACAAGCATGCAAGTAGTCAAGTACGAAGGCACACAAGTCACACAAAAGAGCCCTTAGAGTTTAGGCCAGCATGAGGTCTAGGTACTACCCTCTTGAAGTTGGTGGGTTCAACCTGTCCTATTAGAAGTAACCGGGTTCTAAGGTTCCCAATATCACGGGATTGCTTTCATTGTTCATCGTTGCGGTTTAGCCACTGAACTGGCGACCGAAATATTCCAGGAAAGCAACCCTCAATTGAGTGTAGTATCGAGTATCAACCAACCTCGGACTGCACCAAAGTCAGTTATCTCACTACCCTAAAGAGGCCAAGATAGTTCAATTAAGGTTCCTAAGGTCTGTTGATGCTTCATGACACCACGCGGAGGCCCCGTACTCTCCTTGACTGAACTCAAGGGTTACCGGTACACACCAAAGTGCCACATCAACGTAGCAGACTGTTTCAACCATGTCGGTATACCCCGCACAGTTCCCTCACAGCCTTGTTGCTACTTTCTAAGAAAGGTATCCCCCAGATCCGGGTTTAGGATCTATAGAACTCCCAAGCAACCCTCAATTTAAAGCACACAAAGCAATACAATTGAAAACATAGTTATTAGCTAGCCCTAAGGTACACCTCACTTTAAGATTCTCCCCAGCAGAGTCGCCAGTTCTGTGATCGGTGGATCTGGAACTGACTGTTTAACGCTAGTTCGCGAAATGTCGCGGTAAGCAAGAGTCGCCACCGTCTTTTATTTTCTCCAAATGGAAAGGACAAAAGCACAGAAAAATTCCTTAAAGAGATTGCTCTCGGTTCGGGAGGTAGATTATAGAAAGGGAAGGTGTTAGCACCCTTTCTATCCATGGTTATCCATGGGCTCTTAGATACTTGCTCAATGTGTTTTCAAAAATTGTTTGTTTGCTTTTCAATGTGGGTTTAAAAGTTTCTTTGAAATATTTCAGATCGACTCGTACGTCAGAGTGTTTGAAAAGTTTGTTTTGAAAGCTTTTGAAAAGTGTTGGTGAAAAGTATGTTTTGATTTGTTTGAAATTAGAGCAAGTATCCTTGAGAACCTACCTACCCTAAGGAATTCGTCTGTGTAGATGTCCTTTAAAGTAGTGCCATCCCACCATTGAGAGGTAGGTAGCACCACCGTTGGAGGTGTTCGGGTCAATTCGAGTTTGTAGGGACATGGTGATCACCAGAGCAATGGGAAGACACCTTAGAAGCTACCCTCATGCCAGGTTCCCGGATCATGAGGACTTACTAAGACGTCCTCTACTCGACGACCACCTTTCGAAAGGCAACAGTGAGGCGTACCCTAAGGGTGGTGTGTGCGAATCGTGTGTCATGTTTCAGTTATTTGTCTTGTCATGTTTATTTGTGATCTACGCTTGATTTTGATTAGGGCCATTCATTCTTGCATGCATATTTAGTTATAAAGTTTGCGGGAAAAATAAATCTAAATTATTACAAATGGCGCGGGTCCACATCGCCAAATTAAACCAGGACCCGATTTAGCGGAAAGTAAATAACGCGAATAAATAATAATGCGAGAAATTTAAATTACAATGCTTTGGGAGAAATACAAAATTATAATAAGCAATAAAGTAAATGCGCGAAAGAAAATAATTGAAACAATGGGCGTTGGACCCTTTTACAAAAATATTTAAAGTTAATGAATTAATTAAGGAGGAATTAAAATTAAAGATTTAAAAGGAATGCTTTTTTTGGTATTTTTGTATTTTTTTGATTAAATAAGAAAAAGGATTAATTATAATTAAAGTAAAATGTCCAAACCCTAATTCTAATATTTTTATTTATTGTGAAAGAATTAAATTAAAACCTAAATTAAACCCTAATTTTATTCATGTACATTTAATTATAAAAATAAAATAATAAATAAATAATATTGTGAAAAAAGGAAAAATTAAAAAGATATAAAAATTATCAATTAACCTAATTCTACATTTTTTTGGATTTTATTAAAAAGGAATTAAAGTTGAAAACCTAATTAAACTAAATAATTTACATACAATTTATTTATGGAAATAATAATATAAAAATTATTTTTTCTTGTCTTTTCTGGATTTTATATTTTTGTAAAAATAATTACTGAATTAAAATAACAAAATAAATAAAATAATAATCAAAAGGATATAAGGAAAATAATGAAATTAGCAAACCAGGATGGGGTGTAGTCCCAATTCAGGAGGTAAGGCCTTAGCATTTCAGGCCCATTAAGCCTGAGTCCATTGACTTTTGGAATCCTGTATGATGCTTTGACTGGGGTTCAGCGTATTCATCCATCTTATGCCTTTGGATTGATTCCCAGGAGGACGTGTAATGCTTGGATTGTGATGGTACATGGTGAACCATAGCATGGAGCCTGCACTTGAATACATAATAAAAAGCAATATTAAGATAACGTAGACCTGGGGTTCGAACCCAGGTCAAGAGCCTTGCCAGTGTTCATGCTTGCCACCTGATCCATTTGCACGTTGTTGATATAAAATAAACAAACAAATATGATATGGGAAAACAACCGGTGTTTATGAATTCACGCGCACAAATTCAAACGGGCCAATCGTTCCTTGCCACGACTCCATCTTCCTCATTCTCTTTTTTATTTTCTGAAACATAAAAGTATTAGGCAACGGTTTTGACACCGTTGCAGAAAATGGCATATGAGAAAATAGCGACTAGGCCAGGAGGCCACATAAATTGTTCGCGATGACTGGTTTTTGTTCGTTGGGACATGCTGGTTTGAATAGTCATGGTTTCATGGATCAATTTTGCTTGGTTTCAGAAACCCCAATTCCAAGCTTCTTGAACCCTAAAAAATGCTAATGGTGATTTCACGTAGGGCGCGTAAAAACACAATCAAATAGTTGGGTTAGCATCAGGACATCATAATGAATATAAATCAATGAACAAAAAATGCAAAATATGCATGAATCCTGATACACGATGGTCAATTTTTCTTGATGCAGTTCATGCTTGATATACCAACTCGTGGAGTTCTGAAGGATGACTGTGGTCGGAATCTGATCAGGGACCTTCAAGGAAGCTGATGGTATAGTTTTTAGGGCTTGAATAGACCTCTAACCACGTTTTCAGATTTGAGTTTTTAAGGAAAACTTTCAATGTGCAATAGTTTGTTTGGGCGCAGCTTCGAGTGTTAGGCCATTAGGGTTATGATTCTGAGTATGTATAGAGGCTTTTAGGTCAAAAATATCAATCAAATCTTCTTCATTCAATGGTTTTTGCAAATTGATTTTTCAAGATTTTTTCATATCTTTTTTCATGGTTTTTGGTTCAATCATGCTCAAATCTCATCAAAACTTGCCTAATTGGGATATGCACGTGATATTGAGAATAAACATGCATGAAAAGATTTTTTTAGGTTAAGTTTGATATTTTTCATGTATTTAATTAATTTAAATGAATTAATATTAATATAAATTCAAATAAATGATTAAAAAATGAGAAAATACTTCCCTTTGGGCCTAATGGTCGTGCATAGGCTTGGCATGAAGAAACTTGGAAGAAAAATGGGCCCATTTGCATTTTTAGGTCATTTGAACCATTGTTGACTTTTCAAAATTCCCAAAAATTTCCCAACTTTCACAAGGCATAACTTGCTCAATTGTTAAGCTTTTCACATGTTCTTGGACATTTTGGAAAGGTCTTTGAGTCCTTGAACCAATGCCTTTGGTCCCATGTCATTTGGATTTACCAATCTCAAGTTGTGGCCTTTGACTTAAAGTCCCTTTTTGTTGACTTTTGAAAATGACCTATAATGTTGAAATTGATACCTTTTTGTGAGAGCATTTCTTGGACTTGGAATATGAAGATGAGTTGTAGGAAATGTCTTTCTCTTCAAAATGAGCTTTGGATGGAATTTTTCTGATAATCCATGTGAAAGTTATGCCCTGGTCAATTTCAGTTGACTTTTTCAGCTGTCCAAATATAGCAACTTTTGCATCTTTGATGATTTCTGAGCCAAATTTTGAGAATCATGATCAAGCATTGATCAAATGATGTTTGTGGCTTCAAAATGATATGTTGATCAAAAATTTGAACTTTTGACTGTCAAATGACCATTTTGCCCCTACAGTTGACTGTAGTGCAATTTAGGGTTTTGACTGTGCAATTTTGAGCTGAATGGCTTGAAACTTGATATGAAGATGCTTGACCACATTTGTAGGCATATGAGACTTGATTGGGCCTTTGAAAAGTTCATTTGTTTGACCAGAACTCAAACCCTAGTTTTGACTGTCTAGGAGACAGTTGAGCTGCACAACCCTTAGGGAATTTTGTGACTTGGCTTAGCAATTTCTTGAAGAATAGGGGAGGGCAAATTTTGGGGTACAACAGTCACTAAAGCAACCTTAGGATGTTTTAGTGGTAATCCTAATGTCTTAGATCATTTTTATCGAGGCAACCATTTCGAGGCAACTTTGATCTTGGACAGAAGGACGACCTCTAAAACATCCTATACTTAATGACCACAATTGAGGCAACCAAGTGAGGTGTACACTAGGAGTGGTATGTGCAAGTGTGTCAATTTTCAGTTTATATCATCTTTATATTTTTAGGTGTTCTACCATTTGCTTTTAGATCTTGTCATACAATCCTAGTTAGCATACGTCTAAGCAGTTAATATGTATATACAGGAATTTAAAGTGCGGAAATCGTAAATCCTACGCTATTACAAGGCTTCGGGGAGGGGGATTTATTTACATGTCCAAAATTGGGGAAATAATAAGCAGCTACAATAAAATAAACGCGCGTGGATCTTAAAAATCCTAAGCATATAATATTCTTGTTGTTTTATTTTATTTTTTGGGAAAATGCTAAATGTTCAATTAAGTCAAATTTAATTAATTAAAAAAAACTGATTAGAATTAATTCTAAAACAAACCTAATATTTTTTGCATTTTTGTTTATGAAAAGGATTGAATTCAAATAAATCCTAAGTCTACTGATTTTAAAATTGAAGAAAATAAGTTAAAATAATTAACCAAATTAAATCCTAATTCTAAGTTACTTATTTTTATGATTTTTATGTTGATTAAAAAAAAACTAAAAAACATAAACAAAAACAAAGTAAACAAAGTACAAATGGGCCAGGCAGCAAAACAAGAAAAAAAATATAATTCTGGAAGTCTGGGTCGAAAGAGGTGCAGGCTGTCTTTCGACCCAGTGAAGAGGCTGGATAGAAGGTGCATGAGGGGCTGCACTCTGAGGATATTCGATCTGGACATGTCATCCTTCGAATTGGAAGTCCTGGGTCCAGTTCGAAGCTAAACTGCTGAGCTTCGAAACTCTGAACAGGAATCTGATGATGCAGTTCCTGCAAAACGAAACACATGTTAAAGGTCCAGGGGGAATTTTACCCCCTGGTTCGAATCTCCCCCTTATTCGCACCTGCTGAATCTGGGTCTGGATTTGTTTTATCCTGGGATTCGAAGGAGAAACTCAGATTGTGCCCAAGCAATGGCACAATCTCATCTTTGTGCTGTAGCTTATATGTAGCACATTAAATCATTCACAAACAACAATAATAATATGAATATGCAATCAAAATGAATTTAAAAATGAGTTTCAGATTAGATCCTTTTTTTACCAACAGAGGTGCTTCGATCTGTAGTTCTGAGGGTGGAGGTGTTCGCTGGGTGGCAGCTTTGGCTTGTGTAAGGACTGAGTATGGCTTCCTGGAAGTGCTGATGACTTTTGGCAGCGTATCTCCAAGTTCTCTATTTTTCTGTCTATTTTCGTGTGTTTTGCAATCATTTGTGATTTCTTTATATAGAGGGGGTGGAGGGGACAGGAAGACAAAGGTTTAAATGACTTTGATTATGTGTTTGACAGCCATGAAGGAGGATTTGTAACTTTAATTATGTCTTTGAAAGCCATGAATGAGAGTTTGTAACGTTGGCTAAACACATGGGATCCTGTCCCTGTTTGAATTTTGAATGACATATAGCTGGCCTTCGAATGCTCCCTTTCGAATGGGCTGATGGTCTCCTTCGAATGCTCCCTTTCGAATGGGCTGATGGCCTCCTTCGAATGCTTTCCAAAGCTTCTTCGAATGGACCCTTTGAATGCTTCTTCGAATGGAACTTTTTGGAATTCTAATCGAAGGACACTGTTATAATGCCAATCGAAGTACTTGTCTATAATGCCAATCGAATGGCTTGTCCAGAATGCCAATCGAAAGGCTCCTTCAGAACACCAATCGAAGGATCTTTCAGAATGCAAATCGAAGCGCTTGTCCAAAATGTCAATCGAAAGAGCTTGACAGAATGCCAATCGAATGGCTCCTTCAGAACACCAATAGAAAGGTCTTTCAGAATGCAAATCGAAATGTCCTTAAAGCAACACTCAAAAATTTTCCTTTTCCTTAGGCAAAAGTTTGTGATCAACCATGCAGGGGGAAGACTTTGGGAAACATGAGAGGGAAATTTTGGGGTACAACAATTATCACCAGCAATGGAAATTCATCCCTAGCTGAGTTATCTCTCCAAATTAGCAGATCTATCAATAAAGTGTCTCCTATCTAACAGATTTATTCTCCGTAGAGTTATCCTCAGACATGGTCTCGCCCGACAGAATATTCACCATCCAAGGGGCAAATCCCCGACACGGTCATCTTTGTTCACCATCCCCAACAGAAGTTGAGGAACTATGGTTTTTATAGCAACCAGGGATTTATTTTCCCAGATTCAGATTATTATGTTAGCATTCCATCATGACATGTGCATACATCACATATAACATAGTCTTATTTACTTTGAGAACGTCATCATACAATGCATCTCATGCATCACACATAACTAACCCTGTATCTCTTTCAGGAAAGACAATTATCATCAACAATTTCCAACGGGTCCATGATCAACACTCGAAGCTAAACAGAGTAATCATCTGTGCGACAAAAGTAACCTTACCCCGGTTCCCCCTTCAGTTTTACCCAAATCCATATCGAAGTAACCCTACTATCCAGGTTCCTTCTCACAGCCCTACTATCTAGGCTTTCATTTCAAAGAAGCCCTACTATCCAGGCTTTCATATCGAAGTAACCCTACTACCCAGCTTCCTTCTCACAACCCTACTATCCAGGCTTTCATATCGAAGTGACCCAACTACCCAGGTTCCTTCTCACAGCCCTACTATCCAGGCTTTCATATCGAAGTAACCCAACTACCCAGGTTCCTTCTCACAGCCCTACTATCCAGGCTTTCATATCGAAGTAACCCTACTACCCGAGTTCCTTCTCACAGTCCTATTATTCAGGCTTTCATATCGAAGTAACCCTACTATCCAGGTTCCTTCTCACAGCCCTACCATCCCGGCTTTCATATCGAAGTAACCCTACTATCCAGGTTCCTTCTCAAAGCCCTACTATCCAAGCTTTCATATCGAAGTAACCCTACTATCCATGTTCCTTCTCATAACCTTACTATCTGGGTTCTTCCTCCCTTATCCCTAGACAACAGTCCACAACACTGTAAGACCAGGATCTAATCAAACACGATCAATTTTGCATCTCCCCAGTAAGTCGTGGTGCAGCATATACCCCGACCAAACACGCAGTTAATTTCCGCTTTCCAAACCGGAATTATTCCACCAGTAGAGTATCAGACAACTGAAGCTCCTAAAACTCTATTTCTCTCAAGACTTAGACCATCGTTCCCCAGCTAAGTCCTCCTCAACAACAGGTATACGGGTTCTCGCAAAGGAATCTCGTATGTGATCGACGCTTCCTCATATGGCATCTTTAAGCCCATCTCCGACAATTCTATAGCAACTTCCAAATGGCATCTATAAGCCCATTCCCAATGTCACAAATCAAGTATCACTTCATGCGAGTACAAATTTCTGGGCACTCTAGTGTTCAATCATCTTCCACCTTCAGATCACGAAAGGCAGACGAGCCAATCTACATCTTCAGGTTTAAGAAGATTGAACAGAGGCAGCTATTGTACCCCAAAATTTTCCCTCCCATATTTCTCAACAAATGACAAGTGAGGTCCCCAAATTGCTCAAGGAAGTTCAAGAGTTGACCAGACAAACTCTCTCCTAAGGCAGTCTACCTCAAATTAGGGTTTCATTTTGCATCAAGATGCTTGAGTCCAAAGGATCCCAAATGCTCACCATTGTCCTAATATGTTCTCAAGATCGTCCATGCCAATTTTCAAGCCTTGTAGAGGAAGTTTGCTCAATCAATTGCTCAAATGCCTAAAAATCAACTATGCTAGGTCAAAAGTCAACTATGGCCCACATACAGTCAAACTTCAAGGTTTTTGGTCAAAATCCTCATTTTTAAGTATCATTCATCATTTGATCAACGGTTGATCATGATTCATCAAGAATTGCTCACAATTCATCAAAACCCAAAAGTTGCTGAATTAGGGTTTTGTAGGAAAAGTCAACACAACTTTTACCAAGCATAACTTTATCAAACTTTATTAGAAATGATCCATGAAAATCTCATTTTTAAGAGGATGCAATTCCCTACAATTCATTTTCATCTCCCAAGTTCAAAATATGCACTCACAAAGAGATATGAATTTTGACATTATAGGTCATTTTGAAAAGTCAACAAAAACACCTTTTGGGTCAAAGCTACATACATGAACATGGAAGACTCAATTGAGATGAGACCAAAAGGGTATCTTAGAGTACGTCCTAATATTTCTAAAAAGTCAAATAACATCTCTCTAGGGTCAAAATTGAGAGAGTTATGCATTGGCCAAATTGACCTTTTTTGTAAAATTGCCAAAAGTCAAATGTGCTCAAAATTGCATTTTTTGCTAAATGAGCCTAACTTTTTATGCTTGCACTTCAATGATAACATAGTCCACGACCTATGGGATCCTCCATGCTTTATTTACTCATTTATTTAATTTATTTTGATATTTATTCATTTAAAATTCAAATAAAATCAAATAAATCTAAATAAATCATATCTTGTGTTTTAGGGATGATTTTTGCATTGAAGGAAGATCTTATATGCTGTCAATTGAGAATCAATTCGTGCAAGGCTAATTTGGGTGGAAAAATATTGAATTTGAGAAAAATTTGAAAGAGATCATATGGCATGAAAGACCAAATAAAATCTTCCTAATGAGCAAGATTGAGGTCGTTTTTGTTGACCTAATAAGTTGTATTACATATACAAAAGCAAGGCAAGATTGAGGTCGTTTTTGTTCTTGGTTTTGTTAGATCTTGTTTAAGTTTGCCAACTATAAGGAAATCTTTTTCATGTTGAAAGGGGACTGGAGTACTCTCGGACTGTGAGGGGAACCAGGATATCTCGCTTGTGTCTCTTTATTTTTCTACACTTTACTCTTTCATAAACTCACCATAAACAATAAAAATAATATCCATCATCACTAAAGCCAGAAAAAATTTAAAGTACCTAATTCACCCCCCCCCCCCCCCTCTTAGGCGCACTTCGTACTTACAATTGGTATCAAAGTAGGTTATAGGTAACCTGTTCCTAGAGATCCAGAATGGCTTCCGCAAATCAAAATCCTGTTTTCGGAGATGGTGTTAATAACAACAAGCCTTTTCTCATACAAAAATAAAGAAACAATTTAAGAAAAAGGAAGCTTCCACATCAACACAAGAAGTCACATGTTATAAATGCGGTAAGCAAGGTCACACAAAGCCAGATTGTCCGAAACTCTCCAAGAAAGGTGGCTAAAAAGGCAAAAAGTAATTTAAGAACAAAAAGTCCTATGTTGCATGGGAGGATAATGAGATAAGTTCTTAGTCTGATTCCGATAGTGATGAAAGTGCAAATCTAGCATTGATGGCCTCACACCATTCCGATAGTGAAGATGATGGGGTTAGTAGTGAATTTTCTCTTTTTGATAATGATGCACAAGGTGCTATAGATGAACTATTAAATGAATGCAAAATTTTGTACAAAACTATTTCATCTCAAAAGACACAAATTTCAACTTTAGAAGAAAAATGTGAATCTATGGAAAAAGATCACAAAGATGAAAAACATAAATTTAGTGAGGAAAAGCAGAATTTTGTATGCAGAAATTGTGAATCACTCTCTTTCCAAATTGTTCAATTAAAAAGAGTTATTGAGAGATATGAAAAAGGTCAAATTGGATTGGAAGGCGTTCTCATCCAACAAAGATATTCCAATGATAAAAGTGGACTTGGATATTCAAAGTTTTCAAAACCAATTTCTAATAAAACTATCTTTGTTAAGGTTAGTGATCAATCATCCAAAGAGAAAGTTAACAAACCTAAATTGGTTCATCATTATCCTAAAAAGAAAAAATTTCCTAAGAAAAAAATCTTATCCTTCTAGGTATAGAAGTAACTTTGAACCTACTTATTTTTATTGTGGTATTAAAGGCCACACACCTAATGCTTGCTATGTTAGAAACTTTAGTGTGGCAAGTGGGTATTATGTATGGGGTAAAGAAAGGTACTAATTATGAAGGACTCAAAGCAACTTGGGTACCTAACAAAACCTAATTTGTTTTGTAGGTATGCTTGAAGACCACATGCAATCTATGGTATCTTGATAGTGGTTGTTCAAAGCATATGATGGGAGACATAAATCAATTTTGAAATCTAGTTCTAAAGACCAAGGGTTTTGTCATTTATGAAGACAACAATAAGGGAAGAATTCTTGGAAAAGGCAAAGTTGGTGCTCCACCTTTCACATCCATTGAAGATGTTCTTTATGTTGAAGGACTGAAGCACAATCTTCTTAGTATTAGCAAACTTTGTGGAAAAGGCTTCAAGATAAAGTTCACCAAAGATGAATGCTTGATAGAAGACAAAGTCACACATGAGGTTATACTTAAAGGTAAAAGAATTAATAATATATTTATGATTTCCATGATGATCCATCTTTGAAGGTAAAATGTCTCATGGCGAACAATGATGATTCATGGCTTTGGCACAAAAGAATTTCTCATATTCACATGGAACACTTGAATAAATTAATCAAGCAAGATTTTATCATTGGGTTGCCTAAGAGAAATTTTGTCAAAGATAGACTTTATGATGCATGTCAAAAAGGGAAACAAACAATGTTATGTTTTTTGGTGTGAAAAATAATATTGTGTTAATAAGGTATGTGTGTTGGTGTGAAACTTGTGATGAAGAATTTTGATGGAAATTCTATTGTTTGAAACTTTGTGGAAGTAATTACTCCCTTATATTTAGGCAAGTTTTTGTTTCGATTAACTTTAGGACTTATCACTTGTTTGTTAACCAAACCACATTATAGCCTTAAGAACCCTCGAGATTCTTGTTTGTATATTTTCAATGTAAATTTTTGGATGAATGCATAACTTAGTCTATTGTTTTAAAGATTGTTGGATGAGTGAAAATACCCCATTTTTTGTGTGTTTTTCATCTACCGATGATTGTGCTTGCTAGGTGTGATTAATTTTTGAACTAGTATTGTTTTAGAATGTTTGGCATAATTTTTGTATTTAGCATTTGTTTCGTGTTTATCTTATAGTCGTAGTTTTGTGGAAAATGTTTACTTTGTGTGTACTGTTTTTTTATTTGAACCATTGCATTGTTTTATGTTTTCAAAACATGTTGATTCGTGATTCTTTGATTTATCATTCTTTGTTCTTTGGGTTATTTGATTTTGTTTCAGGATAAATAATGATTGAAGTTGAGGAGAGTTTGATAATTGCAAAAGTGTAGTTATTTTGTATATACTTTTGTTGCACTTATCAATTCTTTGTTGTTAATATCGGTTGAATAACCCCACTTTTTGTAGTAAATATTTTTAATTGCATTTTGAGTACATATTGTATCGCTTGATTAGTTTTGTATATGTTTTGTAGGTATTTGAGCATTGTCGGAGCAAGAGGAATAAAACTCCAAGATTGGATCCATTGGAAGCTATACAGGAAAGCAACAGAAGTTTCTGGATTGTCAGGAATTGTCGGGCGAAAGAAGAGTCGCTAGGAGAAATCTGTAGGCCAAATTTCCTTGTTGCTTCTGCCTAGAGTCACGGAGCGAAGAATTATGGTCGTCGAGCGATGTTAGATATTTGTTTCTGTTGAGGATGTGGCTTATTCTGGGGCCAGGTGTATGGAAGCCGTCGTCGGGCGACGTGAGTTTTGTCGCTAGGAAACACGTGCGGATCATAATTTGTTATTTTTGCTTTTTATTTCATTTGGATGGGGAGGGTTTTGAGTATTTTTTATCCCATCTCTATTAAACTTCATTTTTGATAGGATTTTCTTAGAAAACAACATTGAATCTTGCATACGGATGATCCGGGATGGATTTCTCTTCAATCGGCACTGACTAACCGATAGATTTGTGGTTCATTTATCTTCTTCTTTATGTATTCTTTATGTGTTGAGTTTGTATATGTATTTACTTTGAACTCATGTATATTTGTCGCCCATGGCGTTATATTAAACTTGCTTTACAAATCTTTGTCGATTGTTGTCCTGGATTTTTGCTTTGTGCTAGGGATTTGAGTTGTTATAGACATATACTGCTTAGATTCTTATCTAGGATGATTATCTGTTAGTTTATGAACTCTAGAGATAAATTTAGAGTTGACATCTACTTGGGTATCAGAGCTTAATTCCTCTGTGTGGTTGTGTTGTCCTGAGAGATCGTTAGTGTGATTACATAGTTGTGTTCTATGTTGTTGTGGAGGTAGAGAGTTCATTTCCTTGATGATACAGTCAGTCTCTCAATTTGGGTTATAAATGACTTAGGTTGTGAGTGATACGTAGTGACATTGATGAGTATTGTTTGGTTGAATGTAACTGGTCGGTAGATTTAAGTATGTGATGAGTAGATTATATACAGGCTTGATAAGTTATTCCTTAGTTTTTTATTTTGTTTACATTTATTTTCTGTTGATACTTTTCTTTTCAACCCATTTATTCCCAAAATCATTAACGAGAGATTTGTCGAACAGCGATTCAATAACCAATCTTTGTGGACACGATACGATATAGACTATATCACCAGGTAAGTTAATAACTTACTCTTTGCTTGCCGCTTTATCGCTGTAACACAATGGAATAGAAGCAATGGAAATCATCTAAAAATTAAGCCCCATGAATTTGGTTCATGTCTTAATAGCAAGGTACAATCAATTGATGAAGTCACTAGTGCAGGAATGACTTTTTTCATCGGGCAAAAAGTACATTTTACATCAGGTCTGGGTCCGATGTAAAGTCAAGCGATATAGTAAATTAAATACATTTTACATTGGGCGTTAACCCGATGTGAAAAATAAACCTACTACATCGGTTGACGGTTACGTCTGATGTGAAATATGGGGTTAATTATTATTTTTAAATAAACACACATTTAACATCTGTTGCCTGTCTGGCCTGATGTAAAATGTAGGTTTTTATATCCGTTGTCTTTCTGGACCGATGTAAAATATAGGTTTTTACGTATGTTGCAAAGCGCGTCCGATGTAATATGTATGCTATCTTTTTAAAAATTAGACTATTTTTTAGAAAAATCGAGGTGGAATCTGTAACGCCCATAATTTAATTAATTATTTAATTAAATTACTTTTAAAATATTTATGAAGATGTGTTGTGACTAATTGGATTTAATTATTTTATTAAGTGATGAAATAATATTAGAAGTATAATATCATTTGATGTGGACTTATTTTAAAGGAATAGAAGTAGTAATGAGGGGGTGTATTAGTTTTAGGCCCATTAAGGAATAAAGATAATAGTATGTTATTTTTTTATTGTTAGAAAGAATAGAAAGAAGAATCAATAGAAGAATAAGGGTTTGAGAGGAAGAACGTGAAGTTGTTGGAAAAGAGGAAGAACGGGAATTCAATTGGAGTAAGTTGTAGAGCGACCTTCAATCCAAGGTAAGGATGGGGTTCTGACTCTATAATTGGGTTCATGATAATTGTTATATGGGGTTAGAGGTGATTGTTGTCTTGTTCATGAAGTGACTGTATATGTTGTTGTATGATGAGAATTGATGATTGAAAGATGAATGATGATGTTCCGATGTTGTTTATTTGATGTAGAATTATAGGATAACTGTAAGTGATGATTATCTATGATTAGATTATGTTTTTAGGGCTGAAAGTATGGAACCCGTAGTGAAAACACAGAGAAAATCGCAGTAATTACCCATGACAGAGTAGTATGCGTCGATCCCAAATGGTATGTGTCGATACAAGCTGGCCTTTAGACTCAGGATGAGTCGACACGAAGAGGTCTTGCATAGATGCATGAGGACTTTTAGACTCAGGATGAGTCGATACATAGGAGCATGCGTTGATACATGCTGTGTGGTAGACTTAGTATGAGTCTATACAAGAGAGGATGCATCGACTCATGTTGCGAGTTTAGTGCAGTACGCGTTGATCCAAGGAGTTATGCATCGATCTATGTTGTCTGGTTTTTAGCAGAATCAGTTTGAGAATGTTGTAACTTGATTTTTTGGACTTCGTTCGAGGTGTCGTTCGAAGCGTTGAATAGCTAACGCGGTGAGCTTTACTCTTAAGGATTAAAATGAAGAATAGGAAGGATAATCCTAGTATCCAAATTAGTACTAGAGTTAGTTCCCGCAGTAATCGCTATGTTGGTTCATTGTGAAGAAGGATGAGGATGAGACGTTTGTAAAGTACGGTCTGGTTTGTAACAGTAGGATTAATGACGTTAATGATGTAATATTACAGAATAGTAGTATGTAGATATTTGGTGATTTAAAAGTAAGCCTTAGTTGATTAACTAATTATAGGCAATACCTTGTATAGGCATATGGCCAACATTGTGAAATTGATGAGTTACTGTCGTATTTCTGTACGGCTGAGTTGTTGATGAGATGATGCTAATGAGAGTTTGTTTAAATGAAATATGATGTATAAATGATGTTTGATGATTTATGATGATAAATGATGTCGATGAATGATGTTGATGAAGAGATGTTGAGATGCTTTTTAGATGTGGGCCTTTGGCCAACGATGGTTTTGTATTGATATGTTGTAAATTATGGCGTTTTTATTACATTCATGATTGTGTCGCATACATTGCATTTTGAGATGGAGCTTATGCTCGTTGAGATGGCCTATATTGGTGAATATAGAGATGAAGGCTTATGCCTTGTTGATTCCTCTATTAATTGGAAATTTTTAAGATAGGAGTTCTGCTCCAATGGTACCACATGCATTTGCATAGTATTGAGTCGCATTATATGAATGCATAAAGAAGTGTGTATCGATGTTGTGAATGTGTATTATTGTTGTGATTATTGTTGATTATGAGATGAGAAGTGGTGATGTTATGTGATCTAATTTAATATATTAATTATCATACGCTTTATAATATTGTTAGATATCTCACCCCTTCTGTTTGAATGTTGCCCTTACATTGGTAACATGCAGGTAATCGAGAGTGAAGGCCCTATACCTTCAATAGTTTGAGTCGGTGTCATTGCTCTGATATGTAACACTCGGGGGGATAAACGCTTGTTGCTTTTAATTTTTTATTATTCAGTTGTTAAACTTAAGTTGATTATTATTAAGTATGTGCTGTTTTGAAGTAGCTGTAACGATGATAAAGATGTTATTAAGAATTCCACTGCGTAGATGTTAAATCGTTGAATTATTTAATTAAAGTATTTATGCTGATGGTTCATCCGAAGTTTTAAAGTGTTATGTATCCACGATGAATGCAATGAGTTTTTAGTGATGAATTTGTGGCATCCCAATTTGTTTATGTGAATGATTTGATAACTCTGATTTATATATATAATTATCGGGGTATAATTGGGGTGTTACAAAGTTGGTATCAGAGCAAAAGGTTGGTCGGACTTTGTTGTCGAGTCGTAGTTGTCTAACAATGGAGTATTGTTAATTTGAATTCTAACCGTTGTTTATGTTGTAGTGAGAAGTTGAGATGAATGGAAGGAATGATGCTGCACTTGCTGCTGCTTTAGAAGCAATGGCTCATGCGATGGAAAATCAGTCGAATGTTGATGGGAATGATGGAACTCATAGTTTGGCGACTTTCCAGAGAGAGAATCCGCCTACATTCAAGGGAAAGTATGATCCTGACGGAGCATTGTAGTGGTTGAAAGAGATTGAGAGAATCTTCTGTGTGATGGATTGCACTCTAGTGCATAAGGTTCGATATGGTACTCATATGCTAGCAGACGAGGCTGATGACTGGTGGCTAGAGACTTGTCAGAGATTGGAAGCTGCATGTGAGAATGTCACTTGGGCTGTGTTCCGTAGGGAATTTTTGAGGAAGTACTTTCCTAAAGATGTTCGTGGTAAGAAGGAAATTGAGTCTATTGAGCTGAAGCAAGGGAGTATATCGGTTGTTGAGTATGCTGCGAAGATTTGAGTTGGCTAAGTTTTATCCGCACTACACTGAGGAAGATGCTGATTTTTCGAAGTGTATCAAGTTAGAGAACGGGTTGCGCCCGGAGATCAAGAAGGCATTTGGATACCAGAAGATCCGTGTCTTTGCTGATTTGGTTGATAGTTGCAGGATTTATGAGGAGGTTAATAATGCTCATTACAATATTATTAGTGAGAAGAGGGGTAAGCACCAACAGAATCATGGTAAGCCTTATGATATCCCAGCTGGTAAAGGTAAACAGAAAGTTTCTCAGAGTTAGTGGACTAGTGGGGGAGATGCTCCTGCTGGTGTGGTTTGTTTTAAGTGTGGAAAACCTGGGCATAAGAGTAATGTGTGTGCTACTAAAGTGAATAGGTGTTTCCGTTGTGGTAAGAACGGACATGTTGTATCTGAGTGTGAACATAAGGATGTGATTTGTTTCAATTGTAGAGAAGAAGGGCACATTGGTAGTCAGTGTCAGAAACCAAAGTGGGTGCATACGAGTGGTAAAGTGTTTGCTTTGGTGGAGGATCAGACAGCTGTTGAGGACAGACTTATCAGAGGTACATGTTTCATTAATAGTACTCCTTTAATTACTATTATTGATACCGGTGCTACACATTGTTTTATTGCTGCTGATTGTGTTGAAATATTGGGTCTTATGTTATCTTCTTTGAATGGAGAAATGGTCGTCGATACTCCAGCCAAGTGGTCGGTGACTACTTCTTTTATGTGTGTTAAGTTTCCCTTGTCGATTTTCGACAGAGACTTTGTTGTTGATTTGGTTTGTTTACTGTTAGGAGGTTTGGATTTAATTTTGGGTATGAACTGGTTAGAGCATAGTTATGTTCATATTAACTGTTATGACAAGTTTGTGAGGTTTTCTACTCCTGAAGAAGCGGGAGATGGTCTGTTGTCTGCTAGACAGTTGGGGAAGTTGATGCAAGAGGAAGCACAAATGTTCTTGTTGATGGCATCACTATCTGTAGAGACTCAAGCTATAATTGAGGAATTGCAGGTGGTGTGTGAATTTCCTGAAGTTTTCTCTGACGAGATTCCTGATGTACCGCCAGAGAGGGAAGTTGAATTTGCAATTTGTTGTACCCCAAAATTTGCCCTCCCATATTCTTCAAGATTTGTCAAGATCAATCTTCAAATGGATCAAGGGGTTGCCCAGTCAAACATGCCTCCTAAGCCAGTCAAATTTAGGGTTTTGGTTCCTTCAAAGAATTTGAGGTTTTCAATGGTCCAATCAAGTCTCATATGCCTATAAACATTGCCAAGCATCCACCTGTCAAGTCTCAAGATTCACAGAGGCAAATTGCATAGTCAAAAAGCCCATTTGCTTCACAATCAACTGCAGGGGTAAAATGGTCATTTTACAGTCAAAAGTCAAAAAATTTGTCAACATCTTATTTTGAGTACACAATCATCATTTGATCAAGTATTGATCATGATTCCACAAGAATGGCTCAAAAATCATCAAAGATGCAAAAGTTACTATTTTTGGACAGCTGAAAAGTCAACTGTAACTTGACCAGGGCATAACTGTTTCATGGTTCATCAGAAAAATCCCATCCAATGCTCATTTTGAAGGGGAGGACATTTCCTACAATTCATCTTCACATTCCAAGTCCAAGAAATGCTCTCACAAAAAGTTATCAATTTCTACATTATAGGTCAATTTCAAAAGTCAACAAAAAGGCATTTTAAGTCAAAGACCATAACTTGAGATTGGTAAATCCAAATGACATGGGACAAATAGGATTGGTTATAGGACTTCAAGACCTTTCCAAAATGTCCAAGAACATGTTCATATGATCCAAATTGAGCAAGATATGCATTGGAGAAGTTGGTAAATTTTCATGAATTTGCAAAAGTCAACTTTGCTCAAAACACATCATTTTTGCTAATGGGCCTCAAATTTCTTCTTGAAACTTTGTCCAAGGCTTATGCACGACCCATTGAGATTAAATTGGATTATTTTCTTATTTTTATTAATTAATTGGATTTTTAATTGATTTTTAATTCATTTAATTAATTTAATTGTAGGAAAATACCAAGATATGATTTCTAAATCTTTTTGTGAAGAAAAAGTGGTCAGCATATGATGGAGATTTCGTGTATCAATCAAGGGGACCAAAATCTCCAAAATTATCAAGTTTTGGCAATCAAAAAGATGCAAAAATATTTGATTGAAAATCAAATATACAAACATCAATGCAAGGGATTTCTTGTGCAAGATTTGACCTAAAACCATTCTACTATATATGTTGAACCTAACCCTAATGCCATTCACGTGAAAATTGCTGCAAAAACACCATAAGCATATTGAAAAAATATCAAAAAAACTCAAAACTATTCTCAACATTCCAGCACGATTCAAAGCCTTTGATTATTTCCAATACATTGCTGGAGGTGTAAGGAACCTATTCCAATCAAATTTGCGTGCCAAAGCTCAAGAAAACGCTCTACACAGACCCACGGTTTGAACAATTTTTCCAAAATCATATACTTTGATTCATGCATATTTAACATTGCTTGTTGATTGTTTTGTGTTCATAAGGACTGTACGAAGCTTTTGGTATAAGATAATTGCATTGAGATGCCCTGAAACAGAAACTACCATTGAAGGATTCTAGGGTTTCCAAGCTTTCGAATTAGGGCTTTACAACACAGGGAAAATTAGGCCTCAAGAGACCTATGGTTGAAACCGTTTGGACATGACGAACACAATGGACATATCGCGCCTTATTTATATATATTGTACGCCTAATCGCTATTTTCTGTGGATGCAGGTTGTGGGGGTTAAACCCCCCCCCCCCCCTATTTGATATGTTTTTATGCAGGCAATTGAAGAAGACGATGACGCGTTGGTATGCTATTGGTGGATTCAAAAAATAATGCGCGCTTTCTCTTTCCAGCATAGTTAATATGTTTCATATATTATATCCATTAGCTATTATGATATCAAATACAGGCACATGGTGTAGTGGTTGTTGCGCTGTCCAAGAACTATTGGGACCTGGGTTCGATTCCCAGGTCCACCCAAAATTCCATATTATTTTTCTTTACACGCTTGTGTGCAGGTTTCCAAAGAGGGTCCATCATACACCTCACAGATCAGCATGCCAAGTGGCCACAAAGGTGAATCCAATGGCCATGGGATGGATGACCATCATGTTCCCAGTCAAAGCCAGTGCAGCCAATTACAAAAGTCAGAAGGGCTTGGCTTAATGGGCCAAATTGCTTCTTCACACCTCCTAATGGGTCCAACACACCCCCTGGTTTTCTTTCTATTTCTTTTTTCTTTCTTTTTATTTCTTTTAATAATTATTATTACTATTAATTAATTAACATTTTTCACAATAAAATTAAAAAAATTAAAATGTGAATATTTTTATTTATATTATTTAATAATTTCACCTTAGTTTATTATTTTGTAAATACATGCAAATTAATTAATTTAGTCTTTTTTTTAATTAGGTTTAATTTTAATCTTTTTGCAATAAATAAAACAAACTTAGACTTAGGGTTTTTCTTTTGACACTTTTAATTTCTTTTTATTTTATTTCATTAAAAACATAAAAAACCATAAAAACATTTTTTTCTTGTAAATAATTAATTAATTAGTAAATTAGGTTTAATATTTAATTGCAAAAAAGGACAAATTACATTCTTTTCTCAAAAAGGGTCAAAACCCTAGGACGTTCCCAATTTAATTTCTTTCGCGCTTTAATTCTTTTTGATCATATTGATGTAACTGTTTCCGAGGATGTAATAGTTAATTAGGTCTTTTATCGCTTTCTTTTACTTTCTCGCATTTATTTTCCAAACGGGTTTTGTTTTTGGCGATGTATAGACCCGCGCCTTGTAATAGCGTAGATTCAACTTTCCGCAATTTATTTTCCGCACTCTTAACTGTTAATATGCCTGCAAGACTTGTATTAAAATAAAACCAACCCGTAGCTCACAAATAACATGTACAAGATAATCTTAACTGAATTGGACACACGTGCACATGCCACTCCTAGGGTACGCCTCACTGGTTACCTCGACGTGGTCATCAAGTATAGGGTGTTTTAGAGGTCGCCCTCCTTTCTAAAGATCCAGTTGCCTCGAAACGGTTGCCTCGGATAAAAAGGATCTAGGACATTAGGGTTACCGCTAAGGCGTCCTACTATTGCTTTGGTGACCACACATGTCCCTAATAATCGAATTAACCCGAATAACTCCAACGACGGTGCTACCTACTTCTCAATAGTGGGATAGTACTGTCTAAAGGACTCTTACACAGCCTAATTCCTTAGAGTAGGTAGATTTCTCCTGGGTACTTGCTCTCTCAAAAAACAAAACCATCTTTTCGCACCTACACTTTCAAAAGGTTTTCAAACAAATATTTCATACACTCTTGAGGACAGATACAAGAGTTACCTAGAAATTTTTCAAACGAAACTTTTTCAAAACCCACATACACTTGAAAAGCAAACAATTTTTGAAAACATAAGAGCAAGTACCTAAGAGCCCGTGGATAACCACTGATAGAAAGGGTGCTAACACCTTCCCTTTCTATAAATCTACCTCCCGAACCGAGAAACATTCTCGAAAAAGAATTTTACTGTGCTTTTGTCCTTTCCTTGTTGGAGAACATAAAAGACGGTGGCGACTCTTGCTTACCGCGACATTTCGCGAACCAGCTTAAAAAACAGTCAGTTCTATTTCCACCGATCACAGAACTGGAGACTCTGCTGGGGATATTAAAAGTGAGGTGTACCTTAGGATTAGACCACTCTTGTTTTCAATTGCTTGATTTGTTTACTTTAATATTGTGGGTCTGTCTTGGAGTTTCATAGATCCTAACCCGGATCTGGGGAATACCCTTTAGGTAGCATAAGCTGTGAGGGACCTGTCCGGCGTAGACCGACACGGGTGAAGCAGTGGCTACGTTGGTGTGACACCTTGGTCTGTACCGACATCCCTTGTGTTGCAACAAGGAGAATATGGGTCTTCTGAGGAGTCATTAAGCACCAACCGACCTTAGAACCCTAAATTGACCCAACTTGGCCATAGAACAGTAGCAGTACGCTACACTCATTGAGGCTAAACTCTCGCGATGGTTCTGGCTGCAAGAAAAGATTGCAACGCTGGAGTTATGACCGATTGAGGGTAGCCAGTGATATTGAGATCCTCTAGAACCCGATTACTATTTTCTAGGACAGGTCTTAACCAACGAAACTGAAAGAGGGTAGTACCTAAACTTCATGCTGGCCTAAACTCTAAGGGATCCCTGTGTGACTTGTGTGCCTTCAAACTTGACTACTTGCATATTCTTGTTATCTGACAACACGGGTTCCTTGCAGGTTTTGTTTACAGTCCTTAATCTGGGCTCATAACAGGGTATACTTATATCACTCCACGCATAGCATAACATCATACCATCATACCATTGCATACATCCTACATAAAGACTAATCCATTTCAAGGATCTCAAGGGTTTGTGATGCAGGTCATGATGAACCAAACTGTCTAGCAAGGGGCAAAGGGGATTTATTTTCCTCTAGCCAAGATTGATAACTTGAGTCAGGGGCTATGACCCACTCGATATGGTGAGCTTGACTCTTGAAGAAAGATTCTCAACGATACGAAGTTCCTTCAATCAAAGCTACAAGATTCAAATTCTAACAGTTTCTTGTTTACCCCGTGAGATCCTTGAAAACATTGCATACATATATCATACATATCATTGCATAACAGGTCTTTCAATACAGGTCTCTCATGTTCTCGCTGTTTATTTCAGCAATGGCTTTCCAACAAGACAACAGAGATCTTCAAATTCGAGAAACCCAGTTCAGAGAAATCTTCCTAAACCTATCCAAGGGGCAGGGAGAGTTGAAAACACTCCTTGTTGGAAACTTGGTCAAGAAAGTCCTGAAGACAATAAGGACGAACGGCTAAAACATATGCAAGCTGAGGTAGATGCAATGAGAACCCAGATGCTGGGGCAGATGGCTCTTATCCAAGGCCTAACTCGGGAACAAGAAGAGCTGAGAACCATTATCAACCAGCTTCATCAAGACAAATACAACAACATGAAGCAAACAGCCAAGTCCGGGGATCAAGTCATTAATCAACTTCCGAGAAGTCAAAGGTTTGGTTTGATGAAGAATAGACATCTCCAAGTTGCTACTACCTCACGGGTCCAACAACGACCTCGCCAAGAACAACGGGTTGATCAGAGTAAGCCAAACATGCCCAGGAGGCAATTTACCAAGCTCAACATGCCGTTGTCTCAAGCTTTACAACACCTATTGAGATTGAATCTCGTGACGTTAAGGGACCCTCTTAAGAATCCCAACATAGCCTCCCCAAGGTACAATCCTGATGCAAGGTGTGTATATCACTACAACAGCCCCGGGCATGATACTAACATCTGTTGGGCGTTGAGCAACAAAATTCAAGACCTGATTGAGGAAGGAGCATTGGAAATCACACAAGACGGTCAGATTGAATTCTTTTGCCATCCCCCCAAGGTTCCCCATTTGAAGTGACAAGTACTGAGACGAGAAGACTTTTTGTTCATTAGAATTTTCAAGTTGTAATTTTCTTTTGATTGTTCGAACATTTATTCATGTCAAACCTTGTTACTTTATCAATGCATTGCATATGTCTGTTTTGAATCAGTCCATTCGTATTCACTATATTCAAATTGCTTTCATTTTTGTGATGTTCAACACTCGATTAAATAATTCTAAGCCTTTTGAGGGAGGATGACGAAAACGATACCACGATCTTTACAGTATTCTTTTGAACAGACCCCGCCGATGAGGTACAGACATTGTTTCAATTCCTAAAAACTGGAGTTATAAGGAAGATAATCCCTCGTCAACCCCTTCGAGCCAAAGGAGTAGGAGTTTTTCTTTTCGAAAATTAAAACCCTTAATCATAACCTGGGGCAGGGTAGACTTCTCAATTGATCCAGGTGTACAATGAATGGCATCAAGTGAGTCCTTCCTAAGTAAGAGATAGTGATGGTTCCGAATAATCATAAAGACAGGCAGTCATTATCTCTCAAAATCAAAAGCCTAATAAGTTAAAACCTATGAAGGAGACTTACAAAAACTGGGGCATCCCGCTGACTGTAATCACAAAAGAGACAGTTCAGGCAAAAAAATAGGGATAACGAAATCAAAAAAGAAAGAGGTCCTACAAACCCTCCAAAAAAAGGGGAAATGACTGCCTATTCAAAATAAACTGTCAATATTCGAACCATCATTGGAATATCAGGACAAAGACTCAAACAAGGTCTAATGCACGATTAACTGAGTTTAGGTTCGAAGAACGTCACGAAGAGCGGGTGGGTACAAATATAATTTGAGCCTTTATCCTTTGTTTCTTAAACCGTGAACCAGGCCACGTTACAACCCTCAAAAAGTCCTAGCTGAAGCATGGGTTAGTTCGAAAGCATACTGTTACCAAAGGTATCCTGACTCCTTAAGGCTCGCTGTAAAATCTTGAGTTGACATCACATTTTACAAAATTTGCTTGTTTTACTGAAAAATGCATTTTCAAAAAAAAATTCAAGACAGACATAAGCTTTGCATTTTTAAAAATAACATTGTTTGCATATGACTTTTTGTTCGAACAGCAAAGAAATTCGCACGAAGAATATCTAGTGAACAAAAGCACTTCCAACCAAGAGGCCGGCAAGATCATTGTTCATCATCTGGGGAAGTCCAGTCAAGATTCAAGGAATCTCTCAAGGATGCCAAATAGCCTGGGGCAAATCTCCATCTGAGTCACTTGGGGCATTGGACATGAAATCCAGCGACGAATCTTGCACGATCAGACATCTTCTGGTAGTATGGCGATGCAACACTATTGACAATGACAACTCTCTGCATCCTGAGAATATGGACCTAGTCAAAAAAATACTACGCATAATCAAAGACCCGCTAGGTTGACATACCTAGGCAAAAATAAGGGCTTCCCGGCAAACCAAAATGGTTCGGGCAAAAATAAGGGATGAAAATGAAAAAATTTGTACACCCGGCAAGTCGAAAACCTGAAAAGGCGGCTTGGGCAAAAATGGGTATCCCGGTGGACTGAAAACTTGAAAAGGCGGTCCAAGAAAAAGTTAGGGATCACAGCGTACGACTATGTCCCGGCATCTCGTCACTTGCCTACCAGAAGAAGATTTGTCAAATCGGAAGTCATCAAGCACCTCTACAGGTACCTTCCCCGCAAAAACTGGGGCAATAAGAATTGGCCGAACCGTCCAAGTTGCTTTGTCTTCCAGGTACCAAAGCAAGTTCAGCTGAAGAATTTGACCAAGATGTCGCCACTCCCCATGCAGAGTTGGTTTCCCGTCAGCCCTAAGAAGGCACAATATCTCCAACAAGTCAGCAATACTCTCCCCCAAGCAGAGTTAGTCTACTGTCAGCCTTAAGGAAGTTGGGTATCTCCAGAAGATCTTAATATTCTCCAGCAGAGTATACGGATATTCCTTAACAAGCATCCCCGACAGTCTTAATATTCCTCGATAGAAATATAAGATTGTTCCCCAGCGGAATACAGACATCCAGTGGAGCCACTCCCCAGTACAGTCCAAGAGTTTCCCCAGGAGATTTGAATCAATCTCCCCAGTAGATTCTGGAAGCTTATCCCCAGTAGATTCTGGAAGCTTGTCCGTTGCAGAGTACATATCTCCCCCGACCATGTTCAAAGGTTATTCCCCACCAGAGCTTATAACTGGGTTATCCTCAGCTAATTACAACAGAAAGATCGTCCTCGGCGATGTTCTTCCTATCCCCCAGCGGAGTTCATCAAATCCCCCAACATAACTTATCAACGGAATCCCCAGCGGAGTTATCATCAAAATCTCAGCGAAGTATCTCTTCCCACAGAGTAATTCCCTGCAGATTAATCTCTCCAACAAGTTTATCCCCCAACGGAGTCATCTTCTCCTACCGATTTATTCTTGCAATCATCATCCCCAGCGGAAACGAAGAACTCTACTCTTCAACGTCAGCCCAGGATTCAACAAACTTCCCGGCATTCGTCAAGGATTTATTTTCCCAGGCGAAGATACATTCAAAAACATTACATTGTCATACATCATGATGCATGCGTATACGCATCATATCCTACAATCTCATTTATGTTGAGAACATCATTGCTTGATCCATATCATGAATTGCATATGACTGACCTTTACCTTTCAGGAAAGATGCAGTTAAACTCTAAATCCAGTCAGAGAAGACAAATCCAGTCAAAGAAGACAAATCCAGTCAGAGAAGACAAATCCAGTTAAATCAATTCCTAAAAACCCGTCATTATAGACACCCGTCATTATAGACACCCGTCATTATAGACACCCGTCGTTATAGACACCCGTCGTTATAGACACCCGTTGTTATAGACATCCATCGTTATAGACACCAATCGTTATAGACACTTGTCGTTATAGACACCCGTCGTTATAGACACCAGTTGTTATAGACACCCTTCGTTATAGACACCAGTCGTTATAGACACCCGTCGTTATAGACACCCGTCATTATAGACACCCGTTAGTATAGACACCCGTCGTTATAGACACCCGTCATTATAGACACCCGTTGTTATAGACACCAGTCGTTATAGACACCCGTCAGTATAGACACCCGTCGTTATAGACACCCATCGTTATAGACACCCGTCGTTATAGACACCAGTCGTTATAGACACCCGTCGTTATAGACACCCGTCGTTATAGACACCCGTTGTTATAGACACCCGTCGTTATAGACACCCGTCATTATAGACACCCGTCGTTATAGACAACCTGTCAATAAAGACCACCCGTCCATGAAGACAACCCGTTAAGAGAGACAACTCGTCAGAGAAGACAACACCTCCCCCGGTTCAGTTAAATCGATTCTTGAAGATTTTCTGAGATAACCTGTCAGTAGAGGCAACCCACCAACCTTTTGAAATTCCAGATTCGATACCTGTATATGGCCAGGGCATATCTGTAGACGACAAATTCCAGATTCGATACCGGTATCTAGCCAGGGCATACCTGCATGAAGAGTTTGAAGATCAACCCCTGTAACAGGCCAGGAAATTATCTTTCTTTCTCAGGTACGCCAGTTCTCGCTAAGGAATTTCTTATGCGATCGACACTTCCAAATGGCATCTATAAGCCCATTCCTGACAAGATTCTGTCACATTTCCAGATGGCATCTATAAGCCCATCCTCCTATCCATCATCTCTCCAAATGGCGTCTGTAAGCCCATTCCCGACATCACATTGCTGATACTCCACTATGCGAGTGCAAATTTCTAGGCACTCTAGTGTTCAATCATCTTCCACCTTCGGATCACGAAAGGAACGCAAGACAATCTATATCCTCAAGTCTAAGAAGATTGAACAGGGGCAACTGTTGTACCCCAAAATTTGCCCTCCCATATTCTTCAAGATTTGTCAAGATCAATCTTCAAATGGATCAAGGGGTTGCCCAGTCAAACATGCCTCCTAAGCTAGTCAAATTTAGGGTTTTGGTTCCTTCAAAGAATTTGAGGTTTTCAATGTTCCAATCAAGTCTCATATGCCTATAAACATTTCCAAGCATCAACCTGTCAAGTCTCAAGATTCACAGAGGCAAATTGCACAGTCAAAAAGCCCATTTGCTTCACAAACAACTACAGGGGTAAAATAGTCATTTTACAGTCAAAAGTCAAACTTTTTGGTCAACATATTATTTTGAGTACATAATCATCATTTGATCAATTCTTGATCATGATTCCACAAGAATGGCTCAAAAATCATCAAAGATGCAAAAGTTACTATTTTTGGACAGTTGAAAAGTCAACTGTAACTTGACCAGGGCATAACTCTTTCATGGTTCATCAGAAAAATCCCATACAATGCTCATTTTGAAGGGGAGGACATTTCCTACAATTCATCTTCACATTCCAAGTCCAAGAAATGCTCTCACAAAAAGTTATCAATTTCTACATTATAGGTCAATTTCAAAAGTCAACAAAAAGGCATTTTAAGTCAAAGACCATAACTTGAGATTGGTAAATACAAATGACATGGGACCAAAGGCATTGGTTAGAGGACTTCAAGACCTTTCCAAAATGTCCAAGAACATATTCATATGATTAAAATTGAGCAAGATATGCTTTGGAGAAGTTGGTAAATTTTCATGAATTTGCAAAAGTCAACTTTGCTCAAAACACATCATTTTTGCTAATGGGCCTCAAATTTCTTCTTGAAACTTTGTCCAAGGCTTATGCACGACCCATTGAGATTAAATTGGATTATTTTCTTATTTTTATTAATTAATTGGATTTTTAATTAATTTTTAATTCATTTAATTAATTTAATTGTAGGAAAATACCAAGATATGATTTCTAAATCTTTTTGTGAAGCAAAAGTGGTCAGCATATGATGGAGATTTCGTGTATCAATCAAGGGGACCAAAATCTCCAAAATTAGCAAGTTTTGGCAATCAAAAAGATGCAAAAATATTTGATTGAAAATCAAATATACAAACATCAATGCAAGGGATTTCTTGTGCAAGATTTGACCTAAAACCATTCTACTATATATGTTGAACCTAACCCTAATGCCATTCACGTGAAAATTGTTGCAAAAACACCATAAGCATATTGAAAAAATATCAAAAAAACTCAAAATTTTTCTCAATATTCCAGCACGATTCAAAGCCTTTGATTATTTCTAATACATTGCTGGAGGTGTAAGGAACCTATTGCAATCAAATTCGCATGCCAAAGCTCAAGAAAACGCTCTACACAGACCCACGGTTTGAACAATTTTTCCAAAATCATATACTTTGATTCATGTATATTTAACATCGCTTGTTGATTGTTTTGTGTTCATAAGGACTGTACGAAGATTTTGGTATAAGATAATTGCATTGAGATGCCCTGAAACAGAAACTGCCATTGAAGGATTCTAGGGTTTCCAAGCTTTCGAATTAGGGCTTTACAGCACAGGGAAAATTAGGCCTCAAGAGACCTATGGTTGAAACCGTTTGGACATGACGAACACAATGGACATATCGCGCCTTATTTATATATATTGTACGGCTAATCGCTATTTTCTGTGGATGCAGGTTGTGGGGGTTAAAAATCCCCGCTATTTGATATGTTTTTATGCAGGCAATTGAAGAAGACGATGACGCGTTGGTATGCTATTGGTGGATTAAAAAAATAACGCGCGCTTTCTCTTTCCAGCATAGTTAATATGTTTCATATATTATATCCATTAGCTATTATGATATCAAATACAGGCACATGGTGTAGTGGTTGCTGCGCTGTCCAAGAACCATTGGGACCTGGGTTCGATTCCCAGGTCCACCCAAAATTCCATATTATTTTTCTTTACACGCTTGTGTGCAGGTTTCCAAAGAGGTTCCATCATACACCTCACAGATCAGCATGCCAAGTGGCCACAAAGGTGAATCCAATGGCCATGGGATGGATGACCATCATGTTCCCAGTCAAAGCCAACACAGCCAATTACAAAAGTCAGAAGGGCTTGGCTTAATGGGCCAAATTGCTTCTTCACACCTCCTAATGGGTCCAACACCCCCCTGGTTTTCTTTCTATTTCTTTTTTCTTTCTTTTAATTATTATTATTACTATTAATTAATTAACATTTTTCACAATAAAATTCAAAAAATTAAAATGTGAATATTTTTATTTATATTATTTAATAATTTCACCTTAGTTTATTATTTTGTAAATACATGCAAATTAATTAATTTAGTCTTTTTGTTAATTAGGTTTAATTTTAATCTTTTTGCAATAAATAAAACAAACTTAGACTTAGGGTTTTTCTTTTGACACTTTTAATTTCTTTTTATTTTATTTCATTAAAAACATAAAAAACCACAAAAACATTTTTTTCTTGTAAATAATTAATTAATTAGTAAATTAGGTTTAATATTTAATTGCAAAAAAGGAGAAATTACATTCTTTTCTCAAAAAGGGTCAAAACCCTAGGACGTTCCCGATTTAATTTCTTTCGCGCTTTAATTCTTTTTGATCATATTGATGTAACTGTTTCCGAGGATGTAATAGTTAATTAGGTCTTTTATCGCTTTCTTTTACTTTCTCGCATTTATTTTCCAAACGGGTTTTTTTTTGGCGATGTATAGACCCGCGCCTTGTAATAGCGTAGATTCAACTTTCCGCAATTTATTTTCCGCACTCTTAACTGTTAATATGCCTGCAAGACTTGTATGAAAATAAAACCAACCCGTAGCTCACAAATAACATGTACAAGATAATCTTAATTGAATTGGACAACGTGCATATGCCACTCCTAGGGTACGCCTCACTGGTTGCCTCGACGTGGTCGTCAAGTATAGGGTGTTTTAGAGGTCACCCTCCTGTCTAAAGATCCAGTTGCCTCGAAACGGTTGCCTCGGATAAAAAGGATCTAGGACATTAGGGTTACCGCTAAGGCGTCATACTATTGCTTTGGTGACCACACATGTCCCTAATAATCGAATTGACCCGAATAACTCCAACGACAGTGCTACCTACTTCTTAATAGTGGGATAGTACTGTCTAAAGGACTCTTACACAACCTAATTCCTTAGAGTAGGTATATTTCTCCTGGGTACTTGCTCTCTTAAAAAACAAAAACATCTTTTCGCACCTACACTTTCAAAAGGTTTTCAAACAAATATTTCATACACTCTTGAGGACAGATACAAGAGTTACCTAGAAATTTTTCAAACGGAACTTTTTCAAAACCCACATACACTTGAAAATTAAACAATTTTTGAAAACATAAGAGCAAGTACCTAAGAGCCCGTGGATAACCACGGATAGAAAGGGTGCTAACACCTTCCCTTTCTATAAATCTACCTCTCGAACCGAGAAACATTCTCGAAAATGAATTTTGCTGTGCTTTTATCCTTTCCTTGTTGGAGAACATAAAAGACGGTGGTGACTCTTGCTTACCGCGACATTTCACGAACCAGCTTAAAAAACAGTCAGTTCTATTTCCACCGATCACACAATTGATCTTGTACCTGGTACCAGACCTGTGTCTATGGCACCATATAGAAAGTTTGCATCTGAATTGTCAGAGTTAAAGAAGCAATTGGAAGAGTTACTTGAAAAGAAGTTTGTAAGACCAAGTGTATCTCCGTGGGGAGCTCCAGTGTTGTTAGTAAAGAAGAAAGATGGAAGTATGAGGCTTTGTGTTGATTATAGACAGTTGAATAAAGTGACGATTAAGAACAAGTATCCACTTCCAAGAATAGATGACTTGATGGACCAATTGGTGGATGCTCGTGTGTTTAGTAAGATTGATTTGAGGTCGGGTTACCATCAGATTAAAGTGAAAGATGATGATATCTAGAAGACGACTTTCAGAACGCGTTATGGGCATTACGAGTATTCAGTGATGCCTTTCGGTGTTACTAATGCGCCGGGAGTATTCATGGAATATATGAATCGTATCTTTCATACTTATTTGGATCGGTTCATAGTGGTATTCATTGATGATATTTGATTTACTCTAAGTCTGAAGAAGAGCATGCAGAACACTTGAGAGTAGGATTGTAGGTTTTGAAAGAGAAGAAGTTGTATGCAAAGCTGTCCAAGTGTGAATTTTGGTTGAAGGAGGTTAGTTTTCTTGGTCATGTGATCTCAGGTAGTGGCATTGTTGTAGATCCATCGAAGGTTGATGCTGTGTTGCAATGGGAAACTCCAAAATCAGCTACTGAGATTAGGAGCTTTTTGGGATTAGCTGGTTATTATAGAAGGTTTATCGAAGGTTTTTTTAAGTTGGCACTTCCGTTGACTAGGTTGACTTGTAAAGGTAGAGCTTTTGTATGGGAAGTTCAGTGCGAAGAAAGTTTTACAGAATTGAAGAAGAGGTTGACGTCGGCTCAGATTTTGAAGTTGCCTAATCCAGGAGAGCCTTTTGTGGTGTATTGTGATGCTACTAAGATAGGTTTAGGAGGTGTGCTTATGCAGAATGGTAAGGTAGTTGCTTATGTGTCAAGGAAGTTAAGGACTTATGAGAAGAACTATCCTATTCATGCTTAGAGCTTGTTGCAATTGTCTTTGTGTTGAAGATTTGGAGGCATTATCTTTATGGTTCTATATTTGAAGTGTTTAGTGACCATAAGAGTTTGAAGTATCTTTTTGATCAGGAGTTGAATATGAGGCAACGAAGATGGTTGGAATTGTTAAAGGATTATGATTTCAGTTTGAATTATCATCCAGGAAAAGCGAATGTGGTGGCTGATGCGTTGAGTAGAAAGACTTTACATATGTCGGAAATGATGGTTAAAGAGTTGGAATTAATTGAGCAGTTCATAGATATGAGCTTAGTTTGTGAGGTTATGCCGCAAAGTTTTATGTTGGGTATGTTGAAGATTAATAATGACTTTCTAGACAATATCAGAGGAGCTCAGAAGTTGGATGTGAAACTGGTAGACTTGATGGTTGGGATTGATCAGTATGAGAATAGTGATCTTAAGTTAGATGCACAAGGTATGTTGAGATTTTGTAACCGAATTTGTATTCCTGATGATGCTGAGATGAAGAAAGTGATACTTGAGAAGAGTCATAGAAGTAAGTTAAGTATTCATCCAGGAGCTACAAAGATGTATCAGGATTTGAAAGGTTTGTTTTGGTGGCCTGGAATGAAGAGTGATGTGGCTCGGTTTGTGTATGCATGTTTGACTTGTTATAAGTCGAAAGTTGAACATCAGAAGCTAGTAGGGTTGATGCAACCGTTAGAAGTTCCAGAATGGAAATGGGATAGCATTTCAATGGACTTTGTGACGGGGTTACCTAATACTATAAGAGGACATGATTCGATTTGGCTGATTGGTGATAGGCTTACGAATTCAGATCATTTTATTCCTATTAACATCAATTTTCCAATGCCGAAGTTGGATGATATTTACACTAGTGTGATTGTGAATTTGCATGGTGTTCCGTTGTGCATTGTGTCAGATAGAGATCCAAGATTTACTTCTGATTTTTGGAAGAGTTTGCAAGAAGCGTTGGGTTCTAAGTTAAGGGTGAGTTCAGCTTATCATCCTCAGACAGGTGGTCATACTGAATGGACGATTCAATCGTTAGAAGACTTGTTGAGGGCATGTTTCCTTGAGCAGGGAGGTTCGTAGGATACTTATCTTCCATTGATAGAGTTCACCTATAATAACAATTACCATTCTAGTATTGGGATGACACCTTTTGAGGCGTCGTATGGTAGAAGATGTAGAACTCCGTTATGTTGGCATGAATCTGGTGAAAGTGTAGTACTTGGACCTGAACTTGTTTGTGAGACTACTGAAAATGTGAAGTTGATTCGAGAAAAGATGAAAGCTTCCCAAAGTAGACAGAAGAGTTATCATGACAAGAGAAGGAATGATTTAGAATTTCAAGCGGGTGACCATGTGTTTTTGAGAGTTACACCTGTGACTGGTGTTGGGCGAGCATTGAAGTCTAATAAGCTCACTTCTAGTTTTATTGGACCATACAAGATTTCAGAGAGAGTGGGGAATGTTGCTTATTGTGATACGGTGGGAAAGAACTGACTATTTTTTGGACTGTGGGTTTGCGTTTTGCATTTGTTTTCGCAAAATGTCACGGTAAGCAAGAGTCGCCACCGTCTTTTATTTTATCCAACAAGGAAAGGACAAAAGCACAGAAAAATTCCTTTTTTCGAGATGTTTCTCGGGTTCGGGAGGTAGATTATAGAAAGGGAAGGTGTTAGCACCCTTTCTATCTATGTTATCCACGAGCTCTTAGGTACTTTCTAAAAGTGTTTTCAAAAGTTTGCTTTTCTTTGTGTTTGTGGGTTTGAAAAGAGTTTTTGTTTGAAAGGAGTGTAAGTGCGAAAAGTTTTGTCTTGTTTTAAAAGGAGCAAGTACTTAAGAACCATATACCTACTCGAAAAAGAATTAAGCTGTGCTAATGTCCTTTAGACAATGCTATCCCACTATTGAGGAGTAGGTAGCATAGTTGTTGGAGTTTTCGGGTCAATTCGATTAAGGGACATGTGGTCAATAAAGCAATGTTTGGACGCCTTAGTGGTAACCCTAATGTCTTAGATCATTTTTTCCGAGGCAACCGTTTCGAGGCAACTTATGATCTTTGGACAAGAGGGCGACCTCTAAAACTTCCTATACTCAATGACCACGTTCTAGGCAACCAAGTGAGATGTACCCTAAGAGTGGCATGTGCAAGTGTGTTAGTTTGGTTAATTTTATCTGTACATGTCATGGGTGAGCTATTGTTGATTTTAAGTCCATACATTTGATCTTGTCATGCATTCCCTATTATCAAACATCTAGCATTGTATAGTTGCGGAAATTAAATCTAAACTATTACAAGGCGCCGAGTATTTACATCGCCAAAACCAACCCTTTAATTTAAATTGCGGAAAGTAAAATAAAGCGATAAATAATGTCCTAATTAAAAGTTATTACATACCAGAAACAATTACAATATTGGAAATATAGATCGCGTGCGAGAAAATTAAAACGGCGCATTTTTTAGGGTTTTGACCCTTTGGAAAGAAAGCATTTTTTTTTGTTATTTTTTTGAAATTGTGGAATTAAATTAAACGAACAATTAAATTAAATTAAATAATGAAAATATTTTTTGGTTTTTTTTATATTTAAAGAAAAAAAGTAAAAATGGTTAAAAGTTATTAAAAACCTAATTCTACATTAATTTTAATTTATGGAAAAAAATATTAAATGTTAAACCTATTTAAAACTAAGTTAATTAATTAATATTTATTTACAAAATAAAATGATGAAATTAATAATAATAATAATAATATTTTTTATGTTTTCTGATTTTTATTAAGAAAAATATAAATTATTTGGTTAGTAATTAATTAATAATAATAAAAATAAAACAAGTAAATAAATAAAATATTAAAAGCAAAGAAATAACCAAAGGGGGGTGTTGGGCCCAATCTGGAGGTAGAATCAGCAATGTTTGGCCCACTTCCATTCAAGCATGCTTTGACTTTGTTGATCCCATATACGCCTGTTGACCTGGACATATGATGGTCCTTCAATCCTAGCCTTCAGATTTGGCCTGAAGGCCATCTGACACGTTGATCTTTGCAAGCGTACGGTGGATCACACTTGATGAAGCACGCCTGAATACCTAGAACAAAATAATAATAAGCAATTTGGGGGACCTGGGATTCGAACCCAGGTCCCAATGGACTATGCACGCCTTCCCCAACCACTCAGCCAACGCACTCAATTCGTTATTACAATAGGCAAATAATATTATAAGAAACAAGAAAGTAATATCCTGGAAATTAAAAAACGCGCGAGTTTTAGTTTGAATGGGCGAATTAGACACGAAGACGTCTTCATCTTCTCCAATAGAACCTATATTTTTTCCTGCGGATTTGATTCCGCATCAAAATCCATGGCATCATCCTATAATGCATTCTAGGTCACAAAAATGCAAACCAAACCCATCATCATGTTCGTGTCGTTCTCCTAAATCCATCCATGGCCATGGCTTGTCTTGATTTTACCTATAATCAAAACGCCTAAAACAAAGAAATAAAACCCTAGCTTCGGGCATGGCTATACAGGCTACAAGAATGAAATTAAACATTGCAGAAAGGTTGGAAATTATGCAAGGATCAAGAATATATCAATATTTTGGCAAAAAGATGCAAGAATCCAAGGTTATGAATTCGTGTACAGGGCTATGTTCTTGAGTACTTACAGCGCGATTCTGGTGGTTTCAGGACTTGCTTTTGATTGCTTTAGCTCCACTGGATATCAGACAAGGAAGCTACGTTGAGATTTTGGATTGAATCGTGCTCTAACCAAGATTTTGATCACACACTTTTTCAAACTTTTTTCAGTTTTGGTTTGGCCGTTTCTGCAGTTCTTAGGTCGTGTTCTTGATATGTATGGCTTGTACAAGTAATAAGGAGTGCATTAGGTTAAACTTTGGGCCTCCAATCCTTGTGCATTGATGATTCCAAGATATGATTTTGCCACCATTAACAAAGCTTCCATATTTGTATCAAATCAAATATTTTGTACACAACATGGCTTAATTCGAATTTGATTTGGTGTATCATGTAAATTGAAAGCTGTAATGATAAAAAAGATATCATTCCATCAATTTTTGGATTTTATTTGAATTAATATTGATTTAAAATGAATTAAATCAATAAAAATTAAATAAAATAGAAAATTTAATGAATGGACATGAAACTGAATATAGGACACGTGTGTGGTGTGAAAAGACCAAATCAAGTGGAAAAAAGTGGGCCCTTTTGTCAAAAATTGGAGTTTTAAGGATAGTTGACTTTTGGCACTTTTGGAAAAATGCTCAACTTCAACAATGCATAACTTCTTCAATTTTGAACTTTTTGAAGTGTTCTTGGACTTTTTAGAAACCTTGAGATGTCCTATAACCAACCCTTTTGGTATAATCTCATTTTTATATTCCATGCTCAAGTTATAAGCTTTGGAAAAGAAATGTGTTTTTGTTGACTTTCAAAAATGACTTATAATGTCCAAATTTGTAACTTCTTGTGAGTGCATTTCTTGATCTTGGGGTGTGAATATGGATTGTAGGAAATTGCATCCTCTTAAAAATGAGATTTGGATGGGTCATTTCTCATAAAGTATAAGAATGTTATGCTTGGTCAAAGTTGAGTTGACTTTTCCTACAAAACCCTAATTTAGCAACTTTTGAATCTTGATGAATCTTGAGAAATACTTGATGAATCATGATCAACCCTTGATAAAATGATGAATTATACTTCAAAATGAGAATTTTGTCAAAAAATCTTGAGGTTTGACTGTTTGTAGGCCACAGTTGACTTTTGCCTTAGCATAGTCGATTTTTGGGCTTCTTGAGCAATTAACTGACCAAACTTCCTCTGTAAGGCTTGAAATTTGACATGGATGAACTTGAGAACATATTAGGACATTGGGGAGAATTTTAGACCATTTGGATTTAAGGACCTTGATGCAACACAAAACCCTAATTTTGAATTGACTGCCTTTGGAGGTGATTTGACTGTCCAACTCTTGAGCCATCTTGAACAACTTAGAGATGATTCTTGACATGTCTTGAGAAATATGGGAGGGAAAATTTTGGGGTACAACATTTTCCCCTGTTCAATCTTCTTAAACTTGAGGATATAGATTGGCGTTCAGGCCTTTCGTGATCCGAAGGTGGAAGATGATTGAACACTAGAGTGCCTAGAAATTTGCACTCGCATGAAGTAGTATCAGCATTATGATGTCGGGAATGGGATTACTGATGCCATTTGGAGATTGTTGGTAGGTGGTTTTGTCTTCCTTGACGGGTTCTCTTTTAACGGGGTGTCTCCTTTGACGAGTTGTCTCTATTGACGGGTTGTCTCCATTGACGGGTTGTCTCTTTTGACGGGGTGTCTCCTTTGACGAGTTGTCTCTATTGACGGGTTATCTCCATTGACGGGTTGTCTCCATTGACGGGTTGTCTCTATTGACGGGTTGTCTCCATTGATGAGTTGTCTCCATTGATGGGTTGTCTCTATTGACGGGTTGTCTCCATTGACGAGTTGTCTCCATTGACGGGTTGTCTCCATTGACGGGTTGTCTCCATTGACAGGTTGTCTCCATTGACGAGTTGTCTCCATTGACGGGTTGTCTCCATTGACAGGTTGTCTCCGTTGACGGGTTGTCTCTATTGACAGGTTGTCTCCATTGACGGGTTGTCTCCATTGACAGGTTGTCTCCATTGACAAGTTGAGAGTTTAACTGCATCCTTCCTGAAAGGTAAAGGTCAGTCATATGCAATGCATGATATGGATCAAGCAATGATGTTCTCAATATAAATGAGATTGTATGGTATGATGCGTATATGCATGTATCATGATGTATAAAAATGTGATGTTTTAGCTGGGGGAAATAAATCCCCGAGCTGCTGGAGAATAAAGTTGAGTTCTTCGTTTCCGCTGGGGATGATAAACAAAGATAATTGTGAGAATAAACTTGCATGAGAAAAGAACTCTGTTGGGGAATGAACTGATGAAGAAATTACTCTGTAGGGAGAGATATTCTGCTGAAGATTTTAACGATAAACTCCGCTAGGGATTCTGTTGATAAGCTCTGTTGGGAATTTTAATGATGAACTCCATTGGGGATGGATTACCGTTGCTGGTGATATTGAATCTGTTGAGGATTAAACTCCTGTTCGGGGAAAGACATAACTTCGCTGGGGATGATCTTTCAGTTACGACTTGCTAGGGATAACCCTGATAGACTCTTGTGGGGGATAACCTCTGAATTTGGCTGAGGAGACTTATTTGTGCTCTGCTAGGGGTAAGCTTCCAAAGTCTACTGGGGATGATGATTCGACTCCGTTGGGGAAGCTTTTTAGACTGTACTGGGAAAATTGACTTCATTGGGGTATCTTGTATTCTGCTGGGGAACATTCTTATACTCCGTTGAGGAATATTAATACTGACAGGGATACTCTGATACTTGCTGGAGAATATTCTTATACTCCGCAGGGGAATATTAAGACCTTCTGGGGATGCCAAGCCTTTTTAGGGCTGATGGTAGACTAACTCTGCTTGGGGAGAGTATTGCTGATTTGTACGTAGCTGCAAGTCTCAGCTGGGAGAGCTACCATTACTGCCTTATTCTACGGGGAGTGAAGGTATCTTAGCCATATTCTTCAGCTGAATGTACCTTGGTACCTGGTGGATAGAGCAATTTGTACAATTCGGACAATTCTTATTTGTCCCTGTTTCTATTATTACCAGTAATTCATCTTTCGTTTCGCATGTAAATATTTATGATCAACAATTAATGTCAAATGCATATATCAAAAGTGAACATTGGACGTTCTTTGCAAAACAAAATAGATAAAGGAAAAACAGCTTGAAATTTCTGAAAATGAATTTGTATTGATTTTGAAGTTTGGCCTGAAAATAGGCGTTTTTGTACAAGAGGCTGACGTCCTAGTAAGAGAACGCCGTCGAACAAATATAATTTATACAATTTGTAAAAAGAAACAAAACAGTTATGTGAATGATCCCACTGGGTTCCAACTCTGCTATTGCCTTTATGTCTTCGAGCATCTCATCACTTTTCTACTTGGTTGAAGGTAGGTCAGATTGATTAGTGCCGTCCGAGCTTGATAGTCGATACCGAAGTCTGGATGCAAGGTGATCCAATGAGACATAGTGTTACGCTTTGATCCCTAACTTTTGCCTGGACCGCCCTTTCGGGTTTTCAGTCCACCGGGATACCCATTTTTGCCTAAGTCGCCTTTTCAGGTTTTCGACTTGCCATGTGTACAAATTTTTTCATTTTCATCCCTTATTTTTGCCCGAACCCTTTTGGTTTGCTGGGAAGCCCTTATTTTTTCCTAGGCCAGTCAACCTAGAGGGTCTTTGATTATGCGTAGTATCTTTTCACTATGTCTGCATTGACGGGGTGAGGAAGGTCGTCACCATCCATGGTGGTTAGAATCATAGCTCCTCCTGAGAAAGTGTTCTTAACCACAAATGGCCCTTCATAAGTAGGGGTCCATTTTCCCCTGGGATCCCCTTGAGGTAGGATAATGTGCTTGATTACCAGATCCCCGACTTGATACTCTTATCGTCTAACTTTCTTGTTAAATGCCTTGATCATCCATTTTTGGTACGTCTGACCATGACAAATAGCAGTAAGTCTCTTTTCGTCAATTAGGTTCAGCTGATCAAGCCGGGTCTGAATCCAGTCGTCTTCGCTTAAACCTGCATCCTTCATGATCCAAAGAGAGGGTATCTGAACTTCAATAGGCAAGACTGCCTCCATGCTATAAACCAAGGAATAGGGTGTTTCCCCTGTTGACGTCTGTGCTGAGGTACGGTACCCATGAAGAGAAAATGGTGACATCTCGTGCCAGTCTTTATATGTCACCGTCATCTTTTGCACAATCTTCTTAATGTTCTTATTTTCCGCTTCGACAGCCCCATTCATCTTCGGCCGGTAGGGAGAAGATTTATGATGATGTATCTTGAATTGCTCGCAGAGCTCAGTGATCATCTTGTTGTTAAGATTGGTACCATTATCCGTAATGATCCTCTCTGGTACACCGTATCGATAGATCAGATTATGCTGAATAAATCGTGCCACGACGTTCTTGGTTACAGTAGCAAAATAAGTTTCTTCAACCCACTTCATAAAATAATCAATAGCTACCAGGATGAAACGATGCCCGTTGGATGCCGTAGGTCTGATCTCGCCGATCATATCAATGCCCCACATTGCAAAAGGCCAAGGTGCCGTCAAGATGTTCAGAGGAACTGGAGGTATGTGCACCTTATCAGCATAGACCTGGCACTTGTGACATGTCCGAGAATGCTGATAACAGTCGGCTTCCATTGTGGACCAATAATATCCTGCCCGAAGGATTTTCTTTGCCATGGTATGTCCACTGGAATGGGTTCCGAAAGTACCTTCATGCAGCTCTGCCACGATCCTTTCTGCTTCAATCTTATCCACACAACGCAGTAAGGTCGAATCATGGTTACGCTTGTAAAGAATGCCATTGCTAATGAAGAACTTTGCTGCGAACCTTCTCAGAAATTTCTTGTCATTAACAGATGCACCCTCGGGGTATTCTTGAGCTTCAAGGTACTTCTTCACCTCATGACACCAGGGCTTTCCTGTTACTTCTTCAGTCTCAAGATCACAGTAATGTGCAGGTTCTTTCAATCTTTGAATGATAATCCAGGGAGCTTCGTTGTCCCAATTGACTTTGAACATAGAAGACATCGTAGCTAACGCGTCCGCCAACTGATTCTCCTCTCTTGGGAAGTGTTCAAAGGTTATCTCCTCAAAATGGGGGAGCAACGTCAATACATACTCTTTGTAAGGAATTAGATTAGGGTGTTTCGTATCCCACTCGCCTTTGATCTGACTGATCACGAGAGCGGAATCTCCGAAGACACTTAGAAACTTAATCCTTAGGTCAATTGCTGCTCGAAGACCCATAATGCATGCTTCATACTCCGCCATGTTGTTGGTGTAGTTGAAACATAGTCGGGCGGTAAACAGAGTATGAGAGCCTTTAGGAGATATGATCACAGCGCCAATGCCATTACCCAAAGCGTTTAAAGCTCCATCAAAGTACATAGACCATCAGGATCCTTCCTCAGGTCCTTCATCCGGTCCAGGTATCTCACAATCAGTTATCAACATGATATTCTCATCCGGGAATTCAAAGTTCATAGACTGGTAATCATCCATTGCCTGATGTGCCAAATAGTCTGCCAACACACTTACCTTAATTTCCTTTTGGGTCGTATACTGGATGTCATACTCAGTCAATATCATCTGCCATCTTGCTATTCTTCAGGACAAGGCAGGCTTTTCAAAGATATACTTGATTGGATCCATCTTTGATATCAACAGAGTAGTGTGAGTCAACATATACTGTCTCAGCCGGCGAGCAGCCCATGCCAAAGTGCAACAAGTTTTCTTGAGCAGTGAGTATCGGGTCTCACAGTCGGTAAACTTTTTGCTAAGGTAATAAATAGCATGCTCTTTTCGGCCAGACTCGTCATGCTACCCCATCACACACCCCATTGAGTTGTCAAGTACTGTCAAGTATAAGATCAAAGGTCTCCCTTCAACTGGTGGCATCAGGATGGGTGGCTCTTGGAGATACTCTTTAATCTTTTCGAAAGCGGCCTGGCATTAATTGTTCCAACGTACTACTTGATCTTTCTTCAGCAGCTCGAAGATCGGCTCACAAGTTGCAGTTAGGTGCGAGATGAATCGGGCAATGTAGTTCAGTCGTCCGAGAGAGCCTCTGACCTCTTTCTCTATTCTGGGAGATAGCATCTCTTGTATGGCTTTCACTTTTGCAGGGTCAACTTGAATACCTTTGTCGCTCACGACGAAGCCTAGTAGCTTACCAGACCTCACCCTGAAGGTGCATTTGTTCGGGTTTAACCTTAGCTTGTATAACTTCAACCTGTCAAACAGCTTCTGTAGATGGTCAAGGTGTTCTTCCTCAGTTTGGGACCTTGCAATCATATAGTCGACGTATACTTCAATCTCATGATGGATCATGTCATGAAATAAAGCAACCATGGCACGCTGATATGTTGCCCCAGCATTCTTCAACCCAAAAGGCATGACCTTGTAGCAAAAAGTACCCCACTGAGTAACAAAGGCCGTCTTCTCCATGTCTTCGGGAGCCATCTTGATCTGATTATAACCGGAGAAATTGTCCATAAAGGAGAAGACCTTGTGCTGAGCAGTGTTGTCAACCAGAACGTCGATATGAGGCAAAGGGAAGTCATCCTTAGGGCTCACCCTGTTCAAATCCCTGTAGTCGACACACATTCGGACCTTACCATCTTTCTTCGGTACAGGAACCACATTGGCAACCCACTGAGGGTAAGAAGTAACTGCTAGAAAGCCGGTGTCAAATTGTTTCATAACCTCGACCTTGATTTTCTCAGACATCTCTGGGCGCATTCGGCGGACCTTCTGTTTTACTGGGGGACAATCTTCCTTGGTAGGCAGGCGATGAACCACAATATCAGTATCCAACCCAGGCATATCTTCGTAAGACCAGGAAAAGATCTCAACATAGTCATGCAGCATTTGAATCAACCGTTGTTTCACACTAGCTTCCAGATTTGCACCAATCATGACCTCCTTCTTGTCTGTCTCGGTACCCAGATTCACTGATTCCACCGGCTCTTCATGTGGCTGAATAACCCTCTCTTCCTGAAGTAGAAGTCTTGCAAGTTCACCAGGCACCTCGCAATCATCTTCACCTTCGTCTTCAGCTAAGTTGATCGGATTTTCGAAGTTATAACTGGCAGTAGCAGAGTCGTTACCAGTGAGATCCAGAGTGGATGTGGACCTGTCTATGTGAGTATGTGTAAAATAGCTGTTTTGCAATATATAATAAAGAAAGACAAGGAGCGCAAATTTGAAATGCAAAAAACGTCCAATGCTTTTATTAATGATATATAAAAATGATACACATAAATCCCTCACAAATGAAGCCACAATGCCCCGGGTAAGACAACGGGCCGTAAAGTTTAAAACATTGTCTGTTACATATTCAAAACAAAAGTTTCATTACTAGGTAACAAAAGTAATAGGGATGAAGTCCTTTGCGATCCAGTTTCTTGGTCCCCCGTCGGTCGTAGGATAGATCCAGTTGTCGAATTCAGACTCTTCCACATCATCTTCAATGGAATTCACTCTCGAGTTGCTAATGAACACGGGAGGTCTTCCGATCCTTGCATTCTGAACAGCCCTTTGAGCTTCTGCAGTGAAACCCAAACCAAACTTGTTAGTCTTCTGTGTAAAATCAGGAAGTCGGCCCCAATTTGCACACTCACCCTTCTCAATAACATTCCGGGCATCTTTTAAGGAAGCCATTTTCATAGGAGAATCTTCAACCATAGTTTCAGTTGATGCCAGTTTCTGGGGAACCTCTTCAAATTGCTGAAATGGGGTCTCAATGAACTCCCCATCCATTTCTACATATCGGAACGAGTTGAGGTGGCTGACCATATACTCCTCCTCCCCTTGTACTGTCACAATCTTCCCTTTGACTGGGTACTTCAGCTTCTGGTGAAGTGTTGAGGTTACGGCCCCGACTTTATGGATCCATGGACGACCCAGCAAACAAGAGTAGGATGGCCGAATGTCCATCACATAGAACGTAGAAGTAAAGACCTGAGAACCAACCTTGATCGGGATATCAACCTCTCCATGCACCATCATTTTAGACCCATCAAAGGCCCTGACAATAATATTACTTGGTTTCATCTCCAACCCTTCACAATCCAACCGGTCTAGAGCTTTCTTGGGCAAGACATTCAATGAGGAACCAGTATCAACCAATACATGTGCAAGAGTAGTGCCCCTGCATTCAATGGAGACATGCAGGGCATCATTATGATTTTTCCCCTTGGCCGTCAAGTCGGCGTCCGAGAAACCCAACCCATTATCAGCAGTCAAATTAGCCACACAATCTGTAAACTGATCAGCTGATGTCTCTTGTGGCACGTGGGCAGTTTTCAAAAAGGTAATCAGAGCCTTGGCATGGGCCTCTGAGCACAACAACAATGACAACATAGAAATCTTGGATGGGGTTTGCCCCAGCTGCTCAACTACATTATAATCACTCTTCTTAATAATCTTCAGAATCTCTTCCATCTCCTGTTTGGAAGCTTCAACAGTAATTGTCTTCGGTGCCTCAGTCTGGGCAGGCACATCAGTGGTGATCCCTTTGCCCCGAACGTCAGATGACTCGGCGACAGGGGTACGAATAGGAACTTGATCAAGAATGGCAGTAGGTACACTTGCAGGTGTAATAACAACAGGTCTTCGGGCTGTTGGTGGAGCAATATCAGGTGAGAAAAGTCTTCCGCTGCGGGTGACTTTAGCAGGTCCAGTAATGTTTCTAATGTCAGTACCAGCATCCAACTCTTGCTTAACTCCATGAAAATAAACATCAGCCCCATAGTGCCAAGGGATAGCTTTATCAGAGGTGTAGGGGATGGGCCCCAGAAAAGTGATGATCACAGGTGCGATTCTCGGAACAGATGTAATTCTAACAGGCTTCCTTGAGGGAGCCTTGGAAGAATTGTCGAAAATGGTAATGATGGCAACTTCTTCAAAATGAACTTAGGGAACAACAATCTTCTCAAACAGAATCTCTTTACTATCCATCAGGCGCTAGACACTTGACTTCAAAAGCGGACAACCATTTGGACGGGCAGAACACATACAACAACCTTCGTCACAACCCAGAAATAAACCGGCTAGAAAAATGTTCTTCTTGACAGTCATCAGGGGGGTAACAATGTCATCCACAGAAACTACAAACAATTCTTCCTCTACAGCATTCACTCCATGTTTGGGCATGGGAGAAGTCACAACATTAGGCCTCTCGGGCGCCTCGAACTCAATCTCCTTCGCATCAATTAAGTCTTGTATCTTATTTTTCAGACTCCAACAATCATCTGTATTATGCCCCGGGCTATCAGAGTGATAAGCACAGCGGGCGTTAGGGTTATACCTTGGTGACGTTGTATTTGAATTCTTTGGGGCTTCCCTTAGAGTCACCAGATTAGTCTTCAGTAACTGTGGCAGAATCTGAGATAAGGTCGTGCTGAGACGAGTGAATTGCCTCTTAGGTCTCTCGTCTTTTTGTTGATTGTTGTACTGAGGAGTACCAGAAAATTTTGAAATAACAACTGCATTGACAGCTTGGCGGTGTTCAGGTCTATTTTGTCTTCTTGCACTGTAGACATAACTGGACTCTTTCTTAAACGACTTCTTCTCGGTGCTTGATGAAGCACCCTTCTATATCTTCCCAGCCTTAATACCAGCCTCAATCCTCTCACCAGTCAAAATAAGATCTGTAAACCCAGATGAAGAGCTTCCAATCAAGTGGTTGAAAAATGGACCAGACAGGGTCCCCAAAAACATGTCAACAAGTTCCCGATCAGCTAAGGGCGGTTGTACCCTTCCGGCGAGGTCTCTCCACTTTTGAGCATAATCTTTAAATCCTTCACCCGTTCCCATTGACATACCCTAGAATTGGGTACACGTAGGAGCGAGATCAGAGTTGTACTGATACTTCCTGTAGAATGCAGTAGCCAAATCTTCCCAACTGTGGATACTGGCTCCGTCCAATTGATAGAACCACTCAAGCTGAGTCCCTGAGAGACTGTCTTGAAAGAAATGGATCCATAAGTTCTTATCAGCAGTGTAAGGTTGTATCTTCCTCACATATGACCAGAGGTGCAGCTTTAGACAAGAAACTCCGTCATACTTGGCAAAGGCTGGTGCCTTGAATTTATGGGGAATCACCACCCCAGATGATAGACCTAGATCTCTGAATTCCATACCGGGCACCTTCTGAATTTCCATAGCGCTCAAACGGTCTTCCAGTTGTTTGTACTTATCCTCAGCAGGAGGATATTGTTCTTCATCGTAGTCTGTCTCGTTGTCGGAGACCACGGGGCTAAGAGCCCTCCTTTCTTGTGGACTATCTTTCCCTCCAGATGAGGTGGTCAGATCAACTTCATTCTGTAGCCTGTTTCCAAACTTAGGACTAGTGTTGAACAAGATGGTCCTCTTCTTCTTCTTCTTCTTTTTCTCTTTCAGAATCAGGGTCTTCAGGTCCTGCTGACCCTTAGCTAGGCTCATGAACAACTCTTGAAATTGGGCATTCTGGGCCTGAAGGGCCTTGATAGCTTGCTCAGTTGAAGGTTCAGTAGACATGATGATCGCTGAAATAAACAGCGAAGAAGATAAGAGACTTGTAAAGGGTACATGTTTATGAAGTGCATGAGATGAAATGTGTATGATTTATGATTTCAAAGACAATTGAGATTCAAATTTGTAAACAAGAAAGGAAACACACTTTATTAGATTTAAACTTCAAAATTTAAATTGTTCAACAAATTTCCCTTAAGGCGTTACAAGAATGGAAATACTGAAAAGTAAACAAAAACTGGAAAGGAAATCATCAAAGGTCCATCAATGCTCCCATGGTGTCTTCTTATTAGTGCGGACATAGTCGTTGAGAATCCACTCGTTCTCCAACTGCTTGGTCAACCTCTGGATCTTCTGCTCCTGTTCATTGAACTTCTCTCGGTAAGAATCCCGTTCCTCCCTCAATTCCATCCAAGATCTCTTCAGTGCCCCAATGTCAGTGGGCATATAAGGATGGAGAATGGTTGGAAGAACCCCTTGTTCATTAGCAACTTCAAGAGTGACAGGCCGGACAACTTCATATGGCATACCTAGCTTATGGGAACGGATGCGGACCCATCTGAGATATGGCTCCATTGGCAGAGAAGTCTTTGGGCCCAACTCATGTGGATCAGATTGGTGAACTCTATCCCAAGCCCTTATGAATCTGCGACGCTGCTCGTCGCTATCCCCCTGAAAATCAAAGATGATATGAGGCATCAGCATCTCATGAGGTCCTTCTCTTCTGCCTCTTCCAAACTGACGGAGAGCTAAGCATGGGTTGTAATAAATTCCTCCATGGGTTCCTAGCAGGGGAACATTGGGATACTCTCCACAGTGATCAACGATAGTCACCTCGTCCATACCTTTGAGAGTCCAAGTGATGTCATTATGAGAGAGAGACATCACCCTATAAGCCCAGCCCATTCCTTCTTTGTTCTTCAGCACTGACTTGGGGAGGTTCGAAATAAACCACCTCGACAATAAAGGAGCACAGCACATCAAGGTTCCCCGCTTTCGGGCAGTACGAGCATATAGCTGATGAAGAATGTCACCCAAGAGAGTGGGTACAGGGTTCTGAGAGATGAAGATCTTTATCGCATTCACATCAACAAAAGTGTCAGGATTCAGAAACAATACCAAGCCATAAATCAGAAGAGCCAGAATATCCTCGAACGCCTTAAAGTCTAGGCTATCCCAGAAGTAGTTAGCATTTCCAACCAAGAACTTAGTCAAAAATCCTTTTGCTCCACTCCTAGTCTCCCAATTAGCCATTACCTCCTCTTTAGTCAAATGAAGGGCTGTAGCAATTTCTTCGGGCCTAAGGGTCTTCTCCCAACCAGTAAATGGGGTCTGTTCCAGAACAGAGATACCGAGCAGCTCAGAGAACTCTTCTAGGGTAGGAACCAGCTGGAAGTCCTGGAAAGTAAAATAATGGTACAGCGGATCATAGAATTGTACCAGGACACTCGTCATCTTCTCGTCCAATTTGGAGGTGACCAAACTGAGAAGAGAACCATGCCTCCTGATGAAGGAAGTAGTGTCAGGCATCTTGGCAACCAACTCTTTAAGCAAGGTAGGGACTTGGACAAAGTTGATCCGGATATTATTCTTACGCATGGGCATCATGATGACCTACAAAACAGAGCAAAGATGAAACCCTCTTGTCTTTGAAATAGGTTAGTCCAATGCAAGATGTATGCAATGTTATGATGTCAGGATGTCATGATAGTAAGCACACCACAAGTATCCACGAATAGCAAACATGGTAAAGGCACACAAGTCACACTGAAGAGCCCTTAGATTTCAGGCTGTCATGGAGCTTAGGTACTACCCTCTTTCAGTTCAGTTGGGTTTAAACCTGTCCTAAAAATAGTAACCGGGTTCTAGAGGATCTCAATATCATTGATTACCCTCAATCGGTCATAATTCCAGTTTAGCAACCTTTTCTTGCGGTCAGAATCATCGCGAGAGTTTAGTCTTAATGAGTGTAGCATACTGCTACTGTTCTATGGCCAAGTTGGTCAATTTAAGGTTCTAAGGTCAGTTGGTGCTTAATGACCCCTTAGAAGACCCATATTCTCCTTGTTCCAACACAAGGGATATCGGTACAGACTAAAGTGCCACACCAACGTAGCTACTGCTTCAACCGTGTTGGTCTACGCCGGACAGTTCCCTCACAGTTTATTGCTACTTACCTAAAGGGTACCCCCATATCCGGGTTAGAATTTATAGAAACTCCGATACAAGCCCACAAAATTAAAGCATACAAAGCATACAATTGAAAACACAATGATCTAATCCTAAGGTACACCTCACTTATTAAAAGAGCATCCCCAGCAGAGTCACCAGTTCTATGATACAGTGGGAAAGAACTGACTGTTTTTTGGAATGCTGGTTTGCGTTTTGTGTTTGTTTTCGCAAAATGTCACGGTAAGCAAGAGTCGCCACCGTCTTTTATTTTATCCAACAAGGAAAGGACAAAAGCACAGAAAAATTCCTTTTTTCGAGATGTTTCTCGGGTTCGGGAGGTAGATTATAGAAAGGGAAGTTGTTAGCACCCTTTTTATCCGTGGTTATCCACGGGGTCTTAGGTACTTGCTCAAAGTGTTTTCAAAAGTTTGCTTTTCTTTGTGTTTGTGGGTTTGAAAAGAGTTTTTGTTTGAAAGGAGTGTAAGTGCGAAAAGTTTTATCTTGTTTTAAAAGGAGCAAGTACTTAAGAACCATCTACCTACTCGAAAAAGAATTAAATTGTGCTAATGTCCTTTAGACAATGATATCCCACTATTGAGGAGTAGGTAGCATCGTCGTTGGAGTTTTCGGGTCAATTCGATTAAGGGACGTGTGGTCACTAAAGCAATGTTAGGACGCCTTAGTGGTAACCCTAATGTCTTAGATCATTTTTTCCGAGGTAACCGTTTCGAGGCAACTTATGATCTTTGGACAAGAGGGAGACCTCTAAAACTTCCTATACTCAATGACCACGTTCTAGGCAACCAAGTGAGGTGTACCCTAAGAGTGGCATGTGCAAGTGTGTTAGTTCGGTTAATTTTATCTGTACATGTCATGGGTGAGCTATTGTTGATTTTAAGTCCATACATTTGATCTTGTCATGCATTCCCTATTATCAAACATCTAGCATTGTATAGTTGCGGAAATTAAATTTGCGGAAATTAAATCTAAACTATTACAAGGCGTCGGGTATTTACATCGCCAAAAGAAACCCTTTAATTTAAATTGCGGAAAGTAAAATAAAGCGATAAATAATGTCCTAATTAAAAGTTATTACATACCGGAAACAATTACAATATTGGAAATATAGATCGCGTGCGAGAAAATTAAAACGGCGCATTTTTTAGGGTTTTGACCCTTTGGAAAGAAAGCTTTTTTTTGTTATTTTTTGAAATTGTGGAATTAAATTAAACGAACAATTAAATTGAATTAAATAATGAAAATATTTTTTTATTTTATTTTATATTTAAAGAAGTAAAATAAAAATGGTTAAAAGTTATTAAAAACCTAATTCTACATTAATTTTAATTTATTGCAAAAAATATTAAATGTTAAACCTATTTAAAACTAAGTTAATTAATTAATATTTATTTACAAAATAAAATAATGAAATTAATAATAATAATAATGATATTTTTTATATTTTCTGATTTTTATTAAGAAAAATATTAATTATTTGGTTAGTAATTAATTAAGAATAATAAAAATAAAAAAAGTAAATAAATAAAATATTAAGAGCAAAGAAATAACCAAAGGGGGGTGCTGGGCCCAATCTGGGGGTAGAATCATCAATGTTTGGCCCACTTTCATTCAAGCCTGCTTTGACTTTGTTGATCCCATATGCGCCTGTTGACCTGGACATATGATGGTCCTTCAATCATAGCCTTCAGATTAGGCCTGAAGGCCATCTGGCACGTTGATCTTTGCAAGCGTATGGTGGATCACACTTGATGAAGCACGCATGAATACCTAGAAAAAAATAATAATAAGAAATTTGGGGGACCTGGGATTCGAACCCAGGTCCCAATGGACTATGAACGCCTTCCCCAACCACTCAGCCAACACACTCAATTCGTTATTACAATAGGCAAATAATATTATAAGAAACAAGAAAGTAATATCCTGGAAATTAAAAAACGCGCGAGTTTTAGTTTGAATGGGCCAATTAGACACGAACACGTCTTCATCTTCTCCAATAGAACCTGTATTTTATCCTGCGGATTTGATTCCGCATCAAATCCATGGCATCATCCTATAATGCATTCTAGGTCACAAAAATGCAAACCAAACCCATCATCCTGTTCGTCTCGTTCTCCTAAATCCATCCATGGCCATGGCTTATCTTGATTTTACCTATAATCAAAACGCCTAAAAACAAAGAACCAAAATCCTAGCTTCGGCCATGGCTATACAGGCTACAAGAATGAAATTAAACATTGCAGAAAGGTTGGAAATTATGCAAGGATTAAGAATATATCAATATTTTGGCAAAAAGATGCAAGAATCCAAGGTTATGAATTCGTGTACAGGGCTATGTTCTTGAGTACTTACAACGCGATTCTGGTGGTTTCAGGACTTGCTTTTGATTACTTTAGCTCCACTGGATATCAGGAAAGAAAGCTACGTTGAGATTTTGGATTGAATCGTGCTCTAACCAAGATTTTGATCACACACTTTTTCAAACTTTTTTCAGTTTTCGTTTGGCCATTTCTGCAGTTCTTAGGTCGTGTTCTTGATATGTATGGCTTGTACAAGTAATAAGGAGTGCAATAGGTTAAACTTTGGGCCTCCAATCCTTGTGCATTGATGATTCCAAGATGTGATTTTGCCACCATTAACAAAGCTTCCATATTTGTATCAAATCAAATATTTTGTACACAACATGGCATAATTCGAATTTGATTTGGTGTATCATGTAAATTGAAAGCTGTAATGATAAAAAAGATATCATTCCATCAATTTTTTGATTTTATTTGAATTAATATTGATTTAAAATGAATTAAATCAATAAAAATTAAGTAAAATAGAAAATTTAATGAATGGACATGAAAATGAAGATGGGACACGCGTGTGGTGTGAAAAGACCAAATCAAGTGAAAAAAAGTGGGCCCTTTTGTCAAAAATTGGAGTTTTGAGGATAGTTGACTTTTGGCACTTTTGGAAAAATGCCCAACTTCAACAATGCATAACATCTTCAATTTTGAACTTTTGGAAGTGTTCTTGGACTTTTTAGAAACCTTGAGATGTCCTATAACCAACCCCTTTGGTCTCATCTCATTTTGATATTCCATGATCAAGTTATAAGCTTTGGAAAAAAAAGGTGTTTTTGTTGACTTTCAAAAATGACCTATAATGTCCAAATTTGTAACTTCTTGTGAGTGCATTTATTTATCTTGGGGTGTGAAGATGTATTGTATGAAATTTCATCCTCTTAAAAATGAGCTTTGGATGGGTCATTTCTCATAAAGTATGAGAAAGTTATGCTTGGTCAAAGTTGAGTTGACTTTTCCTACAAAACCCTAATTTAACAACTTTTGAATCTTGATGAATCTTGAGCAATCCTTGATGAATCATGATCAACCCTTGATCAAATGATGAATTATCCTTCAAAATGAGAATTTTTTCAAAAAGTATTGAGGTGTGACTGTTTGTAGGCCACAGTTGACTTTTGCCCTAGCATAGTCGATTTTTGGGCTTCTTGAGCAATTGACTGACCAAACTTCCTCTGTAAGGCTTGAAATTTGACATGGATGAACTTGAGAACATATTAGGACATTGGGGAGAATTTGAGACCATTTGGATGTAAGGACCTTGATGCAACACAAAACCCTAATTTTGAATTGACTGCCTTATGAGGTGATTTGACTGTCCAACTCTTGAGCCATCTTGAACAACTTGGAGATGATTCTTGACATGTCTTGAGAAATATGGGAGGGAAAATTTTGGGGTACAACACTTATAGAGTGGCTTTACAACCTAATATTTCGAATTTTCATGATGTGTTTTATGTGTCCCAACTCCAAAAGTATATTTCAGATCCATCTCATGTGATTCATATGGATGATGTGGAAGTACGGGATAATCTTACGGTGGAGACGATGCCTGTACGGATCTCGGATCGTGAAACTAAGACTCTGAGGGGAAAAGAAATTGCTTTGGTTAAAGTGGTTTGGCTAGGTGCTGCCGGAGAAAGCATGACTTGGGAGTTGGAGAGCAAGATGCGAGACTCTTATCTTGAGTTGTTTGATTAAGGTAAATTTTCGAGGACAAAAATATTCTAAGTGGGGGAGAGTTGTAACGCTGTAATTTAATTAATTATTTAATTAAATTACTTTTTGGAATATTTGTGAACATGTGTTGTGACTAATTGGATTTAATTATTTTATTAAGTGGTGAAATAATATTAGAAGTATAATATTATTTGATGTGAGCTTGTTTTAAAGGAATATAAGTAGTAATGAGGGGGTGTATTAGTTTTAGGCCCATTAAGGAATAAAGAGAATAATAGATTATTTTATTATTGTTAGAAAGAATAGAAAGAAGAAGCAGTAGAAGAATAAGGGTTTGAGAGGAAGAACATGAAGCTGTTGGAAAAGAGGAAGAACGGCAGAACAGGAATTCAATTAGAGAAAGTTGTAGTGACCTTCAATCCAAGGTAAGGGTGGGGTTATGACTCTATAATTGGGTTCATGATAATTGTTATGTGGGGTTAGAGGTGATTGTTGTCTTGTTCATAAAGTGAATATATATGTTGTTGTATGATGAGAATTGATGATTGAAAGATGAATGATGATGTTCTGATGCTGTTTATTTGATGTAGAATTATAGGATAACTGTAAGTGATGATTATCTATGATTAAATTATGTTTTTAGGGATGAAAGTATAGAACTCGTAGTGAAAACACAGAGAAAATCGCATAAATTATCCATGATAGAGAAGTATGCATCGACCCCAAATGGTATGTATCGATACAAGCTGGTCTTTAGACTCAAGATGAGTCGACACGAAGAGGTCTTGCATCGATACATGAATACTTTTAGACTCAGGATGAGTCGATACATATGAGCATGTGTCGATACATGCTGTGTGGTAGACTCAATATGAGTCAATACAAGAGAGGATGCGTCGACTCATGTTGCGAGTTCAGTGCAGTACGCATCGATCCAAGGAGTTATGCACTGATCCATGTTGTCTGGTTTTTGGCAGAATCAGTTTGAGAATGCTATAACTTGAGTTTTCAGACTCCGTTCGAGGTGTCGTTCGAAGCGTTGAATAGCTAACGTGATGAGCTTTACTCTTAGGGATTAAAATGAAGAATATGAAGAATAATCCTAGTATCCAAATTAGGACTAGAGTTAGTTCCCGCGGTAATCGCTATGTTGGTTCGTTGTGAAGAAGTATGAGGATGAGACATTTGTAAAGTACGGTCTGGTTTGTAATGGTAGGATTAATGATGTTAATGATGTAATATTATAGAATAGTAGTATGTAGAGATTTGGTGATTTATAAGTAAGCCTTATTTGGTTAACTAATTATAGGCAATACCTTGTATAGGCATATGGCCAACGTTGTGAAATTGATGAGTTACTGTCGTATTTCTGTACGGATGAGTTGTTGATGAGATGATGTTAATGAGAGTTTGTTTTAATGAATTATGATGTATAAATGATGTTTGATGATTTATGATGATAAATGATGTCGATGAATGATGTTGAGATGTGGGTCTTTGGCCAACGATGGTGTTGTATTGAGATGTTGTCAATTATGGTGTTGTTATTACATTCATGATTGTGTCGCATACATTTCATTTTAGGATGAAGCTTATGCTCGTTGAGATGGACTGTATTGGCGAATATTGAGATGAAGGCTTATGCCTTGTTGATTCCTCTATTAATTGGCAATTTTTTAGATGGGAGTTCTGCTCCAATGGTACCACATGCATTTGCATAGTATTGAGTCACATTATATGACTGCATAAAGAAGTGTGTATTGATGTTGTGAATGTGTATTATTGTTGTGATTATTGTTGATTATGAGATGAGAAGTGGTGATGTTATGTGATCTAATTTAATATATTAATTATCATATGCTTTATAATATTATTAGATATCTCACCCCTTATGTTTGAATGTTGCCCTTACGTTGGTAATGTGCAGGTAATCGAGAGTGAAGGTCGTATACCTTCAATAGTTCGAGTCGATGTTATTGCTCTGATATGCAACACTTGGGGGATAAACGCTTGTTGCTTTTGATTTTTGATTATTCAGTTGTTAAACTTAAGTTGATTATTATTAAGTATGTGTTGTTTTGAAGTTTCTGTAACGATGATAAAGATGTTATTAAAAATTTCGCTGCGTAGATGTTAAATCGTTGAATTATTTAATTAATGTATTTATGTTGATGGTTTATCCGAAGTTTTAAAGTGTTATGTATCCACGATGAATGCAATGAGTTTTTAATGATGAATTTGTGGCATCCTGATTCGTTTGCGTGAATGATTTGATAACTCTGATTTAAATATATAATTGCCGGGGTAGAATTGGGGTGTTACAGACTCCCTGTAATTTTTTTTGTACCTAATTTTTCATATTTTTCCAACATCATACAGACCGCAATTAGGTCGCTATTTGGTATCTAATTTTTCATAATTTTCATTGCACCAAATAGCTAGGATGCACATATTCCTCAAAATAAACAATTGATTTAAGCACTAATGTATAATACACACAAGTGTACAAAATTATAAGTATGTTTACACGGTGTACTATTAAAACAACAAAACCAATAAAAACATAATCCAACCATTTATAAGTCTTTTCCCACACTTGAATTACCGACATGCAAATTCCTAGGTAGAGATCTTTGTTTCCTGTAACTCTTCCAAGAGAATTTTAAAGTGTTACATAAGTGGACATTGATGAGTCATTAATTTTATTTTAAGAAAAATTCATAAACACATAAACTTTAATACTAGTCAAATTTACCTAGTTACTCCTTAGTAAATGGATGCACCATGAGAGAAACCACTACTTTTCCAGTTTCAATATTCCAATTATTGTATCAATCACTAAACAAAGGTTCATGAATCAAATTAGTATAAGTGCATGTATAGTAGTACCTTCTCAATGACACAACATACTCTTGTCTTGTCATGTGTTTCATAGAGGAAAATAACATGCAAAGATGAAAAACACAAGTTAAGTAAGATATTAAAAAGTACTATAAGAAAAGTGAACTTGTAGATTTTAATCTTAATCTTACCTTGTCCTCTGATACTCTGAGTAACAGTATTCTTTAAGATCATATTCGTTCTTGATCAAAGTCCTCTGATACACAAGCCCATGCTTTAAGATCAAAGTGATCTTCAACTTTTTCGTCAAAGTCCTCTGATACACAAGCCCATGCTTTACAATCAAGTCTTTAAACTTAATGTATTACAAACCAAATGAAACAACAAAAAAAACTACTTGGCTTGCTTTTGACTCAGTATAATAAATAGGTTGTATATTTTTTGTCATAAATAACTAAATAATACTGCTTGTCAATGGATTAAACTGGTGCTTACAATTTCTTCAACACATTTCCAACTTTTTCAGAGCCATATTCCATATAGAAATTACACAATACTAACTTGTTTGTTTCTTGTAAAATAACTATTTAAAATAGAATGCATCAACAATATGGATATGAAGAATGACTAAGAGAACTAAATATAAGAACTCAAAATTGGCAAATTTCGATGTCTAACAAAAAAATCAAATTGTGTATTGACTAATCATGAATTAAAAGAGAGTTTCTTATTCTACTTAAATTTAAAAATTTAGAGGAGATTAAAAAACATACCATAATTTAGGATTTGGAAGTATAACTTTACAATTAGAAAGCGTTTAGGTAGAACAAGTCCTCTTTGTTAAAGATAGGATTCAAGAATAGAAGCTTGCTTTCTTACTTCTTCCACCTGTATACAAATTGAAAGGAAAAAAACTAATGAACAGAGTTTCTAATTTGGAAATCTACCCACACCTATTACAACCTCAATAACAAATATGAAGAAATCGAAATCCAAATCACCATTCACATTAATTAACAAACATCTTAAATTAGTCTCTACTTTCTAAAACACAATTCATACATCTTATGAAACAACATAGCGGAAATAGCTACTAGTGTTGAACATTTATATGAACAAAGACATTCATAATCATAATTGAATCAAAATTTATTTGTTACCGGATGAGGGTGACACTCAACTTTATAATATTTTCCTTGTTTTTCAGAGTGCCAAGTACCATCCCCATGAACAGTCAAAATTCTTGAGAAATTTTTCACGACTATCACCAGTAGCTCTCAGCAGTATTAAATTGGAATTAAATAAAATGTAAAAATAGAACCATAGTATCACTATCACTTCTGGAAAAAATTGTGTCAGTGTGAGTGTCGACATCTAAAACCGACATCGACACTTATGATTATATTTAATTTATTCATTTCTTCAAATTATTTCATTCTTGAACAAGTAAATTATGAAAACAAAAAGAGAAAATATAAAAAAAATACCATTTAGTAACAAGAACGAGATCAATGGATTATGGTGAAGCAGAATCGACATCCGGAATTTTGAGACCAACAAAAACCTTACCACCAAAAAGCTTTTGAAGTTTACAAAAATTGAAAAACGAAATTCAATTCATGAATTGAAAAAGAGTAAAATTGAATCTCGAAGGTGAAAATTGAAGGATTGAATTTAAAAAATGGTTAGGTTAAGGGAAAAATGAAACCTATCAGTGACGGTGAAATGAACGGTGGAATCAGAAGCTTTAATGTTGGAAACATCGTCGTTGTAAAAGAAGCATTTGAATAATTTCTAAATAATCAAACCATAGATAATCACAAGCCACATTTCTCTCTCTCTATAATGAAAAGTGAAAAAAAAAATCTATTAATCAAAATCAGTGATGGAAGTAAGGCGATGAAGGCTTCAGGGGTGTTGGCGACGCGATGCAGAGAGAGATGAAGAACAGAAATGGTGGGTTCGGTCTTGGAGACAGAGAGATGAAGAAAGGAAATTGTGTGTTTCTGTCTTGGAGGCGGAAACAAAGAGAAGTGATATGGACTAGAATTTTTTATTGACTTTTTCACATCGGTGGATAGTCTGACCCGATGTAAAGGCTCACATCTCCCACATCTTACATCGGTGGAAAGTGTGGACTGAGGTAAAAACCCATATAACAAAATTTACTTTTAATTACCAAACTGCCACTGAATATTTGTCAAATACTTCTTACATAAGTGGAAACATAGACCAATATAAAAATCTTTATAACAAATTTTTCTTTTAATTACCAAACTATCACTGAATTTTTGTCAAATATATTTTACATCGGTGGAAAGCCTGGACCGATGTAAAAACCCTTATAACAATTTCATTTTAATTACCAAACTGCCACCGTATTTTTTCACATCATTGCAAATCTAGGTCCGATGTAAAATCATTTAACCAGATGTCTTATTTTTATTAGTGAGTAGATAGCAGACAAGTAATTGCTTTGCACATTGAAGTAATTGCTTGCAAGGTGTTTGAGAAAAGTTTATAATCAATTTTTTTTTCTCAGTTAGTTTAGAGGAGGTTTAACATCCTCCAATTTCAAATATTTTTCAGATGTGCTTGCCAGGTCAGCTTCCGTTAACGAAAGTTGATGACAAGACCAAAATTGTGATTGGAAAAGTTTGCGAGGACCAGTATTTGAAAGAAAATTTTAGAAGGACCAAAATTACAAGATAAAATATTTATAGGGACTAAAAATATATTTAACCCTATGTTTTATATTTTATAGTATAATATCTTTAAAAATATTAATAATATTATTTTGTTAAATCATAAGACTATGGCACAAATATAAATCGATGATACTATTCAAAAGCAAAATAAAATAAAATATATGATTGCTAACAAAAAGTTATAATGAAAAAATATTTAAAGTTCTTATAAAACTTATTAATAACAATAATAAATGTTTTAAGTTATGCATTATAAAAGATACTAATTAACAGGAAGTTTAAGGGGGAAGAAGTATATACAACTTCTAATTATAACTACTTATCTACTTACACCTCCTAAATTATATGTATTATTCATAATAATTATAAATCTACTTTAGATTAAAAACCAAATTAGTAAACCAACAAATTCATTTTAGGATGAGATCAAAATAATTGAAAGATGGCAAAATAGTTTTTGAATTATTTTGTAAAAAAATAAAATATAAGACTTTATCAAATTTAATAATACCAATAATAAATGTCTTAATTTTGACATCATCAACATTTCTAACAAACTAAATATATATAAAAAATAAAATAAAATAAATATAATTATAGATATTTATTTCTAATAACAAATATAAAATCAAACATTTTATCATAATATAATCACATATCATTAATATAATCACAATTGAATTAAATTTATAAAACTTTCTATAAGTACTTTCATTTTTTAATTTAAATTTCTCCAAAATATATATAATATCATGCCTTTTGTTTTAAATTTAAAATATATATATATTGTGAATTAAATAAAAATTTAAATTTTTTTTTATATTTCTTTATTATAATTATACAATTTAAAAGTATTTCGTCCTATTCTTTATTTAGTTTCATACCATAAACTTATATTATTAACTAGAATTATAAAATTTAGTAATTATGTTCTTTGTATAATATCATCTCATATATAATATTTTAATATATGACCTCTCAAATTATCTCATAAAATATGATATATATTTTAAGTTATTGGATTGTGTATAATTATTTTATACCTTTATATATATATATATATATATATATATATATATATATATATATATATATATATATATATATATATATATATATATATATATATATATATATATATATATATATATATATATATATATATATATATATATATATATATATATATATATATATATATATATATATATATATATATATATATATATATATATATATATATATATATATATATATATATATATATATATATATATATATATATATATATATATTCCAAGAATATTTCTAATAAATTATCTCAATAGCATTACATATTATTACATAGAAAAAATTAAATATATTTGAAATTATACGAATAAAAAATAGAAAAAATTTATTTTTCAAAAATTCAACATATTTATATTTACTTTGTTTGATAATCCTGAATATATAGTTTGAAATATGAAGTTGAACCTGTTGAAGGATGGAGATTGGAGGATCTTGATATTTTCATCAGTTCTGGCTTGGATGTGATGGCTCAAAGAATTCAACAAGCTTTGAAGATCGTGGAAGATGCACTTGAAGCTTAATATTGATGTCATAATAACAAGAGTAAAATCTCTAATTATTCTTTTGGTATGTTTTGTATTTCTATCTTTTCAACCATTTCTTTTATTCTTCTTTCAATCTCTTAAAGTTTAATTTCTTTTAAGGTTATTGAGTTTTCAATGAACAGTTGACATTGACCCGGGAATTCAATTATGTACTACTTTCTATTTTTTTGGAGAGTTAGTTTGGATGAACTTGAAATTTAACATAAATATAAAACATTTGCACTTTATTTGTTGGTTAACTTGTAAGTAGAAAATCAATGAAGAAGATAGGTAGAATGAAAAGAAAATGAGATGAAAAAAAATAGTTTTAATTTGTTTAGTTAAGGAAATTTTAAAAAAAAAATATAGCATTTTTATTTTGATAATTTTTTTTACTAATCATTTTTTCATTTTTATTAAAAATTGTTTATTTGTTTTCAATTTTTATTTTTTAACTACTTGTAAAAAAACAATAGCCTAGAAATATGTGTATGTGTTATTCACTTTAACAATAACAAAAATATATAGTTTACAATTTTTTATTAATTTTTTTTTTTGTCAAGATAGCCTACAATATTTATAAAAATATAAGAGAAAATTATCATTACTAACAATTGTACTAATGATCATTTTATATTTTGTTTTGGATATCATCTGATTGCATGTTTCTTAAGATTATAATTTTAAAGTTTTCTTTATACTAAAAAACAAAACCAATCAAAAAATAATTTTAAACAAGTCCTCGTCCCTTATAGATAGATTCATGTGATATATAAAAGTGGAAGACATTAAAGTTGAAAGAGACAATTTTCTTATTTAGTTTTCTTATAAAACGTATACAAGGATTACCTCCAATAGTTTTTCACTCCTTTATTTTGGTTCTAAAAAAGGATAAATAATTAGTATTTTAATCTCCCTTTAATGGGAACACCAAACTTAATTATCTTGTGAGAAACTATACTATGGCCTACATATTTGTTTTGTTTCAAATGTTAGTGGTAGCATGATGAATTAATGTAGTTTGAAATGTCACTTTCTTTCTCTTTTGATGAGAGGATGTGTCACTTTCTTGACTTGTTACCAAAATATATTTTTTCAATTATTGTTCGATATTATTAACTTTTTTTTTATTTATAATCACGGATTAAATAAAATGGAGAACTAAGGATTCTTCAACCTATTACACAGAGAAGTGGTCAAAACAGTACCAAAAAAAAAGGAAAAATTACAAATCAATTACATACTACAACAAGAAGAATAAGGGATCCTTGTTGAACTCGTAGAATCTACAATTGGAATGCATATTCTTACCGCAAGAAGACCACTATCAATACATAAAATGTGAATGGCACTCCGCCAACTCCACCTCCCTTTTACCCACCCAATTCGCTATACCCAACCAAATAGAATTTACCACTTCACACTTGAAAAAAGAATGATCCCTACTATCCACAAGAGTGCCACAAAAGCAACTACAAAGAGAATTTAAAGGAAAAGAAATACCTCTAACCGCCAATTGATCTTTAGTAGGGAGTCTATCAAGGAGAAGCCTCCATCCAAAAGTATTAATTCTAAAGGGAACTTCTGAGTTCCAAACTAAACCGAAAACACCGTTAAACTTATTCGAAGACCCAAATGGAATTTTCTTGCTAGGATAACAATTGTAACAAGAAGAGACGGTAAACTCTTCTACCGGATTGATGCGCCAAATAACCTCATTCGCTCCTTCCGATAGATTGCCATACATTCCCAACCACTCCTTCAAACTAGCCACCTTATCCGTCAAAGATGAAATGGCCTCCCTTCCAACAATACCCACATTCCCCCAATTCCACCCACCATCTATCCAACTTCCCATATCCGCCACCGCCACCTCGTTCAACAAAGAAACCGCAAAAATCTCTGAATAAACCTCTTTTAAAGGAGAGACATCTAACCACCTCGCTTTCCAAAAAGGCGTTTTGAAATCATTCCTAATTACAAACTTACAATTGGAGAAGATAGGGTCCTCGAGAGAAAATGTGTTCATCTTAAAAATATCCTTCCACCAAGAAGAGGAAGAATAGGAAGTAGAAGGAACACCCACGCACAACGCCTTTACCGACACGTGGCCATAACGAGCTTTCAACATCTTGAGCCATAAGCCATTTTTGACCTTGCAAAATTCTCCACCACCATTTATTAAGAAGGGCCAAATTGAAATCCGCCAAATTTGTAATGCTTAAACCACCCTTCTCAAATAGTAATGTAACCTTTCTCAAACTAACCCAATAGATCTTCCTCTTTTCATCCACACCCCCCCCCCCCCCCCCCCCCCAAAAGAAAATTACTTTGGATTCTAGTAAAGTCTTTCACCACCTTCACCGGCATCTTGTAAAAGGACAAGGTGAAAATAGAGAGAGTGCACAAAATGGATTTTAGAAGAGTAATTTTCCACCGAAATTAAGAAAGTGATTCTTCCACCCTCCAAGACGCTTTTTCATCTTACATAATAAAGGATTCCACGTAGATGCCTTCCTAGGATTGGACCCAATAGGAATACCAAGAAAGACAAAGTTACTCTCTTCAACCTTACAAGATAACACATAAGAAGAGACTTCTAAAAAATTGTGACTAGAATTAATTCCAATCAACTTGCTTTTTTTTGATAATTAATCCAAAGCCCCGAGACTAATTCAAAAGCCCTCAACACCGTTTTGATCGCCCTCACATGTTTCCACGAGCCTTCCCCCACCAATAAAGTATCATTCTCAAATTGAAGAATGTCAACCAAACAAATTCCATTGATACGAAAAGTCTCATACTCCCCTATCTCGATATATTTTATTACCAATCCCGTTTAACTTTCCGCCACCAAGACAACTATAAAAGGGGAGAGCGGGTCCCCTTGTCTCAAACCCCTCTCTACACTAAACTCTTTAGTGATATTACCATTAACAAGCACCAACATTTTGCTTTGAAAGACCAAAAGCTCCATCCACCTCCTCCACTTTGCCCCAAACCCCATCCTTCTAAAAAAACGAAGCTAATTCCAACTAACTTTGTCATAGGCCTTCTCGAAATCCACTTTAAACAACCTCGTTAGCCACTAAAACACCATCAAGCAATTGTCTTCCCGGAACAAAAGCACTTTGACAAGGAGAAGTAATAGAATCCAAAACTCTTTTCAATCTCCCCGCCAACAACTTCGCTAAAGACTTGTACATACAACCAACCAAGCAAATCGGCCTATAATTGTCTAAACCTAGGGGATACGTAGAATTAGGAATCAAAGTTAGGAGAGACGAAGTAACTCCTTTAGAAACCACACCACCGTCATAGAAATAACTAAAAAACCGAATGAAATCGTCTTTCAAAAGAGACCAACACTTCTTAATGAAGAGGAAAGAGTATCCATCCAGACCCAGACTCTTGTCCCCTCCACAACTCCAAATAGCTTCCTTACCCTCCTCCTCTTGAAAGGGTCTTTCAAGGAAAAGTATTCAAATGCTTGTAAGTCCAAAGTATTCCAAAAATGGTGAGCTTTCTCAAACAAAAACATGGCTAGAAAACCTTTGACACCGCTTCTTGTTTCACAATTTGTCACAACATCGGACTGACGTAAATACAGGGCTTGAGCGATCTCCTCAGGCTTTGGGTATCTTTCCATACCGTTGAAGGGTAATTGATTAAGAATAGTCATTCCTAATAACTGAGAAAACTCTTCCATGGTAGGCACCAACTTGTAATCGGGAAATGTAAAGCTATGATATAAAGGGTCAAAGAACTGAAAGAGAACTTTCACCATGTCTTCATCAGGGCTTGAGGTGACCAAACTGAAGAGTCGACCATGTCTTTTGGTGAATGGAGAATTCTCAAGAACCCTTGATGCCAACTCTTTGAGTTGAGGAGTCACCCTTACGAGGTTGACTTGGATAGTATTTCTGCAAATGAGAGCCATGTCATTCAAAACAGACACAAAGATAAGTCCCAAAAGTCCTTGAAATGGTTAATGTGATTTGCCATGTTATGATGTTATAATGTTATGTACAAAAAAATATATACAAGCACACAAACAAATCTTTAGGTTTATGCTTGAATGGATTCCATAGGTAAGTACCCTCTTGAAGTTTTAGTTGGCTCAACCTGTCCTATAAATATTAACCGAGTTCTAGGGAATATCAATATCACTGATCTTTCTTCACTGGGCATTGTTTCAGCGCAAGCCTCTTTATTGGCGATCGAAATATCCTGGAAGTCAGATCTTAATGAGTGTAGTATCGAGTATCAACCACATCAGACTGCACCAAAGCCGGCTATCTCACTACTTCCTAAAGGCTAAGTTGTTTAATTAAAGGTTCTAAGGTCAGTTGGTGCTTTATGACACCACACAACGGCCCCGTATTTTCCTTGACTACTCAAGGGCTACCGGTACCAACAAATGTGTCACACCAACGTAGCTATCGCTTCAACTGTGTCGGTATACCCCGCACGGTCCCCACGATCTATTTCTACTTACCTAATAATGTTCCCCAGATCCGGGTGTAGGATCTTTTAGTAACAACCGAAACAAGCCTTCAAAAGTAAAACATACAAAACACACAATGTAAAGCAATTTAAAATGAACTAAACTCTAAAGTAACCCCACTTTATAAGTCTTTCCCCAACAGAGTCGCCAGTTCTATTATTCAGTGGGACAACTGACTGTTATACTGGTTTTGTGTTTGTATTCTCAAATGTTGCGGTAAGCAAAGAGTCGCCATTGACTTTTCTATTATCCAACAAAAGAAAGGGTGAAAAGAACAGAAAAAGACCTTTCGAGAGTTTTCTGAGTAAGGGGGGTAGATTATGGAAAGGGAAGGTGTTAGAACCCTTTTCATCCATAGTTTTCTATGGGCTCTTATATGCTTAGCTCATTTTTTAAATACCTTGTGCTTTTGTGTGTTTTTTTAAAAGTATTTTGAAATGCCTTAGTGCGGCAATTTGCTTTATGATAACTCTTGTACCAGTCCTCAAGAGTGTTGATAAAGCATTTTAAAAAGGTTTTTTTTTTTAAAATTGTTTTGTGTAAGTGTAAAAAGTTTGCTTTTGAGCATAACATCTAGGAACTATCTACTTTACTCGAAAGGTTCATTCTTTTCCTCCTTTCATTTAGACAGTTCTATCCTATTATTAGTGATTAGGTAGCCCTAGTCGTTTGGATGTTTGAGGGACATTCGAAGGGATGTTTATAGTCACGAAGGCAACTCGGAAAGAAATCTTATTAACTACCCTAGGGTTTTAAGATCATTTCTACCGAGGCAACATCGAGAGGGTCATTGAGGGACTTATGATCTTTTTTAAACCGGAGGGTAGCCACTAAAATCTCTCACGTTTCGAGAGTTGTGACTATTTTTCGAAGGCAGCCAAAGTGGGAATACCCTAAAGGTGCGCATGTGCAAGTGTATTGTGTTTCCGTTATTTTTGTCTTTAAAGTTAGATTTGCTAACGTTCATTTTTAGTCTTGTTATGCAATCCTATTAACATACATCTAATCAGTTAATATCTGTACAGGAAACATAAAGTGCGGAAATTAAGTCATACGCTATTACATGGCTTCGAGGAGGGGGAATTATTTACATGTCCAAAAATGAGGGGAATAAAGCAGTAAATATCCTAGTTTAAATGTATTACATCTAGTAGGCAGATACAAAAAATATGAAAAAGATGCGAAAGGTAAAAACACGCGTGAATTGGAGATACGTCTAAATCCTAGAAGGAAAAAGTCTTTTGTTTGTTTCTTTATTTAATAAAATAAGAACAAAAATCGAAATCTAATTAATTTTAATTTATAAAAATGTTTAAGTAATTAATAATTAATTAATGAAATTAATTTTAATAAAAAGACTAGAACCTAATTTTTATAATTTTTTAATTTAATGTTCATTTAAAGAGTAAAGTCAATAAAAGAAATGAACAAAACAAAATAAAAATACAAATGGTCCTTCGATTCAGGGAAGGCTATTTTCCTTCAAACCAGGGAAGGAGGTTATCCTTTGATCCAGGGAGGGAGGTTATCTTTTCGATCCAGGGAAGGATGTTATTTTTCGATCCAGGGAAGGAAGCTTTTTTTCGATCCAGGGAAGGAAGTTGCCTTTCGATCTGGATCTGCAAGACAAATTTTAGAAAAATTAAAGATGCAGGACCTGGGTACCGAACCCAGGTCTTTCCCCCTAATTCTAATCTTACCCTAATTCGAACCCTTTGTGTTCGAACCTGGGTTGTTTTGGCTTAAACTGCTTGTATCGTGAGCTTCGAAGGAAAATTCAGATCACGCCCTTCGATGGCACGATCTTATTCCTGCATGTTATCAACTAGAGATGATTTGATATGTGAACCTGAGCATGGAATTGCTAGCGTAAGGGCCTGGGCGACATCCTGGGAGTTTGCAAAACTGGCTTGGTATTTAGGAAACTTATGAGATTTTTGAGCTTTACTCTGAGGCAACTTTTTGTGAGTGTGCAATGCGTGTGTAGGCAAAATGTTTATTTTTTTCCGTCTTCCCTCTCTGGAAATGTGTGCTTAGCTCTGTATTTATAGGAGGTGTAGGAGAAAAGGAAATGGGGAAAGAAACATGGCATTAAGGACCAGTCATTAAACATGGCTTTGAAAACAAAATCAAACAAATTAAAGGATTGCCATTTTGAATTATTCATGCTATTTTGAAATCTTGAGTGAACCTGGACATGTTTCACCCCCTAACTCCTTCGAATGCCATCAAGCCTTGTTACTAGATTGGCTCTTAGTGGCTTCCTTCGCTGGCTCTGGGCTTCAATTCGATTTTTTCATGGATTCATCCTCATGGCTCCTTCAATTGAGTCCGTTTACATTGGTTGTTTGACCTGGAAAATTCTTCGGTTAGCCCAATCAAACACTTATTTCTGGCCAATCGAAGTTTCTTTTGTTGTTTCCTTCAAATGTAATTATGCAGGAGGTTTGGGCTTGGCAGAATGTAGGACTTTGGCTAGCAAGCATCTTGAACCAAACTCATAAAAAAATAAAACAAAATTGTTTCTAACAATTATGTGTCCTTTGAATGGACCAATTGTGTGTCCTTCGAAGGCGCCACTTGTGTGCTCTTTGATTGCCCACATGCACCGCTTGTGCCTTCTACGAATGGGCCAAATGTATGTTCTTCAAAGGCACTACTTGTGAGTTTCTTCAGATATCCCACATGCACTCCTTGTGCATTCTTCGAATGGGCCACCAACGTGTGTTCATATTGTAGAAACTGTGTGTTGAAGGGTTCATAGGTGGAATAGAAACAAATTGTTTCAAAGGGAGCCACTGCCCAGTCGAAGCTAGCACAAAGGAAGCCAATGCCTTGTAGATGATGGAGGCCATTGCTTTGTGAATCGAATCAGGCACGAAGGAAGTATTTGACAAGTGAATCAAAGGTAAGCATGGAGGAAGTATTTGCCTTATGAATTGAAAGCAAGTCCGGAGGAAGTCTTTTCCTTGTGGATTGAAAGTAAGTCCAAAGAAGTATTTTCCTTGTGGATCGAAATCAAGTCCAGAAGAAGTCTTTTCCTTGTGGATCGAAAGCAAGTCCAGAGGAAGTCTTTTCCTTGTTGATCGAAAACAAGTTGAAGGAGGCCAAAGTCCAGTCGAATCTTGGGAAATCGAAGCAAGATTTCTTTTTCTTTGATTTGATGCCTGAAGGACCAATGTGGTCCATGGAAACTATATGAGGCATAAAAAATATAATTGTATGTGTGCAAACTTGGACTTTTGAAAATCCTTGTGAGAAAATTTTCTTGAGAAAAGTGAGGGCAAATTTTGGGGTACAACAGTACCCAACCTGTTCTTCGTGATGTTCTTCATTCTTATACTCAGTTAATTGTGCTTTTAGATCCCAATTGAGTTCTGGAAATTTGGTCTTGATATTTCGGTGATGGTTCGGATACTGAAAGTTTATTTGAGAAGGAAGTCATTTTTGTAACCTTTTCTTTTTGTTGAGGATTTATAGCTACCTCTTTTTTTTATTATCCCTACTTTTTTCCTGAACTGTTTCTTTTGTGATTACAGTCAGCGGGATGCCTCTGTTTTTTTCTTAAGTCTCCTTCATAGGTTTTGACTTAGCGGGATTTTCTTTTTGAGAGACAATGACTGCATTTTTTAATGATTATGCGGAACCATCACCATCTTTTGTTTTGGAATGATACCTCTGACACAACTTGTATGAGGGGAATGATGCCTCTGTTTTGGAATGCTTGAGTGCACTATTCAATTAATTGAGAAACTACTCTGACCCAAGTTATGATTAAAGGTTTCAATTTGCGTGAAAAAGAAAACTCCTACTTCTTAGGCTCAAAGGGGTTGACTAGGGATTATCTTCCTTATAACTCCATTATTTAGGATTTGAAACAACGCATGTACATCGTCAGCAAGGTCTGTTTAAAAGCACATTGTATGAGATTGTGGTATATTTTTCATCATCCTCCCTCTAAAGGCTTACATCTTTCGATCGAGAGTTGAATATCACAAAAAGGAAGTAAAAGCATAGTTTCAGTATAGTGACAACGAATGGATTAATTCTAGACAAACATATGTAATGCATTAATGGAATAACAAAGTTTGACATGAAATAAGTGTTCGAACAATCAAAAGAAAATTACAACTTGAAAATTCCAATGAACAAAAAAGCCTCTTTGTCTGAACTTATCACTTCAGATGGTGTGCGTTTGAGGGATGGCAGAAGAATTCAGTCTGACCATCTTATATGAACTCTAGCACCCATTTGTCGATCAAGTCCTGAATATTATTCTTCAATGCCCAAAAACTATTTGTATCATGTCAGGACTATTGGAATGGTATGCATATATTGCATCGGGATGATAGCCAGGAGAAGAGGTATTGGGATTCCGAGGAGGATCCCTCAATGTAATAAACTCCATCTTCAACATGTGTTGCAATACTTGAGCCAAGGACGTGTTGATTTTGGTGAATTTCCTTGTGAGCATGTCCTGCTTATGCTGATTGCCTTATCACTGTTGCTGCATCAGCGTTGGATTAGAGATATGCACTACCCCCACAGATTGGTTGAGATTACTCTTATTGAGGCCCTCCTAGTTGTACACAGTACTAGACTCCCTCTTTCCATGGTATGGTCTCTTCTGAGTACTTGAAGATGCAGTCCATTGAATTTCATCGCTCTTGAGTTTATTTTCGATGTGCTCCCGTATGAACATGTCACCTAATTCCCTATCTTCCAAGAGAGGTTGATCATTGATTAGGCCCCAAATTCTAGCAGTTTGCCCCAAATTCTATTCATCTGGATTCTCATCCTTTCCATCTCAGCTTGCAGTTGTTCAAACTGGTCATCCTTATTGACGTTAAGATTTTTCTTGGTCAAGTTCCCAATGAAGAGTGCTTTCAATTCTTCTTGCCCCTTGGATAGATTTAGGAAAATTTCCTCGAACTGAGCATCTTGAGTTTGGAGATCTCTATCGTTCTGTTTGAGAGTCATTTTCCTTAATGAAATAAACAACGAGAAAATGAGAAACCTGTACTAGAAGACCTGTTATGTAATGACATGCATGCAATGTTTTCAAGGATCTCGTGGGGTAAACACAAGAAGCTGTTAGAATCCGACAATAGCTTTTATTGAAGAACTTCATATTGTTAAAGGTCCTTCTACGAGAATCAAGCTCACCATGTCGAGTGGGTCATAGCCTCTGACTTTAGTTGTTGTGCTTTGGTCTTTTGACGACATTGGATAGAGGAAACTGTGAAATCAAGCTTTCCAAGTGTTTTGATGAAGACAAACTAGCATGCAAAAATGAATGGATCAAGATAGAAGATTTATCTCAAGAAAGATTCATTGATCAAGATCAACATTTCAAGACTTATGGCTTTAGGTATATGAAATTTTTGATCTTATGCTCTTAGTGCTCAAAATTATTTTTAATCATGCATTTACTTTATTAATATATTATTTTGAGTATATACTATGTATGATTGAAGAAGGATGTTTTGAATTGCTTAAAATATTTAAAAAATAATGATTTTTCAATTTTTCTACACAAGCAATCGATTGTCATGCTAGGATAATCGGTTGTAGTCAAAAAAACAAAAGTTTATGTTTTGACAATAATCGATTGTCTTCTAGCAGCAATCGATTGTCATGTGTTTTGTTTTCAAATTTTTTGAACGTTGGCCTATGAGCAACCGATTGCTCCTCAATGACAATCGGTTGTCATAGTTATATTTTTCAATTTTTTTAAACGTTGTTGTGCTTCAGATTTTGAAAATTTTCATTTTTCCAGCAACTTTTTGTAACACCTTTTCATGGCAATCTTTGTATCTTTTCAAATACTTTTTTCCAGTAAAAATGGTTTAAACATTGCTATGATTCATTGAAGAGGTATTACTACACTATAAATTATTCTTTGTTTTGAATTTTGAAATTACAACAATCACAAAAAAATAACAATTACTTTCTATTCTTTGAATCATACTCTCTATACTCAAGATTTATGTTTATCATTTTCACATGCATACTAAAAATTGTTCTTGAGCACTTAGAAGAGTATTCATATTAAATTTCATATTGAATAGAAAAGATCAATCAAGTGATTGACATTGCTCTTTCATATTTTAAACTCTTATGAAAATCAAACAAACTATTGTATCCTTGTTTTCAGGATTGTTGGAAACAAGAAAGACACTTAGGGAGGATTGTTCTCTTTGTGGTCTTAGTGAAAATATAAGAGGATTATTCTTGGTCCAAGAGGATTGTTCTTGGTTGTTTGGTAGTCTTTGTACAAATTACCAACTATAAGAAAATCTCTTTCGTGTGAAAGAGGACTAGACGTACCCTCGGATTGTGAGGGGAACTAGTATAAATCCTGGTGTTCTTTACTTTTCGCATTTACTGCTTTCATCACTTATCAGAAAAATAAAGGAAAGAAAAATCATGCAAAAATATTCATACAAACCAGAAAAAGTTTTTAGAACCTAATTCACCCCCTCTTAGGCGCATCTGAACTTACAATTGGCATCAGAGCAGGTTATAGGTAACCTGTTCCTACTAGATCCAGAATGGCTTCCGCAAACAACAATTCTGTGTTTAGAGACGGTGGCAGTAGCAACAAGCCTCCTCTATTCTGTGGTGAATATTTTGATTTCTGGAAGATCCGTATGAAGGCTCATCTAGAAGCACAAGGAGAAGAAATATGGGATGCTGTCCAAAATGGCCCTTTTGTTCCGGTAACTGTAGTAAACGGCGTTGGCTCATGAAAGCCTAAAACTACATGGGATGATGATGATAAGAAAAAGGTCTTGTATGACAAAAAGGAAATAAACCTCCTTCAAAGCGCACTTAGTATGGATGAATTCTTCCGCGTCTCAGCATGTACAACGGCAAAAGAAATTTGGGATACACTGGTTGAAACACATGAAGGAACAACTGAAGTAAAGAGATCGAGACTTAATACGTTAAGTCAAGAATATGAGTTGTTCCGTATGCAACCCGGAGAATCCATTCTTGATTTACAAAAGAGATTTTTGCATCTAACAAATCATCTAAGGGCACTTGGAAAAACATTGACCAATGATGAGTTGAACCTAAAAGTGCTCAGATCCTTGACTAGAGAATGGCAACCAAAAGTAACGACAATCTCAGAATAGAAGAGTCTCGCTACTATGACATCCGCAACTTTGTTTGGTAAAATTCAAGAATACAAGACAGAACTTGGTAGATTGGAAAAGCGTGAAAATCAAGAAAAGAAGTCTAAGAACATTGCCTTGAAGATTGACTCCAAGGAAGACAAAAAGAAAGATAATCCTAATGAAGATGAAAACTTCATGCTTCTCGTTAGAAGACTTGGAAAATTCTTTGGTAAAAATGACAAAGCCTTCTCGCACTCAAAGAAGAAGAAACACTTCAAGAAGAAGGAAGGATCCTCATCAACACAAGAAGTTACTTGTTATGAATGTGGTAAACAAGGTCACATCAAACGGATTGTCCAAAACTTTCAAAGAAAAGTGGCTACAAAGGCAAGAAGTAATCAAAATATAAGAAAGCATATGTTGCATGGGAAGATGTTGAACTAAGTTCTTCATCCGACTCCGATAGCGACGAAAGTGCCAATCTTGCGTTAATGGCATCACACCACTCCGAAAGCGAAGATGATGAGGTTAGTAACGTATTCTCTCTTTTTGATAGTGATGCACAAGGTGCTATAAATGAACTGTTATATGAATGCAAAATTCTGTACAAAACTATCTCATCACAAAAGAAACAAATTTCATCGTTGGAAGAAAAATGTGGATCTATTGAAAAAGATCTCAAAGATGAAAAGCAAAAAGTTAGTGATGAAAAACAGAATTTTGTATGCACAAAGTGTGAATCTCTCTCTTTCCAAATTGTCAAATTGAAAAGGGTTCTTGAAAGATATGAAAAAGGACAAATTGGATTGGAAGGTGTTCTTATCCAACAAAGATACTCAAATAACAAAAGTGGTCTTGGATACTCAAAATTTTCAAAACCAAGTATCAACAAAACCATCTTTGTCAAGGCTAGCGATCAACCAACCAAAGAGAAAGAAATCACTCCCAAAATAATTCATCACTATCCTAAAAGTAAAATACCCTCTAAGAAGAAATCTTATCCTTCTAGCTATAGAAGTAAATTTGAACCTACTTGTTTCTATTGTGGTATACAAGGACACACACCTAATGCGTGTTATGTTAGAAACTTTGGCATGGAAAATGGGCATTATGTGTGGGTTAAGAAAGGAAGTAATTATGAAGGACCCAAAGCAACTTGGGTACCTAACAAAACCTAATCTTGTTTTGTAGGTAAGCTTGACGACCACTTCAAATCTATGGTATCTCGATAGTGGTTGTTCCAAGCATATGACGGGAGACATCGAAATTTTTTCACAACTAACGCTTAAGGCCAAGGGTTATGTGACGTATGGAGATAACAACAAAGGAAAGATCCTTGGCATAGTAAAAGTTGGTGGTCCACCTTTCACATCAATTGAAGATGTTATTTATGTCAAAGGACTAAAGTACAATCTTCTAAGTATTCGCCAACTATGTGACAAAGGCTTCAAGATCAAGTTCACTAAAGATGAATGTTTGATAAAAGATGAAGTCACACATGAGGCTAAACTTAAAGGTAAAAGAGTAAATAATATTTTTATTATTTCCCTTAACGATTTGTCTTTGAAGGTTAAATGTCTAATTGCAAACAACAATGACTCATGGCTATGGCACAAGAGGATCGCTCATATTCATATGGAGCACCTAAAAAAATTGATTAAGCATGACCTTGTTGTTGGACTGCCTAAGATAAAGTTCATCAAAGATAGACTTTGCGATGCATGTCAAAAGGGAAAGCAAACAAAATCAACTTTCAAATCCAAGAATGTGGTATCCACTACTAGGCCACTACAACTGCTTCATATGGACTAGTTTGGCCCTTCAAGAACAAGAAGCTTCAGAGCTTTACCAAATGGACGTCAAAAGCGCATTCTTAAATGGTTACATCAATGAAGAAGTCTATGTCAAACAACCCCCGGGCTTTGAAGACTTCAAGAATCCTTCACATGTCTTTAAGTTGAGAAAAGCTCTTTATGGCTTAAAACAAGCACCGAGAGCATGGTGTGACAGACTCAGTACATTCTTATGAGAAAAAGGTTTCGAGAAAGAATTCTCTTTGATGATGCAAGGAGAATTTGAGATGTCTATGATGGGAAAGATGAACTATTTCCTTGGATTGCAAATTAAGCAACTGAAAGATGGTATCTTCATCAATCAATCAAAATATTGGAAGGAACTTTTGAAAAAGTTTGATATGGATAATTGCAAATCAATGCACACGCCAATGGGCTCCGGTACTTATGTTGATCAAGATGAATCCGGTATTTCCATTGATATTACTAAATATCGAGGCATGATTGGATCACTGCTATACTTGACGACAATTCGTCCTGACATCATGTTCAATGTATGTCTGTGTGCATGATTTCAAGCAAACCCAAAGGAATCTCACCTCATGGCGGTAAAAATAATCATGAAATATCTCAAAGGAACAACCAATGTCGGCCTATGGTACCCAAAAGGTAATATATGCAATTTAATTGGTTATTCTGACGCTGATTATGCAGGATGTAAAACAGATAGAAAAATCACAAGTGGCACTTGTCACATTTTGGGAAATACATTAGTCTCTTGGGCATGCAAGAAACAAGCTTGTGTGGCTCTTAGTACGGCCGAGGCAGAATATATTGCAGCGGGTAGTTGACCTTGGATGCATTCCACTCCGATGTGACAACACAAGTGCAATCAACATTACAAAGAATCCTGTGGTGCATTCTAGAACAAAGCATATCGACATTCGACATCACTTTCTTCGTGATCATGTACTTCAAGGAGATGTCGAAGTCACCTTTATGGATACGCATAATCAACTAGCAGATATTTTCACTAAATCGTTGGCAAGAGAACCGTTTTTCAAGATCTGAAGAGAGCTAGGTATCTTGGACGAAAATGACATTATCTAATTAAGGTACATGGCTATGATCTTAATCTTAACTTTAAGGTAATAATTCATGATCCATGTTTTTATTACTAAATTTTTGATATATGACCATGAAATCCCCAAATTAAGTAATTTTTCATTTTTTCACGAATGACAATCGGTTGTCACTAAAAAAATTTAGTTTCTGTTTTCACAACAATTGGTTGTCACTCCACGACAACCGGTTGCTCTCACAAGTTTTTCGCTCCTGTTTGAGTTTTTCAAAGGGTGCAATTGGTTGTCATAAAACAACAATCGATTGCACAGTTAAAAATTTTGAATTTTTTTATTTTTTCAGTTACACTCTTTTTTATTCTTTCTTTTCCATTGCCATTACTATTATTTATTTTGTACCAGATTTTTTATTCCTTGTTCATGAATGTTTTAAGTGTTTGGTCAACAACTTTTTAATACTTAGTCTTTTCCTATGACACAATTTTTTGGATAGTCACACACTCAAGAATCTCTATGCTCAAGTCTTTATTGTCTTGACTAAACCATTGAATGTATTACCTATCCATTGAATGCCTATCCATCTATAAAAGCCCAACCAAAACCTAAAAACTTCATATATCCTCTTTTGTCTCAAGAAACCCTAAAAACACCAAATACCCTTTCCCCTTCCAATTCTCTCATTCCTCACCATGTCAACATCAAAGAAAGGCAAGGGAAAATCTTCTTCCTCATCTCAAGGTGATGATGTCTCAAAACTCATTCCATCAAGAATCCAAAGGGAAAGATTTGTGTCTCTCTTTCAAAAGAAGACGGTTCTTCTACCAAGGTTCAGTAATCTTGGCAACTTCTATTCCGAATGCTTCAGTTTTCCAACATTATTTAGATCTCAAGGGATAGACAAGTTAATTGGTGTTAATGGACCCATTTACCCCACTTTGGTTAGGATTTTCTACAGCAATCTAACCATTAGTAGAGGATGCATGATTTCAAATGTCAAAGGGATTCCTATAGAACTCACAGTGCAGAATTTTGGTGAAGCTTTGGGTATTCCACATGATCGTGCTTGCATTAAACTTCTCTCAAAGGCAAATCTGCCTGGCTACAACAAAAGAGACTTCTACTATGGAATTGCAAGAATTCCCGAGCGTGATTTTATTCAGAAAAGGCAAAGGCTTATTGGTGGAACTCCGGAGAGGAACTCTTGGTCTGCAGGAATTCTCACTATTGATGATCGTTTGATCCACTACTTTTTGGCTTGTGTTGTTATGCCAAAGTTTTCAAACATTTCCAACGTTAACGATTGTGAGATGCAGATTCTGTATGAATGAAGAATGGGATTCAAATCAACTGGTCTTATGTGATTCTACATCATTTGGCACTACATAATGAAAATGCTTCTGCTCTTCCTTATGGCTCCTAGCTTACCCTTGTGTTTGAGAAGTTCAATGTTCCCTTGTCTGGTGAATACATGGTGCATATGACTAACCCCAAACATGAAATAACTCCGAAGAAAGTATGTACTACCAAAACCGGTGTCAAATTTGATCCGATTAATAGAAACATCACATACATTCATACTCCTCCACAAAACCAACCTCCACAAGAATAACCACTTCAAAACCAACCTCCACAACCAATGGAAAACTCTTTCAATCAAGTGTTTGACTACCTTCAATACATGAACAATCAATTTGCTCATCTCTATGCCCATACAAATGTCCCTCCTTATGAAGTTCAACCCTATCATTACCCTTTCATTCAACCTCAAACCAATGAAGGCAATGATGGTGAAGATCAAGATGATGAAGACTTTGTTGAAGGCATGGATGATTAGTTTTTAAGTTATTATATTTCTTATTACTTTATGTTCTTATGTTTTATGTCGTTTTTCTAGTTTCGTTTAAGACACTCCATGTATTGTGATCCCTCTCGTTTTGTGCACTTTGTTTCTGTTATATCTATGTATGCAAACTTTATTTATGCTATGTTGTTTCTATGTGCATAATTTTTATGATCTTCTTTCCCATTCCTTTTTGCTAATGACAAAGGGGGAGAAGACTTTGTAGTTTCTTTTGTGTTTCTCAAACCCAAATTGCAGCAAGCAAGCAATCTTCAAAACCCTCATGCAATAGATCAAGGGGGAGTCTTTGACTTAGGGGGAGTTTTTAAACAACTTGATTAGAGAAAACCAAGATGCACTCCAAACTTCAAGCAATGGTTGTCATCATCAAAAAGGGGGAGACTGTGAAATCAAGCTTTCCAAGTGTTTTGATGAAGACAAACTAGCATGCAAAAATGAATGGATCAAGATAAAAGATTTATCTCAAGCAAGATTCATTGATCAAGATCAACATTTCAAGACTTATGGCTTTAGGTATATGAAATTTTTGATCTTATGCTCTTAGTGCTCAAAATTATTTTTAATCATGCATTTACTTTATTAAAATAATATTTTGAGTATATACTATGTATGATTGAAGAAGGATGTTTTAAATTGCTTAAAATATTTAAAAAATAATGATTTTTCAATTTTTGTACACAAGCAATCGATTGTCATGCTAGGACAATCGGTTGCAGTAAAAAAAACAAAAGTTTCTATTTTGACAACAATCGATTGTCATCTAGCAGCAATCGATTGTCATGTGTTTTGTTTTCAAATTTTTTGAATGTTGGCCTATGAGTAACCGATTGCTCCTCAATGACAATCGGTTGTCATAGTTATATTTTTCAAATTTTTTAAACTTTGTTGTGCTTCAGCTTTTGAAAAATTTCATTTTTCCAGCAACTTTTTGTAACACCTTTTCATGGGAATCTTTGTATCTTTTCAAATACTTTTTTTCAGTAAAAATGGTTTAAAAATTGCTATGATTCATTGAAGAGGTATTAATACACTATAAATTATTCTTTGTTTTGAATTTTGAAATTACAACAATCAGCAAAAAATAACAATTACTTTATATTCTTTGAATCATACTCTCTATACTCAAGATTTCTGTTTATCATTTTCACATGCATACTGAAAATTGCTCTTGAGCACTTAGAAGAGTATTCCATCTTAAATTTCATATTGAATAGAAAAGATCAATCAAGTGATTGACATTGCTCTTTCATATTTCAAACTCTTATGCAAATCAAACAAACTATTGTATCCTTGTTTTCAGGATTGTTGGAAACAAGAAAGACACTTAGGGAGGATTGTTCTCTTTGTGGTCTTAGTGAAAATCCAAGAGGATTGTTCTTGGTACAAGAGGATTATTCTTGGTTGTTTGGTAGTCTTTGTATAAATTACAAACTATAAGAAAATCTATTTCGTGTGAAAGGGGACTAGACGTACCCTCGGATTGTGAGGGGAACTAGTATAAATCCTGGTGTTCTTTACTTTTCGTATTTACTGCTTTCATCACTTATCAGAAAAAGAAAGGAAAGAAACTCGTGCAAAAATATTCATACAAACCAGAAAAAAAATTTAGAACCTAATTCACCCCCCTCTTAGGTGCATATGAACTTACAGAAACTAAACCCCCTTGCCCCTTGCTAGATGTATGATTTATCATAACCTGCACCACAGGCCCTTGAGATCCTTGAAATGGTTAGTGAAATGAGAATGGATGTTATAATGTATGATGTTATGTTTGTAAAATTAATCACACACAAGAAAAATACACAAGACCTTAGGTTTAGGCTTGTATGGGGTTTATAAGAAAGTACCCTCTTGAAGTTTAGTTGGTTCAACCTATCCTAAAAAAGTATTCGGGTTCTAAGGAATCTCAATATCACTGATCCTTCTTTATCGGGCATTGTTTCAGCACAAGCCTCTTTATTGGTGATCGAAATATCTCAAAAGTCCAATCTCAATAAGCGTAGTATCGAGTATCAACCAACTTCATACTGCACCAAAGCCGACTATCTCACTACTTCCTAATGGCCAAATTGTTCAATTAAAGGTTCTAAGGTCAGTTAGTGCTTCATGACACCACACAACAACCCCGTATTCTCCTTGACTAAACTCAAAGGCTACCATTACCAAAAAATGTGTCACACTAACGTAGCTATCGCTTGAACCATGTCGGTATACCCTGTACAGTCCCCACGATCTATTGCTACTTACCTAATAATATTCCCCAGATCTGGGTGTAGGATATTTTAGTAATAACCCAAACAAGACCTCAAAAGTAAACCATACAAAACACACAATGTAAAGAAATTTAAAATTAACTAAACTCTAAGGTAACCCCACTTTATAAGTCTATCCCCAACAGAGTCTCCAGTTCTGTAATACGGTGGGGGAACTGACTGTTATACTGGTTTTGTGTTTGTATTCGCAAATGTTACGGTAAGTAAGAGTCGCCACCTACTTTTCTTTTATCCAACAAAGGAAAGTGTGAAAAGAACAGAAAAAGACCTTTCAAGATTATTTCTGAGTAAGGGGGTAGATTATGGAAAAGGAAGGTGTTAGTACCCTTTCCATCCGTAGTTATCTACGGGCTCTTAGATGCTTAGATCATTTTGAAATACCTTGTGCTTTTTGTGTTTTGAAAATTAATTTTGAAAGAGCCGTAGTGCGGAAAACTTTGTAATATTTCTCGGAATGGTAGAGATAGTATAAAAAGTGTTTGAAAATGTTTTTTGAAAGAAGTTTTGTGTAAGTGTAAAAATTGTTTGAGCAAGCATCTAGCAGCTATCTATTTTACTCGAAAGGTTGTTCTTTTCCTCTTTTCCTTTAGACAGTGCTATCCTACTATTAGTGAGTAGGTAGCCCTAGTAGTTGGATGTTTGAGGGACATTCGAAGGGATGTTTATACAGTGACAAAGGCAACTAGGCAAGAAACTTTAGTAACTACCCTAGGGTTTTTAAGATCATACCGAGGCAACATTGAGAGGGTTATCGAGGGACTTATGATCTTTAAACCGGAGGGTAGCCACTAAAATCTCTCACGTTTCGAGAGATGTGACTATTTTTCCAAAGGCAACCAAAGTGGGATACCCTAGAGGTGTATATGTGTAATTGTGTTTGTATTCAGTTATTTTTGTCTTTGCATTAGGTTTGCTAGCGTTTTGTTTGTTATTTTTGCCATACAATGCTATTAGTCATGCATCTAAACAGTTAATAGTTTGCAGTAATTAAAAGTGTGGAAATATAAATTTAACTATTAGCAGGCTTCGGGGAGGGGATTATTTACATGTCCAAAACTTGGGGGAAATAAAGCAGAAATGTAAAAGTCCTAGTTATTGTATATTACACCCCGGTAAGCAGTTACAATAATATGAAAAAGGTAGAATGTGAAATATAATAACGCGCGCGAATTGAAAGGACGTCTAAAAAACCTAGAAATAAGAAAGATCTTTTTGTTTGTTTTTGATTTCATATTAGAAAAATATTTGAATTAAAAGTAATTAATCTAGATCTATATTTAAAGAAAAAGTTAATTATTAAAGAAAAAAGGAAATTAAAGAAAAGAGATTAGTCTTTTAAGTTTTTTTTGGTATTTTTTAATATGAAAAGAAAATGAAATAAAATCCTAAGTTATATTAATTTTAAATTAAAGAAAATGGTTAAAATGATTATTAATTAATTTACAAAATTAATTTAATAAAAAAACCTAAAACTATATTTTTTATGATTTTTTCTAATTTTATATTGTTATTAAAAAATGTTTTCAAAAATTTAATAAATATAAAGCAAATAAATAAATAAGCTAAAAATAAAATTAAAAAAATGGGTCTGGATGTCAATAGAAATATGGGGGGTATAAGATTTGAAAATCGCTGGGCCCAAGTTGATGTCAACCCAAAGGTGCTATTGGATTCAGTGAGGGAGATTGTTGAGGGTGCATGATGGACTGCATGTTGAGAGCACTGGATCTAGATTGAATGGTGGTGATTTGATAGTATATGGTGCACACGCTCGGCTTGTGAACATTGGATATGCAAGTAAAGTTAGAGAAAAAACAAAAATGCAAGAGGTATTTACATGGCATGAATACGCAATTTCGATTTCAAGAAACCTTACTAATCGGTGATGCATGGATCCAGTGATCTAGGATGTTGTAAGCCTTGGAAATGGGTGGAATAAGTTCCTATGAAACTTTTATGGTTTTTTTTGTGAAATTTGTGGGAGCTCTCTAGCAATGATTTTTCGTCCCTTTTTCTCATGCCTTGGTCTTGTATTTATAGAGGAAGAAGAGGGCTAGCAAACATGGTAAGAATCCACCAATAATGGTCCTCTTTCAAACCAAAATCAAACACATTAAAAAGTTCCAAAAATGGAAATTCTTGCCCATTTTTAGGTGCAATGCACCTGGCCTCTTTTGCACGAAATTTTAAGCCCATAAACAATTCAAACCATCAGCCCATATTGCCATAACCAATATTTACTATTTTATGCAATTTTATTTAGTTTTTATTTGAATAAAACAAAATAAATATGGATAAAATAGGTAGAAATGGCAAGGCAATGTAGAAATGATTTTAGAGGTCTCCTATAAGGTTATGAAGATGTTTGAAGTCCAAGAAGTTAGGCCATTGACCTAAAAGTTCAAGTTTTCCCAATGCACAATTCTTGAAATTTCCCAAATTTTTCCCAACTTGGGCAAACCATAACTTGCTCAATATTTATCCAATGATGATGATCTTGGACTTTTTGGAAAGCCCAAGATGTCCTTTACAATCTCAATTTTGACAATTTTTGCATTTGGAGAAATCATATTAATTTAAATGGTCTTGGAAAAAAATGACTTTTGTTGACTTTTTGAAAATGACATGTAATCTATGAACTTGTATCTTCCAAATGATGCATTTCTTAAAATTGGTGATAAAAGATAAGTTTTAGGGAATTGGATTCTCTTCAAAATGAGCTTTGTTTGTGGAAAATTGATGAAGTATGTGAAAGTTATGCATGTTCAAAGTTCAGTTGACTTTTCCTAGAAAACCCTAATTTAGCAAATCTTGACCTTTGATGATCTGAGGACTTTCCTTGAGGAATCATGCTTAACCATTGATTAAATGATTAATATCACTAAAAAATGTTGATGTTGACCTAAAATATCGAAGTTTGACTATATGTTGACCATAATTGACTTTTGACCTAGTATAGTTGATTTTCAAACATTTGGACAATTGACTAAGCAAGCTTGTAGTGCAAGGCATGAAAATTGTCATGGACATTCTTGGAGACATATTAGGGACCCTGGAAATCACTTGAGGTATTTGCAACCCAAAATTCTATGTGAAAAGTGAAATCCTAGTTGGAGGTTCATTGCTTAGGAGAAGAATTTGTCTAATCAATTCTTGGTCAACCTTAAGCAATTGAAGACCTCAATGAGCATGTCTTGTGTAAACAATGGGAGGGAAAATTTTGGGGTACAACATAATCAATCTCCAAAATCTCATCAATAAAACAAAAATACGCTCTAGATGCTAGTAGCAGATTCTTATCTTTGGAACTAATATCATATGAACTCCCAATTATTACATTAAACTTACGCATATATGACATCCATTTACTTGTCTTGGATGTATTCCTATCTTTAGAAACTATTTCATTAAATAAATTAATGAAATTTTTGTTATACTCTGCCAACATTAAATATTTACTCATTCGTAGGAATTTTTCCTTAATAAGACTTTGTTAGCAGACAAATGATCTCAACTGCAAATGCATGCAATGAATCTCCATAAATTACAGCTAACAAATAGAAAGTTCATTATTTCCCTCTCTCTCTCTCCCTCTCTCTCTCTCTCTCTCTCTCTCTCTCTATATATATATATATATATATATATATATATATATATATATATATATATATATATATATATATATATATATATATATATATATATATATATAGAGAGAGAGAGAGAGAGAGAGAGAGAGAGATAGAGAGAGAGAGAGTGAGTGCGTCAAATTGAGGTAGCAAGTTTCAAATTTGATTTCATTTTACTCTTCTTACTTGAGGGTTGGAGTACTAACCTTGCATGTCCCCTCACTCCAATGTATCAAATGTTGCAATCCACCATCATTGTCATTCCTCCTCCCATTTCTGGTTCTAGGTCAGAATAATGGCAATGTTTGTGGGAATCGACTTCAGATTCTTACAATTTCCATGAATTCACACTCGTTGTCAAACTTCACAGTTCATAACCTCCCTCGATCCCTAGAGGGAAAGCATTCTCGATCAAGCGTGAGGGTCCATCACGTCTTGATTCAGCCAAGAAAAATATTAATTTTGTTTTCTCTGACTTCTAGATCTTCAGTTCTTACAATTTATGAGTGAAACTTGCTTTCATATATGTTTTGATTGATGTCAAAAATGCGAGAACTTAGTATTTCAGTAATTGGAAGTTATCTCTAAGTTTAGTGTGGCACCATGCTCATTTAGAAGTCTTAGGATATGTTGGAATCTTTTTGATAATTGACTCAGGCATTAAAAACATGTTTTTACACAAAATTGAATTGCATGTGTTGACACATTCATATTTCAGGTCAACACATGCTACTCATTAAATAAGATTTTAGCCTTTGACTTGATTAGGTCGACACATATATCGTACAGGTCGACACATACTGAAGCATTTCTAAAATTTCTAAAATTCTTATTTTAGGTGTCGACACATACGATTTTCAAGTCGACACAGTCACTATTGTTTTAAAGCATGTAGCCTCGGACTTGGTTGGGTCAACATATACAATCTCTCAGGTCGACAAATGCAGCCTAAAATTAACGTATGTGTCGACACATGTGATATATAGGTTGACGCATACTGATTGTTTTGGTCAATTTTGTAAGTTCTTTTAATTTCAAGCATGTCCTTTTTTCCATAACTTACAACAACAATAAATACATCTCTCATGCATATTTACAACATGATGATACCATATAATTAGCCTACATTTGCTCTTCATCTTCACCCTCAAATCTATGCATACACAGTAACATTCCATTATAATTGTTAAAAGTCCCACATCGGACAATATATGGCCTGAACATGTGTTTATAAGTGGGGGCAATCCTCACCCTATAAGCCGGTTTTGTAGGGTTGAATTAGGCCCAACCACATCTTAATATGGTATCAGAGCCTCGTTTAAGATCTAGTAGACCATCCACCATTTATTTCCACGCTCCAGTTGTCTAGTCCTGGGCGTGAGGGGGTGTGTTAAGAGTCCCACATCGGACAATATATGACCTGAACATGTGTTTATAAGTGGGGGCAATCCTCACCCTATAAGCCGGTTTTGTAGGGTTGAATTAGGCCCAACCACATCTTAATAATAATAATATTTTGTTGGGGTGCCATCTAGACGAGAATTGATAACATCCAATTAGGTTCTTGTGTATCAGAGAACATTGGGTTAATATTTATAGGGGTCTTCATCCAAAAAAATTACGGGTTTGTTCTCCAAGATTATTAATTGATTTGGGAGTTTTCGTTCAAGACATTCAGGATGTAATTGAGGCCAAGTGAAGTCCTTTGGAGATAAAGAACGCAAAGGAAGTAGCAAGAGAACGGTAGATTACAATTGACGTCTTGTGTTGCAATATTTGAAATTCACGGTGCATGAAAGCTTTGAAGATAAGAAATGAAAAGGAGTAGCGAGATCCATATTGTCAATTTGCATATATTGTGTCTTGGTCTTTGTTAAGATCAAAAGAAGAGAAGGGGTTAAATCAATAACAAGCTTAGGGTTTGTGGAGTTTCTCTTGAACACTTCTATTGTATCAACTTTTTGCACAGTAAGAATTATCCTAATTCCATTGGAATTAGGCGCATACGTATCCACACACGAGGACGAAAGTGGGGATCTATGAAGACAAATCCTCACGTCTCTTTTCTAAGTGCCTTTACTTGCTTTAATATTTATCAATCGATTTGTAAAATAGCATTGCGTTATTAATTGAATTGTAAGTAATTTTTGAAACTGTTTTTGATTTACATCAAGTGATGATATTTCTTATAATCACTTTTGATTATACACGCTTTTATGTATCAATACAACTTAAACGAAAACTTTGAAAATTCACTTGCACACCAAGTGTTTGACAAATTGATTTTGTTTGCTCTCTTAATATTGCAATTGGAAATAGCTTTACTAGTAACTTAATACAAATGATTAATAACGTGTTACTTTTGAAAAAACCCATGTTAAAGATTATTATAGAGAAAATATTTGAGCATTGTGAATATCCAGTGCCCGAGTTTCAAAGCGATGAAGATGTTGTCGATAGGTTGGAACTTTTGCAAAAGAAAGTTAAGGGAAGTCTGCTTTTGTTGGTTCTGGATGATGTTTGGCAAAACTCAGAAACCTTTATTGAGAAACATTAATTCCAGATATCAGATTTCAAAATTCTTGTGACTTCAAGGGTTGCATTTCAAAAATTTAGCGAAACTTGTGACTTAGAACCTCTATACTTGATTCTAACACTGAATTAATTTCTCTCCTTCAAAAGATATTAGATGTTTTGGAAGATAATCACATACTTAAAGAGTGTTTCAAGGACCTTGCCTAATTTACAGAAGATCATAGTATACCTATTATTGCTCTCAATAATATATGGACAAAGTTGTATGAACTAGATGGTAATGGAATAGAAGTAATGGAAATCATCAATAAATTAAGCTCCATGAATTGGGTTCTATAGCGGTAGAAATGTTTAAGACTAAGCCATTAGATTGACTAGACTTATATAGATCAAAATAAAAATTGCCACCGCGCTTTATTGTTTCCAAAGGAATGGGAAAATAGCGAATAACCCAAAAAGAGAGGTAAAGATTCTAGGTAAGGGGGTTGGTTATGCCAAGGTAAGGTATTAGCACCCCTAAACATCTACGGTACTCCACATGAACCTCTTTGAAAAATCTGTATAGTTTGGCTATAAAATGTTGTATGAAAAAAATAGATGGTGGAGTTGAGAAAAGAAGTATATTTCTTATGATTTTTTCACCCGTCGCGGTTGCGAACCTTTAGTGCCTACGTACCACCTTTCGTGCAATAGCGGATCAGGGTACACGTAGTTCACCTTTTAAAAATTTTAAAACACAAGCGTGTTGGTTGATTTTATGAGATAAGACATCATCGTCATTGTCCGTGCAGAAAACATACTTACTACCCACAATCATGAGAAAGGAGAATTTGCATCATGTCAAAGTGGGGGATATAGATTGGATATTAAAGTTAATAATGCCTCACTCAACACCCAAGTGGAAAATATATCTCTTCACTACATATTGTAGAGTATAGTTGTTTGCATCACTACAAGGATTGACAAGAGTCTAATCTTTTGAGAAAGGTTTTAAAATAAAAAGTCAATGTGGCAAAATGATTTGAAATGAGATTGATTGACTTTTAGTCTTCTCACAAAAATTTCCAAATTATTATTAAAGTGATTGAAATTTATTTATAATTTTTTTTTGAAAATGCATGGACATAAGTCCAAGTTTGTTATGAAAATGGTTCAAGTTTCAAAACAAGAAGAGTTTTCAAAAGGAGGAGGGAGATTTTTGAAATTAAAGATGGGAGGAGAAGAAGGGACTATCCTAAAGCATAAGGTAAAATATAGGGATTGTTAGAACAAGATTGGTTCTGATCATATCTAAGAGTTTTGATGATAACAATAAATTATATTTTATATGTTTGATACTGTGATGAACGTATTTAACTGTTTCAGATAATATTCTGACAGAAGCATCTTGAAGTGATGAGCTGAAAATACATGAAGAAGTTCTTTGATGAAAGAACTATTTGTTTTAGCGCAAGTGCTGATGCTGATGTTGTCTCTGATAATGTTCTGACAAAAGCATCTTGAAGTGCTGAGCTGAAAATAAATGAAGAAGTTCTTTGATGAAAGAACTTTTTGTTTTAGCGCAAGTGCTGATGCTGATGTTGTCTCAGATAATGTTCTGACAGAAGCATATTGATGTGCTGAGCTGAAAATAAATGAAAAAGTTTTTTTGATGAAAGAACCATTTGCTTTAACTCAAGTGCTGATGTTGACTCTGGTAAGATAATTTTTTATTACATCTTCTAACGCTTAACAAGTTTCTGTGTAAGCCATGTTTCAGAAGTTCTTTGAAAGCTAGTGTTGTTCAGAAGATATTTGAAAGCAAGTGTTGTTCAGAAGATATTTGAAAGCAAGTGTTATTCAGAAGATATTTGAAAGCAAGTTATGTTCAAAAGATATTTGAAAGCAAGCGTTGATCAGAAGTACTTAGCAAGCAAAGCATTGTTTAGAAGATATGCAAGCATGTTCTGAATTCAAGACGTGAAGCCAAGTTCTGAAAGAATGCAAAAGCTAACAAGTCTTGTCAAGCTTTAGGAGACATGTTCTGACATTGTGCCGTTTGCTCATTTAATGCAAAGACGACTACATGCACTCAAGTGTCTATGCTAGTGCATTGGAAAATGGAATAGTGCAAGGAAACACGCAAACATTTAGTGCTCTCCATTTGAAGGCAGCAACGATCATGTTTCTTCATGCTATATATAGAAGAAAATTTATTGCAAGCCAACAAACGCTCAAACGCACAACTGCTCAACTGAAAGATTGAACAACTGAAGTTCTGAATAGAACTGAACAAACTCAAAAGAAGCAAAAGCTACACAAAATATTCTGGGCTCACAAATTCATTATTTCTTATACTTTGTGCTTTAATATTCTTAATGAAAAACCACAGTTGTGATATAGCTTTCTTAGAAGCAAACTTTGTTTCACTATCTGTAAAGATTTATATCTTGTAATTGTTCCTTGAGAGACCAAGGTTGGTCAGATTTCTCAAGTAGACTAGGACTAGTTTAAGTCTTAGTGGTGTGAGTCACTTGTAAGGTTACTTGTGCATTGTTAGTCACAACAGTTGTTGTGTGATTGTAATCAGTTGGTTATAGTGGATTAAGTCCTTGTTGAGAAAGGCGAAATCACCTTGGCAGGTGGACTGGAGTAGTTTGAGTTCAAACTCTCCAGGATAAAAATAACCTTGTCTTTCCATTATTGTTGAGCCTTTAAGAAAAAGAAAAAGAGAAACTTATTCAACCCCCCCCCTCTAAGTGTTTTCTCCACCTTCAATTGGTATCAGAGCTTGACTATGAGTTCAACACTTAACCGTGTCAGGAAAAGATCCAGAAGAAAACATAATGGCAAATGAACAAAACAACAAAAACTACACCAGACCTCCTGTATTTGATGGAGAAGATTTTGATTATTGGAAAGATAGACTAGAAAGTTTCTTTCTAGGTCATGATAGTGATTTATGGGATATAGTCTTGGATGGTTACAAACATTCTACTGACTCAGAAGGAAATATGATTGATAGGAAAAATATGGATAGACAACAAAAAGATGATTTCAAAAATCATCATAGAGCTAGAAATATTTTTCTAAATGCTATCTCTAAAGTGGAATATGAAAAGATTACAAATAGAGATACTGCACATGATATGTTTGAGTCTCTTAAAATGACTCATGAAGTAAACGCTCAAGTGAAGGAGTCTAAAGCTCTGGCTCTCATCCAGAAGTATGAAGCCTTCAAGATGAAAGAAAGTGAATCTATAGAAGATATGTTATCAAGGTTCTAAACTATGATTGCTGGCTTGAGAGCTCCGAACAAGGGATATTCTAAGGCAGATCATGTTAAGAAGATCATCAGAAGCTTACCCAGAAGATGGGCACCTATGGTCACTGCTTTCAAAGTTTCAAAAGATCTGAACAACGTGTCTCTTGAAGAACTCATTAGTGCTCTCAGAAGTCATGAGATACAACTTGATGAGCACGAGCCTCAAGAGAAAGGTAAATCTATTGCCCTTAAATCAATTATAAAATATGAAACTAAAGCTTTTCGGGGTAAAGAAGAAAACTATGAAGAATCAGATTCAGAAGAAGACTAACTATCCTTGCTCTCTAGAAGGATCAATCTGCTGTGGAAGCACAAGCAGAAGAATTTCAGAAACTCCAGAAGAACAGGAAATGACTCTGAACAATCCTCTGGACACAGAATATCAAGTAACCGAATTATTACCTGCTATGAATGCAATAAACAATGTCACTACAAAAGTGAGGGTCCAAGGCTTCAGAAGGAGAAACATAAAGGGAAGTTAGTTAAGGAAAAGAAGAAAAGTCTTATGGCAACATGGGATGATTCTGAATCATCTGAAGACGAAACAGAATCAGAAGATAAACAAGCCAATATAGCTCAAACTGAAAAATTATCAGATGTCTCAGAATCCTCAGAATCAGAATCAGAATCAGAATCGGACATTGAAGAGAACTTTAACTACTCTAACCCAAGAGGACCCAAAAAGATATGGGTACCAAAAGACAAAATCATCTATGTTGCAGATATTTTTAACAACAAGGTTGATACTCTATTACTAACACCTGGACTCTGGATGCTCTCTACTCATGGAGGAAAGAAAGAATATGTTCCAAGGCATGGAATCTAAAAGATTCTAAGTTTTTAGAGGTAATCAGAAACAGGAGATTACTGGCTATGAAACTATTGGAAACTGGAATGGAAATACAACATCAAAAGCTCTGAACAAAGCTTGTCTAAAAGGAAAGTTTTCAGAACCTTCTTTTAAATTAATTAAAGTCATGTTTGATGATAAGCTTGGCCACAACAGCCAAAGCAAATTGATATTTCTGTAGGTACAGAAGATCTTCCCTCAGACTCTGAAGCAAAGAAAAAGTCAGAAGCAAAGGAAGACTCAAAAGATCATCCTCTGGACAATACTCTGGATAATCTTATAAAAGATGAGTTCTCAGATAATTGAATGAAAAGTCAGTCAGAAGTTTTTAATCTTTATAATACTCAGAAGTTCATTAGATCAAACATTTGTCCCATGCAACCTTCAGGAGATGAACACTTGGTGTATTTCTGAAAGGTCACGCGTGCTAAGCTATTGATGCCGTTCTAGGTAACTGTTCTGATTTGATTAAAATCTCACGCTTTCCCCTAACTTTTCAATTTCATTAAATTCAAAGTCATGATTAGATTCTTTTTAATTAAAGTCTTATTAAATACTCTTTTTACAGTTTTATTTTTAACCTATTTCTGGAAAGTTTTCATATAAATACCTTTGTAAAAACCTTTGTCACTTTTTACCGTCTCTTTCAAAACTCAAATGTTTCTGTGTATTTTTCTCTGAAACCCATTTTTCTTCTCTCAACCTAATTGATCCAATGGCTTCCTCCTCCGCTCATTCTGAGAACATTCAATCTGAGCAATAAATTGTTCCTGAGAGAACCACTCTCATACCAGTGGATAGCTTAGAGGTTATAAGTGAAATAATGGTGGACTTTGAGAATCTTAAATATAATGGTTTTGATCTTCTTCCCGTTGTTGAGTTTCAAGGTTGGGGAAACTTCTTCGACCGTCTAGTTGGTCCAGTTTTTCCTCATCTTGTTAAAGAATTCTAGACACATGCAATTGCTTCTCCAAAGGTCATCCTCTCTTTCATGATGGGTAAGGAAATCTCCATTACTGAAAACCTAATCAGAAAACTTCTAGGTTTTGAAGGAACTGGAGTAACTGGAATTGCTAATGAAAGAATGGAAATGTCAAAGGTTTATGCAGAAATTTTTACAAATGGGCAAGCGTCTTCAAAGGTCAGAGACTTGAAAAATAAGTACAAGATATGGGCAAGAATAATCCATGGTTGCATTCATCATAGGAAGGAAACTAGTTCTCCAGACTATATAAATGCTGATCAACAATACTTGTTGTTCTGTCTTGGAACAAATATCAAAATTGATTTACCCTACCTCTTATTTGATCATCTCTAGACTCATGTGAAAGAAACGAGAGAAGCAGAAAGAATGAAGAACCCAAAATACAAAAGGAATTGGATTCCAATGGGGAGACTGATTTTAGACATTCTGACTGAGAATGGTCTGATTGCTCACCTGGATGAAGCTAATCTGCTGGGGGAGTTAGAGCCTACTTGTGGAAAGGATCTGACTGGCAAGAACTTGGTAAAGAGGAATATTATAGACAAGATGCTGATAGAACCAACACCTTTTGTGTCAGCAACTGTTAAGAGAAAGAGGATTCGAATTGATGATTTTCCACTTTTCAACTCAGGTGATCACCCACGCATCATCCTGCATTACATTCAAATCTGTAAATAAAGTGGAACACCCATTGATCCTGCCTGGCTGCAAGGAAGACACGAAGCTACTCCAGATGTTGTTCTTCAGCAACCTTTGAAGAGGAAAGCTGTTGAAGGACCTTCTGCTAGACCTCAAAAGAAGAAGAAAAAAATCAGGTACACCAGCCAAAACTGTATCTGTTTATGATTCTGAAAATATATCTACATCTGCTGAACCCAAAACCCTAGGAGACATAGATGTTGATATAGACCTGACCATACCCTCTGATCTTATTGCTGAAAATCCTCAAAGAAATCAAGTTTTATCAGACTTGAGTGATTTTTACTCTGGTGATTATTCTGAAACACAAACAGAACCCTCTCACTCAGAACCCTCTTAAACACCTACTGAAAACCTTTCTAGACCACCTCCCAGACCATTATCACCCATACCTACTGGATGGTATGATGCTGGCTCTTGGAGAATACCAGGAATCAACGAACCTCGGGCCACTCTAAAGCCTCCATTCAACCTACCTTCTAAAAACATCTTTGCCTTAAACAGAACACAAACACAAAATCCTCCCCCAACTGCTGACAAAACCATAATCATTTCACCTAACATCACACCACCCACATCTCCACAACTTCCAACTCCTGACTCACCAGTGATTTCACCTCCTCAAATTCCAGAACACCAAACTCATGAACCATCAGAAACACATGATCCTTCTGAAACTCATGAACCATCTGAACCATCACCAACACACGAACCCTCTGAAATTCATGCATCATCTGAACCTCATGATCAATCAGAAACACCTGACCCTTTTGAACAACTTGACCAACCTAACCAACCTGACCAATCAGCAACTCATGAACAATCAGAAAATCCTGAACCAACTGACTTTTTGAAAACTATAGTTGATTTTGAATCACTATAATTTCTGAAAAATAAAACCTTCAAAAAGGTTGATCCTAAACATGTTCAGCCATATGTAAATATATTCTTTCAGAGTTTTTTAACAGAAGTTCAAGCTTGGTTGGACCTGCTGAAGGCAGATTGCACCAGAAGTGTGAACCCAGCAGCAACAAATCTTCTGTAGGAAACTTTTAGAAGAACGTTAGATGCAGAGTCATTGAAGCTACAAGATTTATGTCACTATCAGGTGATTGAGAACTTCACCAAGCATCTGCATGCCTTTCAGTAAGAAGTTGCTCATATTTGGGACAAGAAGTCTTCTCTGATGATTGCTGATTCTCAAGCTGATGAAATGGACATTTTAGAAGATGAATCTGAAGAATCCTCTGAAGATTCAAATCCTATGGAAATTGTTCTGTTGAATCAACCTTCTGCAAAAGCTGCACCTGAACCAGTACCAACTCTTGTGATGGATCTGGGCACTCTTCTGTCAACTTTTGTTCGTTCTGACTCAATGGTTGCTATTCCAAAGGTTGTTTCTGCTGAAGCTTCTACATCCTCTGATCCTACTTCACTTGTAATGAATACTCTGAATAAGCTCAAGAGGGATAACAAAGCTATTCATGAGCGCTTGGATAAGCAAGATCAGACAAACCAAGAAATCAAAACATGAATGATGAAATAAGAGGAATCTGCATCTGAGATCAAGAATCTTCTTATGGCCCTTGTTTCTAAGAAATCTTAGTGTCATTCTATTTCTTGTTTTTGTTCGTTGTTTTGTTGAACCTCTGAATCTTTTATTAAATAAATTTTTTACGCTCTTCAACTAGTTTTATATCTACTTTTTGATTATGTCAAAAAGGGGGAGAAAATGAGTATTTTGATCTAATCTCTGATTAACAGTTATGGGACTAAGTCAAACATTCTAACAAAATACAAGATTTCTTTCTATGCTTTTAAGAACTTTGCAGGTATCATTTAAACTCTGGAAGTTTATTTCAAATGAACATTATCTTCAAAAGAACTTGATGAAGAAATCTCAGAAGAAAAATTCCAAAGCTCTGATGAAAATTCTCAGGAAGTTTTTCTTATAGAAATATTTATTTCAGGGGGAGATTCCTATCTCTTATTCAAATTTATTTCTTTATCTGAATATATTTTTGTCATCATCAAAAAGGGGGAGATTGTTAGAACAATATTGGTTCTGATCATATCTCAGAGTTTTGATGAAAACAATAAATTATATTTTATATGTTTGATAATCAGATGAACGTATTTAACTGTTTTAGATAATATTCTGACAGAAGCATCTTGAAGTGATGAGCTGAAAATAAATGAAGAAGTTCTTTGATGAAAGAACTATTTGTTTTAGCGTAAGTGCTGATGCTGATGTCGTCTCTGATAATGATCTGACAGAAGCATCTGGAAGTGCTGAGCTGAAAATAAATGAAGAAGTTCTTTGATGAAATAACTATTTGTTTTAGCGCCAGTGTTGATGCTGATGTTGTCTCTGATAATATGCTGATAGAAGCATCTTGATGTGCTGAGCTGAAAATAAATGAAGAAGTTCTTTTGATGAAAGAACCATTTGCTTTAACTCAAGTGCTGATGCTGACTCTGGTAAGATAATTTTTTATTACATCTTCTAACGCTTAGCAAGTTTCTGTGTAAGCCATGTTTCAGAAGTTTTTTGAAAGCTAGTGTTGTTCAGAAGATATTTGAAAGCAAGTGTTGTTCAGAAGATATTTGAAAGCAAGTGTTGTTCAGAAGATATTTGAAAGCAAGTGTTGTTCAGAAGATATTTGAAAGAAAGCACTGATCAGAAGTACTTAGCAAGCAAAGCATTGTTTAGAAGATATGCAAGCATGTTCTGAATTCAAGACGTGAAGCCAAGTTCTGAAAGAATGCAAAATCTAACAAGTCTTGTTAAGCTTCAGGAGACATGTTCTTACGTTGTGCCGTTTGTTCATTTAATGCAAAGACGGCTACACGCACTCAAGTGTCTATGCTAGTGCATTAGAAAATGGAATAGTGCAAGGAAACACGCAAACATTTAATGCTCTCCATTTGAAGGCAGCAACGGTCATGTTTCTTCATGCTATATATAGAAGAACATTTATTGCAAGCCAACTAACGCTCAAACGCACAACTGCTCAACTGAAAGATTGAACAACTGAAGTTTTGTATAAAACTGACCAAATTCAAAAGAAGTAAAAGCTACGCAAAATATTTGGGGCTCACAAATTCATTATTTCATATACTTTTTGCTATAATATTCTTATTGAAAAATCACAGTTGTGATATAGCTTTCTTTGAAGCAAACTTTGTTTCACTGTCTGTAAAGATTTATATCTTGTAATTGTTCCTTGAGAGACCAAGGTTGGTCAGATTTCTCAGGTAGACTAGGACTAGTTTAAGTCTTAGTGGTGTGAGTCACTTGTAAGGTTACTTGTGCATTCTTAGTCACAACAGTTATTGTGTGATTGTAATCAGTTGATTATAGTGGATTAAGTCCTTGTTGAGAAAGGAGAAATCACCTTGGCGGATGGACTGGAGTAGTTTGAGTTCAAAGGAACCAGGATAAAAATAACATTGTCTTTCCATTATTGTTGAGCCTTTAAGAAAAATAAAAAAAGAAACTTATTCAACCCCCCCCCCCCTTCTAAGTGTTTTCTCCATCTTCAGGGATAAGAACCATCTAACCAACAAGAAGGCAATACTTGACATTATGGGTCAATATAGAATTCTCATTATTTGGATTGAAACCAAACAAGCAAAAATACTCGACCTCTTGAGAGAACCAAACTTCAAGTGTATTAAGTCTTCACAAAAATTGGGTTGAGTAACGACTGTATACGGGTGAATTCCATATTACAAACAAATAATGTAATCATAATAACCTGCACACAAAATAAACAAACAACCCAATGTCCTAAGGTAAACCTGAAGAACTCCATACAAAATTTCAATTAAGGTCACAAGGTCTCCAACATAGGTCAAAGCTTCTAATCCGAAGTCCAAGAATTCCAAAACTCCACAATGCCAAGGATAGTAACCAAATAGTCCAAGTATCATTAAAGCATTTTATGGTTCATGTTGATTATTAGGTGTCTTAAAAGAGAAAACAAAATCTCAAGTGAGCAAAATAAAATAACAAGAATATAAATGCTCAAGTGAGAAAAATAAAAATGACATGAAATGTAATGCTTAAAGTAAATGGTATATAAAGCATAAAAATAAAAGCATAAAGTAAAAATAATTTAATAATTAGTTGTTAGTTGGATGACCATCTTGAAACTTGCATTTGGAACTCATTAGAGGATTGGTAGAACCAAAGCCTTCACACAACAAGTTGCATTTGCTTTTTGTCAAGTATATCATCCATTTGGAATCCTCAAAAGTACCATTTAATGATCAACGATGTTTAAGTGATCCGCATTGACCAAAAGTGTTGTAGATCCATTAGAGGATTGGTAGAACCAAAGCCCCCACACAATGAATCTCAAGGATATTGAATCAAAGAGATCAAATCAATATACTTGGGCTTGCAAACATAAGTTTGGGCCACGAATGATCATTTATTCGAATTGGGGACAAAATTTAGCGCTATGTTAAGCAATCGTAAGTGGACTTATATAGAAGTCACACCTATTTTGAGGCCGGTCAATAGCAATCTATGCACCTTTTGTTTTGAGACATGATATAGAGATCATACTCCAATAACACTTAGTGCAATAAGAAAGGGACAAGATGCTGAGGGGTGAGAAAAAAATATACAAACCACATTTGAATTAAATTTTAATCAAACTATTATTAAAATCATTCATCCATTTTTATGGAGTTAGACTCAACACCATGGATCCAATGATGTTAATAAAGTTCATGATAAAAAATTCAACCCAAGATCAACCAGAAAATAATCACAAAATAATATTGCATTTAATATATACATTAAAAAAGTTTTTAAAATATTTTAAAATAGAAATAAGAGAGAAAAATATTAACTATGTTCAAATTAATCAAAAAATATTAAGTAAGGCCATAGAAAAATCAGAAAAGGACTCAAATATTTTTATAAATTTTTTTGGTAATTTTTAAAATCAGAAACTATTTTTAAAATTAAAAGAAATGATTAAAATAACCCAAATATGCTAAAAAATACCAAAGTCAAAAATTTTAAAATAAATGAGGTCACCAATATTTGTCACGATATCATTGGATCATTCCGTATTTTTTTCAAAATTCAAAAAATGCATAAAAGCATTTTTAAACATTTAAAACAATTCAAATAAAGTGAAAATTTATAAAAAAAAATATCAAAATACAATATCAAATTGTGAAAAAATAAAAATAAAAAATAGAAAAATCAAAAATATTTTTCATAATTTTTTTCAGATTTTTTGGACTTAAAATGAATTTTCTATGATTTTTTGAAATTTAAAACAATTAAATATAAAAATCAGAAAAGAAAATAAAAACCAAAAAGATGTGAACCAATGGATGAGATTCAAAATGCGTTAGTAATCAAATCCAAGAGATCTGGCGCGCTGTGCATATCATGGTCATTAATAAATATCACACCGGATGCAACATTTTTAAAATAAAACAACTTAAAATGTGGCGCGTTGGATGGAGTTTGACTCACAAAAGTAATTAGATCCAAGGGCTCCTGAGGCACGTGCATGGTAAGGCAAGAATATTGTATCCATTTCAATAAAATAACGTGGCCTCGTGTCATTGGTTGAAGACAGATATGTCATTGTCTTCAACCTCCAGCCATCCCCAAATTGAATCCTTCAAATTGTAAAATTAGATAATAAGACTGGTACCATTAGATTCGTCTTTTCAAGATGATTCTAATGGTACCATCGCGCCAAATTTATATAAATTGTGCAAGGCTGTGTTTGAAGAATACCAGAAAAAATAGCGAGCACGAAAGTCCAGGATATCTCACTCAATTCTCATTGAAATTGCAAACTATAAAGAGCATGAGGATCAGAAGAATACATGGAGTGGATTAGTCTTTTATTTGAATCAATTTGGCCAAGAAATCTACCTAAACAAAGTAGTGAGAAGTTTCTCTGAAACTGGACTTCTACAGATCAATATATGTCACAATTCTTGAAAGTAACTGTATGGTTAGCTTCAAAGAAGTTCAATGAAGTTAACTAAATTGAGCTTTTGGTGTTTGAAGGTGAGAATGTAAGAAATCAGAATTTCAAATTTAGAATTCGTGTGGGATCTGAATAGGGGTTAATCGGCTATCAAAAGCTTGAGAAAATGAATGGGATAGCTCATGTATTTATAGGAGAAGCAAATGGGATCAAAAGGAAGAGTGAATGATGCATTTTGGAGGGAATTCGTGTGGAGTTTGGACACAAGTGAAGTGTGATCTCAGTTTCACCAAAACTCATCCAATCTTTGTGTTTTAAGGTGCTAAACACTTCTGGTAAGTTTATTAATCAAGTTTAAATCAAAAACACGCACAAATATTGTGATTAGAGGCCACATTATGGATTTCAAAATTCTGACTTGGTGAGAAATTCAGTTTCAAGTTACCAATTTCAAAACAATGGCATTTTCTACTCATGGAGTCTTAGGGCCTGATTCTTGAAGCTTTAGAAAGATGAGATTACAAGCTTTGTAATGGGAAAATAATGGAATCAAATGGATATTTGAGCTGAAAGTTGCAATGAGTCAAAGTTGGGAAAAAGAAGTTGACTTTCCATACTTAAAAATATTTCAAGTTTTTCTTCAAAAGTGACCTATAATGTTTTACATCCAAACATGGCATTCCACTTGGAATTTTCTCTTGACCAAAAAATATGGCATGAAATAGACCTCTTGAATGACATTTTGAAACTTGAACCATTCAAAATCTTCAAAAATTGAAAGATTTATGAACTGTTGAAGTTGGCAAAAAATCATTAAATGACCTATATTATTTTGTATCCTTAGGGCATCTTCCATCCATTTTCTCACTTTGCATATAAAAAAAGGAATAAAGTTAAAATAATCAAGATCATTTTGGAAAAGGAGTGTTCTCAAGGTGATAAGATTTGACCAAGTTATGATCATTTGAAGTCACACATGGGAAATTGGGGGATTCATCTAGAGGAGTTGTAATTTTTCTTCATCATCAAGTTTCTTCCACATGAAAACTCCTTGAAACTTTTGAAGTGATTTGTTAATAACCCTTTAAATAGAAGGATGTATTTGAAATCACTCAAAAAAACCAAAAGATGGGCAAGATATACTTCTTTGAAGTTCATAACCCTAGCTCCTAGATCAAGAAAATGCTTTGAGGAATTTTGATAATTTTGAACAACCTTCTTGTACCAACACTCTTGCTTTGTTAATATAAGTTGTTGAGGATGATAATGAGAACTCATAGCCACCAAAACCACTTCTATATCTTGAGAATTGAGAGAAATATGCACTTGTGACCAATGGGAAAAAGACCTTGTCCAACCATGACAACTTCTTCAATCAACCCCTTGTACTTTTGAATTAACTTTGATAACTTTTAAATGCAGTGAACCAAGATAAACCTTACCATGCCATTTATTCCAACATAAATTCAATGATGAGGTTTTAACTTCTCAAGATTTATTGACTAGGGCATGGAAATAAACTCATGAACCCATGGATCAACTTGCTAAGCCACATTGACTTTACCTACATTATTAACAAGTAAGACAAACCAGCATTGCATTTTATTAATTAAAAGGAAAATCAAAACAAAACATGCATGATCACAAAATAAAAACAAGTCAAGGTGCTTGGTGATTCCTCAAAGAGCAAAGCTAGAGATAGGGAGGAGAACCAAAAGCCCTAATGTGATCTTGTTGTGATTGAATCAATATGGTATGATGAAGGGATCTTAGGGGCAAAAATTGGGGTACAACAGCTGCCCTTATTCAAGTTTCTTCTATCCGGAGATACGAAGGTTAAAAATATTTGTGTCGACGCGATCGAAGATACTTAAATATAAAACAAACCCTCTTTTTGGCCCTAACATGCCATGCAATGTTTATGGTTATGAATGCATATGAACAACTTCAAAGGGGCGCAAAACACCACTCGGGATGTAGCAAAGGAAATAAGGATCAAAAGAGAAACCCAGCCAGCAAAATAAATCACTGGTGAATCCAAAAAGACCCGACTCATAGAGGATGGTAAAAGATCAACGGATACACCAACTTTTACCGAAGGCAAAACTACCAACATTCACTAAAGGTAGAAAGAGAAAATAAATAACAACACCGATGTTCACTGACGGTGAGCTACCAACGTTTACTGAAGGTAGAGAGAAAAAAATATCATAGCATCGCCATTCACTGACGATGAACTATCAACGTTCACTAAGGGTAGCAAAAAGATAACAAATACCAACTTTCACTGATGGTGATCTACCAACTTTCACTGAGGGTAGAGAGAAAAGAAATATCATAGCATCGCCGTTGATTGACGATGAAATACTAACGTTCACTGAGGGTAGAAAAAAGATAATAATCACCAACTTTTACTAATGGTTATCTACCAACTTTCACTGAAGGTAGAGAGAAAAGAAATATCATAGCATCGCTATTCACTGACGATGAACTACCAACGTTCACTGAGGGTAGCAAAAAGATAACAATCACCAACTTTCACTGATGGTTGTTGTACCCCAAGATTTGCCCTCTCATTTCTCAAAGGATCCTCCTAAACTCTCAGGCTTGCTTCTATCAAGTTTCAAGTCTTAGACTGCAATTTCCCAAGAAAGACATTCACAAGGACAAAATGGGCAAAATTAGGGTTGTGATTGAGAATGATCAAACTTTGATTTTTGACCTAATACTTGGCTTATTGGTTGGAATCATGATCTCAAGGATCCGAGCACCTCATTTTAACCTAATTGCACATTTCAATTCACCTCCTGAGATTAATGGATTGATAGACAAAATTCAGTCAACTGGTGGGAAAAGTCAACTGTACACTAAAAAGTCAAACTTTGACTTTTTGACCAAAGTTGAATCCCAAAAATCATATTTCATCAAGACATCCAAAATATGAAATTTGATCATCAAAAATCAAGAAAGTCAAAAATCCAACTTTTGCAAGACTTGGAAAATTTTCTAAGTTAAAGTTCATTGCTTCCTGACATTTTGTCACTACAATTCAAAAAAGTTCAAGATGTTATAAATAATTTAAGTTATCACAAAGTGACATTTTTGCAAGTTTACAAACCCTAAACTTTGTATTGCTTGGACTTTTCCCTTTGACTTAAAACCTTGCCATAATGCTTTGTTTTTGATATAATGTGCATAAATTGCTCCACAAACCAAACTTGTTTCATGCTGCAAACTATGTTGTCCAAGTTATTGCTGGAAAAAAATGATATGCTACTTCTATGCATTTCCACAACACTCCAAAAACATGTTCATTTGCTGTCCTACAAAACCTTGTGCTATGCTGCACCACAAACCTGTCACAAAACCTGTATATGCTTCCCAATACAATAAAAAAAACCCAGTCCAAAACAGCTCTATGCAGTATGCTCCAACCTGCATCATAACAGCTACAAAATTGTACCAAAATGGCAAAATAAAATTGTGTGGAAAAAGCATCAAAGCAGTAGGCAAAAATAGTTCAAAACAACTTATTTTGTTTCCCTCCTAAACCTCAGTGAAAGGGCTATAAAAGGGACTGATTCATAAGACATAGGGAGGATTTTTTGGAGAGAGAAAAAGAGAGAAAAAAACATATTTTTTTATTAAAACCAGCTCATTCATAAAACCCAGTTGATCAATGAAAGCTCTTTTGATCTTCAACTCTGTTGGGACTCATCAAAACAAAAAAGATCCACAACCCACTATTATACAATCTTGAAAACCCTCCCGTAAATCCTCAAAAACATTTCATATCATATAGATACTACTCAAGCTCAAGAACATTTTCTATAGTGCTCTTATTCTCAACTTCTAAACACAAGACAATACTACACAAACTTGACTGTTTGGAGTTGGTTCAGCAACCTTCAACACAAAGGGAAGTCTAGCAACTTCCTGGAGTTTCATTAAAGTCCACACATCATCTTGAAGGGATTCAGACTCAAAACCTAAAGTGCAGTTACAAGGTAAGTCATCTCAAACTTACATTTTCCATAAATCATTTTTGGTTTATTTCTGAAGATAAGATGGAGTAATCACTACTCTTGAAGTTAATCATTTCCTTACTGTTCATTTCTATCATTTATATGTTGAAAACTGACTGATACATGCAAAAGAATGGTGATAGAGGCCAAAAATTGTAACATGGGTCGAGACATACTGTGATACGGTGGGAGAACTGACTTGGGGTTTTGCGTTTGTGTTCACAAATGTTTCGGTTTAGCAAGAGTCGCCACCGACTTTTTATTTTATCCTAAGGAAAGGTCAAAAAGCACAGGAAAGACCTTTGAGATGTTTTCTTGGGTTCGGGGAGTAGATTATGAAAAGGGAAGGTGCAAGAACCCTTTTCATACATGGTTATCCATGGACTCTTAGTTACTTGTTTAGATCACTTGCTTTTGCTTTTCAATTGTTTGAAATGGTGCTTTGTTTGTGGTTTTGAAAGATGTTTTGAAAAGAGGCCATCGTTGTGGCAACCTTTGTAATGATTCTTGTTTGAGTGTATACAAAGGTGTTTTTATCTTCTGAAAAGATTTCAATGTTTGAAAGTTTGTTTTGGGAAATGTTTTGAAATTGTGTTGTGAAGTGTGTTTGAAAATATCAAGGATGTTTTTGCAAGTTTTGATCAAGTAACTAAGAGTTATCTACCCTATTTTACTCAAAGATCTTTCCTATATGTTTTTAACCCTTTTGACAGTGTTGTTTCACCATTGCATTTGGTGAACAACCTTGTGTTAGGATGTTAAACGGGACAGGCGCAGGTCATCGTATAGACCATGATAGCAATTGTGTTAGGTATTTTTGGCAAATTTTTGAGGGACTTGATCATTTTTGTTTAGGAAACCAAGATAACGTCATCGAGGGACTATGATCTTTTGTTTTGATTTTGTTTTGCCAAAGTATCCAACATGCATAACATGGCCCATTTTAAGCCAACAAGTGGATTGTAACCCCAAGGGTGCAAGTGTGTATTGTGCTTGATTTTCATGCATTTTTGTCTTTGTATTAGGTCAAGCTACTTGTTGATTTTGATTTTTGCATACAAACCCTAATCTCTAATCATGGCATAATTGAAAGCATAAAGTGCGAGAATTAAAAGTCTAAGCTATTACAACATGATTATGGGGATGGGGGTACAATCTTTGAATGGGGGTGTATTTGACAAGAAAATATAAACCCTAGTTTACTATTACATCCAAATTGAATCCCAAGGCATAAATATTAAATGGACAATATTGAAATGAACAAAATAAATATATCAAATAAAATGAATTATGCAAGAAAGGTTTTTTTTGTTTATTTATATATGTAAAAATATTTAGTTATAAAGAATAATGAAATAAATAAAAGACTAGTTTTATTAGGTTAAGGGTAAAACCCTAATTTCTTTAAGAAAGTAAATATATTGATTATTTTATTTATATACAATAAAAATAAAATAATATATGTATACAAAAATAAAATATATTTAGAAAAAAGGTATATTTTAAGTATATTTAATAATAAAAATAAAAGTGTAATATTTTTGTATTTTTATTCTAAAGTATTTAATAAAAGTATATATTTATATATATATTAATTATATTAAATATGATAAAATAAAAATAAAATATATACAAAAATAAAATATTTAGAAAAAAATATTTTTAGTGTGAATAAAAATAAAGAACAAAAATAAAAGTATAATTTATATATTTTTTAAGTTTTGGATAAATAAGATAAAGGTAAATAAATTGCTTTTTATGTTATAAAAACAAAAATAAAATGCAAAATAAATGTGAAAAAATTATGAAAATACTTTTGAGTATTTTTTATATTTGGAAATAAATAAATAAAATCAGAAATGAAAATAAAAATTCAAAAATATAAAATAACAAGAAATTGGGCCAGGGGGTGCAAAAATGAAAAGGGGAGGTGTCAATAGTGAGCCAGGCCAAGCCCGACCCACCACTTCATCTTTAACCTTCAGCTTTTGAAAACGCGCGCGCGTCCTGTACAACTGCCAGATCCTGTATACGAGCTCTATTGCAAAAACACATAACATCAAACTTGTAGAGCATTTCAAGACGAATCCAACCATATAAACAACTTGTTTTAACTCTCAAAGACCAGAGAGAATTTCTCTGGCCCTAAAATCTAACCTAATTTTTTCAGTATGTTCATGGATGAAATTCTCTTAGCATGCTTAATATAAATGAAAACTGAGCATATGTACAACTTCATGGCAATGAATACTACATTTCTTATTCACAAACCTAAGGCTAAATGTTCCTAAATAGAGAGATAGGAAGTTGACAAAAACCTGTTTCAGCTGACTTCGTGTATGGAAATGTGGATCTTTTCAACAAGGCCTGAGATGTCTGGGAGCTTGCTTGAACTTCACTTAACCTTCTCCAATAGCCTGCTTGCCTTGAATGTACTTGAATCAACCTATAGAACTCAACCTGCACAAGCTCAAAATGAAAATGGCAAATACTGTAAATGGAATTACAGTTGGTGTTTGAGGTTTGGGATAGCTTGTATGGATGGAATGGAATGTGTTTGAACATGTTTTGGCCAAAACGCACGAGCCAAATGAGCTATGGAGGTCAAGTTGCAGATTCTGCCCTATTTTGCCAATGGAAGGTGATTTTTGGCTAGGGGATGTTTAGAGGCTCAAGCAATCGTGTTTCTGGCTCAAAGGAGTGTGAGAAAGATGTTCAAAATGCTTGCACAAGTTTCTTTGGGCTGATCTTCAAGTTCTTATGTTTTGGACAAGTTTCTTGTATTTTAAGCCAAAATGCACAATGATGTAATACAAGCCTGTACAGGCTATCTATCAGCCTGCCTCTTCTGATCTTGGCCCCCTCAAGTTGATGGATATGCTTTGCTGCAGAAGATTTGGCTCTATGCTCAAGGATTGTGGTTTTGACATAAAGCAAGATTTGGCAAAAATGGAAATATACCTTTTTCTACTTAGGGATTAATCTTGTGTACAATGCCCTAATGACCAAAAAAATACCTTAGACCAATGGATTTGCATTAAATTATTGAGTGTGAAATGGTTTAGAGGCCTGTAATCTAGTGCAAAACACGCAGACTTGAAATTGCAACTTGTATGAACATGAATATGCCATGGATGAAAAGTGAGTTTTTGCCAACTTCAAGCCTTCGATTCTCTCTAACCACAAATGTGTTTGAGGAGTTCTTTGACATTTTGGAAAGCTTGCAACATACTATACAATCCATATTTGAAATTAAACTTGAGATTCCAAGTGGAACTATGTGAAAAATGGCCATGAAGATAGGTCAAAATCCTGCCTAAACTAGGGCAAAATTTCACTAAGTTAAAAGTTTTAGGGACCCTTGCTCCAAAAATCATAACATGAGATCCAAGCTTCTTTTGAGAAAAAATTGTGAATCAAAGTTGTATAATTTGTGGAGGACTACAACTTTCATGTTGGGAGTTTTGTTTGAATCCAATTGCATCATAGTGAAAATATTAGGCAAAGTTAGGAAAAATTAAGAAAATTTCATAACTTAGAAAAATTCTAAGTCATGAAATTTTTCAACTTAAAACCCTAATTTGCAAAAATGGGTTTCTGGATGAACAAGTTTCATGTTTTGACACATCTTGATGGAAAATGACCCTTGGCCCTTGATTTTGACCAAAAAGTCAAAGTTTGACTTTTCAGTATACAGTCAAATTTTGATCAGTTGGCTGAAAAATTCATCTGTCAATCCAATGCAATTGAGATCTTTTGAACTTGTTGAATAGGTCAAGATGATGCCATTGAGTCCTTGAGTCCATGGTTGAACCCAATTTGCCATTGGCTAGGTCAAAAATCAGAAATTGCCTTTGTACAGTCAAAACCCTAAAAATGACCATTTTGCCCTTTTGATGATCTGATCAAATTTCTTATGGAGTTGTGGTCCAAACTTGATCAAATGGTTCATATGAGTTCATAATGTTGATGGGGATCATAATTCACGAGGTTTGACTGTAAATTGGCCACAATTGACTTTTTCCCCAATATAGTTGATTTCTAGGTCAACTGTCCAATTGACTGGGCAAAAATTTGATTCAAGGCTTGAAACTTGGTATGGTCAAACTTATGAGACCAACATGAAGTATTAAAGTCACTTTGAGCGTTATAAGTCCAAAATTCTTTGTGCAAACTCAAACCCTAATTTAGGTCACCAGTGCAAGGAGATGTCTTAAGCAGAGCAAAACCCTAATCCTGTCTGGAGTTCAAGGAGTCTTGTGAGGGGAAATCTTGATAAAATGAGTGGGAATATTTTGGGGTACAACACATACCCACATGGGTCGACTCATTCTAAGTGAAAAAATCAGGGTATGAGTTGACACATGGTCGTATGCATCGACTCATACTGCTATCCAGGGCCTAAAACAGAAAGATTGAAGGTGCATGAGTCGATGCAAAACACGTATGTGTCGACACAAGCAAGAAATAAGTCGTCACATCCCATTATGTGTCGACTCATAATGAGTTGATTTAGTTTGGCAGGGGCAAGGAAAATTATGTGTCGATGCATAACAACATGTGTCGACACATAATAATTCAAAATGCAGTTTTTCCTTCTTTTTACACTGTTTTTGTATTTTATATATATATATATATATATATATATATATATATATATATATATATATATATATATATATATATATATATATATATATATATATATATATATATATATATATATATATATATATATATATATATATATATATATATATATATATATATATATATATATATATATATATATATATATATATATATATATATATATATATATATATATATATATATATATATATATATATATATATATATATATATATATATATATATATATATATATATATATATATATATATATATATATATATATATATATATATATATATATATACTCCATTACTGCCCACTTATTCGATATGGTTGTAATAATTAGACACCAATTTTATCCCCATTTGCAAACTGTATCCCCATCCCCCTAATGATGTAATAGCGTAGGATTTTAATTTTCACAAGTTTACCGCTTTTCATGTAATTTATAGTAAGAGAGGGTATTTATGACAAAATGAAAATAACAAATAGATAACCCCTAATCAAAGAACAACTTAACTTGAATCAAAAACACTTTCACACGCGCACCTCTAGGGTAACCTCGCTTATTGCCTCGGAAAAACAGTCATGTCCCTTGAATATGGGACACTTTAGCAAAGACCCTTCAATAAAAATAGATCATAGTCCCTCGATGTTGCCTTCGGTAAAACGATCTAGTCCCCTATGAAAAATTGCTAAAGCGTCTCACAAGTTGCCTTCTATGACTGTACGGTTGACCCGCGCCTGTCCCTTCATATCCAATGATGGGTCTTCTTACCAAATAAATGGTAAGATAGCCACATCTAAAGGAGGAGGAAAATAATATCTAAGACCTTTTGAGTAGGTAGATTCTCTCCTAGTTGCCTCGCTTGCTCATAATAAAAAATCATTTTTACACCAACACTTTCATCTTGAAATAGTTTCAAAAGACAAACAATTTGTACGCGTTCTTATAGAAACGAGAGCCATTACAAAGAAGACACATTTTTAAAATCACTTTCAAAAACACATTCCACAAACACCTCTTTGAACTATTTCCGAAACAAAACTTTGTACGCATTCTTATAGAAACGAGAACCATTACAAAGACATTTTCAAAATACTTTCAAAACCCACACCACAAGCACATTCAATCAAAAGCAAGTGATCTAGAAAGAAACTAAGAGCCCATAGATAACTACGGATGAAAGGGTGCTAATACCTTCCCTTTTAATAATCTACCCCCCGAACTCAAGAAAACATATCTAAAGGTCTTTCCTATTCTTTTCAGCCTTTCCTTTTGGATAAAAGAAAAGTCGGTGGTGACTCTTGTTATCCGCACAATTGCGATCAAACGCCAAACACCCAAGTCAGTTCTCCCACCATGTTACAGAACTGGTGACTCTACTGGGGATTGACTTAAAAGTGGGGTTACCTTAGGGCATATCACCTTTACTTTATTTCTTTGTTTGACTTGTATGATTTACATTTTGGTTCTTTTTTTGGGCTTAAATCCTCTACCCGGATTTGGAATACCTTATAGGTAAGTAGCAATACGTTGTGGAAACTGTGCGGGGTATACCGACATGGTCTAAGCAATAACTACGTTAGTGTGATGTACTTGTGGGTACTAGTAGCCCTTGAGTAGTCAAGGAGAATACAGGGCCGCTGAGTGATGTCATGAAGCACTAACTGACTTTTAGAACCTTTACTTGACCAACTTGGCCATTAGGACGTAGTGAGATGACCGACTTTGGTGCATTCCAAAGTTGGTAGATACTCGATACTACACTCATTGAGGTTTGGCTTTTTAGGATATTTCGGTCGCTGTGAAAGAGGCTTGCGCTGAAACAATGCCCGAGAAGACAAATCAGTGATATTGAGATCCCTTAGAACCCCGTTACTATTACTAGGACAGGTTGAGCCAACTAAATTTCAAGAGGGTACTTACATATGAGACTCCATGCAAGCCTAAGCCTAAGGATTGGTTTGATTTAACTTGTGCATATGCTTGTACATAACATCATGAAATCATACAATAGCATTTTAGACTAACCATTTTAAGCATTTTGAGATTCATCTTTGTTCTGTTTTATAGGATATGACTCCCACTCGCGGGAACACAATCCAAGTCAACCTTGTACGAGTACCTTTTCAGCTCAAGGATTTAGCGTCAAGGGTCCCTGAGAATTCTCCGTTCACCAAAAGACATGAACGACTTCTCAACTTCGTTACCTCAAGCTTTGATGAAGATATGATGAAGGTGCTTTTCTAGTTCTTTGATTCGTTGCACCATTTCTTTACCTTCCCCGATTACCAGCTTGTACCAACTATGGAAGAGTTCTCTCAGCTCTTGGGGATTCCTATCCTCGATCAACTACCTTTCAATGGTACTGAAAGAGACCCGAGCCCTGAAGAGGTTTCCCGAGCTTTACACTTGCAACAATCTGACATCACTGCTAATTGGGAAACAAGAAGTTGTGTCAAAGGATTCTTAGCCAAGTTCTTACTGGAAAAAGCTCAAGAATGTTGGAACAACCTGGATATACAAGCTTTCGAAGAAAGTTTGGCTCTTCTCATCTATGGGTTGGTACTATTTCCAAATCCTAACCAACTTATAGATGTGAATGCTGTCAAAAAAATTTAATCTCACAATCCGGTGCCTACTATGTTGGGAGATATCTTACATTCTCTCCATGCTCGCACCATGAAGAGAAGAGGAACCAACTGTTGGCTAAATGGTTTGTTTCGCATCTTCCCCGATCCATTGTGAAGAATGAGCAAGGATTGCGGTGGTCCAACAGGTTGATGTCACTCAGGCATTCAGATATCTACTGGTGTTCTCGATTCTTGGAGGACATTACTATCATCGATCATTGTGGGGAATTCCCTAATGTTCCTCTGCTTGGTATTAGAGGAGGCATCACTTATAACCCTTGCTTAGCTCTGCAACAGTTTGGGTACGCACGGAGATGGTCCACATGACGCGCTCATCCAAGGTGTAGTTTTCGACTATGAAAGTGAAAATCAAGAGTACTGTCAGAGGTTTATACGAACCTGGAAGATGGTAAGAAAGGTGGACAGTAGGACATTAAGGCACAAGAATTCCATTCCCCTTGAGCCTTACCTTAGGTGGGAACAGGCTCGCGCTCAGAGTCTCGCAATGCCTTACCCCTCCATTCTCCCAATTATCATAGAGCCTGTTGTTATAGGAGATGTCCCATACACTATACTTCATCCTAACATTCCCACCTCTATCAAAGACTTACAAAGGGATTGGATACATCTTAAGGAAGAGAGAGACACTTTTGAAGCTCAATTCTACGCCAGCAAGAAGAAAGTTCTGGAACTCACCAAGCAGCTTCATGAAGAGCAAAGTCTGAACGCCTACATCGCACCAAAGAGGATGAGTTCAACTTTTTTATCTTAGGAGTTTTTGTAAGCCCAAAGAGGCATGATGTACTCAAACATGGATTTATTTATATAACGTGTGTTCCTTTTTTGTCTAAAGCAAATTTAAATCTCTAATTTCCTTGAAATCATTTGCATATGCATCTTCATTCATCATAACACAAACATGTTTCTTAAAATAGGTCTCCTTATCTTTCTACTATTTATTTCAGTGAGATGGATATTGAACAGACAGTAAAAGATCTCGAGGCGCAGAACACCCAGTTTAAACAAATGTTCTTGACTCTGGCAAAAGGACAAGATGAGTTGAAAACTCTTCTGATCAAAGAAAAGAAGAAGAAAGTGAAGAAATCAACCGGTGTTTTGAATCTGGGAAGAAGGTTCAAAGGACCAACCAGATGGACTCTAGACTTTGCAACATCGTTAGGTGAAAGGGATAATCAAGAAGAGAAAAATGAGGAAGTGACTGACCCTTCAGAATCTGAAAAGGAAGAAGAGGTTGACTACTCTGAAGAGCAGTATCCTCCAGCTGACGATAAATACAAACAGTTGAAAGATCGCCTCAATGCTATGGAGATCCAGAAGGTACCCGGGTTGGATAAATATGATGGTGTCTCTTGTCCAAAGCTGCATTTGAGGTCATACGTCAGGAAAATTCAACCCCATATTATGGATAGGAATCTATGGGTGCATTTCTTCCAAGAAAGCTTGTTAGGGACGTAGTTGGATTGGTTCTATCAGTTGGAAGGGACTAACATCCGCAATTGGGAAGATTTGGTGGTCGCTTTTTACAAGAAATACCAGTATAATGCTGACTTAGCTCCGACACGGACACAGTTGCAAGGCATGTCTATGGGTACAGGTGAAAGTGTAAAAACCTATGCTCAAAAATGGCGAGATCTCGCAGGAAGGGTCCAACCCCCTCTATCGGACAGAGAATTGGAGGATATGTTCTTAGGCATGCTATCTGGTCCATTCTTCAAACACTTGATCAGAAGCTCCTCGACTGGGTTTATCGAATTAATCATGATCGGTGAACGGGTAGAAGCGGTTATAAAAAGTGGAAAAATTCAAAGAGATGCATCCTCGAGCGCGATAAAGAAGCCCTTTACCGGAAAGAAGGAGGTCAGTGTTGCATATTGTTGCACCCCAAAATTTGCCCTCTCATGTTTTCCAAAGTCTTCCCCCTGCATGGCTGATCACAAACCCTTGCCTAAGGAAAAAGAAGATTTTTGAGTGGTGCATTAAGTACCTTTCGATTGGCATTCTGAAAGGCCCTTCGATTGGCATTCTGAAGGAGCACTTCGATTGGCATTCTGAAAGACCCTTCGATTGACATTCTGAAGGAGCATTTCGATTGGCACTTTGAAGAAGCATTTCGATTGGCATTATGAAGGAGCCTTTCGATTGGCATTATGGACAAGTACTTCGACTGGAATTATAACAGTGTCCTTCGATTGGAATTCCAAAAGGTCCATTCGAAGAGGCATTCAAAGGGTCCATTCGAAGAAGCTTTCGAAATCATTCGAAGGAGGCAATCAGCCCATTCGAAGGAGGTCATCAAGAGGGCACTCAAGTCAAAAGCGTCCAGGTTCATTCAAGAGACACAAATGTTTCAAAAAAGGAAGTTATTTAATGTGTTCGTTTCTTGTCTCATGGCATTTAGTGGCCTGTTTAATGGCTGTCTCTTGCCATTACTGCACCCTCACACCCCTATAAATACAGAGGCCAGTGGCACATTACAAAGACAGGAAAATTACACGAAAATCATAGAACGAAAATTATACACACACAAAAATCTGCAGGTGAACAAAACATTGGAGAGACGCTGCCCAGAATTTTCCAAGCCAAAGCAGTCCCTCAGATCGAAGGTGCCCACGCCTAGAAGCCCTCAAATCAAAAGTGCCTACATCCAGGAAGTGCCCAGATCGAAGGTTCCTACGTCCAGGAAGCGCCCAAATTAAAAGTCCAATCTGTTGGTAAGAAAGGGTAAACTATCCAACCTCATATTTGCATAATACATTCATACTTGTTGTTACTTTCGATTTGCCATCCTAGACAGGATCAAAGGGCCTGGGTTTGGCACCCAGGTCATGTTTTTTTCGTTTGCTAACACTTGCTGCAGACATATCCTGAAGGGACCCAGCAAGCGCAGGATCGAAGGGCTTGGGGTTCAATACTCAGGCCCTGCATTTTATTTCGCTCACATACTTTTGCAGGTATAACATCCTAGATCGAAGGAGACACCTTCTTTGGATCGAACCTATCATCATGCTGGATCGAAGGAGGCATCTCATTCCTGGATCGAAAGCCATGACCTCCATGATCAAAAGACAGTCCTCTTTCCTGGATCGAAGGCCACTCACGCCTTACTGTCTGGCCCAATCGAAAGGACCAGGACCCTCTCTGGATCGAAGCAGTTCATTCCCTCCCTGGGTCGAAGCTCCTTTTTTCCTTGGATCGAAGGATCCCTCTTGCATTTTATTTTTGTTTTCCATAGACTTCTTTTTTTATCTTTTTAATTAACCTAAAAATCAAAAACCACAAAAACATTAGGCTAGTTCTTTTTCTATTAAATTAACTTTGTTAATTAACCTTTAATTATCTTAACATTTTTTCCAAAAAAAACTAAAATTAAATAGATTTAGATTATTTTCCCAAAATAAAATAAAACAAGAAAAAGATTTCGTTCTTAGGATTTTTAGAGTTTATTTTCAAATTCGTGCGCGTTTATATTATTGTAATTGCCTACTGGGATGTAATAGCTTAACTAAGACCCTTTACTGCTTTTATTTCCCCAATTTTTGGACATGTAAATAATCCCCCTCCCCGAAAGCCTTGTAATAGCGTAGGATTTACAATTCCCGCACTTTAAATTCCTGTACATATATTAATTGCTTAGATGTATGCTAACTAGGATTGCATGACAAGATTAACTCTTAATTTAAAATCAACAGTAGCTCACCATGACATGCAAGAATAAAATAACTGAAAATTGACACACTTGCACATGCCACTCCTAGGGTATACCTCATTTGGTTGCCTCGAATATGGTCATTAAGTATAGGATGTTTTAGAGGTCGTCCTTTTTGTCCCAAGATCATAAGTTGCCTCGAAATGGTTGCCTCGATAAAAATGATCTAAGACATTAGGATTACCACTAAAGTGTCCTAACGTTGCTCTAGTGACCACAAGTCCCTTAAATCGAATTGACCCGAAAAAAATCCAACGATGGTGCTACCTACTCCTCAATAGTGGGATAGCACTGTCTAAAGGACAGTTGCACAGTTTAATTCCTTTTCGAGTAGGTAGATGTTCTTAAGTACTTGCTCTCTTTTAAAACAAAACAAAAACTTTTCGCACTTACACTTTCATCAAAAACGAAACTCTTTTCAAAACCCACAATCACAAAGAAAAGCAAACCTTTTGAAAACATAGTGAGCAAGTACCTAAGAGCCCGTGGATAACCACGGATAGAAAGGGTGCTAACACCTTCCCTTTCTATAATCTACCTCCCGAACCCGAGAAACATATCGAAAATGAATTTTTCTGTGCTTTTGTCCTTTCCTTTGTTGGATAAAATAAAAGACGGTGGCGACTCTTGCTTACCGCGACACTTTGCAAAAACAAACGCAAACGCGAACCAGCATATTAAAAAACAGTCAGTTCTCGTTCCCACCGATCACAGAACTGGCGACTCTGCTGGGGACATTTATAAGTGAGGTGTACCTTAGGATTAGATCACTTGTGTTTTCAATTGTATTGCTTTGTATGCTTTTAATTTTGTGGGTTTGTATCGGAGTTCTATAGATCCTAACCCGGATCTGGGGGTACCCTTTTTAGGTAAGTAGCAATAAACTGTGAGGGATCTGTTCGGCGTAGACCAACACAGATGAAGCAGTAGCTACGTTGGTGTGGCACCTTGGTCTGTACCAATATCCCTTGTGTCGAAACGAGGAGAATATGGGTCTTCCGAGGAGTCATTAAGCCCCAACTGACCTTAGAACCTTAAATTGACCAACTTGGCCATAGAACAGTAGCAGTATGCTACACTCATTGAGACTAAACTCTCGCGATGGTTCCGTCTGCAAGAAAAGGTTGCTAAGCTAGAGTTATGACCGATTGAGGGTAGTCAGTGATATTGAGATCCTCTAGAACCCGATTACTATTTTTTAGGACAGGTCTTAACCAACTGAAACTTAAAGAGGGTAATGCCTAAACTCCATGCCAGCCTAAACTTAAGGCTATATGTGTGACTTGTGTGCCTTTAAACTTGAACTACTTGTTATCTGAAAACAGGGGTTCCTTGTAGGTTTTGTTTACAGTCCTTATCCAACAAATTGGATTTATTGCAGGGCTCACTTACATCACCTCACTTTTTTCTTAAACGCATAGCATATACATCATAACATCATACCTTAACATTTCCTTAACCATTTCAAGGATCTCAAGGGTCTGTGATGCAGGTTATGGTACATCAAAAGTCTAGCAAGGGGCAAAGAGGATTTATTTTCCTCTAGCCAAGGTTGTCTAGAAATCAAAACACGATAAACTTGAGTCAGGGGCGATGACCCACTCGATATGGTGAGCTTGACTCTTGAAGAAGGACTCTCAGCAACATGAAGTTCCTTCAATCAAGCTACCAGACTCAGATTCTAACAGTTTCTTGTTTACCCCGCGAGATCCTTGAAAACATTGCATACATATATCATACATATCATTGCATAACAGGTCTCCCAATACAGGTCTCTCATGTTCTCGCTGTTTATTTCAACAATGGCTTTCCAACCAGACAACCAAGATCTTCATACTCAAGAGACTCGGTTCAGGGAAATCTTTCTAAACCTATCCAAGGTGCAGGAAGATTTGAGAACACTCCTCATGGGGAACTTGGTCAAGAAAAGTCCTGAAGACAATAAGGACGAACGGCTGAAACATCTGCAAGCTGAGGTAGATGCAATGAGAACCCAGATGTTGGGGTAGATGGCTCTTATCCAAGGCTTAGCTCGGGAACAAGAAGAGTTGAGAACCATGATTAACCAGCTTCATCAAGACAGATACAACAGTATGAAGCAAACAGTCAAAGTTAGGGATGAAATCATTAATCAGCCTTCAATAAGACAAGGGTTTGGCTTGGTAAAGAATTGACCTCCCCAAGTTGCTACTACCTCAAGGGTCTAACAACAACCTCACCAAAAACAACAGGTTGATCAGAGTAAGCCCAGAAGGCAATTTACCAAGCTCAATGTGTCGCTGTCTCAAGCTTTACAACACTTATTGAGGTTGAATCTGGTGACATTAAGTGACCCTCCTAAGAATCCCAACATAACCTCCCTAAAGTACAACCCTGATGCAAGGTGTGCATACCACTCCAACAGCCCGGGGCATGATACTGATGGCTGTTGGGCATTGAAAAACAAAGTTTCAAGACCTGATTAATGAAGGAGCTTTGGAATTCACACAGGATGGTCAGGTTGAGTTCTTCTACCATCCCTCCAAGGTTCACCATTTGAAGTGACAAATACCGAGACGAGAAGGCTTTTGTTCATTTGAATTTTCAAGTTGTAATCTCTTTGTTATTCAAACAATTATCTATTAATGCCAAACTCTGTTTCATTAATGCATTGCATATGTTTGTCTTGATTTGATCCAATTATTGTAATCACATTTAAACTATGCTTTTTACTCGCTTTATGACATTCAACTCTTGCTAAAAGTTACAAGCCTTTAGAGGGAGGATGACGAAACAATGCCATAATCTCATACAGTATGCTTTTGGACAGACCTTGCTAACGATGTACAAGCATTTCTTTCAAATCCTAAACACTAGAGTTATAAGGAAGATAATCCCTAGTCAACCCCTTCGAGCCAAAGAAGTAGGAGTTTTCTGTTTTTAAACAAATTGAAACCTTTGATTTAAACCTGGGGCAGGGTAGTCTCTCAGTTAATTCAAAAGATGCGCATTGAAGTCGCAAAACTCTCAGTTCATAATACAACGAACGACATTAAAAGCATTCCTCTGGAATCAAAAGACAGTGGTGGTTCCTTGTCTCATAGGCAGTCAATCTCTAAAAAAAAAAGCCCACTGAGCCAAAACCTATAAAGGAAGCTTAATAAAGTTGGGGCATCCCGCTGACTGTAATCTCGAAAACAGGAACAGTCAGGCAAAAGTCAGGGATAACAAATCAAAAGAACGAGGTCATTACAAATCCTCGACAACATGAAAAATGTTGCAAAAATGACTGCCTTCAAAAATTCAACTTGTGTGAACCATCACCAAAAATGTCGTTCCAGACTCATTTGGAGTTCAAATGCACAATTAACTGAGTTTAGGATTGAAGAACATCACAAAGAGCGGGTGGGTACAAATATACTTTGAGCCTTTATCCTTTGTTTCTTAAACTGTGAACCAAGCCACGTTACAACCCTTCAAAAGTCCTAACTGAAGCATGGGTTAGTTCGAAAGCATATTGTTACAAAAGGTATCCTGACTCTTGTAAGGCTTTGCCCTAAATCTTGTGTTGAATTTGTCTTATAAAGAGTTTCCTGCTAAAAAACGTATTTTTCAAAAACTTCGAGACAAGCATAAACTTTGCATTATCTGAATATCACTGTTTGCATTTGGCTATTTGTTTGACAGCGGAGAAATTCACACAACGAATATCCGATGAACGAAAGCCCTCTCAGTGAACAAAACCACTTCAAAAAGGATGACACTTCCATTGACAAATCTCCTATCAACAAGGTGACTTGACATGTCACTATCCAGTACACCTGGGGAAATCCAGTCAAGATTCCAGGAAATCTCTCAAAGAAGTGCAGAGTAACCAGGGGCAGGTCTCCATCTCCGTCACTTGGGGCATTGACCATCAATCTCAGTGAAGGGTTACGTACAATTAAACATTTTTTGGCAGTGTCACAAACACTTGCTACTAGGGGCAATGACAAATCTCCCCAAAATCCTTCTCATAGGATGATTCCCCAACAAGGGTTTAATCTTTGAAAACCTTTCCCCGGCTGAATCAACCTTAAGAATCCTCGAGGACTTCCCCCAACTAAGATGTCACCTCTCTAGCAGACTGACGACAGGGTTTATTTCCCCAACAACACCAGGATTCCCCAGCTTGAGTTTGCCTCTCCGACTACTACAAATCAAAGGACCACAACTCCTCTTCCCCAGTAGACTACTCTACAATCCCCAGCAAGTTACTGTGAAACCTGGACCTGACCAGATGTCAGTTTAACTCTGACTCCCCAGTAGAGCAACAGACAACCGAGACTCCTGAACTTGTTCCCCAAGAATGAATCATTACTCTCCACAGAGTTCACAACTTCCCCCAATGAATTTCTCCTCAACAAAACGAGGATCCTCAGTGGAAACATTCTAAGCAAAATTTGAAGACACACATACTCTTCAACAGCAATCCAGGATTTAACAACTCCCCAACACTTGTCAAGGATTTATTTTCCCAGACAAAAATACATTCATTAAAATTTCACATTTCATACATCCTATTTATATACATGACAAAATACATATAACATAAATCTCATTTATTTTGAGAACATCATTACACAATGCATACATCACGACATTGCATACAACTAACTCTTTACCTATTCAGGAAAGATCGATCGACAGATAAAAGTCATTACCTTTTGGAGTAGCAGTCGTCAAAGATTCCTTCATCATCCTGCTGAGGTAGTAATCGTCCAAGATTCCTTCACCATCCCGCCGAGGTAGTAATCATCCGAGATTCCTTCACCATCCTGCTGAGGTAGAAATCGTCCAAGATTCCTTCACCAATCATGCTGAGGTAGTAATCATCCAAGATTCATTCACCAACCTGCTGAGGTAGTAATCGTCGAAGATTCCTTCATCATCCTGCTGAGGTAGTAATCGTCCAAGATTCCTTCATCATCCTGCTAAGGTAGAAGTCATCCCAGATTCCTTCATCATCCTGCTGAGGTAGTAATCGTCCAAGATTCCTCCACCATCCCGCCGAGGTAGTAATCATCCAAGATTCCTTCACCAACCTGCTGAGGTAGTAATCTTCCAAGATTCCTTCATCATCCTGCTGAGGTAGTAATCGTCCAAGATTCCTTCACCATCCCGCCGAGGTAGTAATCATCCAAGATTCCTTTACCAACCTACTAAGGTAGTAATCGTCCAAGATTCCTTCATCATCTTGCTGAGGTAGAAATCATCCAAGATTCCTTCACCATCCTGCTGAGGTAGAAATCGTCCAAGATTCCTTCACCAATCCTGTTGAGGTAGTAATCATCCAAGATTCCTTCACCAACCTGCTGAGGTAGTAATCGTCCAAGATTCCTTCATCATCCTACTGAGGTGGTAATCGTCCAAGATTCCTTCATCATCCTGCTGAGGTAGAAGTCATCCCAGATTCCTTCATCATCCTGCTGAGGTAGTAATCGTCCAAGATTCCTTCACCATCCCGCCGAGGTAGTAATCATCCAAGATTCCTTCACCAACCTGCTGAGGTAGTAATCATCCAAGATTCCTTCATCATCCTGCTGATGTAGTAATCGTCCAAGATTCCTTCACCATCCCGCCGAGGTAGTAATCATCCAATATTCCTTCACCAACCTGCTGAGGTAGTAATCGTCCAAGATTCCTTCATTATCCTGCTGAGGTAGAAATCATCCAAGATTCCTTCACCATCCCGCCGAGGTAGTAATCATCCAAGATTCCTTCACCAACCTGCTGAGGTAGTAATTATCCAAGATTCCTTCATCATCCTACTGAGGTAGTAATCGTCCAAGATTCCTTCACCATCCCGCCGAGGTAGTAATCATCCAAGATTCCTTCACCAACTTGCTGAGGTAGTAATCGTCCAAGATTCCTTCATCATCCTGCTGAGGTAGAAATCATCCAAGATTCCTTCACCATCCCGCTGAGGTAGTAATCATCCAAGATTCCTTCACCAACCTGCTGAGGTAGTAATCGTCCAAGATTCCTTCATCATCCTGCTGAGGTAGAAATCATCCCAGATTCCTTCATCATCCTGCTGAGGTAGTAATCGTCCAAGATTCCATCATCATCCTGCTGAGGTAGTAATCGTCCAAGATTCCTTTATCATCCTGCTGAGGTATAAGTCATCCAAGATTCCTTCATCATCTGTTCGGAGTAGCAATCGTCTCAGATTCCTTCATCACACATCATTATCAAAAAAAACCTCCTCTGGTTAGATTTATTTCTTCCAGTTAACGACAGGCAATCAGAGACCTTCAGATAACAGTCCAGATACGATCCAGATTCGGATGTAATTCTGTCACTCATTAAAATGCAGTCCAGCAATCGCCCTTGGATGGCATCTTTAAGCCCATCTCCAATGACTATCCATTACCCCTGGATGGCATCTTTAACCCCATCTCCATCCTCCTACCAACAATCTCCAAATGGCATCTGTAAGCCCATTCCCGACATCACAATGCTGATACTTCACCATGCGAGTGCAAATTTCTAGACACTCTAGTGTTCAATTATCTTCCACCTTCGGATCACGAAAGGCTAGAAAGCCAATATATATCCTCAGGTTTAAGAAAATTGAACTGGGGAAACTGTTGCACCCCAAAATTTGTCCTCTCATGTTTTCCAAAGTCTTCCCCCTGCATGGCTGATCACAAAGCCTTGCCTAAGGAAAAAGAAGATTTTTGAGTGGTGCTTTAAGTACCTTTCAATTGGCATTCTGAAAGGCCCTTCGATTGGCATTCTGAAGGAGCACTTCGATTGGCATTCTGAATGACCCTTCGATTGGCATTCTGAAGGAGCATTTTGATTGGCACTCTGAAGAAGCATTTCGATTGGCATTATGAAGGAGCATTTCGATTGGCATTATGGACAAGTACTTCGACTGGAATTATAACAGTGTCCTTCGATTGGAATTCCAAAAGGTCCATTCGAAGAGGAATTCAAAGGGTCCATTCGAAGAAGCTTTTGAAAAGCATTCGAAGGAGGCCATCATCCCATTCGAAGGAGGTCATCAAGAGGGCACTCAAGTCAAAAGCGTCCAGGTTCATTCAAGAGACACAAATGTTTCAAAAAAGGAAGTTATTTAATGTGTCTGTTTCTTGTCTCATGGAATTTAGTGGCCTGTTTAATGGCTGTCTCTTGCCATTACTGTACCCTCACACCCTGTGATCGGTGGATCTGGAATTGACTGTTTAACGCTGGTTCGCGAAATGTCGCGGAAGCAAGAGTCGCCACCGTCTTTTATTTTCTCCAAATGGAAAGGACAAAAGCACAGAAAAATTCCTTATAGAGATTGCTCTCGGTTCGGGAGGTAGGTTATAGAAAGGGAAGTTGTTAGCACCCTTTCTATCCATGGTTATCCATGGGCTCTTAGATACTTGCTCATTTGTGTTTTCAAAATTGGTTTGTTTGCTTTTCAACTGTGGGTTTTAAAAAGTTTCTTTGAAAATTCCAGTTCGACTCTTGTATTGGTCCTCAAGAGTGTTTGAAAAATTGCTTTCCAAAGCTTTTTGAAAAGGTGTCGGTGTGAAAAGTATTTTTGAATTTGTTTCGAAATTTAGAGCAAGTATCAAGAGTCGTCTACCTACCCTAAGGAATTCGTCTGCGTAAATGTCCTTTAAAGTAGTGCCATCCCACCATTGAGAGGTAGGTAGCATCACCGTTGGAGGTGTTCGGGTCAATTCGAAGGTTCGGGACATGGTGATCACCAGAGTAATGGGAAGATACCTTAGAAGCTACCCTCATGCCAGGTTCCCGGATCATGAGAACTTACTAAGACATCCTCTACTCGACGATCACCTTTCGAGGCAAGGCAACAGTGAGGCGTACCCTAGGGATGGTGTGTGATTTGTGTGTCGGATTCATTTATTTTTGTCTTGTCATGTCAAAGTGATCTATGCGTTTGTTTTTTATTTGTCATTCATTCTTGCACGCATTTTATTAGCAGTTAAAAATTGCGAGAAATTAAAAGTTCTAAACTATTACAAAGGCGCGGGTCCACCTCGCCAAAATTAAAATCCAGGACCCGATTTGACAGAAAGTAAAGGAAAGTGCGAGAAATTAAGTTTACACGGCTTTGGGAGAAGTACATAAATAGTTAGAAGAAATAAATACGCGAATTGAATTAAAACTGGAAACGAGGGCGTTGGACCCTTTTTAATGAAATTAAATTAAATTGTTAAATTGATTAAATTAAAATGAAAAGAGATTGTTTTTTGAGATTTTTTGTATTTATGATTTTAATGAGAATTAAATGAAATTGAGAAATTAACCCTAATTGTAATTTTTTATTTATTAAGAAAAACACATTAAAATTAAACCTAAAATTAATCTAATTATTTACATGCAATTTGATTTATAAAAATAAATAATATTTAGTTATTAATAATGGTGAAAAAAGAATAAAAGTAATTAAACTAATTAAACCTAATTTCTACAAATTTTTAAGTTATGAAGAAAAGATTTTAAGATTAACCCTAGAGTAAAACTAATTAATTGGTGAAATTTTATTTACAAAAATATTAATTAAATAAAAATACTTATTTTTGTCTTTTTCTGATTTTTATATTGTTTTTATATTTTTATGAAAATAAACTAAATTAAAGAAATTAATTAAAAAAGAAATAATTGAATCAAAATAAAAAATGAAAAAATATAAAAGAAATTGCAAACCTAGGGGGGTCTGTCCACAGATTGGGAGGTAAAGTCCAGTAATCCAGGCCCATTAAGCTATGGCCTCATTTGACTTTGATGCTGGCATGTATGTGCGTTGACTGCAGCACATCATAGGCTGTGAATCTTGACCATTGGATTGTGATTAGGGGATGCGTGGCATAGCTGGATCAGGGGTCGTATGGTGATCTTCAGGGTTGAATCTGCATGGGATTAGATTTATAGAAAAAATATTGAAAGAGAGTGGGGACCTGGGGTTCGAACCCAGGTCCCAGGGATTACCAGTATTACGCCTTACCAACTGCTCCAAACGCGCGTCTTGTTTATGTAATATCAAACAAATAATATAAGAGAAACAAGGGTTAGTGGAACCTCCGCGCGCGAAAATTCAAACGTTCCAACCAGATAGTGCCACCTATCCTTCTTCTTCGTTTTGCCTTTTTTTCCTGAAACATGAAGAGGTTAGCGGGGGTTTTAAACCCCCCCAAAATATGCCATATCCAATAATAGCTAATAGGCCGTGGTAGCACATAAATTAGGCGCGAGGGTTGTTTTGTTTTCGTCCAAGCACGCTGAGTTCATTCATGGTATTATGGTGTTCCAATTTTTCCAAAATAGAGAAGCCCTAAATCAGAACCACTGCAACCCTAAAATATAACAATGGCGTTTTTGCATATAGTGTATAAAAACTCAATCAAAGTATGTGGTTAGCTTCAGAATACATCACTTAGTATGAATCCATAAACAAAATGCCATGAGAATGCTTGAAAATCAAAACACGAATATGCATTTTATATGAAATTTTTTGATTTCTGTATACCGATTCAAGGCGTTAGAGTTAATGTTCTTGGTTGGAATAGTCTCCTAGTCACCTTGGCAAGCTAATGGAGTGGTTATTTGATATTGAAAAGCCCTGTAACCTAGTTTTCAGTTTTGAGTTTTTTCAAAAAAAAATGCAAAAAGTGTTGATGAGGTTCCTGCGCAGCTGGGAGGTTATGGGCACGAGGGTTTGCATCAATATATACATGTGAATGATTAGGGTTAAGAAATTGATCAAAAGAATCCATGAATTGATGAAGAGATATTTGATTTTTATGGCATAAGTTTTCAAATCTTTTTCATGCAAACTTGGTTCAAATCATGTCCAATTATCAAGATTCTTTCCAAATCTGATTATACACAAAATCTTGAGACTATTTCATGCACAAAAGATTTAAAAAGTTAGGTTTAGTATTTTTCATATATTTTAATTAATTAAATGAATTATTAATCATTAAAAATCCAAATAAATAAATAAAAATGATGAAAAACTTCCCTTTGGGCCAAATGGTCGTGCACATGCCTTGGATAATGATTCTTGGAAGAAAAAGAGGCCCATTAGCATTTTTAAGACATTTGAAGCAATGTTGACTTTTCAAAATATCCAAAAATTTCCCAACTTCCACAAGGCATAACTTGCTCAATTTTTAAGATTTGCTCATGTTCTTGGACATTTTGGAAAGGTCTTGAAGTCCTATAACCAATGCCTTTGGTCCCATGTCATTTAGATTTACCAATCTCAAGTTATGGCCTTTGACTTAAAGTCCATTTTTGTTGACTTTTGAAAATGACCTATAATGTTGAAATTGATAACTTTTTGTGAGAGCATTTCTTGGACTTGAAGTGTGAAGAGGAGTTGTAGGAAATGCCTTCATCTTCAAAATTAGCTTTGGATGGAATTTTTCTGATAATCCATGTGGAAGTTATGCCTTGGTCAAGTTACAGTTGACTTTTTCAACTGTCCAAATATGGAAACTTTTGCATCTTGATGATTTTTGAGCCAAGCTTTGAGAATCATGATCAAGCATTTGATCAAATTATGTTTGTGGCTTCAAAATGAGATGTTGACCAAAAATTTGAACTTTTGACTGTCAAATAACCATTTTGCCCCTACAGTTGACTGTAGTGCAATTAGGGTTTTGACTGTGCAATTTTGTACTGTAAGTCTTGAAACTTGGTATGAGGATACTTGACCATATTTGTAGACATGTGAGACTTGATTAGACCCTTGGAAACTTCATTTTCTTTGTCAGAACCAAAACCCTAATTTTGACTGTTAGGAGGCCCTTGAACTGTGTAACCCTTGGGGAGATTTTTGAAGCTTTGACTTGGCAAATTTTGAAGAATATGGGAGGGCAAATTTTGGGGTACAACAGTTGCCCCTGTTCAATCTTCTTAGACCTGAGGATGCAGATTGGCTGACGTGCCTTTCGTAATCCGAAGGTGGAAAATGATTGAACACTAGAGTGCCCAGAAATTTGCGCTCACATAGTAGTGTAATGTGGGGAATGGGCTTATAGATGCCATTTGGAGATTGATGGATAGGGTGATGGGCTTATAGATGCCATGCTAAGATGTGATGGATAGGTGGATGGGCTTATAGATGCCATCTGGGTGTCGATCACGTAAGAGATTCCTCAGCGAGAACTTGTGTACCTGCAAAAGAAAAATGATTACCTGACCTGTTGCAGGAGCTGGTCTTCAGATTCTTTGTATAGATGTGTCCTGACTGGTTACAGGAGCTGGATCTGGATCTTCAAAATGTGATGAATGAACCAGGGATGGTTACTATCTCAACAGGAACGGTGAGAGAACCTTGGATGCCTTCAACCTCAACAGGAACCCTGAGAGAATCTTGGACGACTTCAACTTCAACAGTAACGCTGAGCGAATCTGGGGATGGTTACTACCTCCGCAGTATCGGGGAGAGAACCATAGGCGACTACAACCTCAACAGTATCATTGAGAGAATCTTGGACGACTTCAACTTCAACAGTAACGCTGAGCGAATATGGGGATGGTTACTACCTCCGCAGTATCGGGGAGAGAACCATAGGCGACTACAACCTCAACAGTATCATTGAGAGAATCTTGGACGACTTCAACTTCAACAGTAACGCTGAGAGAATCTGGGGATGATTACTACCTCCGCAGTAGCGGGGAGAGAACCATAGGCGACTACAACCTCAACAGTATCATTGAGAGAATCTTGGACGACTTCAACTTCAACAGTAACGCTGAGCGAATCTGGGGATGGTTACTACCTCCGCAGTATCGGGGAGAGAACCATAGGCGACTACAACCTCAACAGTATCATTGAGAGAATCTTGGACGACTTCAACTTCAACAGTAACGCTGAGAGAATCTGGGGATGATTACTACCTCCGCAGTATCGGGGAGAGAACCATAGGCGACTACAACCTCAACAGTATCATTGAGAGAATCTTGGACGACTTCAACTTCAACAGTAACGCTGAGAGAATCTGGGGATGATTACTACCTCCACAGTATCGGGGAGAGAACCATAGGCGACTACAACCTCAACAGTATCATTGAGAGAATCTTGGACGACTTCAACTTCAACAGTAACGCTGAGCGAATCTGTGGATGATTACTACCTCCGCAGTATCGGGGAGAGAACCATAGGCGACTTCAATCTCAACAGTAATCATTGAGAGAATCTTGGATATCTTCTACTTCAACAGTAACGCTGAGAGAATCTGTGGATGATTACTACCTCCGCAGTATCGGGGAGAGAACCATAGGCGACTTCAATCTCAACAACAATCATTGAGAGAATCTTGGATAACTTCTACTGAGTCTTTATCAGGAAAATCTGTTAGGGGTCGATTTAGCTGGACTAGAGAAGGCCTTGGACTGGATAAGAAACAGAAAATCTTAGGGTCGATTAACTAAACCGGTCTAGGTCTTGAAATGTCTTCAACTGGATAAGAAACAGGGAGATCTTTGGGTCGATCTGACTGAACCAGAGAAGGCCTTGGACTGGATAAGAAACAGAAAAGTCTTAGGGTCGATCTGACTGAACCATAGAAGGCCTTGGACTGGATAAGAAACGGAGAAATCTTAGGGTCGATTTAAATGAACCGGTCTAGGTCTTGAAAGTATAGCTGAGAACTTAACTGAATCTTTCCTGAAAAGTGAAGGTCAGTCATATGCAATGCATGATGTGGATCAAGCAATGATGTTCTCAACATAAATGAGATTTATAAGATATGATGCGTATATGCATGCTATAATGATGTATGTGATGTTTATGAATGTATGTTTTCGTCTAGGAAAATAAATCCTTGACGGGTGCCGGGAAGTCACTCCTGGGCTGACGTTGGAGAATAGATTTTTGCTTCCGCTGGGGATGATAGTTGCAAGAATACCGGCAGGAGAAGATGACTCCATTGGGGAATGAACTTGGCGAATGAATTACTCTGTGGGGAGAAAAGTACTCTAACGATCTTGCTGGGAAGCAATACTCTGTGGGGAGAGAGGTACTTTGTTGAGTTGTTGATAATAACTTGCTGGGGATACCCTTGTTGTGTTGGGAGTGTTAATAGACTTCGCTGGGGATAAGAAGACTTCGTCGAGGCCGCTCTCTCCGTGGCTTTTGGCTGAGGATAACCTAGTTATATCCTGGTAAGGAAATAACTCTTTGAATAAAGCCGGGCGACGCGTTCGTGCTCTGCGGGGATAAGCTTCCAGAAACTACTGGGGATAAGCTTATTGCTTGGGGAGATGGATTCCAACTTTCTGGGGAAACTGGATTGGATTCTCCTGGGGAAATTTTTGAACTGTATCGGGGAAATGACTCCATTGAATGCTTGACATACCTCCGGGGAACAATCTTTAGGCCAAGACTGCCGGGGATGCTTGTTAAGAATGCATGTATACTTCCGGGGAAGGTTGAGATCTGCTGGAAGGTACCCAAATTCCTTAAGGCTGCTATTATAGCTTTGCTCGGGGAGTGCTCTGACTTGCTGCTCACTCTCTGGGGAGGTTAAGACATACTGGTTGTGTTCTTCAGCCGAACCTATCTTGGTGGACAGAGCAATTAGATCGTTTGGACGACTTATCATTGCCCCTGTTTCTGAGGTGGAAGACCTGTGAGGTGCTGATAGTTGTTGATGGACCAACCTTCTTCTGGTAGGCAGGTGATAAGATGACAGGACATAGTCGTACGCTTTTGATCCCTAACTTTTGCCTGGACCGCCTTTTCGGGTTTTTAGTCCACCGGGATACCCATTTTTGCCCAAGCCGCCTTTTCAGGTTTTCGACCTGCCGGGTGTACAAATTTTTTTCATTTCGTCCCTTATTTTTGCCTAGGCATGTCAGCCTAGCGGGTCTTTGATTATGCGTAGTATTTTTTCGACTATGTCCGTGCTCTTAGGATGTAGGGAGGTGCCCCTATTGTTGTGTTTTGTCATGCCCCAGAAGGTGTTTGATCAGGCAGGATTCGTTGCTGGAGTGCCCCAAGTGACTCAGGCGGAGATTTTCCCCAGGTTGTTTGGCCTTTGAGAGATTCTCCGAATCTTGATTGGATTGCCCCAGATGATGGACCATGCTAATGCCATGCCCCTTGATTGGAAATGCTTATGTTCATTAGGCATTCGTCGTGCGAATTTCTATGCTGTTCAAACAAGAAGTCATATGCAAACAAAGTTATGTTAAAAATGCAAAGCTTATGTCTGTCTTGAAGATTTTGAAAATGCATTCTTTTCATAAAACAAGTGATTGTTTGTAAAACGTGATGTCAACTCCGTATTTTACCGTAAGCCTTAAGGAGTCAGGATACCTTTCGTACAGTATGCTTTCGAACTAACCCATGCTTTAGCTAGGACTTTTAAGGGTTATAATGTGGCCTGGTTCACGGTTTAAGAAACAAAAGATAAAGGCTCAAATTATATGTACCCACCCGTTCTTCGTGATGTTCTCCAAACCTAAACTCAGTTGATCATACGTTAGACCTTGCTTGAGTCTTTGCTCTGATTTTCCGGTGATGATTCGGATGTTGATAACTTATTCTGAATAGGAAATCATTTCCTTGTTGATGGTTGGTAAGACCTCTTTCTTGATTTTTGTTATCCCTTTCTTTTTTTCCTGAACTGTTTCCTTTTTTGGAATTACAGTCAGCGGGATGCCCCAGTTTTGTAAGTCTCCTTCATGGGTTTTGACTTAATGGGTTTTTTGAGATAATGACTTCCTTTCTTTATTGATTATTCGGAACCATCACTGTCTTTCTTTGTTTTGTAAGGACCTCTTTGGTGCCATTCGTTATGCACTTGGATCAACTGAGAGACTACCCTGCCCCAGGTTATGATTAAGGGTTTTAAATTTCGAAAAGAAAAACTCCTACTTCTTTGGCTCAGAGGGGTTGACGAGGGATTATCATCCTTATAACTCCAGTGTTTAGGGATTGAAACAATGCATGTACCTCATCAGCGGGGTCTGTTCAAAAGCATACTGTAGATTGCGGTATCGTTTTCGTCATCCTCCCTCAAGAGGCTTAGAATTATTGAGAGTTGATCATCAGAAAAAAATATGAAAATAATTTGCATAGAGTGAATGCGAATATATTGATTCAAAATAGACATAAGCGATGCATTAATGGAATAACAATGTTTAACATGAACAAATGTCTAAACAACCAAAAAACAACACAACTTGAACATTCGAATGAACAAAAGTCTTTTCATCTCAGGGCTTGTCACTTCAAATGGTGAGCCTTGGAGGGATGGTAGAAGAATTCAGCCTGACCATCTTGGGTGAACTCCAGTGCTCCTTCATCAATCAGGTCCTGGATCTTGTTCTTCAGAGCCCGACACTCATTTGTATCATGTCCTGGACAGGCAGAGTGGTAGGCACACCTTTTATTGGGATCATAAGTAGGATGTGCTGTGTTGGGATTCTGGGGATGAGCCCTTAATGTGATCAAATTCAATCTCAACAGGCGTTGTAAAGCTTGAAACAGCGACATGTTGAGCGGGGTGAATTGCCTCCTGGACTTGTCTGGCTGAAGCCGGTGAGGTTGGTGCTGAATTTGTGACACTAGAGCCATTTGAGGAGCTCTCCCTATCTCCTTGTCTCAAAGGTGGTTGGACGATGACTGGCTTTTTACCCTTAGACGTTTGTCCCAGTTGGTTACCCTGAAGCAGTTGGTTGATGAGAACTCCGAGCTCTTCTTGCTTTTGAGCTAAGCCTTGGATGATAGCCGCCTGCCCCAGCATCTGGGCTCTCATTGCATCCACTTCAGCTTGCAGATGTCTCAGCCGTTCGTCCTCAGCATTGTTCCTGACCAAAGTCTCCATGAGAAGTGTTCTCAGTTCCTCCTGCCCCTTGGATAAATTCAGGAGGATTTCCCCGTACCGAGTATCTTGAGTAAGAAGGTCCTGGTTATCTTGTTGGGAAGCCATTGCTGAAATAAACAGCGAGAGAGGTAAGTGACCTGCAACAAGGATACTTGTTATGCAATGATGTGTATGACATGCATGTAATGTTTTCAAGGACCTCGCAGGGTAAACAAGAAAATTGTTAGCATTTGAATCCGGTAGCTTGATTGAAGGAACTTCATGTTGTTGAGAGTCCTCCTTCCAAGGTCAAAGGCTCACCATATCCAGTGGGTCATAGCCCCTGACAACTTTGTATAGGGGAAACTTCTTCAAGTGTCAAAGCTCACCATATCAAGTGGGTCATAGCCCCTGACAATCTTGGCTAGAGGAAAATAAATCCTCTTTGCCCCCTGCTGGGATAGTTGATTCACCATGACCTGCATCACAAGCCCTTGAGATCCTTGAAATGGGTTAGGATGTATGCAATGGTATGATGTCATGCTGTGCATGGGGTAATGTAAGTGACCCTGTTGTAAGTCCCAATTAAGGACTGCAAACTAAAACCTGCAAGAAACTCAAGTAAAACCTGTCATGAGTCCCAATTAAGGACTAAAACAAAACCTGTAAGAAACTCGGTAAACCTTGTTATGAGTCCTAATTAAGGACTACAAACAAAACCTGCAAGAAGCTCAAGTGTCAGACAACAAGCATGCAAATAGTCAAGTACGAAGGCACACAAGTCACACAAAAGAGCCCTTAGAGTTTAGGCCAGCATGGGGTCTAGGTATTACCCTCTTGAAGTTGGTGGGTTCAACCTGTCCTATTAGAAGTAACCGGGTTCTAAGGGTCCCAATATCACGGGATTGCTTTCGTTGTTCATCGTTTCGATTTAGCCACTGAACTGGCGACCGAAATATTCCAGGAAAGCAACCCTCAATTGAGTGTAGTATCGAGTATCAACCAACCTCAGACTGCACCAAAGTCAGTTATCTCACTACCCTAAAGAGGCCAAGATAGTTCAATTAAGGTTCCTAAGGTCTGTTGATGCTTCATGACACCACGCGGAGGCCCCGTACTCTCCTTGACTGAACTCAAGGGTTACCGGTACACACCAAAGTGCCACATCAACGTAGCAGACTGTTTCAACCATGTCGGTATACCCCGCACAGTTCCCTCACAGCCTTGTTGCTACTTTCTAAGAAGGTATCCCCCAGATCCGGGTTAGGATCTATAGAACTCCCAAGCAACCCACAATAATAAAGCAAGCAAGGAAAGCAATTGAAAACACTGATCTTAGTCCTAAGGTACACCTCACTTTTAAGTAAATCCCCAGCAGAGTCGCCAGTTCTGTGATCGGTGGATCTGGAACTGACTGTTTAACGCTGGTTCGCGAAATGTCGCGGAAGCAAGAGTCGCCACCGTCTTTTATTTTCTCCAAATGGAAAGGACAAAAGCACAGAAAAATTCCTTATAGAGATTGCTCTCGGTTCGGGAGGTAGGTTATAGAAAGGGAAGGTGTTAGCACCCTTTCTATCCATGGTTATCCATGGGCTCTTAGATACTTGCTCACTTGTGTTTTCAAAATTGGTTTGTTTGCTTTTCAATTGTGGGTTTTAAAAAGTTTCTTTGAAAATTCCAGTTCGACTCTTGTATCGGTCCTCAAGAGTGTTTGAAAAATTTCTTTCGAAAGCTTTTTGAAAAGGTGTCGGTGTGAAAAGTATTTTTGAATTTGTTTCGAAATTTAGAGCAAGTATCAAGAGTCGTCTACCTACCCTAAGGAATTCGTCTGTGTAAATGTCCTTTAAAGTAGTGCCATCCCACCATTGAGAGGTAGGTAGCATCACCGTTGGAGGTGTTCGGGTCAATTCGAAGGTTCGGGACATGGTGATCACCAGAGTAATGGGAAGATACCTTAGAAGCTACCCTCATGCCAGGTTCCCGGATCATGAGGACTTACTAAGACATCCTCTACTCGACGATCACCTTTCGAGGCAAGGCAACAGTGAGGCGTACCCTAGGGGTGGTGTGTGATTTGTGTGTCGGATTCATTTATTTTTGTCTTGTCATGTCAAAGTGATCTATGCGTTTGTTTTTTATTTGTCATTCATTCTTGCACACATTTTATTAGCAGTTAAAAATTGCGAGAAATTAAAAGTTCTAAACTATTACAAAGGCGCGGGTCCACCTCGCCAAAATTAAAATCCAGGACCCGATTTGACAGAAAGTAAAGGAAAGTGCGAGAAATTAAGTTTACACGGCTTTGGGAGAAGTACATAAATAGTTAGAAGAAATAAATACGCGAATTGAATTAAAACTGGAAACGAGGGCGTTGGACCCTTTTTAATGAAATTAAATTAAATTGTTAAATTGATTAAATTAAAATGAGAAGAGATTGTTTTTTGAGATTTTTTGTATTTATGATTTTAATGAGAATTAAATGAAATTGAGAAATTAACCCTAATTGTAATTTTTTATTTATTAAGAAAAACACATTAAAATTAAACCTAAAATTAATCTAATTATTTACATGCAATTTGATTTATAAAAATAAATAATATTTAGTTATTAATAATGGTGAAAAAAGAATAAAAGTAATTAAACTAATTAAACCTAATTTCTACAAATTTTTAAGTAATGAAGAAAAGATTTTAAGATTAACCCTAGAGTAAAACTAATTAATTGGTGAAATTTTATTTACAAAAATATTAATTAAATAAAAATACTTATTTTTGTCTTTTTCTGATTTTTATATTGTTTTTATATTTTTATGAAAATAAACTAAATTAAAGAAATTAATTAAAAAAGAAATAATTGAATCAAAATAAAAAATGAAAAAATATAAAAGAAATTGCAAACCTAGGGGGGTCTGTCCACAGATTGGGAGGTAAAGTCCAGTAATCCAGGCCCATTAAGCTATGGCCTCATTTGACTTTGATTCTGGCATGTATGTGCGTTGACTACAGCACATCATAGGCTGTGAATCTTGACCATTGGATTGTGATTAGGGGATGCGTGGCATAGCTGGATCAGGGGTCGTATGGTGATCTTCAGGGTTGAATCTGCATGGGATTAGATTTATAGAAAAAATATTGAAAGAGAGTGGGGACCTGGGGTTCGAACCCAGGTCCCAGGGATTACCAGTATTACGCCTTACCAAATGCTCCAAACGCGGGTCTTGTTTATATAATATCAAACAAATAATATAAGAGAAACAAGGGTTAGTGGAACCTCCGCGCGCGAAAATTCAAACGTTCCAACCAGATAGTGCCACCTATCCTTCTTCTTCGTTTTGCCTTTTTTTCCTGAAACATGAAGAGGTTAGCGGGGGTTTTAAACCCCCCCAAAATATGCCATATCAAATAATAGCGAATAGGCCGTGGTAGCACATAAATTAGGCGCGAGGGTTGTTTTGTTTTCGTCCAAGCACGCTGAGTTCATTCATGGTATTATGGTGTTCCAATTTTTCCAAAATAGAGAAGCCCTAAATCAGAACCTCTGCAACCCTAAAATATAACAATGGAGTTTTTGCATATAGTGTATAAAAACTCAATCAAAGTATGTGGTTAGCTTCAGAATACATCACTTAGTATGAATCCATAAACAAAATGCCATGAGAATGCTTGAAAATCAAAACACGAATATGCATTTTATATGAAAATTTTTGATTTCTGTATACCGATTCAAGGCGTTAGAGTTAATGTTCTTGGTTGGAATAGTCTCCTAGTCACCTTGGCAAGCTAATGGAGTGGTTATTTGATCTTGAAAAGCCCTGTAACCTAGTTTTCAGTTTTGAGTTTTTTCAAAAAAAAATGCAAAAAGTGTTGATGAGGTTCCTGCGCAGCTGGGAGGTTATGGGCACGAGGGTTTGCATCAATATATACATGTGAATGATTAGGGTTAAGAAATTGATCAAAAGAATCCATGAATTGATGAAGAGATATTTGATTTTTATGGCATAAGTTTTCAAATCTTTTTCATGCAAACTTGGTTCAAATCATGTCCAATTATCAAGATTCTTTCCAAATCTGATTATACACAAAATCTTGAGACTATTTCATGCACAAAAGATTTAAAAAGTTAGGTTTAGTATTTTTCATATATTTTAATTAATTAAATGAATTATTAATCATTAAAAATCCAAATAAATAAATAAAAATGATGAAAAACTTCCCTTTGGGCCAAATGGTCGTGCACATGCCTTGGATAATGATTCTTGGAAGAAAAAGAGGCCCATTAGCATTTTTAAGACATTTGAAGCAATGTTGACTTTTCAAAATATCCAAAATTTCCCAACTTCCACAAGGCATAACTTGCTCAATTTTTAAGCTTTGCTCATGTTCTTGGACATTTTGGAAAGGTCTTGAAGTCCTCTAACCAATGCCTTTGGTCCCATGTCATTTTGATTTACCAATCTCATGTTATGGCCTTTGACTTAAAGTCCCTTTTTGTTGACTTTTGAAAATGACCTATAATGTTGAAATTGATAACTTTTTGTGAGAGCATTTCTTGGACTTGAAGTGTGAAGAGGAGTTGTAGGAAATGTCTTCATCTTCAAAATGAGCTTTGGATGAAATTTTTCTGATAATCCATGTGGAAGTTATGCCTTGGTCAAGTTACAGTTGACTTTTTCAACTGTCCAAATATGGAAACTTTTGCATCTTGATGATTTTTGAGCCAAGCTTTGAGAATCATGATCAAGAATTTGATCAAATGATGTTTGTGGCTTCAAAATGAGATGTTTACCAAAAATTTGAACTTTTGACTATCAAATGACCATTTTTCCCCTACAGTTGACTGTAGTGCAATTAGGGTTTTGACTGTGCAATTTTGTACTGTAAGTCTTGAAACTTGGTATGAGGATACTTGACCATATTTGTAGACATGTGAGACTTGATTAGACCCTTGGAAACTTCATTTTCTTTGTCAGAACCAAAACCCTAATTTTGACTGTTAGGAGGCCCTTGAACTGTGCAACCCTTGGGGAGATTTTTGAAGCTTTGACTTGGCAAATTTTGAAGAATATGGGAGGGAAAATTTTGGGGTACAACACACCCCTATAAATACAGAGGCCAGTGGCACATTACAAAGACAGGAAAATTACACGAAAATCATAGAACGAAAATTATACACACACAAAAATCTGCAGGTGAACAAAACATTGGAGAGACGCTGCCCAGAATTTTCCAAGCCAAAGCAGTCCCTCAGATCGAAGGTGCCCACACCCAGAAGCCCTCAAATCAAAAGTGCCTACATCCAGGAAGTGCCCAGATCGAAGGTTCCTACATCCAGGAAGCGCCCAAATTAAAAGTCCAATCTGTTGGTAAGAAAGGGTAAACTATCCAACCTCATATTTGCATAATACATTCATACTTGTTGTTACTTTCGATTTGCCATCCTAGATAAGATCAAAGGGCCTGGGTTTGGCATCCAGGTCATGTTTTTTTTGTTTGCTAACACTTGCTGCAGACATAGCCTGAAGGGACCCAGCAAGCGCAGGATCGAAGGGCCTGGGGTTCAATACCCAGGCCCTGCATTTTATTTCGCTCACATACTTTTGCAGGTATAACATCCTAGATCGAAGGAGAAACATTCTCTGGATCGAACCTATCAGCATGCTGGATCGAAGAAGGCATCTCATTCCTGGATCGAAAGCCATGACCTCCATGATCAAAAGACAGTCCTCTTCCCTGGATCGAAGGCCACTCACGCCTTACTGTCTGGCCCAATCGAAAGGACCAGGACCCTCTCTGGATCGAAGCAGTCCATTCCCTCCCTGGGTCGAAGCTCCTTTTTTCCTTGGATCGAAGGATCCCTCTTGCATTTTATTTTTGTTTTCCATAGACTTCTTTTTTTTATCTTTTTAATTAACCTAAAAATCAAAAACCACAAAAACATTAGGCTAGTTCTTTTTCTATTAAATTAACTTTGTTAATTAACCTTTAATTATCTTAACATTTTTTCCAAAAAAACTAAAATTAAATAGATTTAGATTATTTTCCCAAAATAAAATAAAACAACAAAAAGATTTCGTTCTTAGGATTTTTAGAGTTTATTTTCAGTTTGTGCGCATTTATTTTATTGTAATTGCCTACTGGGATGTAATAGCTTAACTAAGACCCTTTACTGCTTTTATTTCCCAAATTTTTGGACATGTAAATAATCCCCCTCCCTGAAAGCCTTGTAATAGCGTAGGATTTACAATTCCCGCACTTTAAACTCCTGTACATATATTAATTGCTTAGATGTATGCTAACTAGGATTGCATGACAAGATTAACTCTTAACATAAAATCAACAGTAGCTCACCATGACATGCAAGAATAAAATAACTGAAAATTGACAAACTTGCACATGCCACTCCTAGGGTATACCTCATTTGGTTGCCTCGAATGTGGTCATTAAGTATAGGATGTTTTAGAGGTCGTCCTTTTTGTCCCAAGATCATAAGTTGCCTCGAAATGGTTGCCTCGATAAAAATAATCTAAGACATTAGGATTACCACTAAAGTGTCCTAACGTTGCTTTAGTGACCACAAGTCCCTTAAATCGAATTGACCCGAAAAAACTCCAACGACGGTGCTACCTACTCCTCAATAGTGGGATAGCACTGTCTAAAGGACAGTTGCACAGTTTAATTCCTTTTCGAGTAGGTAGATGTTCTTAAGTACTTGCTCTCTTTTAAAACAAAACAAAAACTTTTCGCACTTACACTTTCATCAAAAACGAAACTCTTTTCAAAACCCACAATCACAAAGAAAAGCAAACCTTTTGAAAACATAGTGAGCAAGTACCTAAGAGCCCGTGGATAACCACAGATAGATAGGGTGCTAACACCTTCCCTTTCTATAATCTACCTCCCGAACCCGAGAAACATCTCGAAAAGGAATTTTTCTGTGCTTTTGTCCTTTCCCTTGTTGGATAAAATAAAAGATGGTGGCGACTCTTGCTTACCGCGACACTTTGCAAAAACAAACGCAAACGCGAACCAACATATTAAAAAACAGTCAGTTCTCGTTCCCACCGATCACACATATGACCATACGAATCAGGACATAACTGAACGCCGTCCAGTGGCAGGGGCTGTCATAATCTCTAAGCCTGCACCTACTCAACAAAGGAACAATTAGTCTAGAACAGAAAGGCCAGTAAGACAGTTTACTCGAATAAATATGACGATGTCTCAAGTCTTTCCGCATTTGTTGAAATCTAATCTGGTAACCTTGCGGGAATCTCCAAAGAATCCCAACACTGCTTCTCTCCATTATAACCCAAATGCTCATTTTTCTTACCATTCAGAAAGTCCAGGTCATGATACAAACGACTGATGTGCTTTGAAAAATAAGGTGCAAGACCTTCTCGAGGCAGAGGAAATTGAATTTGACGCTCCTGAGATCCCAAATGTTATCACCGCTCCTATGCCCAAGCACAATCGTGGTGTTAACGTTGTTGAACATGATGTGTTTGTTACCATTGTTGATGAACTTGTTACTCCCGTCCTAACCGTCAAAAGGAACCTGTTGAAGGCCGGTTTATTTCCGGGCTATGGCGAAGGCTGCCACCTCTGTTTATCTCTACCAACTGGTTGTCATTTATTGAAGGAAGGTGTCCAACGCCTGATGGATGACAAAGAGATTTTGTTTGAAAAGACTCCCGTTCCAACCATTTCTTATAAGTATGTTTCAATAATAACCATTTCCACCAATCCTGCCAGGGTCTCCCCCAAAAGACCCGTTAGGATTACATCTGTTTCGAAGGTGACTCCACTGATAATTACTATGCCAGAGCCAATCCCGTACTCCTTAGACAAAACTGTTCCCTGGAACTATAGGGGTGACGTCTACTACCACGACGTCAAGAAAGAATGGTTGTCTATTGAAGACCCAGTTTTTGAGAAGGCTGACCCCGACATTGGCAACATTGTGGGAACCAGCAAAGTAACCAAAAGTGGAAGAGTGTTCTCCCTTGAGATTGCTCCTTCGAAAGCTATTACCGATCCTGTGATCATTCCTGCTTTTGTTCCTACTGATATTACTACTACAGTTCCTGTGATTACCCCTGCTGAAACCCCTATCACCGAGTCGACCGAGACTCGGGGCAAAGACATTTTGGTTGAGCCTGTCCGGATGAAGGTGCAGTCAGTATCTATCCCAGAGGCTTCCAAGAAAGAGATGAAAGAAATTTTGAAAATTATAAAGAGAAGCGACTACAATGTAGTCGAGCAACTAAGAAAGACCCCTTCAAACATTTTTATGTTGGCTTTACTGTTGTGCTCCGAAGCTCATGCGAAGGCCTTGGTGAAATTTCTTAAAACTGCCCATGTGGCACAGGAAACCTCTGCTGACCAATTCGAAGATTGTGTGGCTAGTTTGACAGTTGATAACGGTTTGGGCTTTTCTGATGCTGATCTGACACCTAGAGGGAGGAAACACAATGAGGCATTGCATGTCTCTGTCGAATGCAGGGGCACTACTTTGGCCCATGTCCTGGTAGATACTGGTTCATCATTGAATGTGCTGCCTAAGGAGGCTCTGGATAAACTAGACTGTGAAGGTCTAACTTTAAAACCAAGCAATATAGTGGTAAGGGCCTTCAATGGTTCGAAAAGAATGGTGCACGGGGAGGTGGACATCCCCATCAAAGTTGGAACTCAGACCTTCGATTCAACTTTCTATGTGATGGATATTCGCTCTTCCTATTCTTGTTTATTGGGACGACCTTGGATTCATGACGCTGGTGCCGTCACCTCTTCATTACATCAGATGTTGAAGTACCCAATCAAGGGAAAAATCATCACTGTCCATGGAGAGGAGGAATATATGGTCAGTCACCTAAACTCCTTCAGGTATGTGAAAATGGATGGTGAATTCATTGAAACTCCGTGTCAGCATTTCGAGGAAGTCCCACAAACAGTTCTGGCAACCAAGATTGTTTCCAAAGTCCCGAAGATTACCAGACTTCCGCTGAAGATGGCTTCTCTAAAAGATTCCAAGGCAGTAGTCGAAGAAGTTGGGTGTACCATTTGGGGCCAACTCCTGGATATTCCCTACAAATATGACAAATTTGGTTTGGGTTTTACTTTAGGAGCCCATAAATCTGTTCGTCGTGCTCGTGCCGGGGGACCACCTTTGCGGATCAGCAATCATGGAGTCAACGCAGTGGAAGATAGTGATTACAGCTGTGACCTGGAAGAATGGATTTTTCTAACTATCAACGGTGGACTCAACAATTGGGAAGCCAAAGAATTTGTCCCTATTACTTTTATCCAATAGTAATTGTCTTTAAAGTTTTGTCGGGCTTGTAATAATTAAACAATTTAGATTTAAAGCCTTGTGTCTTACCCGAGGCACAATGGTCCATTTGTGAGGGTTGTTACTTCATTTTCATATGTCATCAATAAATGATGGACGTTTTTGCATGCAAATTTTATGCTCTTTGTTATTCTTTTTCTACATTTTTATTTTTTCAAAGATAGCTATGCTCTTACACACACTCACATATCAAAATGCAGATCCACATCCACTCAGGATCCCATGGATAATGATTCTACTATGGCCTATTGTGACTTTGAAAATCTGATCTACCAAGTCGAAGATGAAGGTAAGGAAGATTGTGAGGTGCCAGGGGAACTAGCCGGGTTACTACAACAAGAATAAAGGACCATACAACCCCACGAAGAACCGGTTGACACAGTTAACTTAGGTACCGAAGAGGACAAGAAAGAAGTCAAGGTAGGTGCTAATCTGGAACCTAGTGTCAAGAAGCACTTAACTCAGTTACTACATGACTATGTTGAGCTCTTTTTCTGGTCATACAAAGACATGCCAGGACTTGACGTTGATATTATGGTCCATTATCTGCCGACAAAAGAAGATTTCCCTCTGGTAAAATAGAAAGTCCATCGCATGCGGCCAGAAATGTCAGAGAAGATCAGGACTGAAGTCATGAAGCAGTTCAACGTCGGATTCTTAGCCGTTAACTCCTATCCACAATGGACCGCCAATGTTGTTCCAGTGCCTAAAATGGACGGTAAAGTACACATGTGTGTGGATTACAGAAATTTGAATAGGGCAAACCCTAAGGATGATTTCCCGCTTCCCCATATCGATATTCTGGTTGACAACACCGCACAGTATAAAGTATTCTCCTTCATGGATGGTTTCTCCGGGTACAATCAAATCAAAATGGCACTTGAGGACATGGAGAAAATGACCTTTGTCACACAGTGGGGCACGTTCTATTACAAAGTTATGCCATTTGGGCTGAAGAACGTCAGGGCAACTTATCAGCGCGCCATGGTAGCCCTGTTTCATGATATGATCCATCACAAGATCGAGGTCTACGTGGATGACATGATAGCCAGATCTCAAACTGAAGAGGAACACCTTGACCATTTGCAGAAACTGTTTGAAAGACTGAAGAAATACAAACTAAGGTTGAACCTGAGTAAATGCACATTTGGAGTGAGGTCCGGTAAACTCATAGGCTTCATTGTCAGCGATAAAGGTATCGATATGGACCCTGTAAAGGTAAAATAAATACAAGAGATGCCAACTCCTCGCACCGAGAAGTAAGTCAGAGGATTCTTAGGACGACTAAACTACATCGCCAGATTCATTTCTCACCTAACCGCTACTTGTGAACCAATCTTCAATTTACTGAAGAAAGATCAAGAATTGGATTGGAATGACGATTTCCAGGCTTCCTTCAAAAGGATCAAAGAGTACCTTCAAGAGCCTCGTGTTTTGATGCCTCCAGTCGAGGGGAGACCTTTGATCATGTATCTAACTGTCTTGGAAAATTCAATGGGGTGTGTGTTGGGGAAGCACAATGAGTCTGGCTGAAAAGAGCATGCAATATGCTACCTGAGCAAAAAGTTTACTGACTGTGAAACAAGATATTCACTGCTTGAGAAAACTTGATGTGCTCTAGACTGGGCTGCTCGCCAGCTAAGAAAATATATGTTTACCCATACTACCTTATTGATATCCAAGATTTATCTAATTAAATACATACTCGAGAATCCCACCCTCTCTGGAAGAATAGCAAGATGGCAGATGATCTTGACAGAATACAACATTCAATACACTACCCAAAAAGCAATAAAAGGAACTGTGCTAGCCGATCACCTTGCTCATCAGGTTGTGAATGACTACCAGTCCATGAAATTCGAGTTTCCAGATGAAGACATCATGTTGGTAAACAATTGTGAAGAACTCAGACCATATGACGGACCTGAACAAGGATCCCGATGGACCTTGGTTTTTGATGGAGCTTCCAATGCGCTCGGCAATGGCATAGGCGCTGTTATCATATCCCCTGAAGGATGTCATACTCCCTTCACTGCAAGACTTTGTTTCGATTGTACCAATAATATGGCGGAATATGAAGCGTGTATTATAGGTCTCAAAGCCGCCATAGATTTGGGAATCAATTCCTTAAAGGTATTTGGAGATTCAGCCTTAGCCATCAGTCAAATCAAAGGAGAATGGGACACGAAGCACCCTAATCTCATCCCTTACACAGAACATGTGTTGATATTAATCCCACATTTTGAGGAAATTACCTTTGAGCATTTTCCATGAGAGGAAAATCAACAAGCGGGCGCGCTAGCCACTATGTCATCCATGTTTAAAATTAGGTGGGATAATGAGGCTCTCCAGATAACCATTGAGCGGATGGATGAACCAACTTACTGTCACGAGATTGATGCTAAAGAAGTAGTGGACAAGCCTTGGTTCCGAGGCCTAAGAGTATCCAGAGGGAGCTTCAGTCATTGATAATAAGTTCTTGAGAAGATTTTCTGCTAAATTCTTCCTCAGTAACAGAATCCTCTATAAACGCAACCACGACTCTACTCTGCTTCGTTGCATAGACCAGAGTGAGGCATAAAAGATCTTGGCTGATTTACACGAAGGTACCTTTGGCACTCATTCTAGTGGGCACACGATGGCTAAAAGGATCCTACGGGTAGGATACTACTGGTCCACCATGGAAGCAGATTGTTATCAATATTCACGAACTTGTCACAAGTGCCAGATCTAAGCTGACAAAGTACATGTGCCTCCGGTTCCCCTAAACGTCCTGACTGCTCCTTGGCCCTTTGCAATGTGGGGCATTGACATAATTGGAGATATCAAACCCACAGGTTCTAATGGACACCGCTTCATATTGGTTGCCATTGATTACTTCATAAAGTGGGTCGAGGCAGCTTCATTCGCTTCTGTTACCAAGAACATTGTGGCCCAATTCATCAAACAGAATCTCATATGTCGGCACGGTATCCCAGAAAGAATCATCACAGATAATGGTACCAATCTCAACAATACTATGATTACCGCACTACGCGTGCAATTCAAGATCCAGCACCACAACTCTTCTCCTTATCGGCCGAAGATGAATGTCGCTGTAGAAGACGCAAATAATAACATCAAGAAGATCGTACAAAAAATGACAGTGACCTACAAGGACTGGCATAAGATGTTGTCATTTTCTCTCCATGGTTACCGTACCACGACGCGCACGTCAACAGGGGCAACTCCTTTCTCTTTGGTATATGGTATGGAAGTTGACCTACTAATTGAAGTCCAAATACCTTATCTGAGAATCATAAAAGATGCATGGTTGAATGAAGATGAATGGATTCAAACTCAACTTGACCAGTTGAACTTGGTTGATGAGAAGAGGCTTGCAGCTGTCTATGATGGTCAGATGTACCAAAAACGTATGAGCAAAGCTTTTAACAAGATGGTCAGACGTCAGGTATATCGGGTTGGTGACTTGGTATTCAAGCGTATCATATTTCCATAAGGTGATCCCATGGGAAAATGGACTCCTACATACGAAGGACCATTTGTGATCAAAAACATATTCTCTGGTGGAGCAATGATCTTAACCACTATGGATGGTGACGACCTTCTGCACCCTGTAAACGCGGACATAGTTAAAAGATACTACACATAAATAAAGACCTGCTAGGTTGACTGCCCCAGGAAAAAATTACGGCATCCCGACGAACCAAAAGGGTTCGAGCAAAAATTAGGGATAAAATACAAAAAATATGTACACCCGGCAAGCTGAAAACCTGAAAGGGCGGCTTGGGCAAAAAAGGGTATCCCGGTGGACCGAAAACTCAAAATGGCTGTCCAGGCAAAAGTTATGGATTGAAAGCGTATGAATATTTCACATTGGATCATCTTACAGATAACCTTCAGTATCAACAGAAAAACTCAAACAGTTCTAATCAATCCAATAAGTTTCGGACAAAGCAGCAGGGGGATGAGACGCTCAAAGACACGAAGGCTATAGCATAGTGGGAACCCCATGGGATTATTTCACATAGCTATCTTTTCTTTGTATCAGTTTTCATTTTCTACGAAGACATTCTCTTACTAGGATGTTTGTCTCTTTCTACAAAAATACTTATTCAAGTTAATACAAAGATATTCCTTTAAAAGTGAAAAACTATCTGTTTCTTTTATTTCCCTGTTTTGTTTGCAAAAATGTCCAATGATTATTTTTTGAACATATGCATTTAAACGTGGTTATTGTTTACAAATGAGCACAAGAAAGAAGGAACAGAAAACAGAAAGACAATTACTAATGGCTTTAAGAAATAGGATAATATCTATAGGCCATTCCATAAAATCCCCGTAGGTACTTTCTCCAGCAAGAGAGGAAGCAAGGACATCCTACTACAGGATCACTAACGTATCTCCAGTATGCAGCCTAATGGTATCAGGTACTCTCACATTCCCGACGGAGTAAAACTTCCAGTTACCATTCCAAAGATTCCCCAGTGAAAGTCGCCCAATTTCTCAAGATTCCCCAATAGGATTTCACGAAGTCCACAAGCAATGCACGAAGTTTCCCTTCCCCAGCAGAGTTTATTTCTATAATTATGGAAACCCATCCATCAACACTTTAATTTTAACAAAATATGAAGAGTTACACCCCACATCCCCAGCAACAGTCAGGGATTTATTTTCCCTAGTCCAGCAACACTACAGCAGAATAATTAATACGTTCATACATTGCATTCATACATCATAGCATTGACAACACAAATTCATATAGCGCAATCTCATGCCATGCATTTCATACATCATGGCATCGCATACAACTAACTCTTCACCTTTTCAGGAAAGATCAATCAACAGGAAATTATCATCAACAAATTTCTGACAGGACAACTATTTGTAGACAAATCAATTACAGATCAATTCCCGAAAAAGGACTGACATCTTCTCTGGTTCAGATAAATCGCTCCAAGATTTTTTTCTGATTCTTCTCTAGACCCCTGCTGGTTCAGTTTAAATCTCTCAATGGTTTACTCTGATTCTTTCCCGCAAACGTCTTCTCTGGTGCAGATAAATCGCTCCTAGATTTATTCTGATTCTTCTCTAGAACCCTGTTGGTTCGGTTTTAAACCTCTCAATGGTTTATCCTGATTCTTTCCTGCAGACATCTTCTATAGTTCAGATAAATCACTCCAAGATTTATTCTGATTCTTTTCCAGACTCCGGCTGGTTCAGTTTAAATCTCTCAACGGTTTATTCTGATTCTTTCCCGCAGAAATCTTCTCTAGTTCAGATAAGTCGCTTCAAGATTTATCCTGATTCTTTCCCGCAGACATCTTCTCTAGTTTAGATAAATCGCTCCAAGGTTTATTTTGATTCTTTTCCAGACTCCTGCCGGTTCAGTTTAAATCTCTCAATGGTTTATTATGATTCTTTCCCGCATATATCTTCTGTGGTTTAGATAAATTGCTCCAAGTTTTATTCTGATTATTTTCTATACTCATGCCGGTTCAGTTTAAATCTCTCAACGATTTATTATGATTCTTTCCCTCAAATATCTTCTCTAGTTCATATAAGTCGCCTCAAGATTTATTATGATTCTTCTCTAGACCCATGCTGGTTTAGTTTAAATCTCTCAACGGTTTATTCTGATTCTTTCTCGCAGACATATTCTCTAGTTCAGATAAATCGCTTTAAGATTTATTCTGATTCTTCTCCATACCCCTGCTAGTTAAGTTTAAATATCTCAACGGTTTATCCTAATTCTTTCCTAGTAGACGCTTTCTCTGGTTCAGATAAATCGCTCAAAGATCTATTCTGATTCTCCCCAGTTAAAGAATACCCAAGACCTCTTTTGGTTCAGTTTAAACCTCTCAACGGTTTATCCTGATACTTTCCAAATAGACATTCTCTCTGGATAAGATAAATCACTCCAAGATTTATTCTGATTATTTCCAGTCAAACAATATTCAAGACCTCCGCTAGTTTTAGTTTAAATCGACCAAAGGTTCATTCTGATTCTTTTCCAGTTGAAGTCAAGTTCAAATTTAGTCTAATTTCTATCAACAATCACCTTTTGATGGAATATTTAAACACATTCCCTACACAACTAACCAACACACCATCGAGTGCAAATTTCTGAGCACTCTAGTGTTCAATCATCTTCCACTTTCAAGCTACGAACGACAAACATGTCGATCTCACTTTTCAAGTTTAAGAAGATTGAACAGGGGCAACTGTTGTACCCCAAAATTTGCCCTCTCATTTCTCAAAGGATCCTCGTAGACTCTCAGGCTTTCTTCTAACAAGTTTCAAGTCTTAGACTACAATTTCCCAAGAAAGACATTCACAAGGACAAAATAGGCAAAATTAGGGTTATCATTGAGAATGATCGAACTTTGATTTTTGACCTAATACTTGGCTTATTGGTTGGAAGCATGATCTCAAGGATCAGAGCACGTCATTTTTACCTAATTGCACATTTCAATTCACCTCCTAAGATCAGTGGATTGATAGACAAAATTCAGTTAACTGGTGGGAAAAGCCAATTGTACACTAAAAAGTCAAACTTTGACTTTTTGACCAAAGTTGAATCCCAAAAATCATATTTCATCAAGACATCCAAAATATGAAATTTGATCATCAAAAATCAAGAAAGTCAAAAATCCAACTTTTGCAAGACTTGGAAATTTTTCTAACTTAAAGTTCATTGCTTAATGATATTTTGTCACTACAATTCAAAATAGTTCAAGATGTTATAAATAATTCAAGTTATCACAAAGTTACATTTTTGCAAGTTTACAAACCCTCAACTAGGTATTGCTTGGACTTTTCCCTTTGACTCAAAACCTTTCCATAATGCTTTGTCTTTGATATAATGTGCATAAATTCCTCCACAAACCAAACTTGTTTCATGCTGCAAACTACTGTCTAAGTTATTGTTGAACAAAAAATGATATGCTACTTCTATGCATTGCCACAACACTCCAAAAACCTGTTCATTTGCTTTCCTACAAAACCTTGTGCTATGTTGCACCACAAACCTGTCACAAAACCTGTATATGCTTCCCTATACAGTCCAAAAAAAACCAGTCCAAAACTGCTCTATGCAGTCTGCTCCAACCTGCATCATAACAGCCACAATATTTCACCAAAATGTCAAAAGAAAATTGTGTGGAAAAAGCATTAAATAAGTAGGCAAAAATAGTTCAAAACAACATATTTTGTTCCCCTCCTAAACCTCAGCGAAGGGGCTATAAAAGGGACTGATTCATAAGACATAGGGAGGATTTTTTGGAGAGAGAAAAAGAGAGAAAAGAAAAAATAGAATTTTTATTAAAACCAGCTCATACATAAAACCCAGTTGATCAATGAAAGCTCTATTGATCTTCAACTCTGTTGGGACTCATCAAAACAGAAAAGATCCACAACCCACTATTATACAATCTTGCAAACCCCCCTATAAATCCTCAAAAACATTTCATATCATATAGATAATGCTCAAGCTCAAGAATAGTTTCTATAGTGCTCTTATTCTCAATATTATAAACACAAGGCAGTACTACATTAACTTGACTATTTGGAGTTGGTTCAGCAACCTTCAACACAAAGGGAAGTCTAGCAGCTTCCAGGAGTTTCATTAAAGTCCACACAACATCTTGAAGGGTTTCAGACTCAAAACCTAAATCGCAGTTGCAAGGTAAGTCATCTCAACCTTACATTTTCCATACATTATTTTTGGTTTATTTCTGAAGATAAGATGAAGTAATCACTACTCTTGAAGTTAATCATTTCCTTACTGTTCATTTTTATCATTTATATGTTGAAAACTGACTGATACATGTAAAAGAATGGTGATAGAGGAAAAAAATTGTAACATGGGTCGACACATACCCACATGGGTCGACTCATTCTAAGTGAAAAAAGCAGGGTATGAGTCGACACATGGTCGTATGCATCGACTCATATTGTTATCCAGGGCCTAAAACAGAAAGATGGAAGGTGCATGAGTTGACACAAAACGCGTATGTGTCGACAAAAGAAAGAAATTAGTCGACACATCCCATTATGTGTCGACTCATACTGGGTTGATTTAGTTTGGAAGGGGCAAGGAAAATTATGTGTCAATGCATAATAGCATGTGTCGACACATAATAGTTCAAAATTCAGTTTTTCCTTCTTTTTATATTGTTTCTGTATTATATATATATATATATATATATATATATATATATATATATATATATATATATATATATATATATATATATATATATATATATATATATATATATATATATATATATACTCCATTATTGTCCACTTATTCGATATGGTTGTAATAATTAGACACCAATTTCATCCCCATTTGCAAATTGTATCCCCATCCCCCTGATGATGTAATAGCGTAGGATTTTAATTTACGCAAGTTTACCGCTTTTCATGTAATTGCTTGTAAGATAGGGTATGTTTGGAAAAATGAAGATAACAAATAGATAACCCCTAATCAAAGAACAACTTAACTTGAATCAAAAACACTTTCACATGTGCACCTCTAGGGTAACCTCGCTTGTTGCCTCGGAAAAACAGTCATGTCCCTCGAATATTGGACGCTTTAGAAAAGACCCTTCGATAAAAAAAGATCGTAGTCCCTCAATGTTGCCTTCGGTAAAACGATCTAGTACCATACGAAAAATTACTAAAGTTTCTCACAAGTTGCCTTCTATGACTGTACAGTTGACCCGCGCCTGTACCTTTACATCCAACGATGGGGCTTCTTACCAAACCAATGGTAAGATAGCCACATCTAAAGGAGGAGGAAAACAATATCTAAGACCTTTTGAGCAGGTAGATTTGCTCCTAGTTGCCTCGCTTTCTCATAATAAAAAATCATATTTACACCAACACGTTCATCTTGAAATATTTTCAAAAGACAAACACTTTGTACGTGTTCTTATAGAAACGAGAGCCATTACAAAGAAGACACATTTTTAAAATCACTTTCAAAAGCACATTCCACAAACACATCTTTGAACTATTTTAGAAACAAAACTCTGTACGCGTTCTTATAGAAATGAGAACCATTACAAAGACATTTTCAAAATACTTCCAAAACCCACACCACAAGCACATTCAAACAAAAGCAAGTGATCTAGCAAGCAACTAAGAGCCCGTAGATAACTACGGATGAAAAGGGTGCTAATACCTCCCCTTTTCATAATCTACCCCCCGAACTCTAGAAAACATATCTAAAGGTCTTTCCTATTCTTTTCAGCCTTTCCTTTTGGATAAAAGTAAAGTCGATGGAGACTATTGCTATCCGCACAATTACGATCAAACGCAAAACACCCAGGTCAGTTCTCCCACCGTGTTACAATTGTGATCTACCAACTTTCACTGAAGGTAGATAGGTAAATATATCATAACATCGTCGTTCACTGACGATGAACTACTAACGTTCATTGAAGGTAGCAAACAGATAACAAGTTTTTTTTCCAAAATTTCGGTGTTTCACCTAGAACGGGTCTCAACTTCTTCTTTAACCAAGGCATTATTCCTGGAAAGGGTAATATATAAGTTGTCTCAAATAAAGAGACTACCACTTGTAAAGATTTCACAACTAACTGTCTCCGCGATATTGAAAATACTTTCCATCCACCGGCATAATTTGATAACAAACTGCAAACTATCCACTCATAGAGAAGATAGCAAAAAAAGTAACGTCGACTTTTACGGGGAAGTATAGGTTGCTCAAATAAAGAGACCTGCTAATTGCTGTCATGGAGGATTGTAAAAATGACTCTCTGGGGAGAACAATATGGCTTCCTGGGGAAAGAAATATGACTTCCTGAGGATATGCCGATATATTTCTACTGAGGAGATAAAGTCTTCTTGTGCAAAATAAATGCACATTCTCAAACCAAGGCTCGAAGCTTGCAGATATCATAAGTAATAATATTGCTAAGGATCAAAGATTCAAACCAGAAATAAATTGGGATGGAACCGTCAACCATAATACATCCTTTGAGAAATATACTCAAGAGGGAAACCCAAATCATCAGATAAAGAGCTTGTACATGAAGGTTAAAGAAAAAATCTTCCACGAGGGATAACTCAGTGGGGAAATTGAAAGAATATACACTTTCTGCTTAAGGCCGACACTCTATTGGAGAGAGAACAACACAACTCTGCAGAACATGGTAATATGTCAACAAAATATTAACGAATGTGAATGAGCAATGATTTGCTAATTTTAATTATGCATGACATATGTATAAATATATGAGTATTATCATGTATATGCTGACAAAGCAGACATATAACACTAGGATAAACAAGCAAAGCCAACTAGAGCACTAACAACACTCGGTTAAATCACATCCAAGATGAACATTCCATAAGAAATTAAGCACCAACTGAGGAAGCCAAATCCTATTTCGTGGCTTAACTTCACCGGGGAGGAACATAATCCAGAAGTAAACAAATCATCGCGACAAAACAGTAGAGATACAGGGGTATCACATCCTCCTCCAGGCTCCATTGGGGAATAGCACTCAGACTTCAAAGGGGAAACAAATGCTTTCACGGTCCTCACTTCTATTGGGGATTGTAATACTGATTTCAAATAAGGAAGACAGACACCATATCAACAAAACATCGGCTGAGGATTTCAAGTTGACTTCATTGGGGAAACATCATACAGACTTCACAAGGGGGAAGATAATTCCTCATCATCGAGATATCAACTGGGGACCTCGTGTTGACTCCATTGGAGAGTTCAACAACACATCAAAGAGAGGAAACCAAGATACGTTCTTCAACATGGATGGTAAGTATTGCGCCAACATCTCTGGGGAAAAAGTATGAAACCTCATGGGGATAAAAACTTGGGGAGTTAAGAAGTCAAACATTACAGCAAGAAATCAATCTTATGTGGATTTTAAATCAAACCCAGCACCTGGCAGTTGAAAACCCAAAAAACTGAAAAATGCCTCAACACTTCTTAAATAAAACATTGCCCTTTCCTGAATATCCGACAATCAAACAAAATGCATGTATCGCTGAAAGGAGATGCTTCACAAATTAGTCAAATCTCAGCATGCACAGGGAGAAAATTCTTCTATCAAATAAGCGAGGCCTTCACTGTGAAATCTCGGATTGAGTCTTTATATCATACAAACCTATTCCAACAAAAGATGCCCTGGGATAAATTTCCTGGGGAATCAAGAAGTCAACATATAGAAATAGGTCAAACTCATGGGAATTTTAAATCAAACCCAGCACTTGGTGGGTGAAAGCCCAAAGGGTTGACAACTGTCTCAACACTTCTTCGAAAATATACTGCCATGGTCTAGCTGCTTGGGAAATAAATACCAACAATAATGCCAATACTGCAGAAAGAGTGACATTTTGCAAATAGTTCCATCCCAGCACACCAAGGGAACAAGTCCTTTCGTCATATGAGAGAAGACTTCGCTGGGGAATCCGGAATAGAGCCCTCAGACTATGCAAACCCAAAGAATCAGAAAATGAACCAACACTTGACTGGGGACCAATGGTATCACAAACCCAATACCGCACCTTACGCCAATTGGTATCATCCTCAATATACAATAAACACGCGCATACCAGCGAAAACAACCTGAGAAAACCTTCCCGGGGAAAACTAAATTTCTTAAAATTATGGGAGTTCGTCCATTCCTGGGATCACCATCTTTGTTTTCCTCTTGAATCACGAAATCTAAAGTAAAAGCAAGTTGTAAATTCCTTTTGAAAAATAATTTTTTATTTAATCTTTTTTCTTTGAAAATTATCATCAATAATAAATGGAGTCTTTGCAAGCTGAATAAAAATAAGAACTACAAAGAATTGGGTAAAAGCTCAAATTTTATTGATAGAATGGTAGTCTGCGAATGGCGAGACTCCACAGATGATTACAAAGTTTGGAAAATGGTAATATATAATGAAAAGATACATTGAGATACAATGACCACTATTCCCTCTAACAACTTTGAAATCCTGAGCAGCAGCTTCTGTTGAAGCATGGTAAGGATCCAAGAAGATTGTTTCTTCAATGATCAAGTCTTGTCTGATGCAGTTACTTGCCAAGAAAGTCCCTAACTGTTGCCTAAGCTGCCCTTGCGGATTTTCAACTTAGAGGGAATCTTTATTCTGTTTATGTCTCTAATTTTTGCCTAGACCGCCCTTTCTGGTTTTCGGCCTACCGAGACGCTCTTTTTTTCCTAAGCCGCCCTTTCGGGTTTTCGACTTAGCGAGTTGTTCTTTTATTTCTTTAGGTGAAGTATTTCTTGATTGCATCAGCATTCATGGGACGTGGGAACTCCTCTCCATCCATAGTTTCGAGAATTAATGCACCGCCAGAGAAGGCTTTCTTGACAACATATGGGCCTTCAATATTGGGAGTCCACTTGCCCCTATAATCAGCGTTAAAAGACATGATCTTTCTGATCACGAGGTCATCTTCTCTAAATTCACGAGGTCTGGCCTTCTTATCAAAAGCTTTCTTCATTCTCTTTTGATATAACTTCCCATGACACAAAGTCGTCATTCTCTTCTATTCAATTAAATTCAATTGGTCAAACCTGTTCTGGACCCATTCAGCCTCTGACAACTTGGTTTCCATTATCACACGGAAAGAGGGAATCTCAACCCCGATTGGGAACACTGCTTCCATTCCATACACAAGGGAGAACGAGGTTGCTCATGTTGAAGTGCAGACAGATGTCTGATATCCACGTAAAGAAAAAGGGAGTATTTCATGCCAATCTTTATAAGTAACAACCATCTTCTGGATGATCTTCTTGATATTCTTATTAGCAGCTTCAACATCCCCATTCATCTTCGGCCTATACGGAGATGAGCTGTGATGGACAATCTTGAATTCTTCACAAAGTTCTGTCATCATTTTGTTGTTCAGATTCGAGCCATTGTCGGTGATAATTCTGCTCGGCACACCATACCTAAATATGGGATTATTCTTAATGAAGTGCACACAACTTGCTTAGTAACATTAGCATATGAAGCAGCTTCCACCCATTTGGTGAAGTAATCAATTGCTACCAAGATAAAATAGTGTCCATTCGAAGATTTGGGTTATATCATCCCAATCATGTCAATACCCCACATAGAGAAAGGCCACAGGGAGGAAATAACATTTAGAAGTGTCAGAGGCACATGAATCTTGTCCGCAAAAGTTTAGCCGCCCAATAACATTTAGAAGTGTCAGAGTAAGATTCAATTATCAGCCAATAGTAACCTGCCCTTAACATCTTTTTAGCCATCGAATATCCATTGGCATGAGTGCCAAATGAACCTTCATGAATCTCATGCATCAACATGTCTGCTTCGTGTCTATCCACGCATCTGAGCAAGACCATGTCATAATTTATCTTGTACAACACATTTTCACTTATGAAGAAGTCGTCCGTCAATCTTCTCAATGTCTTTCTATCTTTATTCGATGCACCAATCGGGTATTCCTGATTCTGGAGAAAATGCTTGATATCATAATACCAAGGTTTCTCAACTGCTACCTCCTCTGTTGTAAATAGATGAGCAGGCCTATCCAGTCGTCGAACTATAATTCGAGGTATATCATTCCAAGTATTCACTTGATATATAGAAGCCAGAGTTTCCAGAGCATCCTCCATTTGATTTTTATCTCTGGGGATGTGATGGAATTAAACTTTATTAATGAAGGGTAACAATCTTCTAACATAATCTTTGTAAGGGATCAAGCCGGGGTGACGAGTATCCCACTCTCCTTTAAGCTGATTTATTACCAAAGCTGAATCTCCATACACATCTAGAATTTTAATTCTGAGATCAATAGCCTCCTCGAGACCCATGATACAAGCCTCATATTCTGCTATATTATTAGTACAATCAAATGTTAACCTTGCAGTAAAAGGAATGTGTGATCCATGTGGGCTGACAATCACAACACCAACTCCTTTACCATAAGCATTCACAGCTCCATGAAATATAATACTCCAGCGAAATTCAGGATCAGGACCTTCCTCAGGCAATGGTTCATCACAATCTTTCACTTTCAGAAACATCACATCCTCATCGGGGAAATCATACATCATAGACTGATAATCATCAACTGGTTGGTGAGCAAGATAATCTGCCAATACGCTGGTTTTAATAGCTTTTTGAGTGTGGTATTCGATGTCATATTTAGATAACAACATTTGCCAGCAGGCAATTCTCCCAGTAAGAGTAGGCTTTTCAAAAATTTACTTGATTGGATCCATTTTGGAGATCAACCAAGTAGTGTGATTCAACATATACTGCCACAAATGCTTTGCCGCCCAGGCCAAAGCACAACATGTCTTTTCCAGCATGGAATACCGCAATTCACAACCAGTAAACTTTTTACTGAGATAATAAATGGCATACTCTTTCTTCCTTGTTTCATCTTGTTGTCCCGAAATATAGCCCATCGAATTATCTAACACTGTCAGATACATAATCAATGGTCTTCCTTCAACATGAGGTAGCAAGATAGGAGGTTGAAGAAGATATTATTTAATACTTTCAAATTCCCTTTGGCAGTTATCCGTCCATACACAACCTTGATCTTTCTTCAACAACTTAAAGATTGGTTCACACGTTGTAGTCATGTGGGAAATGAATCTGGAAATATAATTCAAACGTCCGAGGAACCCTATGACTTGCTTTTCAGTTCTCAATGCTGGAATTTCTTGAATTGCTTTGACTTTATCAGGGTCAACTTCAATCCCTCTGTAGCTAACAATGAAACCCAACAATTTCCCTGACCGAACACCGAAGGTACATTTATTTGGATTCAAGCAGAGACGATACTTCCTCAAACGTTGAAACAACTTCAACAAATCTTCTACATGCCCTTCTTTAGTCTAGGATTTAGAAATCATGTCATCAATATATACCTCAATTTCCTTGTGCATCAGATCATGAAATAGGGTTGTCAAAGCCCTCTGGCATGTTGCACCAGCATTCTTCAACCCGAAGGGCATCATTCTTTAACAGAATGTTCCCCAGGGTGTGATAAACATTGTTTTTCCATGTCCTCAGGCGCCATCCTTATTTTATTATACGCGGAAAATCCATCCATGAACGAGAAAACTTTGAATTTTGCTGTGCTATCTACTAACATATCAATGTGTGGCAATGGAAAATTATCTTTTGGAGTAGCTTCATTTAGATCTCTGTAATCTACGCACATGCGAACTTTTCCGTATTTCTTTGGTACTGGGACAATATTGGAAATCCACTGTGGATACACTGATGTCATAAGAAAAATGGCATTAATATGCTTTAGAACTTCCTCTTTGATCTTCACTGCCATATCTAGGTGAGTTATTCGTAACTTCTTTTTGATTGGAGGACACTCTGGCTTCAGCGGAAAACGGTGCTCTACAATTTCTGTATCTAGACCAGGCATATATTGGTAAGACCAAGAAAAAATATCCATGTACTCTTTCAACATCTCAATCAACCTGCTCTTCACATCAGGATGCAACAATTCTCCAATCTTGACTTCCTTCGGATCTTCTTCTGAACCCAAATTGATTACTTCCAATGGCTCTTTATACGGCTAAATGGAATTGTCCCCGCGCTCAAGAAACCATGAGACCTCTTCTATAATCTCATCATAGTCTTCTTCTTTGGCCCCATACACAGGACATTCAAAGTTGGGAGAGGGTGCAAGGTCATTGTATTCAACGAGTTTTTTAATTAATCTGCACATATGATTTATGTTTGCTTTTAGAAACTGACACATATAACAAGTGATCATGCAGATTGTATTTCAATTATTATTTATTTTGAAAGGTTTTTTCTGATTACCATTTTCCAAGAAAAAGCATAAAATAAAGACACAATTTAGGAAACAAAGACAACTTTTATTATTGATTTTAAAAATCACAACAAACAGATAAGCCCATACAATATTAATACTTTCACCTTGGGCAAAGTGAAATCTTTTCAAAAATATTAACAAAAATAAATTACTTTAAAACATATATGCAAGAGGGAACAACAATGGTGATCTAGTTTTGAACCCTAACTCCGTGCGTCACATAATTTGGCATTTCTGGCTCTTCTTCATCTTCCACAATGGAATTAATCCTGGAAACACTTGGATGAAGATAATCCCCACTACGAAAGATATCTTGATACTTTCCTGCAACAGACTTTGGCTTCATACTCTTACCCTTATCATTCTTCACAGAAAACCCCAAGCCAGCTCTATTCTTGTTTACAGGTGGATCAACAATTTATCCACATACTTCACTATGGCCATTACGCACAACTTGTTATGTATCCTTAAGCAAAGCCATAGAGTTCTCATTTCCTCTTACATTATCAATGGATAAAGCTTGGAACTGGGTTCCAACAACAGCTTCATCCGCCTCCAAAATTCTGAAAGAGGACAAATGAGATATCAATAATGCATGTTATCCATTTATAATTACCACTTTTCCTTCACGTACAAACTTCAGCTTTTGGTGTAAATTCAAAGTGATATCCCTTGCCTCATGTATCCACGCCCATCCCAACAAGCAGCTATAAGCGGGTACAATATCCATGACCTGGAAAGTAATCTGAAATAAATGTGGGCCTATATGAATAGGCAAGTCCACTTCACGAATAACAGATTTCCTTTATCTATCAAACACTTTCATAATAATGCCACTTGGGAGCATGGGCGTTCCTTGATATTTCAAATTCATAAGTGTTCTCCTTGGTATAACATTCAATGCGGATCTATTATCAATCAGCACATTGGATAATGAATCATTCTTGCAGTTCTTAGAGATGTGGAGGGCCAGATTGTGATTCCTTCCTTCATCGGGCAGTTCATTGTTGCAAAAACTCAGGTTATTACGTGAAGTAATGTTACATACTACACTACTGAATTGGTCTACAGGCATATCACTTTCCACAAAAGCTTAGTCCAATACCCTCATCAAAGATTCTCTATGAGCAGAGGAGTTCATCAATAAAGCCAAGATAGATATTTTTGAAGGAGTGTGCAGTAGCTGATCTACAATTCTGTAGTCGCTCATCTTGATTATCTTCAAAATATCATCCACCTCCTTTTCTATTGTATCTCCACTAGATTCACCCACTACCTTCTTGGGTTCAACATCTTCAACAATTTTCTTTCCAATACTAACATCTCCATGAACAACTAGTGCAAATACTCGGCCACTATGGGTCACTCTGCTAGTCTCAGCCATATTTCCAATATCAGGCATTAGCTGGATGGGAACTTCCACACCATCCTCTAAGATTGTAACATTATATTTATAGGGTACATCCTTGTCTGACTTGTAGGGAACAGGACCCGACAAACTAATCACCAATGGAGTAATTGATGGCTTGCTATGATATTCAACTTCAAAAGGGGTAGGCGTACCAAAACAAGGCATAATAAAGTTTACTCCCTCTTCAACACAATTAGTATTTATAGAGTCATCTCTAGAAAACATATCTTCATCTGAGGAGAAGAACTCATTTGCAGAGGTATACTCATCATCTGACTCCTCTTCAGCCAAACAAACGTCAATTACATCAAATTCATGGTAATCATCACTTTGAACTGTAATCTTGATAGTTCTGTTATCCAACAATAACTGAACACCTTTCTTTACAATTGGACATCCTCGGGAGTCCCGACAGTAAATTTGAAAAGATCCATACTGATGTTCTACCCGACCAACCACGTGGCAGAAAGTAGCTTGCAATTGTACAAGGTCCTCATTCATATGTTCCACATCAAAGATTCTAAACTCTCTAGGACATCTAGAAACCATGTTTACTTCCTCTTCATACTCTTCCCTAGGCTTGATTATGTGGATGAGGGCCTTATCCATCATCTCCTGCAAATCAGCCTTTATCTTGTTACAACCCTGTATATCCATACTACAAATAGCACAACCAACATGGTCATGCGTATAGTAGCTAAATTCACAGAGGTCTGCATGCATTTTCACCAAATCTCCTCTAGCCAATTTAATATCAAAAATACAGAAGTCGCCTGGACAACCGGCCACCATGTTCACATCATTTGTTCCTCCATGCTTTGGTAGAGGATTATTTTTCACATCAGGGCCCACATAATTGAAAGATAGGATACCAGACTTCACTAATTTTTGTACTTCAGTCTTCAAAGGATAGCAGTTCTCAACATTGTGCCCCGGAGCCCCCTGATGAAAAGCGCATGTTTGGTCTGCCTTGTAATACCAAGGCAACGGTGATGGTACAGTGGGAGGTGGTCGGGTTTGAACCAACTTATTCTGAATTAACTCTAGGAGCAATTCTGTATAACTCATAGGAATAGGGTCATAACTCTCCCTTCTCTGATTATACCCTTGATTCCCCTTATTGGATGGTCTCTGATAAGCAACGGTTGTTGGAGCCACACCAATAACTAGAGTTACTGATGCGACTTGCTGATGACGCTGATAATTTCTTCTAGGAGGATTAACCCTCCTTTCTTGCATGGAAGCACTTGTATCTCCTTCCTTCTTTTTTGCAAACCCATAGGATGGCTTCTTCGCACTTCCAGAACTTTCACTTTTTGTTAAACGACCCTCTCTTACAGCCTCTTCTAAGCGGATACCTATGCCTACCATTTTAGTAAAGTTACTTGGCGCACTCGCTACCATCCTCTCGTAGTAGAAAGCACCCAGAGTCTTCAAAAAGATCTTGGTCATTTCCTTCTCTTCCATTGGAGGAATCACTTGGGAGGCTACCTCATGTCATCTCTGTGCGTATTCTTTGAATGATTCCCTGTCTTTCTGGATCATGGCCCTGAGTTGATCACGGTCAGGCGCCGTGTCCACATTGTATTTGTATTATCGGATAAATGCTTCTCCCAAGTCGTTGAAAGTATGGATATTGACATTGTCCAAACTCATATACCACTTTAGCGCAGCACCAGTCAAACTATCTTGAAAAAAGTGAATCAGCAGACGCTGATCATCAGTATGGGTTGACATTCTTCTTACATACATCACAAGATGAGAACGAGGACAAGTGTTTCCCTTGTACTTCTCAAATTCCAAGACCTTAAACTTCGCAGGTATCTTGACATTTGGGACCAAGCATAAATCATTCACATTATGCCCGAACAATTCCTTTCCCCTGAGGGCCTTCATCTCCCTCTGCATCTTGTCAAACTGCTCTTGACAATTATCCATTCTATCATAGAGACCCAAGTCTTCACTTGGTGGAGGAAAAGGACGATACATATCATCATTAGCAAATGGAGCCATATTCACCGAAGGAGGTGCAACAGTAGTAGCATGAACCACAAGAGGTGCAGGAGTAACAGTAGTCTGAACAACTGGAGCATCTTGAGGACCAAGATTGAAACCTTCATGCGCAAAGTTCTCTGGCATTCCCCATGGACAACCTTGAGGTATGTGATTCTGAACAACAGTTGGAGTAGCAGACATAGGAACAGTCGGAGCTTCAGTAGTAACCCTTGTTTGTTGAGGTTAAATACTCAATGGCTGATTCTGAGCATCCACCAGAGATTCTATTAGAGCAGTAAGATTGGCCATGCCGGCTGTGATCGGTGGATCTGGAACTGACTGTTTTAAAGCTGGTTCGCGAAATGTCGCGGAAGCAAGAGTCGCCACCGTCTTTTATTTTCTCCAAATGGAAAGGACAAAAGCACAGAAAAATTCCTTAAAGAGATTGCTCTCGGTTCGGGAGGTAGGTTATAGAAAGGGAAGGTGTTAGCACCCTTTCTATCCATGGTTATCCATGGGCTCTTAGATACTTGCTCACTGTGTTTTCAAAAATTTTTGTTTGCTTTTCAATTGTGGGTTTTAAAAAGTTTCTTTGAAAAATTTCAGTTCGACTCGTACGTCAGAGTGTTTGAAAAATTTGCTTTGAAAGCTTTTGAAAATGGGTTGGTGTGAAAAGTATGTTTTGATTTGTTTGAAGTTAGAGCAAGTATCCTTGAGAACCTACCTACCCTAAGGAATTCGTCTGTGTAAATGTCATTTAAAGTAGTGCCATCCCACCATTGAGAGGTAGGCAGCACCACCGTTGGAGGTGTTCGGGTCAATTCGAGTTTGTAGGGACATGGTGATCACCGGAGCAATGGGAAGACACCTTAGAAGCTACCCTCATGCCAGGTTCCCGGATCATGAGGACTTACTAAGACATCCTCTACTCGACGACCACCTTTCGAGGCAAGGCAACAGTGAGGCGTACCCTAGGGGTGGTGTGTGCGATTTGTGTGTCGTTTTCATTGATATTTGTCTTGCCATGTTCATTGTGATCTACGCTTGATTTTATTTAAGGCCATTCATTCTTTCATGTTTGGTTAACAGTTAATATTTGCAAGAAAATAAATCTAAACTATTACAAATGGCGCGGGTCCACATCGCCAAAATTAAACCGGACCCGATTTGACGGAAAATAAATAAAGCGAATAAAAATGCGAAAAGTAAAAATTGTTACAAGGCTTTGGGACATATACATAATTATTTAAACGACATAAAATAAATGTGCAGATTAAATAAATTATGGACATGGGCATTGGACCCTTTTACAACAAATTAAAGTTAATAAGGAATTAAAAATTAAAATAAGAAAGAATGTTTTTTGGTATTTTGTGTTTTTAGGATTTAAAAGAAAAGAATTAATTAAAAAAACCAAAATGAAATGTTAAACCTAGTTCTAATTATTTTTAAGTTTATTATGAAAGTATAAAAATTTAACCTAAATGCAACCCTAATTAGTTTACAAGTTTAATTATGAAAATAAATAAATCACTAATATTATGGCAAAAAAAAAGGAAAATTAAAAGGAATAAAAAGTCATTAAACCTAATGCTATATTTTTGGATTTTAGTTATTAAGAAAATGTTGAAATTTTTAACTAAATGAAACCCTAATTTTTATGTACAATTTAATTATAAAAATAAATAAATAAATAATATTATGATAAAAGGAAAAATTAAAAAGGATAAAAATTAAGCCTAAATTCTATATTTTTTATGTTTTATTATGAAAAGAATTAAGATAAACCTAATTAAACTAATATTTATTTACATGTTAATTATTTACAAGAAAATAAATAAAATAAATATTTTTTATGTTTTTATCCTTTTTCTGATTTTTTTGATGTTTTTCATATTTTGTAAAAATGATTAATAAATTAAAACAAATAAAAAATAAATAACATAACAATTGAGAGAATAAAATATAGAAAGAAAATCAAACCAGGGGGGGTAGCCCCAAAATTGGAGGTAAGGCCTAGCATTCTGGCCCATTAAGCATTGGAATTTGTTGACTTTTGTGCAAGCCTATGACACGTCTGACTGTGGTACATGGTGTTCCTTGAACCTTGGCCTTTTGATTGATGGAACTGGACACGTGTGTGGCTTGATGGTGAGGGAACATGATGCATCATAGCGTTGTGCCTGCATAGGAATTCACGTTGAAAAATAATATTGAAATAGCATGAGACCTGGGGTTCGAACCCAGGTCTTGGATATTGCCAAGAGAGGTGCCTGCCAGCTGAGCTGTTTGAGTTAATTGACATATTAATAATACACAAATAACAAAAAGAAAGAATAAGCGCATTAGTGATTAAACGCGCGGAATTTGAAATTAGCGAATCAGTGAGGGACAACACATCGTCTTCCTCATTTTTTCTGAAACACAAGCCTATGGAAACGGTTTTGCACGCGTTGCTGTAGACCACCTACAAGAAAATAACGATTAGATGCTGGGTGTATATAAATTGATCGCGAATGCATGAATCTCTTCGTCTTGGTGTACTGAATGCAATGGTGGTACTGGGATGGCCTAATTTTGCTTGTATTGGGAAACCCCAATTTTGAAACCTGCAAACCCTAACATTTAACAATGGAAAAATCGCCTATATTGCACAAAAATGAAATTAATTGGTATGGTTAGCTTGGAAACTTGACAAGGAACATGAATGTATAATCAAAATGCAATGGGGATGTCTAAAATTGAAAACACGATCAACACTTTCTTGCTGTACAGGGAGGGTTCTAGGTACCAATTCTTCGCGTATTGATGGATGTTAGGGATTGTAATGTGATCAGGAGTTGGCAAGGAAGCTATTAGAAAAAGAATCAAGCTTTGAATCGCCCTCTAGTAGTGATTTCAGAATTCAATTTTCAAGTCAAAATTCTAAGTTTTCAATGAGCTTTTGAGCGCAGCATTTGGTGTCCAAGGCTTAGGGTTTGACTCAGTGCTTATGATGGAAAGAAATTAGGTCATTAGTTGGCCTTTTTCCATGCCCATGAGAGAATTGGTCTTAGGTCTTTTTCATTAACAAACTTTTCCTTCTTTTAAGCCAAGACCAAGACTTAGTGTATAATCTAACCCTAGCATGAGTTGATGAGTTGGCACATGATATATGGAAGCTATCCCAATTCAAATGACACTATTTCATTGACTTTTGAATTTTATTTGAATTTTTAAAGATTTAAAATGAATTAAATTATCAAAAATTAAATAAAATAGAAAAATCAATATTTGGTCTTGAAATTAATCATGGGACACGTGTGTGGCATGACAAGGCTGAATCAAGTGGAAGAAAGTGGGCCCTTTTGTCAAAAATTGAAGTTTCAAGGATAGTTGACTTTTGCCATTTCACAAAAATTTCCCAACTTCTACAAGGCATAACTTGCTCAATTTTTAAGCTTTTCTCATGTTCTTGGACATTTTGGAAAGGTCTTTGAGTCCTTTAACCAATGCCTTTGGTCCCATGTCATTTTGATTTTCCAATCTCAAGTTATGGCCTTTGACTTAAAGTCCCTTTTTGTTGACTTTTGAAAATGACCTATAATGTTGAAATTGATAACTTTTTGTGAGAGAATTTCTTGGACTTGAAGTATGAATATGAGTTGTAGGAAATGTCTTTCTCTTCAAAATGAGCTTTGGATGGGATTTTTCTGATAATCCATGTGAAAGTTATGCCCTGGTCAATTTCAGTTGACTTTTTCAACTGTCCAAATATAGCAACTTTTGCATCTTTGATGATTTCTGAGCCAAATTTTGAGAATCATGATCAAGCATTGATCAAATGATGTTTGTGGCTTCAAAATGATATGTTGACCAAAAATTTGAACTTTTGACTGTCAAATGACCATTTTGCCCCTACAGTTGACTGGAGTGCAATTTAGGGTTTTGACTGTGCAATCTTGAGCTGAATGCCTTGAAACTTGATATGAGGATGCTTGACCATGTTTGTAAGCATATGAGACTTGATTAGGCCTTTGAAAACTTCCTTCCCTTGATCAGACTCAAAACCCTAATTTTGACTGTTTAGGAGGCCCCTGCACTGTGCAACCCTTGGGGGAGTTTTATGACTTGGCTTGGCAATTTCTTGAAGAATATGGGAGGGCAAATTTTGGGGTACAACAGTTGCCCCTGTTCAATCTTCTTAGACCTGAGGATGCAGATTGGAGGACGTGCCTTTCGTAATCCGAGGGTAGAAGATGATTGGACACTAGAGTGCCCAGAAATTTGCGCTCACATGTTAGCAATGATGGGGGAATGGGCTTATAGATGCCATTTGGAGGTCGCTGGATAGGATGATGGGCTTATAGATGCCATCTGGATGTTTGATTGCGTAAGAGATTCCTTGGCGAGAACCTGCATACCTGCAAAACAGAAAATGAGTACCTGACACGTTGCAGGAGCTGATTTTTAGATGCCTGGTATAGATGTGTCCTGACTGGTTACAGGAGCTGAGTCTGGAGCTTCAAACAGCGATGAAAGAACCAGGGATGGTTACTACCTTAGCATGAATGGTAAGAGAACCTTGGGCGACTTTAACTTCAACAACGCTCGTTGAGAAAAATCTTGGGTGTCTTTAACTTCAACAACGCTTGTTGAGAAAAATCTTGGGTGTCTTCTACTGGAATAAGAATCAGGGAGATCTTAGGGTCGATCTGACTGAACCAGAGAGGCCTTTGACTGGGTAAGAATCAGGAAAATCTTAGAGTCGATTTAACTGAACCGGTCTAGGTCTTGAAATGTCTTCAACTGGATAAGCATCAGGGAGATCTTAGGGTCGATCTGACTGAACCAGAGAGGCCTTTGACTGGGTAAGAATCAGGAAAATCTTAGAGTCGATTTAACTGAACCGGTCTAGGTTTTGAAATGTCTTCAACTGGGTAAGCATCAGGGAGATCTTAGGGTCGATCTGACTGAACCAGAGAGGCCTTTGACTGGGTAAGAATCAGGAAAATCTTAGAGTCGATTTAACTGAACCGGACAAGGTCTTGAAATATCTTCAACTGGATAAGCATCAGGGAGATCTTAGGGTCGATCTGACTGAACCAGAGAAGGCCTTTGACTGGGTAAGAATCAGGAAAATCTTAGAGTCGATTTAACTGAACCGGTCTAGGTCTTGAAATGTCTTCAACTGGATAAGCATCAGGGAGATCTTAGGGTCGATCTGACTGAACCAGAGAAGGCCTTTGACTGGATAAGAATCAGGAAAATCTTAGGGTCGATTTAACTGAACCGGTCTAGGTCTTGAAATATCTTCAACTGGATAAGCATCAGGGAGATCTTAGGGTCGATCTGACTGAACCAGAGAAGGCCTTTGACTGGATAAGAATCAGGAAAATCTTAGGGTCGATTTAACTGAACCGGTCTAGGTCTTGAAATATCTTCAACTGGATAAGCATCAGGGAGATCTTAGGGTCGATCTGACTGAACCAGAGAAGGCCTTTGACTGGATAAGAATCAGGAAAATCTTAGGGTCGATTTAACTGAACCGGTCTAGGTCTTGAAATGTCTTCAACTGGATAAGCATCAGGGAGATCTTAGGGTCGATCTGACTGAACCAGAGAAGGCCTTTGACTGGATAAGAATCAGGAAAATCTTAGGGTCGATTTAACTGAACCGGTCTAGGTCTTGAAATGTCTTCAACTGGATAAGCATCAGGGAGATCTTAGGGTCGATCTGACTGAACCAGAGAAGGCCTTTGACTGGATAAGAATCAGGAAAATCTTAGGGTCGATTTAACTGAACCGGTCTAGGTCTTGAAATGTCTTCAACTGGATAAGCATCAGGGAGATCTTAGGGTCGATCTGACTGAACCAGAGAAGGCCTTTGACTGGATAAGAATCAGGAAAATCTTAGGGTCGATTTAACTGAACCTGTCTAGGTCTTGAAATGTAGCTTGAGAACTTAACTGGATCTTTCCTGAAAGGTAAAAGTCAGTCATATGCAATGCATGATATGGATCAAGCAATGATGTTCTCAACATAAATGAGATTTGTAAGATATGATGTGTACATGCATGCTATAATGATGTATGTGATGTTTTATGTATGTTTTTGTCTAGGAAAGTGAATCCTTGACGGGTGCCGGGAAGTCGTATCCTGGGCTGATATCGAAGAATAGATTTTGCTTCCGCTGGGGATGATAACTGCAAGGATACCGGTAGGAGAAGATGACTCCGTTGCGGAATAAACTTGGCGAATGGGAGATTCTGCGGGGAGAAAAGATACTCTAGCGATCATGCTGGGAAGCAATACTCTGTGGGGATAGAGATGCTTTGCTGAGTGTTGATAGTAGTAATTTGCTGGCGATATCCTTGTTGTACTGAAAGTGTTGATAGACTTCGCTGGGGTGAGAAGACTTCGTCGAGGACGCTCTTTCTGTGGCTTTTGGCTGAGGATAACCCAGTTATATCCTGTTGAGGAAATAACTCTTTAAATCAAGCCAGACGACGCGTTCGTGTTCTGTGAAGAATAAGCTTCCAGAATTTACTGGGGATAAGCTTACTGCTTGGGGAGATGAATTCCATCTTTCCTGGGGAACTTGGATGGGACTCTCCTGGGGAAGTTTTGATATGCTGAGGAAGTGATTCCTTTGAGTGTTGATGTATGCCGCCGGGGAACAATCTTTAGACCAAGACTGTCGGGGATGCTTGTTAAGAATATATGCTGCTGGGGAATATTGGGATCTACTGGAGGATACCCAATTTCCTTGAGATTTGATAATTTTGCTTGGATAAGAATGCACTGACTGCTGACTTACTCTCTGGGGAATTGAGATATGCCGGCTATGTTCTTCAGCCTAACCTGTTTTGATACCTTGTAGGACAGAACAATTAGATTGCTCTTAGACAGCTCCTTATTGCCCCTGTTTCTGAGGTGGGAGAGGAAGACCTGAGAGGTGCTGATAGCTTGCTGATGGACAAACCTTCTTCTGGTAGGCAGGTGACGAGATGACAGGACATAGTCGTACGCTTTGATCCCTAATTTTTGCCTGGACCGCCCTTTCGGGTTTTCAGTCCACCGGGGTACCCATTTTTGCCCAAGCCGCCTTTCCAGGTTTTCGACTTGCCGGGTGTACAGATTTTTTCATTTCATCCCTTCATTTTGCCCGAACCCTTTTGGTTCGCCGGGAAGCCCTTAGGTATGTCAACCTAGCGGGTCTTTGATTATGCGCAGTATTTTTTCGACTATGTCCGTGTCCTCAGGATGTAGGGAATTGCCCCTGTTAGAATTGTTTTGTCATGCCACCAGAAGATCTTCGTTTGATCGTCCAATGCCCCAGGTGACTTAGACGGAGATTTGCCCCAGGCTGGTGGTGTCGCCATATTGTCAGAAGGTGTCTGATCGTGCAAGATTCGTTGCTGGATTTCCCCAAGTGACTCAGGCAGAGATTTGCCCCAGGCTTTTTGGCCTTTTGAGAGATTCTCTGGATCTTGACTTAACTGCCCCAGATGGTAGACCATGATCATGCCGTGCCCCTTGATTGGAGATACTCTTGTTCATTAGACTTTCGTCATGCGAATTTCTATGCTGTTCAAACAAAAAGTCATATGCAAACAAAGTTATATAAAAAATGCAAAGCTTATGTCTGTCTTGAAGTTTTTGAAAATGCATTCTTTTCATAAAACAAGTGATTGTTTGTAAAACGTGATGTCAACTCGTTATTTTATTGCGAGCCTTAAGGAGTCAGGATACCTTTCGTAACAGTATGCTTTCGAACTAACCCATACTTCAGCTAGGACTTTTAAGGGTTATAACGTGGCCTGGTTCATGGTTTTAAGAAACAAAGGATAAAGGCTCAAATTATTTGTACCCACCCACTCTTCGTGATGTTCTCCAAACCTAAACTCAGTTGATCCTACGTTAGACCTTGTTTGAGTCTTTGCTTTGATATACCAGCGATGGTTCGAATGTTGACGATTTATTTCAAATAGGCAGTCATCTTTGTTTTTGTTGAGGGTTTGTATGACCTCTTTCTTGTCTGATTTTTGTTATCCCTTTCTTTTTTTTTTTTTGCCTGAACTGTTTCCTTTTTTGGAATTACAGTCAGCGGGATGCCCCAGTTTTGTAAGTCTCCTTCATAGGTTTTGACTTATTGGGTTCTTATTTTTGAGATATAATGACTGCCTTTCTTTATTGATTATTCGGAACCATCACTGTTTTTCTTCGTTTTGTAAGGACCTCCTTGGTGCCATTCGTTATGCACTTGGATCAACTGAGAGAACTACCCTGCCCCAAGTTATGATTAAGGGTTTTAAATTTCGAAAATAAAAACTCCTACTTCTTTGGCTCAGAGAGGTTGACGAGGGGTTATCATCCTTATAACTCCAGTGTTTAGGAATTTGAAACAATACCTGTACCTCATCAGCTGGGTCTGTTCAAAGGCATACTGTAGATTATGGTATCGTTTTCGTCATCCTCCCTCAAGAGGCTTAGAGTTTAGATCCAGAGTTGACATCAGAAAAAATATGAAAATAGTTTGCATATAGTGAATGCGAATATATTGATTCAAAAATAGACATAAGCGATGCATTAATGGAATAACAATGTTTTAACATGAATAAATGTTTAAACAAAAGGAAATTGCAACTTGAACATTCGAATGAACAAAGGTTTTCCAGTCTCAGGATTTGTCACTTCAAATGGAAGATTCTCAGCAGAAGAATTTCATTTGGCCACCCGGCATGAACTCCAGCACCCTTCCGTCGACCAAGTCCTGGATCTTGTTCTTCAAGCTCCAACAGTCATCGGTGTCATGTCCAGGACTGTCAGAGTGGTAGGCACATCTTTTATCAGGGTTATAAGTAGGAGCAGAGGTGCCAGGATTCTGGGGAGGACCTTTCAAAGTAATCAGATTGGCCTCCAATAAGTGTTTCAGCATTAGAGATGGTGGTATGCCAGTCTCAGTGAAATGTCTTCCAGGAGTGTATCGCTTGCGCCGATTACCCCGTTGATGCTGGGCTTGTGAAGCAGTAGCAATTTGGAGAGGTCTATTCATTGGGCCCGGCCTTTGCCCTCTTGGAAGCTGTTCCATGACTTGGTCCCTGACTTGGGCTGGTTGCTTCATGTCTTGCTGAAGCTGACTGATCATGGCCCTCAGCTCTCCTTGCTCCTGAGCTAAACCTTGAATGAGGGTCCTTTGCCCCAGCATCTGGGTCTTCAATGTGTCTACCTCAGCTTGTAGACGTTTCAGCTGTTCGTCCTTGTCATCCTCAGCATTGTTCCTGACCAAAGTCCCCGTGAGAAGTGTCCTTAACTCCTCCTGCCCCTTGGATAAATTCAGGAGGATGTCCCCGAGCCGAGCCTCTTGAGCAAGAAGGTCCTGGTTGTCTTGTTGTGAAGCCATTGCTGAAATAAACAGCGGGAAAGGTAAGTGACCTGCAACAAAGATACCTGTTATGTAAGGATGAGTATGATATGCACGCAATGTTTTCAAGGATCTCGCGGGGTAAACAAGAAAATTTGTTAGCATTGGAATTTAGAGCTTGATTGAAGGACACCCATGTTATTGAGAACTCTTCTTCAAGAGTCAAAGGCTCACCATATCAAGTGGGTCATAGCCCCTGACTTTAGTCATCATGTCTGGTTTTGATTTCCAAACAACCTTGGTTAGGGAACCTTCTTCAGGAGTCAGAGCTCACCATATCAAGTGGGTCATAGCCTCTGACAACATTGGCTAGAGGAAAATAAATCCTCTTTGCCCCTTGCTAGATGTTTGATTTATATGACCTGTATCACAAGCCCTTGAGATCCTTGAAATGGGTTATGATGTATGCAATGGTATGATGTCATGCTATGCATGGGGTGATGTAGGTAAACCATGTTATGAGTCCCAACTAAGGACTATAAACAAACCCTGCAAGAAATTCAGTATACTTTGTTATGAGTCCCTATTAAGGACTATAAACAAACCCTGCAAGAAATTTAGTACCCTGTTATGAGTCCCAATTAAGGACTATAAACAAGACCTGCAAGAAACAAGTGTCAGGTAACAAGCACGCAGATAGTCAAGTACGAAGGCACACAAGTCACACAAGAGAAGCCCTTAAGGTTTAAGGCCAGCGTGGAGTCTAGGTATTACCCTCTTGAAGTTGGTGGGTTCAACCTGTCCTAATCAAAGTAACCGGGTTCTAAGGTTCCCAATATCACGGGATTGCTTTCATTGTTCATCGTTTCGATTTAGCCACTGAACTGGCGACCGAAATATTCCAGGAAAGCAACCCTCAATTGAGTGTAGCATCGAGTATCAACCAACCTCGGACTGCACCAAAGTCAGTTATCTCACTACCCTAAAGAGGCCAAGATAGTTCAATTAAGGTTCCTAAGGTCTGTTGATGCTTCACGACACCACGCGGAGGCCCCGTACTCTCCTTGACTGAACTCAAGGGTTACCGGTACACACCAAAGTGCCACATCAACGTAGCAGACTGTTTCAACCATGTCGGTATACCCCGCACAGTTCCCTCACAGCCTTGTTGCTACTTTCTAAGAAGGTATCCCCCAGATCCGGGTTAGGATCTATAGAACTCCCAAGACAGTCCCACAATTTAAAGCACACAAGGAAAGCAATTGAAAACACAGTTATGAACTAACCCTAAGGTACACCTCACTTTAAGTCTTTTCCCCAGCAGAGTCGCCAGTTCTGTGATCGGTGGATCTGGAACTGACTGTTTTAAAGCTGGTTCGCGAAATGTCGCGGAAGCAAGAGTCGCCACCGTCTTTTATTTTCTCCAAATGGAAAGGACAAAAGCACAGAAAAATTCCTTAAAGAGATTGCTCTCGGTTCGGGAGGTAGGTTATAGAAAGGGAAGGTGTTAGCACCCTTTCTATCCATGGTTATCCATGGGCTCTTAGATACTTGCTCATTGTGTTTTCAAAAATGTTTGTTTGCTTTTCAATTGTGGGTTTTAAAAAGTTTCTTTGAAAAATTTCAGTTCGACTCGTACGTCAGAGTGTTTGAAAAATTTGCTTTGAAAGCTTTTGAAAATGGGTTGGTGTGAAAAGTATGTTTTGATTTGTTTGAAGTTAGAGCAAGTATCCTTGAGAACCTACCTACCCTAAGGAATTCGTCTGTGTAAATGTCCTTTAAAGTAGTGCCATCCCACCATTGAGAGGTAGGCAGCACCACCGTTGGAGGTGTTCGGGTCAATTCGAGTTTGTAGGGACATGGTGATCACCGGAGCAATGGGAAGACACCTTAGAAGCTACCCTCATGCCAGGTTCCCGGATCATGAGGACTTACTAAGACATCCTCTACCCGACGACCACCTTTCGAGGCAAGGCAACAGTGAGGCGTACCCTAGGGGTGGTGTGTGCGATTTGTGTGTCGTTTTCATTGATATTTGTCTTGCCATGTTCATTGTGATCTACGCTTGATTTTATTTAAGGCCATTCATTCTTTCATGTTTGGTTAACAGTTAATATTTGCGAGAAAATAAATCTAAACTATTACAAATGGCGCGGGTCCACATCGCCAAAATTAAACCGGACCCGATTTGACGGAAAATAAATAAAGCGAATAAAAATGCGAAAAGTAAAAATTGTTACAAGGCTTTGGGACATATACATAATTATTTAAACGACATAAAATAAATGTGCAGATTAAATAAATTATGGACATGGGCATTGGACCCTTTTACAACAAATTAAAGTTAATAAGGAATTAAAAATTAAAATAAGAAAGAATGTTTTTTGGTATTTTGTGTTTTTAGGATTTAAAAGAAAAGAATTAATTAAAAAAACCAAAATGAAATGTTAAACCTAGTTCTAATTATTTTTAAGTTTATTATGAAAGTATTAAAATTTAACCTAAATGCAACCCTAATTAGTTTACAAGTTTAATTATGAAAATAAATAAATCACTAATATTATGGCAAAAAAAAAGGAAAATTAAAAGGAATAAAAAGTCATTAAACCTAATGCTATATTTTTGGATTTTAGTTATTAAGAAAATGTTGAAATTTTTAACTAAATGAAACCCTAATTTTTATGTACAATTTAATTATAAAAATAAATAAATAAATAATATTATGATAAAAGGAAAAATTAAAAAGGATAAAAATTAAGCCTAAATTCTATATTTTTTATGTTTTATTATGAAAAGAATTAAGATAAACCTAATTAAACTAATATTTATTTACATGTTAATTATTTACAAGAAAATAAATAAAATAAATATTTTTTATGTTTTTATCCTTTTTCTGATTTTTTTGATGTTTTTCATATTTTGTAAAAATGATTAATAAATTAAAACAAATAAAAAATAAATAACATAACAATTGAGAGAATAAAATATAGAAAGAAAATCAAACCAGGGGGGGTAGCCCCAAAATTGGAGGTAAGGCCTAGCATTCTGGCCCATTAAGCATTGGAATTTGTTGACTTTTGTGCAAGCCTATGACACGTCTGACTGTGCTACATGGTGTTCCTTGAACCTTGGCCTTTTGATTGATGGAACTGGACACGTGTGTGGCTTGATGGTGAGGGAACATGATGCATCATAGCGTTGTGCCTGCATAGGAATTCACGTTGAAAAATAATATTGAAATAGCATGAGACCTGGGGTTCGAACCCAGGTCTTGGATATTGCCAAGAGAGGTGCCTGCCAGCTGAGCTGTTTGAGTTAATTGACATATTAATAATACACAAATAACAAAAAGAAAGAATAAGCGCATTAGTGATTAAACGCGCGGAATTTGAAATTAGCGAATCAGTGAGGGACAACACATCGTCTTCCTCATTTTTTCTGAAACACAAGCCTATGGAAACGGTTTTGCACGCATTGCTGTAGACCACCTACAAGAAAATAACGATTAGATGCTGGGTGTATATAAATTGATCGCGAATGCATGAATCTCTTCGTCTTGGTGTACTGAATGCAATGGTGGTACTGGGATGGCCTAATTTTGCTTGTATTGGGAAACCCCAATTTTGAAACCTGCAAACCCTAACATTTAACAATGGCAAAATCGCCTATATTGCACAAAAATGAAATTAATTGGTATGGTTAGCTTGGAAACTTGACAAGGAACATGAATGTATAATCAAAATGCAATGGGGATGTCTAAAATTGAAAACACGATCAACACTTTCTTGCTGTACAGGGAGGGTTCTAGGTACCAATTCTTCGCGTATTGATGGATGTTAGGGATTGTAATGTGATCAGGAGTTGGCAAGGAAGCTATTAGAAAAAGAATCAAGCTTTGAATCGCCCTCTAGTAGTGATTTCAGAATTCAATTTTCAAGTCAAAATTCTAAGTTTTCAATGAGCTTTTGAGCGCAGCATTTGGTGTCCAAGGCTTAGGGTTTGACTCAGTGCTTATGATGGAAAGAAATTAGGTCATTAGTTGGCCTTTTTCCATGCCCATGAGAGAATTGGTCTTAGGTCTTTTTCATTAACAAACTTTTCCTTCTTTTAAGCCAAGACCAAGACTTAGTGTATAATCTAACCCTAGCATGAGTTGATGAGTTGGCACATGATATATGGAAGCTATCCCAATTCAAATGACACTATTTCATTGACTTTTGAATTTTATTTGAATTTTTAAAGATTTAAAATGAATTAAATTATCAAAAATTAAATAAAATAGAAAAATCAATATTTGGTCTTGAAATTAATCATGGGACACGTGTGTGGCATGACAAGGCTGAATCAAGTGGAAGAAAGTGGGCCCTTTTGTCAAAAATTGAAGTTTCAAGGATAGTTGACTTTTGCCATTTCACAAAAATTTCCCAACTTCTACAAGGCATAACTTGCTCAATTTTTAAGCTTTTCTCATGTTCTTGGACATTTTGGAAAGGTCTTTGAGTCCTTTAACCAATGCCTTTGGTCCCATGTCATTTTGATTTTCCAATATCAAGTTATGGCCTTTGACTTAAAGTCCCTTTTTGTTGACTTTTGAAAATGACCTATAATGTTGAAATTGATAACTTTTTGTGAGAGCATTTCTTGGACTTGAAGTATGAAGATGAGTTGTAGGAAATGTCTTTCTCTTCAAAATGAGCTTTGGATGGGATTTTTCTGATAATCCATGTGAAAGTTATGCCCTGGTCAATTCCAGTTGACTTTTTCAGCTGTCCAAATATAGCAACTTTTGCATCTTTGATGATTTCTGAGCCAAATTTTGAGAATCATGATCAAGCATTGATCAAATGATGTTTGTGGCTTCAAAATGATATGTTGACCAAAAATTTGAACTTTTGACTGTCAAATGACCATTTTGCCCCTACAGTTGACTGGAGTGCAATTTAGGGTTTTGACTGTGCAATCTTGAGCTGAATGCCTTGAAACTTGATATGAGGATGCTTGACCATGTTTGTAAGCATATGAGACTTGATTAGGCCTTTGAAAACTTCCTTCCCTTGATCAGACTCAAAACCCTAATTTTGACTGTTTAGGAGGCCCCTGCACTGTGCAACCCTTGGGGGAGTTTTATGACTTGGCTTGGCAATTTCTTGAAGAATATGGGAGGGCAAATTTTGGGGTACAACACCGGCCTTCAGAGCAGAAACTTCCTCGTGCAACTCACGATTCTCTTGTTCTAAGTTGTCCATCTTCCTTTTGAAATTAGCACGAGTGTTGTAGTGGTGAGACATCTTGTTGAACGAAGTAAAGAAGCTTGGTAAGACACTTGGATATGTATAACAAATGTAAGAAATATGTGCAATTTGATGCTTGATATGTGTGATCGGTGGAAATAGAACTGACTGTTTTTTAAGCTGGTTCGCGAAATGTCACGGTAAGCAAGAGTCGCCACCGTCTTTTATGTTCTCCAACATGGAAAGGACAAAAGCACAGCAAAATTCCTTTTTTCTAGATGTCTCTCGGTTCGGGAGGTAGATTTATAGAAAGGGAAGGTGTTAGAACCCTTTCTATCCGTGGTTATCCACGGGCTCTTAGGTACTTGCTCTTATGTTTTCAAAAATTGTTTGCTTTTCAAGTGTATGTGGGTTTTAAAAAAGTTTCGTTTGAAAAAATTTCTAAGTAACTCTTGTATCTGTCCTCAAGAGTGTATGAAATATTTGTTTGAAAACCTTTTGAAAGTGTAGGTGCGAAAAGTTGTTTTGTTTGTTTGAAAGAGCAAGTACCCAGGAGAATCTACCTACTCTAAGGAATTAGGCTGTGTAATAGTCCTTTAGATAGTGCTATCCCACCATTGAGAGGTAGGTAGCACCATCGTTGGAGTTATTCGGGTCAATTCGATTATAGGGACAATGTGGTCACCAAAGCAATGGTAGGACGCCTTAGTGGTAACCCTAATGTCCTAGATCCTTTGTATCCGAGGCAACCGTTTCGAGGCGACTGGATCTTTAGACAGGAGGGCGACCTCTAAGACACCCTATACTTGATGACCACGTCGAGGCAACCAGTGAGGCGTACCCTAGGAGTGGCATGTGCATGTGTGTTGTTTTTCAGTTAAGCTTATCTTGTACATGTTATTGGTGAGCTACGGATTGGTTTTATTTTTCATACAAGTCTTTCATGCATTTTTAACAGTTAAGAGTGCGGAAAATAAATTGTGGAAATATGAATCTACGCTATTACAAGGCGCGGGTCTATACATCGCCAAAAACATAACCCGTTTGAAAAATAAAAATGCAAGAAATTAAAAGAAAGCAATAAAGTTCTAATTAACTATTACATTTCTGAGCAGATACATAAATAATCAAAATAACGAATTAAAAAAATAATATGCGCGCGAAAGATTGAATCGGGATGTCCTTAGGGTTTTGACCCTTTTTTGAGAAAGAATTGAATTTTGTCCCTTTTTGCAATTAATTAAAAATTAAGCCTAATTACTAATTAATTAATTTATTAAAAGAAAAAATGTTTTTGTGTTTTTTATGTTTTTAATGAAATAAAATAAAAAAAGAAATTAAAAGTGTCAAAAAACCCTAAGTCTAATTCATTTTTATTTATTGTAAAAGAAAATTAAAATTAAACCTAATTAAACTAGATTAATTTAAATTAGTGTTTATTTACAAAATAATGAATTAATAATGAAATGAATACATAACAAAATATTTACATTTTTTTTAATTCTGAATTTATTATGAAAATTAATAGTAATTATGTTAGTTAAATAAATAATAACATTAATAATAAAATAGTTAGTTAAAAGAAAACAAAAAGAAAAGCAATTAACCAGGGGGGTTGATAGACCCATTAGGAGGTGAGAAGTTGCAATTTGGCCCATTAAGAATCAAGCCTGCTTTGACTTTCTGGAATCGTCCAGGCATGCATTGACTAGGGAACATGGTGTTCAGCGCTTCATAGCCATTGGATTGCTGTTGAAGGACACATGGCATTTGGGAACGTGGGAGCCCATGGTGGAACGTTGTTATGAATCTGCATAGGATCATGTTATGAAAAATAATACAAGGAATTTGGGTGGACCTAGGAATCGAACCCAGGTCCCAATGGTTATCGTCCACCTCACTGACCACCAGGCCATCACGCTGCATTTGATATAACATTAACAATTGAAAATAATATAAAAAACAATCATATGTTGGAGAGAGAAAACAAAATAGCGCGCGCGTTTGAATGATCCAATGGCATAGCACCACGTCTTGTCTTCTTCCCCAGATTCCCTGTAAAATAAAAACAATTAGCGGGGGTTTTTAACCCCCACAAAATAGGACGAGGGAAAATAGCGAATAGGTCCCTGGGTTATATAAATATGGCGCGATATGTCCAATGCATTCGTCTAGTCTCAACGAGTTTAACCATGGTCATGAGAGGTTCTGATTTAACCGGATGTGAAAAGCCCTAATTTTAAAGCTTGAAAAACCTAGAATCCTTCAATGGCAATTTGCGTTTCAGGGCACCATAATACAATTCACCTATATCATTAGCTTCAGAAAGGTGTTAGCAATGCAAAGCAATGGTTTAACATGTCAATGATGCATAAAAATATGAGTTTCGATTTTGACAAAGTTAAGCAAACCGTGAATCTGTTAGAGGCGATTTCTTGAGGTTAAAAACTTGGTTTCGATTGCAAATTGTTTCTGAGTATGCTAGCAAGGTATTAGAATCAAGAGAAAGCTTTGAATCGTGCTGGAAGGCCAAAAACAGTTTTGAGTTTTTTCTTGATTTTTCAATATTGTCTATGGTGTTTCTGCAGCAATTTGTACGTGAATGGAATTAGGGTTAGGTTCAGCATATGTAATGGAAGGGAATTAGGTCAAAGTTTGGGCCAAGGATCCATTGTATTGATGTCTTGAGATTTTTGTTGATCACCATTGAAGGACTTTCCATATTTGAAGCAAAACCAAGATTTCATGCACAAAATAGCCCTAGCACGAATTTGTGAGTTGGCACATGGTATATGAAAGTTGTTCAAATCCAAAAGATGCTATTCCATTAATTTTTAGATTTTATTTGAATTATTATGGATTTAAAATGAATTAAATCAATAAAAATTAAATAAAATGGAAAAATAAATGTTTGATCTTGAAATTAATCATGGGACACGTGGATGGCATGACAAGGCTGAATCAAGTGGAAGAAAGTGGGCCCTTTTGTCAAAAATTGAAGTTTCAAGGATAGTTGACTTTTGCAAATTCATGAAAATTTCCCAACTTCTCCAATGCATATCTTGCTCAATTTTGATCATATGAACATGTTCTTGGACATTTTGGAAAGGTCTTGAAGTCCTCTAACCAATGCCTTTGGTCCCATGTCATTTGGATTTACCAATATCAAGTTATGGTCTTTTACTTAAAATGCCTTTTTGTTGACTTTTGAAATTGACCTATAATGTTGAAATTGATAACTTTTTGTGAGAGCATTTCTAGGACTTGGAGTGTGAAGATGAGTTGTAGTAAATATCATCCTCTTAAAAATGAGCATTGGATGGGATTTTTCTGATGAACCATGCAAAAGTTATGCCCTAGTCAAGTTACAGTTGACTTTTCAACTGTCCAAAAATAGTAACTTTTGCATCTTTGATGATTTTTGAGCCATGCATGTGGAATCATGATCAAGACTTGATCAAATGATGATTGTGTTCTCAAAATAAGATGTTGACCAAAATTTTTGACTTTTGACTGCCAAATGACCATTTTACCCCTACAGTTGATTGTGAATCAAATAGGGCTTTTGACTGTGCAACTTGTCTCTGTGAGTCTTGAAACTTGGCATTTAAATGTTTGACAATGTATATAGGCCTATGGGACTTGATTGGACCACTAAAAATCTCAAATTCCTTGCAAGAAACAAAACCCTAATTTCAGCTGGCTTAGGAGGCATTTGAACTGTGCAATCCCTTGAGAAGTCTTGAACCAATTGAGGATGATTCTTGACAAACCTTGAAGAATATGGGAGGGCAAATTTTGGGGTACAACATTTCCCCCTGTTCAATCTTCTTAGACCTGAGGATGTGGATTGGCTTGCGTGCCTTTCGTGATCCAAAGGTGGAAGATGATTGAACACTAGAGTGCCCAGAAATTTGCACTCACATAGTGTAGTGTCAACAGAGTGATGTCGGGAATGGGCTTACAGATGCCATTTGGAGATGTGACAGAACCTTGTCGGGAATGGGCTTATAGATGCCATTTGCAGACTATCGGTAGGTGGATGGGCTTATAGATGCCATCTGGAGATTGGTTGTTGAATTGTAATTTTTGTAAGTTTAAAGAGGGAACCTATGTAGGGTTTCCTGATGATGAGCTCGTGTAAAACTGCATTTTTGAAGGAAGGAAACCTGTGTAGGGTTGACTGATGACGAGTTCGTGTAAAACTACAGCTGAAGGAAGGAAACTTGTGTAGGGTTTACTGATGGCGAGTCCGTGTAAAACTGCATCCCTGGAAATGGAAAGGGAACCGGTGTAGGGTCGCCTCATGATGAGTCCATGTGAAACTGCATCCTGGATGAAATAAAACCTGTGTAGGGTTAACTGATGACGAGTCCGTGTAAAAACTGCGTCGGGAAAGAGAGAACCTGTGTAGGGTTTCTTGATGACGAGTCCGTGTAAAACTTCATCTTTGGAAAGAGAGAACCTGTGTAGGGTTTCTTGATGACGAGTCCGTGTAAAACTACGTCTGGAGTTGAGAAGGAAACCTGTGTAGGGTTTACTTCGGGATAAGTTCGTGTAAAACTTCTTGAGGAACCGGGGTAAGGTTACTTTGGGATAAATCCGTGTAAGACTTCTGGAGGAACCGGGGTAAGGTTACTGCAGGATAAGTTCATGTAAAACTTTGGGAGGAACCGGTGTAGGGTTACCTTGAGATAAGTCCGTGTAAGACTTCTGGAGGAACCGGGGTAAGGTTACTGCAGGGTAAGTTCGTGTAAAACTTCTGGATGAACCGGGGTAAGGTTATCTTGAGATAAGTCCGTGTAAGACTTCTGGAGGAACCGGGGTAAGGTTACTGCAGGGTAAGTTCGTGTAAAACTTCTGGATGAACCGGGGTAAGGTTATCTTGAGATAAGTCCGTGTAAGACTTCTGGAGGAACCAGGGTAAGGTTACTGCAGGGTAAGTTCGTGTAAGACTTTTTTCTGAAAGAAAAGGAACCGGTGAAGGGTTACTTGTGGAGGGTGAGTCCGTGTAAGACTTCGTCTGAAAATTGATAAGGAAACCAGTGTAGGGTTGCCTGATGATGAGTTCGTGTAAAACTACATCTGAAGTTGAGAAGGAACCGGTGTAGGGTTGCCTGTTGATGAGCCTGTGTAAGACTGCCTCTGACGTAGAAGGAACCGGTATAGGGTTGCCTGATGATGAGTTCGTGTAAAACTACATCTGAAGCTGAGAAGGAACCGGTGTAGGGTTTCCTGATGGATGATCAAGTAGATAATTGTTCTGTCTGGTTTTAGGTATTATTCCACGATCAGTCGTCCACAGAATTTTCCTGGCTTGTTACCGGTGTTGATCTGGAACTGCAAAGGTAGATGGTAACCATCTTTTGATTGACCTTTTCCTGAAAAGGCAAAGTGTTAGTTGTATGCAATGTCATGATGCATGATGTCATGATATTCTCAAATGAGATCGTGTCGTATGCACTTTATCATGCATGTAAGCAGGATGTATGAAATGTGAAATGTCTATGAATGTATTTTCGTCTAGGAAAATAAATCCTTGACGGATGCCGGGAAATCAAATCCTGGGCTGATGCTGAAGAGTAGAGTTCTTCGTTTCCGCTGGAGATGATGGTTGCAAGAATAAACCGGTAGGAGAAGATGACTCTGTTGGGGAATAAACTTGTGGGAGAGATTACTCTGTGGGGAAACTACTCTGTGGGAAGAGGTACTTCGCTGAGAATTTGATGATAACTCCGCTGGGGATTCCTGTTGATAAATTTTGTTGAGGGATCTGATGAACTCCGCTGGGGATAGGAAGAACCTCGCCGAGGACGATATTTTCGTGGTAATTAGCTGAGGATAACCCAGTTATAGGCTCTGGTGGGGAATAACCTTTGAATATGGTCGGGGAGAGACGCATGTACTCTGTAGGTGATAAGCTTCCAGAATCTACTGGGGATAAGCTTCCAGAATTTACTGGGGAGATTGATTCAACTCTCCTGGGGATACTCTTTGGACTGTACTGGGGAAGTGGATCCACTGGGGTGTCTGGTATTCCGCCGGGGAACAATCTTATATTAAGACTGCCGGGGATGCTTGCTTAGGAACATCTGTATACTCCGCTGGGGAATGTTGAGATTTTCTGGGGATGTCCAACTTCCTTAAGGCTGACAGTAGACTAACTCTGCTTGGGGAGAGTGTTGCTGACTTTCTAGGGATACTGTGCCTTTTCGGGGCTGACGGGAGAGCAACTCTACTTGGGGAGAGTACTGCTGAATCTTGTCTTACTCTGCGGGGAGTGAAGGTATCTTGGTCATGTTCTTCAGCCGAACTTACCTTGGTACCTTGGCGGACAGAGAAACTAGATCGCTTGGACAACTCATTATTGCCCCTATTTCTGTGGAAGGTACTTGTGGAGGTGCTTGATACCTGCCGACTGACAAATCTCCTTCTGGAAGGAAAGTGACGAGATGACGGGACATAGTCGTACGCTTTTTGATCCCTTATTTTTTCCTGGACCGCCCTTTCGGGTTTTCAGTCCACCGGGATACCCGTTTTTGCCCAAGCCGCCTTTTCAGGTTTTCGACTTGCCGGGTGTACAAATTTTTCCATTTTCATCCCTTATTTTGCCCGAACCCTTTTGGTTCGCCGGGAAGCCCTTATTTTGCCTAGGTGTGTCAACCTAGCGGGTCTTTGATTGTGCGTAGTATTTTTTCGACTATGTCCATGCTCTCAGAATGTAGGGAGGTGCCCCTGTTGTTGTGTTGCCATGTGACCAGAAGATATTTGAGCAGGCAAGATTCGTCGCTGGAATTCATGTCCAATGCCCCAAGTGACTCATACGGAGAGTTGCCCCTGGCTGTTTGGCATTTTGAGAGATTCTCTGAATCTTGAATGGACTGCCCCAGATGACGGGCCATGATCATGTCTGCCCCTTGATTGGAAGTGCTTTTGTTATTCGTCGTGCGAATTTCTCTGCTGTTCGAACAAAAAGTCATATGCAAACAATGTTATATTAAAAATGCAAAGCTTATGTCTGTCTTGAAATTTTTGAAAATGCATTTTTTTTCATAAAGACAAGTGAATTTTTTGTAAACTGTGATGTCAACTCGTTATTTTACCGCAAGCCTTAAGGAGTCAGGATACCTTTTGTAACAGTATGCTTTCGAACTAACCCATGCTTCAGCTAGGACTTTTAAGGGTTATAGCGTGGCCTGGTTCACGGTTTAAGAAACAAAGGATAAAGGCTCAAATTTTATTTGTACCCACCCGCTCTTCGTGATGTTCTTCAAACCTAAACTCAGTTGTTCGTGCGTTAGACCTTGTTTGAGTCTTTGCTTTGATATACCAGTGATGGTTCGAATACTGATAATTTGAATAGGCAGTCATTTCTTTTGTTTTTTGTTGAGGGTTTGTTGGACCTCTTTCTTTTTGATTGTGTTATCCCTGTTTTTGCCTGAACTGTTTCTTTTAGGATTACAGTCAGCGGGATTCCCCAGTTTTATTGTAAGTCTCCTTCATAGGTTTTGACTTATTGGGCTTTTATTTTTTTGAAAGATAACGACTGCCTGTCTTTATGATTATTCGGAACCATCACCATCTTTTGTTTTGGGCGGACTTCTTTGATGCCATTCATTGTGCACCTGGATCAACTGAGAAGACTACCCTGCCCCAGGTTATGATTAAGGGTTTTAATTTTTTGTGAAAAGAAAAAGAACTCCTACTTCTTTGGCTCGAAGGGGTTGACAAGGGATTATCTTCCTTATAACTCCAGTGTTTAGGAATTGAAACAATGCATGTACCTCATCAGCGGGGTTTGTCCAAAAGCATACTGTAAAGATCGTGGTATCGTTTTCGTCATCCTCCCTCAAGAGGCTTAGAATTTTAAGTCGAGAGTTGAACATTAAAAAATAAAAGCAATTTTGAATATAGTGAAAACAATTACTTCAAAACAGACACGTGTAATGCATTAATGAAATAAGAAAGTTTGACATGATAATTGTTCGAACAATCAAAGAAAAATACAACTTGAACATTCGAATGAACAAAAGTTTTTTCAATCCTAGCCATGTTTTGGCAAGGGAGCAGTGATCACATTGGGAGTCTCAGCCGGCTCGAATTCGATCTCCTTGGCGTCAATCATATTCTGGATCTTGTATTTCAGCGCCCAACAATCCTCAGTATCGTGCCCCGGGATACCAGAATGATAAGCACACCTCACATCTGGGTTGTAGTTTGGAGAAGAGGTCTTGGGATTTGCAGGAGGGTTGATCACCGCAATCAGATTCATCTTCAACATGTGCTGTAATGCTTATGACAATGGCATGTTGATGTTGGTGAATTGTCTTTTAGGCTCGTCAGGCCTTCGCTGATTTCCCTTTTGCTGTTGTCGGTGTGGTGCAGAACCGGAGATCATGACTGCCCCTGCATGTTGGTCACGACGACTCTTCTGGCTGTACGCAGCATTGGACTCTTTCTTGAATGATTTCTTCTCACTGTTCGAGGAGTCACCCTTTTGTATCTTCCCAGACTTGATACCAGCTTCAATTCTCTCCCCAGTCAAGATCAGATCTGTAAACCCAGCAGATGAATTCCCAATCAGATGGTTGAAGAATGGACCAGACAGGGTCCCCAAGAACATGTCAACGAGCTCACAGTCAGTCAAAGGTGGCTGCACCCTTCCAGCCAGGTCTCTCCACTTTTGCGCACACTCTTTGAATCCTTCACCCGTCCCAAGTGACATACCCTGGAGTTGGGTACGCGTAGGAGCAAGGTCGGAATTATACTGATACTGCTTGTGGAATGCAGTAGCCAAGTCCTCCCAGTTACGAATACTGGCTCCATCCAGCTGATAGAACCATTCGAGTTGAGTCCCTGAAAGACTTTCCTGGAAGAAATGGATCCATAAATTCTTGTCTGCAGTATACGGTTGGATCTTCCTTACGTATGATCTGAGATGCAGCCTAGGACAGGAAGCCCCGTCGTACTTTGCAAAGGCAGGTGCCTTGAACTTATGTGGGATCACCACCCCAGAGGATAGACCTAGATCTTCGAAGTCCAGGCCAGGCACTTTCTGTATCTCCATAGCACTTAGCCGGTCTTCTAGCTGTTTGTACCTGTCCTCAGCTGGAGGGTACTGTTCATTATTGAAATCCGTCTCGTTGTCGGAGACCACGGGACTAGGAACCCTTCTCTCTTGGGGACTGTCTTTCCCTACAGAGGAAGTAGCCAGATCAGCCTCATTTTGTAATCCATTCCCAGATCTGCGTCTAGGATTGAACAAAATAGTCCTCTTCTTCTTCTTCTTCTGTATCAGAGTCTTCAACTCCTGTTGACCCTGGGCTAGGCTCATCACCAACTCTTGGAACTGGGCGTTCTGGGCCTGGAGGGCCTTGATAGCTTGTTCATTGGATGATTCAGGATTCATGATTATTGCTGAAATAAACAGCAAAGAAGATAAGTGACCTGTCAAAAAGGGTACCTGTAATGCAATGACATGTATGTATGCATGCGATGTTTTCAATAATCTCGCGGGGTAAACAAGAAAATTGTTAGAATCTGGTAGCTTGATTGAAGGAACTTCATGTTGTTGAGAGTCCTTCTTCAAGAGTCAAAGCTCACCATATCGAGTGGGTCATAACCCCTGACCCAAGTTATCATGTTTTGATCTCCAAACAACCTTGGCTAGAGGAAAATAAATCCCCTTTGCCCCTTGCTAGACATTTTGATTCATCATGACCTGCATCACAGACCCTTGAGATCCTTGAAATGGATTAGTCCTTATGTAGGATGTATGCAATGGTATGATGTTATGCTATGCATGGAGTGATGTAAGTAGGCCCTATTATGAGCCCAGATTAAGGACTGCAAACAAAAACCTGCACGGAACTCGTGTTGTTAGATAACAAGTATGCAAGTAGTTCAAGTATAAAGGCACACAAGTCACACCAGACAGCCCTTAGAGTTTAGGCCAGCATGAAGTTTGGGGTACTACCCTCTTGAAGTTGGTGGGCTCAAAACCTGTCCTATCAAAAGTAACCGGGTTCTAAGGAGCTCAATATCATTGGGTTGTTTTCTATGTTCATTGTTTTGATTTAGCCACTAGACTGGCGATCAAAATATTCCAAGAAAACAACCCTCAATGAGTGTAGTATCGAGTATCTACCAACTTCGGACTGCACCAAAGTCGGTCATCTCACTACCCCTAAAGAGGCCAAGATGGTCAAGTAAGGTTCCTAAGGTCAGTTGATGCTTCACGACACCACGCGGCGGCCCCGTACTCTCCTTGACTTGACTCAAGGGTTACCGGTACTCACCAAAGTGCCACATCAACGTAGCAACTGCTTCAACCATGTCGGTATACCCCGCACAGTCCCCTCACAGTTTGTTGCTACTTCTAAAAGGTATCCCTCAGATCCGGGTTAGGATCTATGAAACTCCAAGGCAAGCCCTCAATATTAAAGCAAACAAAACAAGCAATTGAAAACATAAGAGTGGTCTAATCCTAAGGTACACCTCACTTTTATAAGTCCCCAGCAGAGTCGCCAGTTCTGTGATCGGTGGAAATAGAACTAACTTTTTTTTAAGCTGGTTCGCAAAATGTCGCGGTAAGCAAGAGTCGCCACCGTCTTTTATGTTCTCCAACATGGAAAGGACAAAAGCACAGCAAAATTCCTTTTTTCTAGATGTCTCTCGGTTTGGGAGGTAGATTTATAGAAAGGGAAGGTGTTAGCACCCTTTCTATCCGTGGTTATCCACGGGCTCTTAGGTACTTGCTCTTATGTTTTAAAAAATTGTTTGCTTTTCAAGTGTATGTGGGTTTTGAAAAAGTTTCGTTTGAAAAAATTTCTAAGTAACTCTTGTATCTGTCCTCAAGAGTGTATGAAATATTTGTTTGAAAACCTTTTGAAAGTGTAGGTGCGAAAAGTTGTTTTGTTTGTTTGAAAGAGCAAGTACCCAGGAGAATCTACCTACTCTAAGGAATTAGGCTGTGTAATAGTCCTTTAGATAGTGCTATCCCACCATTGAGAGGTAGGTAGCACCATCGTTGGAGTTATTCGGGTCAATTCGATTATAGGGACAATGTGGTCACCAAAGCAATGGTAGGACGCCTTAGTGGTAACCCTAATGTCCTAGATCCTTTGTATCCGAGGCAACCGTTTCGAGGCGACTGGATCTTTAGACAGGAGGGCGACCTCTAAGACACCCTATACTTGATGACCACGTCGAGGCAACCAGTGAGGCGTACCCTAGGAGTGGCATGTGCATGTGTGTTGTTTTTCAGTTAAGCTTATCTTGTACATGTTATTGGTGAGCTACAGATTGGTTTTATTTTTCATACAAGTCTTTCATGCATTTTTAACAGTTAAGAGTGCGGAAAATAAATTGCGGAAATATGAATCTACGCTATTACAAGGCGCGGGTCTATACATCGCCAAAAACATAACCCGTTTGAAAAATAAAAATGCAAGAAATTAAAAGAAAGCAATAAAGTTCTAATTAACTATTACATTTCTGAGCAGATACATAAATAATCAAAATAACGAATTAAAATAATAATATGCGCGCGAAAGATTGAATCGGGATGTCCTTAGGGTTTTGACCCTTTTTTGAGAAAGAATTGAATTTTGTCCCTTTTTGCAATTAATTAAAAATTAAGCCTAATTACTAATTAATTAATTTATTAAAAGAAAAAATGTTTTTGTGTTTTTTATGTTTTTAATGAAATAAAATAAAAAAAGAAATTAAAAGTGTCAAAAAACCCTAAGTCTAATTCATTTTTATTTATTGTAAAAGAAAATTAAAATTAAACCTAATTAAACTAGATTAATTTAAATTAGTGTTTATTTACAAAATAATGAATTAATAATGAAATGAATAAATAACAAAATATTTACATTTTTTTTAATTCTGAATTTATTATGAAAATTAATAGTAATTATGTTAGTTAAATAAATAATAACATTAATAATAAAATAGTTAGTTAAAAGAAAACAAAAAGAAAAGCAATTAACCAGGGGGGTTGATAGACCCATTAGGAGGTGAGAAGTTGCAATTTGGCCCATTAAGAATCAAGCCTGCTTTGACTTTCTGGAATTGTCCAGGCATGCATTGACCAGGGAACATGGTGTTCAGCGCTTCATAGCCATTGGATTGCTGTTGAAGGACACATGGCATCTGGGAACGTGGGAGCCCATGGTGGAACGTTGTTATGAATCTGCATAGGATCATGTTATGAAAAATAATACAAGGAATTTGGGTGGACCTAGGAATCGAACCCAGGTCCCAATGGTTATCGTACACCTCACTGACCACCAGGCCATCACGCTGCATTTGATATAATATTAACAATTGAAAATAATATAAAAAAACAATCATATGCTGGAGAGAGAAAACAAAATAGCGCGCGCGTTTGAATGATCCAATGGCATAGCACCACGTCTTGTCTTCTTCCCCAGATTCCCTGTAAAATAAAAACAATTAGCGGGGGTTTTTAACCCCCACAAAATAGGACGAGGGAAAATAGCGAATAGGTCCCTGGGTTATATAAATATGGCGCGATATGTCCAATGCATTCGTCTAGTCTCAACGAGTTTAACCATGGTCATGAGAGGTTCTGATTTAACCGGATGTGAAAAGCCCTAATTTTAAAGCTTGAAAAACCTAGAATCCTTCAATGGCAATTTGCGTTTCAGGGCACCATAATACAATTCACCTATATCATTAGCTTCAGAAAGGTGTTAGCAATGCAAAGCAATGGTTTAACATGTCAATGATGCATAAAAATATGAGTTTCGATTTTGACAAAGTTAAGCAAACCGTGAATCTGTTAGAGGCGATTTCTTGAGGTTAAACACTTGGTTTCGATTGCAAATTGTTTCTGAGTATGCTAGCAAGGTATTAGAATCAAGAGAAAGCTTTGAATCGTGCTGGAAGGCCAAAAACAGTTTTGAGTTTTTTCTTGATTTTTCAATATTGTCTATGGTGTTTCTGCAGCAATTTGTACGTGAATGGCATTAGGGTTAGGTTCAGCATATGTAATGGAAGGGAATTAGGTCAAAGTTTGGGCCAAGGATCCATTGTATTGATGTCTTGAGATTTTTGTTGATCACCATTGAAGGACTTTCCATATTTGAAGCAAAACCAAGATTTCATGCACAAAATAGCCCTAGCACGAATTTGTGAGTTGGCACATGGTATATGAAAGTTGTTCAAATCCAAAAGATGCTATTCCATTAATTTTTAGATTTTATTTGAATTATTATGGATTTAAAATGAATTAAATCAATAAAAATTAAATAAAATGGAAAAATAAATGTTTGATCTTGAAATTAATCATGGGACACGTGGATGGCATGACAAGGCTGAATCAAGTGGAATAAAGTGGGCCCTTTTGTCAAAAATTGAAGTTTCAAGGATAGTTGACTTTTGCAAATTCATGAAAATTTCCCAACTTCTCCAATGCATATCTTGCTCAATTTTGATCATATGAACATGTTCTTGGACATTTTGGAAAGGTCTTGAAGTCCTCTAACCAATGCCTTTGGTCCCATGTCATTTGGATTTACAAATATCAAGTTATGGTCTTTGACTTAAAATGCCTTTTTGTTGACTTTTGAAATTGACCTATAATGTTGAAATTGATAACTTTTTGTGAGAGCATTTCTAGGACTTGGAGTGTGAAGATGAGTTGTAGTAAATATCATCCTCTTCAAAATGAGCATTGGATGGGATTTTTCTGATGAACCATGCAAAAGTTATGCCCTGGTCAAGTTACAGTTGACTTTTCAACTGTCCAAAAATAGTAACTTTTGCATCTTTGATGATTTTTGAGCCATGCATGTGGAATCATGATCAAGACTTGATCAAATGATGATTGTGTGTTCAAAATAAGATGTTGACCAAAAATTTTGACTTTTGACTGCCAAATGACCATTTTACCCCTACAGTTGATTGTGAATCAAATAGGGCTTTTGACTGTGCAACTTGTCTCTGTGAGTCTTGAAACTTGGCATGTAGATGTTTGACAATGTATATAGGCCTATGGGACTTGATTGGACCACTGAAAATCTCAAATTCCTTGCAAGAAACAAAACCCTAATTTCAGCTGGCTTAGGAGGCATTTGAACTGTGCAATCCCTTGAGAAGTCTTGAACCAATTGAGGATGATTCTTGACAAACCTTGAAGAATATGGGAGGGCAAATTTTGGGGTACAACAATATGAAATGCACATGATTTATTTTATTATTAATATTTTAAGGGACTTAAAGATTTATAGACATATTGTAAATATCAAAGTAATAACACATTTGAAATACTGAAAATTTTTATTATAATAACTTCAAAATGGATTACAAGTTTCAATAATCCCAAGTACAAGATAGAAATAAAGTTTAAAACCCTAAGAAGTAGAGCTGACAGAGATCACACTATATGATGGCGCTTCCTTGTAAGCTTGGCAATCTGAGCCTTCAACCTCTGATTTTCTTCCGCATATCTGGTGGCAACCTCCTTCCAACCACCTGAATCATTAAGTGAACAACTAGCATTTGATTGCCCAAAAAAGAACTCAAATATTTTGGTAATTTTTTAAAGTCAGAAACTTTTTTTTAAAATTAAAAGAAATGATTAAAATAACTCAAAAATGATAAAAAAATACAAAAGTCAGAAATAAAAAAATAAATGAGGTCACCAATATTTGTCACAATATCATTGGATCATTCCATATTTTTTTCAGAATTAAAAAATGAATAAAAGTATTTTTCAACCTATAGATGAGAGCAAATTGTGTGACTTTAAGGCCAAGAATTATCTTTTTCAACCTATTGATAGCATAATTCTTGAAACAATCTTGGTTCGGGACATGACGAAGGACATTTGGGAGGTGATGCGAAGGAAGTACCAGGGTTCTACAAAGGTCAAACACGCTCATTTTCAATCTTTGTGACGTGAACTTGAGATTCTTACAATGGGGGAGAGTGAATTCGTCAATGATTACTTCGCAAGAACCCTAGCTATTGCAAATCACATGACTACGCAAGGAGAAAGAATGGAGCATGTAGCGGTGGTAGAAAAAACCCTGGGATCCATGCCTGCAAATTTCAATTACGTAGTGTATTCTATTGAAGAATCCAATGACGTAACAGTCATGTTAGTCAATGGGCTTCAGAGTAGTCTTCTGGTACATGAACAAAGAACGCAGGGGGAAAAGGAGCATGTTGAAGAACAGAATCTCAAGATGAGTAACGCTAGTAGAGGAAGATGAAGAAATGCTTTAAGAGGTTGTGGTCGAGGAAGACAAAGTAAAGAATTTGTTGAATGCTACATGTGCCACAAGCTCGGACATTATCACAATGAATGTCCTGAGTGGGAAGAATATGCAAACTATGTAGAATTTAAAGAAGAAGAAGTCCTATTGATGGCATATTCTGAAGGAAATAGAGCACACAAGAAAGAAATGTGGTACATTGATAGTGGTTGTAGAAATCACATGGTGGGAACTAAAGATTGGTTTTTTGACTTTGATGACAAGTTCAGAGAACATGTGAGACTTGGAAACGATTCAAAGATGGTAGTTATGGGAACGGGAAATGTGAAGTTGTGCCTTGAAGGAAGAATACATGTGATAAATGATGTGTATTATATACTAGGTCTTGCTAACAACTTGTTCAATGTGGGTCAGTTACAATAAAAGAATATCACAATTGTATTCAAGGACAATATGTGTCAATTATTCCATGAAGAAAATGGCTTGATTCTGAAAACAGAAATGACAAGCAATTGGATGTATATTATCAGAATACCAGTTATGACCTCCAAATGTTTTCAATTCTCAGCCTTGGAAGAAACAAATCTATGGAATAACAGATATGCACACCTCAGCATAAAAGGGCCTGAAGACTTTGCATCAAAAATAGATGGTTAAAGGGCTACCAAAAATGGATGACATCGAGGGCAAGTGTGATGACTGTTTAGTTGGAAAGCAACACAGAAATAGCATACCAAAGCAAGCAAATTGGAGAGCCTCCAAGAAGCTTGAATTGATTCATTCAGACATCTGTGGACCTATCACTCCCAAATCAAATGCTGGAAACAAGTATTTTATTACCTTTACTGATGACTACAGTAGGAAGACTTGGATTTATCTCTTGAAAAATAAATATGAAGCCTTAGATGTCTTTAAAAGATTTAAATCCCTAGTTAACCATGAGTTTGGCTGCCTTATTTTGTGTCTTAGGACTGATATCAGAGGTGAGTTTACATTAACTGAATTCAACAGTTTTTGTGATTCAAATGGGGTGAAAAGACAATTAACTGCTGCATACACCCCTCAGCAAAATGGGGTGTCTGCAGGAAAAATAGAACATTACTCAATATGGTAAGAAGCATGATGAATGCTAGGAGTGTACTTAAGGAATTTTGGCCTGAAGTTGTAAAATGGGCAAGATACGTAATGAACAAATGTCCTACACATGTTGTGAAGGATGTTACACCAGAAGAGGCATGAAGTGGAATGAAACCCTTTGTGCATTATTTCAGGACTTTTGGTTGCTTAGCTCATGTCCATGTCCCTGATGTTCCCAGAAGGAAATTGGATAACAAGAGCATCAAGTGTTTTCTACTTGGTGTTAGTGTTGAGTCAAAGGCCTACAAACTCTATAATCCAATTGAAAGGAAGGTAGTTGTTAGTAGAGATGTTATTTTTGAGGAATCAAAAGGATGGAATTGGAATAAGCCAAAGAACATCAAACAGTGTGATCATATAAGTGATGCTGAAGAAAATGAGGAGACTGAGATGCAAACTGATGAGGATAAGTTGGTCAGTAATGATGGGGAAGAAAGCAGTCATGGAGGAAGTCCTGTTGGTGAACAGGTAAATGATGAGGTTGCTATTAAGGAAGAAAATGCAAATGGTCCATCTGCAAGGAGAAGAAAACCTCATGGGTATCTTAGAGATTATTTGACTGACTTGGGGAACATGGAGAAACAGACTGATCATCTTCAGAATTTAGCCATTGCATATGCTTAGTTCTCATGAGGATCCAAGCTCCTATAATGAAGCAGTGAAGTCAGCTACTTGGAGGAAAGCTATGGATAATGAGATACAGTCTATTGGAGACAATACTACTTGGGAGCTCATAACATTTCCTCAAGGGGTGAAAGCAATAGGTGTAAAGTGGATTTACAAGACTAAATAGAATAAGAATGGAAAGGTGGAGAAACACAAAGCAAGGCTAGTTACAAAGGGATACAAACAAAAGTATGGAAATGATTACAGTGAGGTCTTTGCACCTGTGGCAAGGTGGGATACTATAAGAGCAATTTTTGCTTTGGCGACACATAACCACTGGTGTGTATTTCAATTAGATGTAAAAAGTGCTTTTCTGCATGGAGACTTAATTGAGGATGTGTATGTGCAACAATCATTGGGGTATCACAAAGGTGAAAATCATCAAGTCTACAAACTAAAAAAGGCTCTATATGGGTTAAGGCAAGCACCCAGAGCCTGGTACAGTAAGATTGAATCTTACTTTAACATAGAACAATTTGTGAAAACCTCACTTGAATCAACCTTGTTTATCAAACATGGAACCAAAGAAAGTATTCTAATTGTTAGCTTGTATGTAGATGATCTTATCTACACTAACAATGATGAAGAAATGAGGGTTGCATTCAAACAGTCTATGAAAAGTAAATTTTCCATGACTGATTTAGGAAAAATGAAGTATTTTCTGGGAGTGGAGGTCAATCAAAGTTGTCAAGGAATATTCATTCATTAGTATAAATATGCCTCGGAAATTCTGACAAGGTTTGGCATGGAAGAATGCAATAAAGTCATCAGTCATATTGTTCCTGGAAGCAAGCTTGTGAAATATGAAAAAGGAAAGGCCACAAATGCTACAGTGTAAAAGAAGATGATTGGCAGCTGTTTTACCCCAAAATTTGCCCTCTCATTTTACTCAACACATGCCTATTGAGGTCCTCAACTTGCTCAAGGATGCCCTAGAGTTGATCAGACAAACTCCCTCCTAAGGCAATGTACCTCAAATTAGGGTTTCCATTTTCATCAGGGTGGGGGAGCTCCAAAGGTCCCAGATGCCCTCCATGGTCCTAATATGTTCTCAATATCATCCATGTCAAGTTTCATGCCTTGCACAAGTAGTTTTCTCAGTCAATTACCCAGATGCCTGGAAATTAACTATACTAGGTCAAAAGTCAATTGTGGCCCACATACAGTCAAACTTCAATATTTTTGGTCAACATCAACATTTTGTAGTGATATCCATCATTTGATTAAGGGTTGATCATGATTCCTCAAGGAATTCCCCAAATTCATCAAAACCCAAAAGTTGTTAAATTAGGGTTTCTCAGGAAAAGTCAACCAAACTTTTACCAAGCATAACTTATTCATACTTTATCAAAAAGTTTCCATCCAATGCTCATTTTTAAGATGATGAAATTCCCTACAATTCATATTCATCCCCCAAGTTCAAAATATGCACTCATCAAAAGATATGAATTTCTACATTATATGTCCTTTTTGAAAAGTCAACAAAAACACTTTTTGGGTCAAAGCTTCTTACTTGAACATGGAAGACCCAATTGAGATGAAACTAAAAGGGTTGTTTAAGGGACATCCTAAGATTTTTAAAAAGTCCAAGAACACCCTCTTAGGGTTAAAGTTGAGGGATAAATGTATTGTCAAAATTTGACCAATTTTTGGAAATGTGCATGAAGTCAACATTGATCAAAATGACTTTTTTTTCCAAATGGGCCCATGATTTCTTGTTTGAAACTTGTTCCTAAGATGGCCCATGACCCCTGAGCTTATCCACCTATTATCTTATTGTTTTTATTATTTATTTTTAATTTTTATCCATTTATATAAAAATAAATCAATTTAAATAGTAGAATAATCAAATAAAAACAAAGATTTGATTTTATGAGCATATTATGAGTCCATGAACAACTAGAAAATCAAAAAACTCATGCAAGAGCTAATTGATTGGAAAAGATCTTAATTTGGTCTATTTTGGAAACAAATCATACAAGGTAAAAAATGAAATCAAATCTTCATAATTTGCAAAGATATGATCAGTTTTTGTTGACCTAAATCATTCTATGATATATACACAATATTTCCAAAGCATAAAAAAGGGTTCTTGGTCGTGAAAACAAAGGAGTCAACTTCACATTTTTGTTAAAAGAACTGTTGATCACATATTCCTCCATAGACTGATTCAAGCCATTCCAAGGCCAGCAATCCGTTCCTGGACATTTTCTGAAGCCATTACAATCATCCTCAAGCCTTAAAACCTTCAGAAATCACGCCTCACAGTGCCACGGTTTGCATCTTTTTTCATGATTCGTTTTCAATAATTTATCCATCATAAACATGTTTTGATCATATATCTATGCTTGCTATCATATTTGCAATGTTTTTGATTGGTTTGATTGAAGTTTAAGTGCAGGAATGACATGATGCCATTGTTAGGGTTTTGAGGTCCAAAATTGGGAATTCCATATAGAGGCAAAATTGGACAAAATCAGGGGTATTATCATGCTTAGAAGATGATTTGCAATTAATCCATGTCTGTGGTTTGAATTTATTCAGCTTGTGCTGCAATTTTGAATTTTATAGGTTTATGGCTACGAACAAAATCCGTCACTATAGCTTTTAGTGACGGAAACGACTGTAGGTAAAAGTGTGGCCAAAAACAACAGTTATGGGGAAAAAGACAATTAGGTGGCAGAATCCCATTGGGTGATTTGAATCACGCGCGCGTTTGGGAAAGACAACTTTATTTCCTTTATATTTTATTTATGTTATTATATTTACAACTAACCATTCAGCCATTGGATTCATCATCAATCCATATCCAACGCTCAAGTCATACCATGAACTGTCAGAAAGAGCATCACACTGGATTTAGCGCGTTGACTGGGTTGAGCAAGGAATGGGTCTAACAAATTCAGTACTACACCCCCTGAATTGCTCAACAATAAAGGCCCAATTTCTTTTCTTTTTTATTATTTTATTTCCTATTTTTAAATTATTTGATTAATTTTTTCCTTTTACAAAAATAACACAAAAAAAATCATTTTTTATTTAATCATAAAATCAAGAAAACCACAAAAATGTAGAATTAGGTTTTTTATTAAAATTAGTTTTTTTTTTGGAAAATAATTAATTTAATGATATTAACTTGATTGTTTTCATAATTAAAATTAATTAGACAAATTAGGTTTAATTTACAAATATTTAATTTTCTCAATAAAAGACCATAAAAATATTTTTCTTTAATTAAATAGATTTAGGTTAAGATTTCAAATATTTTTCTCAACAATAAAATACAATAATATTCTCTTTTGATTGATTAGATTTTAGAATTTAAACTTTGATTCTCGTACTTAATTCTCACGCGCAATATTTTATTTTCCAATTATTGTATTTGCTTCGGGTTTGTAATAGTTTTTAATTAGAGTTTACCGCATATTATTTACTGTTTAATCCCCGGTTTTTGGTCATGTAACCCCCTCCCCGAAGCCTTGTAATAGCGTAGATTTACTTTTTCGCTTTTAATTTCCGCAACTATGAACTGTCTAGATGTATGGATAATAGGCTTACATGCAAAAGACAAATAAAATTAAAACAGTAGATCACCTTAATTATGCAAAGATTAAATAACTGAAATCAATCACTGCTTCACACTTGCACCCTTAGTGTATGCCTCACTTGGTTGCCTCAGAAAACAATGGTCATGTCCCTCGAACGTAGGGATATCTTAGCAAAAGACCCTCAATCTAAAAGTCAGTATAAAGATCATAGTCCCTTAACGTCCCTCGAGTTGCCTACGAGAAATGATCTTGTCCCTCGATGTTGCCTATGAATATATGATGACAGTCCTTTCGAACTGCTAAGGTATCTTTACATGTTGCCTTCAATGACCATTACGTCCCTTTCGATTGTCCCTTAAACATCCAACGACCAGGGTTACCTACTCACTAATAGTAGGATAACACGGTTTAAAGGATAAGAGGAAAATAACGTCTTTTTTTGAGTAGGTAGATAATTGTTAGGTACTTGCTCAAAACAACAAATCTTTTACACCATACACTTTCAAATAAACTTTTCAAACTAAAGTTTTCAAAATACTCCATAACACTCTTGAGGACATAAACAAGGGTTAAAACGAAGTAAAACAAAACTTTTCAAAACAAGCACACACAAGCAATTTCAAAATGAGCAAGTACCTAAGAGCCCATGGAAAACCATGGATAGAAAGGGTGCTAACACCTTCCCTTTCTATAATCTACCCCCCGTACTCAAACATTCTCGAAAAAGGTTTTTTCTGTTCTTTTTCCTTTTCCTGATTGGATAAAATAAAAGTCGATGGAGACTCTTGCTTACCGCGACATTTTGCAAACAAAAAATGCTAACCAGTATTAACAATCGGTTCTTCCACCGTATCACAGAACTGGAGACTCTTGTGGGGAGTAAAATAAATTTGGGTTTACCTTAGGATCTAGGTCATTTTTAAAATTTCTTTCTTGTTTGTTTTTCCTGTTTTATCTTTAAGGGTTTTTTCTTGGGTATTGTTAAAGATCCTACACCCGGATTTGGGGACACTTTTTAGGTAAACAACAATAGATCGTGGAGACTGTACGACATAGACCGATATGGTTTAAGCGATGTCTGTGTTGGTGTGACACTTTGGTTGGTACCGGTATCCTTTGTGTGGAAACGAAGAGAATACAGGGCCGACGCGTGGTGTCGTGAAGCACTAACGGACCTTAGAACCTTAGTTGAACAAACTTGGCCATTAGAAAGTAGTGAGATAGCCGACCTCGGTATAAAGCTGAGGATTGGTTGATACTCGATGCTACACTCATTGAGATCAGACTTTTGGGATATTTCAGCCGCAAGAAAAGATTGTTTGAGCTAAAACAATACCCGATAAAGGATGATCACTGATATTGAGAATCCTTAGAACCCGGTTACTTTTCTAAGACAGGTTGAACCAACTAAACTTCAAGAGGGTACTTACCTATGGAATCCATGCAAGCCTAAAACTAAGGCTACTTGTGTGACTTGTTTGATTTCTTTTCCTAACAATTTAAACTCATTGCAGGGCTTTGTTTGTATTCCTTGGAGGACCTTGTTTGTATAAATCCAATAAATTGGTTGCTTACCTTGCATTTTTGCTTGAAGTATAGCATACACATCATAACATCATGCCTTAACATTTCCTTAACCATTTCAAGTATCTCGAGGGCATCTGATGCATGTTATGATAAATCAGACGTCTAGCAAGGGGAAAGGAGATTTATTTTTCTCTAGCCAAGGTCGTCAAAAGACCAAAACACGAAAACTTGAGTCAGGGGATATGACCCACTTGATATGGTGAGCTTGACTCTTGTAGAAGGACTCTGAACGATACAAAGGTCTTCAATCAAAGCTACAAAGTTCAACTTCTGACATTTTCTTGTTTACCCCGCGAGATCCTTGAAAGCATTACATACATATATAATACATATAATTGCATAAGCAGGTTTCAAAGCAGGTCTCTCATATTCTCGCTGTTTATTTCAGTAGTGGCTCTCCAACCAGACAACAGAGATCTCCGAGCTCAAGAGGCCCAGTTCAAGGAATTTCTCCTGAATCTATCCAAGGGGCAAGAAGACTTGAAAATACTCTTCACCGGGAATATGACCAAGGAACGTCCTGACAACAACAAGGATGAACAATTGGAACAACTGCAAGCTGAGGTAGAAGCAATGAGAATCCAGATGTTGGGGCAGATGGGTCTTAACCAAAACTTAGCTCGAGGACAAGAAGGGCTAAGAGCTTTCCTTAATAACCTTCCCCAAGATGGATGCAGATCCATGAAACAAACAGTTAAAATTGTGGATCAAGGCATTAATCAGCCCCCAGTGAGAGAAGAGGTTGGTTTGGTCAGGAACGAACATTTCCATATTGCTACTACATCACAAGCCCAACCACAACCTCGCCAACGACAACGGGGCAATCAGCATAAGAAGAATACATCTGAAAGACGCTTCACTGAAATCAACATGTCATTGGCTCAAGCATTGCAACGCATGTTGAAGGCCAAGTTGGTTATGTTAAGGGACCCTCCTCAGAATCCCAACATAGCCTCCCCAAGGTACAATCCAAATGCAAGATGTGCGTACCACTCTAACAATCCTGGACATGACACCAACAGCTGTTGGGCGTTGAGAAATAAAATTCAAGACCCGATTGATGAAGGAGCGCTAGAATTCGCACAAGACGGTCAGGATGAGTTCTTCTTCCATCCCTCAAAGGCATACCATCTGAAGTTACAAGTTCTCACAAGAAGACTTTTCGTTCATTATAATTTTCAATGTGTAATTTTCTTTTGATTTGTTTGAACATTTATTCTAATCAAACCTCGTTATTTCATCAATGCATTGCACATGTTTGTCTTGGATCAATTCCTTCATATTCACTATTTCAAAAATGCGTTCTTATTTCCTTTTGTGATATTCAACTCTCGATTAAAAACTCTAAGCCTTAGAGGGAGGATGACGAAAATGATACAACAATCTCTACAGTATGCTTTTGAACAGACCCCGTTGACGATGTACAGGCGTTGTTTCAAATCTTAAACAGTGGAGTTATAAGGAAGATAATCCCTAGTCAACCCCTTCGATCTAAAGAAGTAGGAGTTTGTCTTTTCACACAAATTAAAACCCTTAATCTTAACCTGGGGCAGGGTAGTTTTCTCCGTTAATTCAGAGGCACATTCAGTCACAATTTGCCGCTTCGTACACAATGAATGGCATCAAAGATGGTGATGGTTCCGTATAATCGTCAAGACGGGAAGTCATTATCTCTCGAAATAAAAGCTCATTAAGTCAAAACCTATGAAGGAGACTTAAGAGAAAAATTGGGGTATCCCGCTAACTGTAATCACAAAAGAAACTGTTAAGGCAAAAAGAAGGGATAACGAAAACCAAAAAAAGAGGTTACTACAAATCCTCGACAAAAAGAAGATTACAAAAATGACTGCCTTTTCAAAACAAATGTTCAATTTCTGAATCATCACCAAGTATCAGAGAAAAGATTCCAGACTCAATAGGGATCTAAACGCGCAATTAACTGAGCATATGACTGAAGAACATCACGAAGAGCGGCTTGGGTATAAATAAAATTTGATCCTTTATCCTTTGTTTCTTAAACCGTGAACCAGGCCACGTTATAACCCTTAAAAGTCCTAGCTGAAGCATGGGTCAGTTTGAGAGCATACTATTACAAAGGTATCCTGACTCTTGTAGGCTTTGTTACGAATCCTGAGTTGATATCACATTCTTGCAAATTTCATTTTACTACACAAAACACATTTTCGAAAAATTTTCAAGACAGACATGAGTTTTGCATTCTTTAAATGACATTGTTTGCATATGACTAATTGTTTGATAGCAGAGAAATCCGCACAATGGATATTCAATGAACAAACATCCTCTTAATGGACAGAATCACCTCAGCAGGAAAGACACTTCCAATAACAGGTCTTCCATAAGCAAGGGGCATGACATGATGTCTAAACACACCTGGGGAAGTCTCTCCAAAAGTTCCAAAGAACCAGGGGAAGATCTCCATCTGAATCACTTGGGGCATTACACACGCATTCCAGCAACGAATCATGTGCCATCAAGAAAACCTTTTTGACAGTACTACAACACAACACTATGGACAGTGACAACTCTCTACATCCTGAAAACATGGACAGTCGAAAAATATTATGCATGAAAAAAAGACCGTCTAGGTTGACACACCTAGGAAAAAATAAGGGAATCCCGGCGAACCAAAAGGGTTCGGGAAAAAATTAGGGATATATAAAAAAAATGTACACCCGACAAGTCGAAAAACTGAAAAGGCGCCTTGGGAAAAAAGGTATCCCGGTGGACTGAAAAACCGAAAGAGCGGTCTAGGAAAAATTTAGGGATTGAAAACGTACGACTATGTCCCGTTACTTGTCTATCAGTGGAAGACTTATACCTTGATCAGCATTCATCAAGAGCACTAGAATTTAGATACAGTTCAGATACGCTCCAGATACGGATGCCATTCTGATGCTCATTTAGATTCAAATTTCAGATACAGTTCAGATACGCTCCAGATACGGATGCCATTCTGATACTCATTCAGATTCAGCTTTCAGATACAGTTAAGATACGCTCCAGATACAGATGCCATTCTGATACTCATTCAGACTCAGCTTCCAGATACAGTTTAGATATGCTCCAGATATGAATTCCATTATGACACTCATTCAGATTTAGCTTGCCGATATAGTTTAGATACGCTCTAGATACGGATGCCATTCTGATACTCATTCAGATTCATCTTTCTGATACAGTTCAGATACGCTCCAGATACGGATTCCATTCTGATACTCATTCAGATTCAGCTTTCAGATACAGTTCAGATATGCTCCAGATACGGATGCCATTCTGATACTCATTCAGATTCAGCTTACCGATACAGTTCATATACGCTCCAGATACAGATGCCGTTCTAATACTCATTCAGATTCAAATTTCTGATACAGTTCAGATACGCTCCAGATACGAATGCCATTCTGATACTCATTCAAATTCAGCTTTCAGATACAGTTCGGATACGCTCTAGATACGGATGCCATTCTGATAATCATTCAGATTCGTCTTTCAGATACAATTTAGATATGCTCCAGATACGGATGCCATTCTGATACTCATTCAGATTCAGCTTTCAGATATAGTTCAGTTACGCTCCAGATACATATGCCATTATGATACTCATTCAGATTCAGCTTTCAGATACAGTTCAGATACGATCCAGATACGAATGTCATTCTGATAATCATTCAGATTCAGCTTTCAGATACTGTTCAGATACGCTCCAGATATGGATGCCATTCTGATGCTCATTCAGATTTCAGATACAGTTCAGATACGCTCCAGATGCGGATGCCATTCTGATACTCATTTAGATTCATCTTTCACATACAGTTCAGATACACTCCAGATACGGATGTCATTCTGATACTCATTCAGATTCAGCTTTCAGATACAGTTCAGATACACTCCAAATACGAATGCCATTCTGATACTCGGTCAGATTCAGGTTTCAGATACAATTCATATACGATCCAAATGCAGATGTCATTCTGCTACTTATTCAAGATTTTCATACATCGAGAGACGGTTTAGATACGATCCAGAGACGGATGTCATTCTGACACTCATTCAACACATGTTTCAAGTACGGTTCAGATACGATCCAGAGACAGATGTCATTCTGACACTCATTCGACACATGTTTCAAGTACAGTTTAGATATGGTCCAGAGACGGATGTCATCCTGACACTCATTAAATACATGTTCAAGTACAATCACGACATAGATCCATCCATAAAATCTTTACATGTACTTTTTCCAGCATGGTACAAGGGGCAGAGACAGTTGGAAGCAAAGTCACTATCACATACAAGCCAGTGATACCTACATTCCCCACAGAGCCGAGACAACCAAGGTCCGACCTCCGTATCCCCAAGCAGAAATTCCTTCCCCAGCAGGTGCCTTTAGAAAGTTAATATCTGCATTCCCCAGCCGAATTTTATAACCATGAGCAGTTTATAAAGCCATCTCCCGAGCAGGTTTTATTTCTCTGACAGCGAAAGCTCAATCTCCAACAGAGCTCTTCTCTCCAGCAATGGAAGTTCATCCCCAACTGAGTTTATTTCTCCAAATCTGCAGATTTTCCAACAGAGTACCTCTCTTCCCCCACAGAGTCATTCCCCCGCAGGGTTATCCTCAGACAGAGTCTCTCCCGGCAGAATATTCTCAAGCATAATGGATGTTAATCTCCAGCTAATCATCTTCGGTCACTATCCCCAGCGGGAACAAAGAACTAAACTCCTTATACTCTCCAGCAGCAGTCCAGGATTTATTCTCCCCAGCCAAAGAATATCACAAGAACATTGCATATCCATACATCATGGCATACACATACACATTATACAACACGATCTCATTTATTTTGAGAACATCATTACTCAATGCATTTCATACATCATGACATTACATACGACTAACTCTTTACCTTTCAGGGAAAGATGCAATCAAGTTCTCACGAGTTCTCTCTGGTTCAATCAAACCGACACTAAGGTTTCTATTCCAGTTGAATATATTCCAACATTTTTTCTGGTTCAGTAAAACCGACACTAAGGTTTCTATTCTAGTTGAAGATATTAAGACTTTCGTCTGGGTTAGCCGAATCGCCACTAAGACTCCCCTAATTTCCATGTCAGTCAAAGTTAATCCGAGACCTCTCTTGGGATCAGTCAAATCGATACTAAGATTTCTCTCCCAGTATAAGTTATCAAAAGTTTTCCCTAGTTCAGTCGAATCGATACTAAGATTTGTATTCCAGTTCAAGCTATGAAGCCCGGAAATCGACCGGATAACAGCTTAATTCCCCCACCATACTGTGAAGCCTGAAAATCGACCGGATAAGAGTATAAGAGACTATGAAGCTTGGACCCGACCAGATAGTGGTATATCTCAGATTCAAGCTGTGAAGCCTGGAAATCGACCGGATAATATCTTGATTTCTCCAAAATACTATGAAGTCTGGAATCGACCAGATAGTGGTATAAGACACTGTGAAGCCTGGCGCACGACCAGATAATGGTATAAGACGATGTGAAGACTAGAGCACGACCAGATAGGGGCAAGAGACACTGTGAAACCTGGAAATCGACCAGATAATAGTATGCGGTACTATGAAGCTTGGAATTCGACCAAATAGCAGTTTACTCGGCCAATTACTATAAAGCCCGGAAATTGACCGGATATTAGTATGCCTTAAATTCAAGTTAAAACCCGGATGCGACCGGATAACCACTTAATTCCTTCTGAAGCATGGAACACGACCATATAAGAATTGAGAAATTGCAAAACCTAGATTACGACCAGATAGCAAGTTTAAATCTCATCTCCCTAGTAAGTCACTGTAAAACCTGGAGCACGACCAGATAGCAGTTAATCTTATTATCCTTAACAAATCACTGTAAAGCCTGAAGCACGACCAGATAGCAGTTCACTTTCACCTCCTCGACTAATAAACTATTCCCTAGTAGAGTAACGGACAACTGAAGCTCCTAAAATTCTATTTCTCCCAAGAAAGAGACCAACATTCCTTAGCAGATTCCTCCTCAACGACAGGAACAGGAATTCTCATCAAAGGAATATCTCGGGAAATCAACATCCTCTAGATGGCATCTTTAAGCCCATCTCTGACGATTCTTTGTCATATCTTCCTAGATGGCATGTTTAAGCCCATCTCCGACGATCTTTCGTCATCTTTTACAAATGGAATCTGTAAGCCCATTCCCGATACTACCTACACAGTCCAGCACCATCTCAGACGAGTGCAAATTTATGGGAACTTAGTGTTCAATCATCTTTCACCTTCAGACTGCAAAGGCAGACAGCCAATCTACATCCTCAGGTTTAAGAAGATTGAAAAGGGGAAGCTGTTGTAACCCAAAATTTTCCCTCACATTTTACTCAACACATGCCCATTGAGGTCCTCAACTTGCTCAAGGATGCCCAAGAGTTGATCAGACAAACTCCCTCCTAAGGCAATGTACCTCAAATTAGGGTTTCCATTTTCATCAGGGTAGGGGAGCTCCAAAGGTTCCAGATTCCCTCCATGGTCCTAATATGTTCTCAAGATCATCCATGACAAGTTTCATCCCTTGCACAAGAAGTTTGCTCAATCAATTGCCCAGATGCCTGAAAATCAACTATACTAGGTCAAAAGTCAACTATGGCCCACATATAGTCAAACTTCAAGATTTTTGGTCAACATTAACATTTTGAAGTGATCCATCATTTGATCAAGGGTTGATCATGATTCCTCAAGGAATGCCCCAAATTCATCAAAACCCAAAAGTTGTTAAATTAGGGTTTCTTAGGAAAAGTCAACCAAATTTTGACCAAGCATAACTTCTTCATACTTCATCAGACATTTTCCATCCATGGCTCATTTTGAAGATGATGCAATTACATACAATTCATCTTCATCCCCCAAGTTCAAAATATACACTCATCAAAAGATATGAATTTTTACATTATAGGTCCTTTTGAAAAGTCAACAAAAACACATTTTGGGTCAAAGCTTCTTACATGAACATGGGAGACCCAATTGAGATGAAACCAAAAGGGATGTTTAGGGGACATCCTAAGATTTCTAAAAAGTCCAAGAACACCCTCTTAGGGTTAAAGTTGAGGGAGATATGTATTTTCAAAATTGACCAATTTTTGGAAATGTGCATGAAGTCAACATTGATCAGAATGACTTTTTTTCCAAATGGGCCCATGTTTTCTTGTTTGAAACTTGTTCCTAAGATGGCCCACGACCCCTGAGCTTATCCACCTATTATTTTATCATTTTTATTATTTATTTTGATTTTTTATCCATTTAAATCAAAATAAATCAATTTAAATAGTAGAATAATCAAATAAAATCAAAGATTTGATTTTATGAGCATATTCTGAGTCCATGAACAACTAGCAAATCAAAAAATTCATGCAAAAGCTAATTGATTAGAAAAGATCTTAATTTGGTCTAGTTTGGAAACAAATCATACAAGGCAAAGAATGAAATCAAATCTCCATAATTTGCAAAGATATGATCAGTTTTTGTTGACCTAAATCATTCTATGATATATACACAACATATCCAAAGCATAAAAAAGGGTTCTTGGTCGAGAAAACAAAGGAGTCAACTTCAAATTTTTTTCAAAAGAAGTGTTGATCATATATTCCTCCATAGACTGATTCAAGCCATTCAAAGGCCAGCAATCCGTTCCTGGACATTTTCTGAAGCCATTCTAATCATCCTCAAGCCTTAAAACCTTCAAAAATCATGCCTCACAGTGCCACGGTTTGCATCTTTTTTCAAGATTCGTTTTCAATAATTTATCCATCATAAACATGTTTTGATCATAAATCCACGCTTGCTATCATATTTGCAATATTTTTTATTGGTTTGATTGAAGTTTAAGTGCAGGAATGGCACGATGCCATTGTTAGGGTTTTAAGGTCCCAAATTGGGAATTCCATATAGAGGCAAAATTGGACAAAATTAGGGGTATTGTCATGCTTAGAAGATGATTTACAATTGATCCATGTATTTGGTTTGAATTCATTCTGCTTGTGGTGCGTTTTTGAATTTTACAGGTTTATGGCTACGAACAAAATCCGTCACTATAGATTTTAGTGACGGAAACGATTGTAGGTAAAAGTTTGGCCAAAAACAACAGTTATGGGGAAGAAGACAATTAGGTGGCAGAATTCCATTGGCTGATTTAAATCACGTGCGCGTTTGGGAAAGACCACTTTATTTCCATTATATTTTATTTATGTTATTATATTTACAACTAACCATCCAACAATTGGATTCATCATCAATCCATATCCAACGCTCAAGTCATACCATGGACCGTCAGAAAGAGCATCACACTGGATCTAGCGCGTTGATTGGGTTGAGCAATGAATGGGCCTAACAAATTCAGTACTATACCCCCTGAATTGCTCAACAATACAGGCCCAATTTCTTTTCTTTTTTTATTTTATTTCCTTTTTTTAATTATTTGATTAATTATTTCCTTTTACAAAAATAACACAAAAAAATTATTTTTTTATTTAATCATAAAATCAAGAAAACCACAAAAATGTAGAATTAGGTTTTTTATTAAAATTAGTTTTTTTTTGGAAAATAATTAATTTAATTATATTGACTTGATTGTTTTCACAATTAAAATTAATTAGACAGATTAGGTTTAATTCACAAATATTTAATTTTCTCAATAAAATACCAAAAAATATTTTTCTTTAATTAATTAGATTTAGGTTAAGATTTCAAATATTTTTCTCAACAATAAAATACAAAAATATTTTCTCTTTAATTGATTAGATTTTAGAATTTAAACTTTGATTCTCGTACTTAATTCTCGCGCGCAATATTTTATTTTCCAATTATTATATTTGCTTCGGGTTTGTAATAGTTTTTAATTATAGTTTACCGCTTATTATTTACTGTTTAATCCCCGGTTTTTGGTCATGTAACCCCCTCCCCGAAGCCTTTTAATAGCGTAGATATACTTTTTCGCTTTTAATTTCCGCAACTATGAACTGTCTAGATGTATGGATAATAGGCTTGCATGCAAAATACAAATAAAATTAAAACAATAGATCACCTTAATTGTGCAAAGATTAAATAACTGAAATCAAACACTGCTTCACACTTGCACCCTTAGGGTATGCCTCACTTGGTTGCCTCGGAAAACAATGGTCATGTTCCTCGAACGTAGTGATATCTTAGCAAAAGACCCTCAATCTAAAAGTAATCATAAAGATCATAGTCCCTTATCGTCCCTCGAGTTGCCTACGAGAAATGATCTTGTCCCTCGATGTTGCCTACGAATATATGATGACAGTCCTTTCGAAATGCTAAGGTATCTTTACATGTTGCCTTCAATGACCATTACATCCCTTTCGATTGTCCCTTAAACATCCAACGTCTAGGGTTACCTACTCACTAATAGAAGGATAACACGGTCTTAAGGATAAGAGGGAAAAAACGCCTTTTTCGAGTAGGTAGATAACTGTTAGGTACTTGTTCAAACAACAAATCTTTTACACCATACACGTTCAAACAAACTTTTCAAACTAAAGTTTTCAAAACATTTCGTAACACTCTTGAGGACAGAAAAAAGGGTTAAAACAAAGTAAAATAAAACTTTTCAAAACAAGCACACACAAGCAATTTCAAAATGAGCAAGTACCTAAGAGCCCGTGGAAAACCACGGATAGAAAGGGTGCTAACACCTTCCCTTTCTATAATCTACCCCCCGTACTCAGAAATATTCTCGAAAAAGGTTTTTTTTGCTCTTTTTCCTTTTCCTGATTAGATAAAATAAAAGTCAGTGGCGACTCTTGCTTACTGCGACATTTTGCGAACAAAAAATGCAAACCAGTATTAACAGTCGGTACTGCCACCGTATCACAGCAGCCTAATGTATTTGTTAGATACAAGAACTGCTATTACATTCTCAGTTTGCTTAGCTGTAAGATACATGGAGAGACCTAGTGAACTGCATGTTGCTGCTGTCAAAAGAATTCTCAGATATTTGAAGGGAACTATGAGTTTTTGCATTCTGTAGAAGAGAGAAGATAATGGCAATTTGATAATGCAGGGCTGGACTGATTCTGACTATACAGGTGACTATGATGATAGAAAAAGGACATCAGGATATGTTTTTTACAAGGAGACTAAGTGCAAGATGTTGGTCATCAAAAAAGCAGCCCGTTGTCACATTGTGCACAACTGAAGCTGAATTTGTGTTAGCCACCTCTAGTGCTTATCAATGTATTTGGTTGAGGAGTGTGTTAAATCATTTGGATCTGAAGCAAAATGGTTGTTCTGCTATTAACTGTGACAACAGTTCCTCGATCAAGCTATCTAAGAACCCCATTTTGCATGGAAGATGCTAACATATAAATGCAAGATATCATTTTCTGAGAGAACTCAGCAATGATGGAGTTATTTAATTGAAATTCTGCAAATCACAGGATCAATTGGCAGACATTATGATTAAGGCTCTGAAGGCCGAAGCCTTTTTCAAACTAAGGGAGGGCTTAGGAATGTGTGACTCAGCCAGCTAACTATGCTTTGTTTTGTTGCTTCTTGTTATTTTGTCTCGTTAGTTTAGTTTATCATTTATTTTATAAAGATCAACTTAAGGGTGGGTTTTGTTGTGTATAAGGCTTGTTGAGCTTAGTTAGCTTTGGTCCATTTTCTTGTATTGTATATTCTTTGTAGCCTATATATAACACATTGGCTAATTGAATAAGAAAAGAAAGTTGGAATCCCTTTTACCAAACAAGTCTATTGTATTTTTTTATTCATTTTAATAACTTGACATTATTACGAAAATAATTTTATCCAATTAAAAATGAAGTTTAATTTCAATTTCTCATGTGATGTAAGAAAGTGCGTTATGAAAAGTATACAACTTTTTTCCTTTATTATTCTTACATTAAGGGAAAAGTGTTAATTGTCATGGGTTTAATTCCTTATAAATGTAATTATTATATTTTCAGAGTTTGGTAAAACGGTTCATTTTTCTCCTCAGTTATATAAATCATCAAGGTAATAGACGTAGTCTTACTACCTTCGTTTATTAAAATAAACGAGAGGAAAGTCAATGTTATTAATTTTTTTCTATATATATTTTTAACTTGTAATATTTTAAACTGGACTTAAATTGTTCATTTCTGAAACAGAAATATTCTTATGCACCAAAATATTTATTGTTTACATCAATTGTAATGTCAAAATGACACACACATTATCTTTTTACAACAAAACTAAAACAAATTATTAGTGACATAAAAAATTATTTTGCTTGGAGTTACGTGATGAATGATTCGTTCATATAAATTGCATTTCAAAGATCAACACATGTGAATCATATTTCATTGGTTTCTACACCTGTGTTATTGTTAAAATAAACTGCATTTCAAAGATCAACACATGTGAATCATAATCAATCTCCAAAATCTCATAAGTAACCCAAAAATACGCTCTAGATGCTAGTAGAAGACACTATGCCAAACAAGACTTTAGAAAACACTTTTTTTAGCTTTAGACAGCGCTTTAAAGCGCTGTCTATTCCAGCGCTGCTGTAGGTAAAGACAACGCTTTGTTAAAAGTAAAAGCACTGCTAAATCCCCCCTTTAGGCAGCCCTTTCACTTTGAAAGCGCTTCTAAAGGCCCCCTTTATCCAGCGCTTTTACTTTTAAAGTGTTGCTAAAGGCCCCCTATAGCCAGCGCTTTTACTTTTAAAGCGCTGCTAAAGGCCCCCTTTAGCCAGCTCTTTTTATGAAACAAAAAAAAATTAAAAATAATAAACCCCGTTAGGCACCGCTTTTAATGTTAAAGTGCTGTCTAAATGCCCCCTTTAGCCAGCGTTTTTTCTGAAACTAAAAAAAATACCCCTTTAGGCAGCGCTTTTACAGTAAAAGCGCTGTCTAAAGGGGGCTTTAGACAGCATTTTTTAAAGCGCTGTCTAATGTCCACGAAATTTTTTATATAACCTTTTTGTAAGAAAAAAAGAGTTATTTGATATATACAATTTTATATGCACATATTTTAACCATATTTGCACCAGCTTTTCACCATATTTTGCACCTATATATACCATTACAAATTTCACCAGATTTTTACTAATATTGGAGCTTCAATCCAATAAAAAATAATACCAAAAGATACTATACATTTGCACCAATGTACTTATATATACTATTACTCTTGTACATATATACTTTAAAAAAAAAACACAATTATATACCATTACAAAATCTATTCATCTTTATCTTCTACATATGCACATATAACCTGAAACAACACCAAAATATCGTAATTCATACCATGATAAAAACAAAATGTATATACTTTACACATGACAAACAACAACAAAATTGAAACACTTTAATATACTCAAAATTATCATTGTTGCACCCCAAAATTTGCCCTCTCATTTTACTCAAAATATACTCCTAGAGGTCCTCAATTGCTCAAATTGACTAAGGATTGACCAGACAAATCCTCCTCTTAAGACAATAAGCCTCAAACAAGGGTTTCACTCCTCATAAAGATGTTTGAGTTACAAGGGTCCTAAATGGTTTCCATTTCCCTAACATGTCCTCAAGATCATCCATGCCAAGTTTTATGCCTTGCACAAGAAGTTTGCTCAGTCAACTGCTCAAATGCCTGAAAATTAACTGTACTAGGTCAAAAGTAAAATGTGACCCACATATAGTTAAACTTCAAGATTTTTGGTCAACATCAACATTTTAAAGTGATATACATCATTTGAACTAGGGTTGATCATGATTCCTCAAGGAATGCTCCTAATCCATCAAAACTCAAAAGTTGCTAAATTAGGGTTCCTATAGGAAAATTCAACCAAACTTTGACCAGGCATAACTTTCTCATACTTTATCAGAAATTTCTCATCCAAGGTTGATTTTGAAGAGAATCCAATTCCCTACAACTCATCTTCAACCCTCAAGTTCACGAAATGCACTCATGAAAAGATATAAATTCAAACATTATATGTCCTTTTCAAAAGTCAACAAAAACACCTTTTGGGTCAAAGCTTCTTACATAAACATGGAAGATCCAATTGAGATGAAACTAAATAGGTTGCTTAAGGGTCATCCCAAGCTTTCTAAAAAGTCCAAGAAAACCCTCTTAGGGTCAAAATTGAGAGAGAGATGCATTGTCAAAGTTGGCCATTTTTGGGAAATTTGCACAAAGTTAACAATGCCCAAAATTGCATTTTTTCCACATGGGCCCATCTTTTTCAAGATTGAATCTTATCCCTAGCATGGTCCACGAACCATGGGACCCTCCTTGTCTCATTTATTTATTTATCTAATTTATTTTTATTTTATTTATTTAAAATTAAAATTAAATCAAATTAAATAAAAAATAAATCAAATAAATGGGATAAGATTTGTTTCGGCATTGATTGAATATCTCATGAGCTGTCAAACAGACAAACAAATCGAGCAAGTTTGAGAATGGAAAGAAATCTCCATGTTTAGAAAGATTGGAAGTAAACTTAAAGACCATAACATCTTTTGATTCTTTCAGTTCTATTACCCTAGATTGATTCACTACTTATACCAGGACACTCAAGACCTAGAAAAGGGAGAACAAATGCGCAACTAGCCTGAAAAACACAGAGAAAAAATTCCAAATTTTCCAACAACAAGTGCAGATCGGTTTCACTTCTGGAGATCGATTCAAGTTGTTCTAAGGATCAAACAATAATATTTGGACATCTAGGAAGATATCACCATCATTCTTAAAGCTTGCAGTGTCCAGAACCGCGCCCTTGCACTCACAGTTTGTTCTTATCTTTTCTAATCTAGATTTCACTCATTCATCCATTATAAATATGATTTGAATGCATATTTGTGTTCATGATCATCATGTGAATGTTTATGGATGTTTCAATTTAAGCTTGAGTGCAAGTATAATCATTTGCCATTGTTAGGGTTCCGAAGCTTCAAATTAGGGAACCCTAGCTAGAGGAAAAATTGGAAGAAATTATGGGTACTATCATGCTCAGGAGATCGTTTATAGTCAATCCATGTCTTTGGTTTGAATTTATACTGCTTGAATTATATTTTAGAGTTTTGCAGGTTTGTAGCTACAATCAAAAACCGTCACTATAGCCTATAATGACGTATTGGACTGTAGGTAAAAGTCCTTTCTAAAACAACAGTGCCAGCAAGGAAGATGATGGTGTGTCCAAGCCTGGTTGGACAGTTTGAATCTCGCGCATTTTGTCTATTACTACTGATTATTATTCTATATAATATATTATGTGTGTTTTAGATAATGAATGATCAGTTTGGCTCAGTGGCAAAAGGGAAGGGTTTCAAAACGCGCGTGTGTAGGAGGTCAGGGGTTCGACCCCTTCCTCCTGCATATTATTTTTCTCACAATTTCTTTGCAGATCCAGTAGTACCATTCCAAACGCGCTCACCATACACCTCAAAATCTCTTACCTTGGATCATCCACTGATCAAATCCAACATACAGCAAGCTAAGAACATGGTAGACCCTTCAAAGGGGATCCCCATTGGATCATGCGCAGATAGAAGGGCCAGCAAGCTTGGGCCTGGAAAATTTTAGCCATGCACCCCCCCAAATTGATTCTCATGTCAAGCCCATTTTAATTTTTGTTTTAATTTCTTTATTACTCTTTTATTGTTTTAATTATTTATTCTAATTGTCTTAAAAAACCATTTTTAATTAAATCATAAAATCAAGAAATCATAAAAATGTTAGAATTAGTTTTTTTATTAAAATTAATTTTGTTTAAAAATAAATTAATTTAATTAGGGTAGCTTGATTTGTTTTTCTTAATTAAAGTTAATTAGAAAAAATAAAAAAATATTTTAAGTAGATTCTTTAGGATATTTAATATATTCTCGTGTCATTCCTCGCGCGCGTTTACCTATTTATTTTTCCAATTATTGTATCTGTTTCGAGTTTGTAATATCTTTTTAACTTAGGTTTATTACTATTTTCATTTATTGTTTTCCCCAAGTTGGTTATGTAACCCCCTCCTCAAAGTCTTGTAATAGCTAGGTTTAAATTTCTCGCACTTTATTTTCTGCTATTAATTGAACTGTTAGATGATTGATAATAGGATTGTATGTGAAAGATAAAGCAATGTTTAAAGCAGTAGAAAACCCTAACTGTGCAAAGATAATTGACTGAAAAACAAACACTTGCACATGCTCACTCCTAGGGTTTTTCCCCACTTCGGTTGCCTTTGGAAAATGGTCACTATTCTCGAAACGTGAGAATTTTTAGTGTCTGTCCTCTAATTTGAAAGATCATTAGTCCCTTGATGACCCTTTCGATGTTGCCTCGGTAAAAAAAGTGATCTTAGAACTTTAGGACAGTTACTAAGAGATCTCTCCATGTTTCCTTAAGTGACTGTAATCTTCCCTTTCGATTGTCCCTCAAACTCCATCGATGGAGCTACCTACTCCTTAATAGTAGGATAATGTTGTCTAAAGGAAATAATAAAAACGAACAATCTTTTTCGAGTAGGTAGAAACTCTTGTTGTACCCCAAAATTTGCCCTCCCATATTCCTCAAGGTTTGGAAAGAATCATCTTCAAATGGTTCAAGACTTCTCAAGGGTTGCACAGTCAAACATCCTCCTAAGCTAGTCAAAATTAGGGTTTTGGTTCCTGCAAAGAATTTGAGGTTTTCAAGGGCTCAATCAAGTCCCATAGGCCTATACACATTGTCAACCATCTACATGTCAAGTTTCAAGGCTCACAACATCAAATTGCACAGTCAAAAGCCCTAGTTGCTCCACAACCAACTGCAGGGGAAAAATGGTCATTTTACAGTCAAAAGTCAAAATTTTTGGTCAACATCTTATTTTGAGCACACAATCATCATTTGATCAAGTCTTGATCATGATTCCACAAGCATGGCTCAAAAATCATCAAGATGCAAAAGTTTCTATTTTTGGACAGCTGAAAAGTCAACTGTAACTTGACCAAGGCATAACTTTTTCATGGATCATCAGAAAAATCCCATCCAATGCTCATTTTGAAGGGGATGACATTTCCTACAACTCATCTTCACATCCCAGGTCCCCCAAATACTTGCTATTATTTTGTTTAATGTGTTCTCATGCAGCGTCCCAAAGGCATTCCACCATGGATCTCCAGAAATCAACGCGCCAGGTGTCCTTACGCCTCAATCCAAAGGCCAAAAGATGAGTGACCACTATGAACCCCAGGCAACGCTTGCACACCAGATCCAGAAGTCAATGCAGGCTTGGCTTAATGGGCTGGAATTACTTCTTCACCCCCAATGTTGGCCCAACACCCTTGGTTTATTTTTATTTTTTTTCATTTTTCTTTTTCCTTTTATTTTCTTTAGTAATTATTATTAGTATTATTTAATTAATTAACAAATTAACATTTTTCACAATAAAATTCAGAAAACCAAAAAAAAACATTTTTATTAATTTCAATTACTTTTTTTTTGTAAATAAATTCTAAATATAATTAACTTAGTTTAATTAGAATAATTTTAATCTTTTTTTCATAATAAATAAAATCAAGCTTAGAATTAGGTTTTTCTTTTGACTCTTAATTCCTTTTATTTTATTTTCATTAAAACTTAAAAAACACAAAAAAAAACATTTTTTTCTTTTAATAAATTAATTAATTAGTAATTAGGCTTAATTTCATTAATTGCAAAAAAAAGGACCAATTTTAATTCTTTTCTCAAAAAGGGTCAAAACTCTAAGGACGTCCCGATTCAATATTTCGCGCGCATGTTTATTTTAATTCATTATATTTATGTATCTGCTCCGGAAATGTAATAGTTAATTAGGCTTTTGTTCGCTTTATTTACTTTTCTCGCATTTATTTTCCAAACGGGTTTTGTTTTTGGCGATGTATAGACCCGCGCCTTGTAATAGCGTAGATTTACCTTTCCGCACTTTATTTTCCGCACCAATGCATGTTCAAAGATAAAACATAAACTAAAACAACACACATGCACATGCCACTCTTAGGGTACGCCTCACTGGTTGCCTCGAACGTGGTCATCAAGTATAGGGTGTCTTAGAGGTCGCCCTCCTGTCTAAGATCCAGTTGCCTTGAAACGGTTGCCTCGGATAAAAAGGATCTAGGACATTATGGTTACCACTAAGGTGTCCTACCATTGCTTTGGTGACCACATTGTCCCTATTGTTGTACCCCAAAATTTTCCCTCCCATAATCTTCAAAGTTTTGGCAAGCATTTACTCAAATCCACTCAAGGAGTTCCACAGTCAACCACTCTCCTAAGCCAGTCAAATTAGGGTTTTGGTTCTTGCAAGGAAATTGAGGTTTTCAAGGGCTCAATCAAGTCCCATATGCTCATATACATTGTCAAGCACCTACATGTCAAGTTTCAAGGCTCACAAGGTCAAGTTGCACAGTCAAAAGCCCTAATTGCTCCACAGTCAACTGTAGGGGCAAAATGGTCATTTGGCAGTCAAAAGTCAAAAATTTTGGTCAACATCTTATTTTGAAGCCACAATCATCATTTGGTCAAGTTTTGACCATGATTTCACAAGAATGGCTCAAAAATCATCAAGGTGTCAAAAGTTTCTATTTTTGGACAGTTGAAAAGTCAACTGTAACTTGACCAAGGCATAACTTTTTCATGGTTTATCAGAAAAATCCCATCCGATGCTCATTTTGAAGGGGAGGACATTTCCTACAATTCATCTTCACATTCCAAGACCAAGAAATGCTCTCACAAAAAGTTATCAATTTCAACATTATAGGTCATTTTCAAAAGTCAACAAAAAGGCATTTTAAGTCAAAGACCATAACTTGAGATTGGTAAATTCAAATGACATGGGACCAAAGACATTGGTTAGAGGACTTCAAGACCTTTCCAAAATGTCCAAGAACATGTTCATATGATTAAAGTTGAGCAATATATGCATTGGAGAAGTTGGGAATTTTTTGTGAAATGGCCAAAGTCAACTATCCTTGAAACTTCATTTTTTGACAAAAAGGGCCCACTTTTTCCACTTGATTCAGCTTTGCCATGCCTCCCACGTGTCCCATGATTTATTTCAAGATTAAAAATTAATTTTTCTGTTTTTATTTAATATTATTTGATTTAATTCATTTTAAATATTTAAAATTCAAATAAAAATCAAGAAAATTAATTAAGGGATATCTCTTGGTTTGAATAACTTTGATACACCATAATTCACATGCCAATTTTGTGTACACCCTATTTCAAGCATAAAAATTCAAATTTGGAGCAAAAATGGCAAGTTGTTTAATGGTGGTCATGGCAAAATCTCAAACATAATTGCAAGGGTTAAAGGTGCATTATATTGTTTGATTCTCATTCACTAACATATATGAAGCCTCTCATACAGTATACACAACCTAGAGACACCTAGAACGGCAACCCTAATTCTCTCAAATTTTCCACAAAATTGACAAATTTGGATTCATTTTTTTAGCAAGTTTCAAGGAGTTTTAAGGATTCAATCGTGTTCCTGGGCATAGCAGCAAGCATTCCCAACCCTTACACGAAGCCAAATCATCCCAGATCGTGCTCCCTAATTCTCATTGGTTTGTTAAAATTCTTGAATTCGTTTTTCATATTTCATGTGTCATTATTTGTTTTTGATGGTTTGTGTGAACTCAAGACACTTATTAGAATGCATTTGATGCATAACATGCAAGCTCTAACGCAGGAACAAGGACCTGCCATTGCTAGGGCCGTTTTGGTTATCTTCTTCAAAGCTCCCTGTACAGTCGTTTTCAGGCCAAAACAATGGCACCATTGAATCCGCAGGGGTCGAATTAGGGTGACTAGGTCTTTCTTTTGCTTTGATTTTTCCTATTTTGCAGGATCGGCCATGGTGCTCGCCGGAGAAGACGACCGGAGCTAGGGCTCCGGCGTCGTTGACTGGTGTGGACTCAGGCATGGCTGGTGTGGCACGATAGTGCATTCTGACTCGTTCCCACGTTACACTTGGGCCCCACGCGTGTTGACTGTGTTTAAAATTCAAACATGCCACGCTTTCATTTCTAACCAATTGCTTGCAGAGTATAGACACCAAAGACAGCTGGCTCAGTTGGCGACGTGTTGGCTGATTTCTCCAGAGGGCATGAGTTCGATTCTTGGCCCTGACATTTTCTCTTTACTATTTTTCATAATTAACATGCTTTCTATATTTTCTATTTTTTTTTATATTTTCATCCTAATTTAGTTTATCTTCAAATAATTTTCTCATGCATTTAAAAAAATCACAAAATATTTTCCTTTTGCATTTTAATCAGAAAAATGTTTATTTAATTTTTGACATTAAAATTAATATTTTTGCGTGCATATTTTAATTAATTGTTAAATAATCATTAAATTGACTTTTAATTGCTTTTAATTATCAAAATTGATCCAAAAAATTACCAAAAAATTATTCTATCATTAAATTAACAAAACTAACTTTTTTTCATAAAAAATCAAAAGAGAACTAATATTAGTATTATTATTAATTTCATTTTATTGTTGTACATAAATACTAATAAATTGATTTAAGTTTAATTAGGCAACTTTAATTAATTTTTCTTAATAACTAAAATAATCTAGAATTAGGTTAACTTAGAATTTTAATTCTTTTATTTTATTTCATAAAAAACACAAAAAATATTTTCTTTTAATAAATTAATTAATTAGTTTAATTATTAGTTGTTAATTTCATTTAATCACAAAAAAGACAAAAAAAAATCATTTATTTTCTTAAAAGGGTCAAAACCCTTAATGCATTCTCGATTAACTTTTATTCGCGCGCATTTTATTTTGATTATTATGTAATTGCTTCCAAGAATGTAATAGTAATTAGGTTTACCGCTTTATTTAATTTCTCGTACTTATTTATCAAAACGGGTCTTTGTATTTTTGGCGATGTATAGACCCGCGCCTTGTAATAGCGTAGAATTTATATTTCCGCAATTTACTTTCCGCACCCCCTAACTGTTAAATGCATGAAAGAATGTATGTAAATAAAAACAACTCGTAGCTCACAAATAACATGTACAAAAATATTAACTGAAAAACAACACACAAAGCACATGCCACTTCTAGGGTACGCTTCACTCGTTGCCTTGAAACGTGGTCATCAAGTATAGGACGTCTTAGAGGTCACCCTTTGTCTAAAGATCCAGTTGCCTCGAAACGGTTGCCTCGGATAAAAGGATCTAGGACATTAGGGTTACTTCTAAGGTGTCCTACCATTGCTTCGGTGACCACACTGTCCCAATAATCGAATTGACCCGAACAACTCCAACGATGGTGCTACCTACCTCTCAATGGTGGGATAGCACTATCTAAAGGACACTTACACAGCTTAATTCCTTAGGGTAGGTAGATGACTCATGGGTACTTGCTCTTTTCAAAAACAAACAAAATACTTTTCACACCTTACACTTTCAAAAAGTTTTCAAACAATACTTCATACGCTCTTGAGGACTGATACAAGAGTTACCTAGAAGTTTTCAAACGAACTTTTTTAAAACCCACACACACTTGAAAAGCAAACAAATTTTGAAAACATAAGAGCAAGTACCTAAGAGCCCGTGGATAACCACGGATAGAAAGGGTGCTAACACCTTCCCTTTCTATAAATCTACCTCCCGAACCGAGAGACATCTCGAAAAAGGAATTTTGCTGTGCTTTTGTCCTTTCCATGTTGGAGAACATAAAAGACGGTGGCGACTCTTGCTTACCGCGACATTTCGCGAACCAGCATTCCAAAACAGTCAGTTATATTCCCACCGATCACAGAACTGGCGACTCTGCTGGGGATACTTTATAAGTGAGTTGTACCTTAGGATTAGACCACTCTTATTTTTTCAATTGAATGTTTTGTTTGCTTTATTATTGTGGGCTGCATTGGAGTTTTATAGATCCTAACAAGGATCTGGGGATACCCTTTTAGGTAGCATAAGCTGTGAGGGACATGTCCGGCGTAGACCGACACGGGTGAAGCAGTGGCTACGTTGGTGTGGCACCTTGGTCTGTACCGATATCCCTTGTGTTGCAACGAGGAGAATATGGGTCTTCTGAGGAGTCATTAAGCACCAACCGACCTTAGAACCCTAAATTGACCCAACTTGGCCATAGAACAGTAGCAGTATGCTACACCCATTGAGGCTAAACTCTCGTGATGGTTCTGGCCGCAAGAAAAGATTGCGACGCTGGAGTTATGACCGATTGAGGGTAGTCAATGATATGGGGATCCTCTAGAACCCGGTTACTTTTGATAGGACAGGTCTTAACCAACGAAACTGAAAGAGGGTAGTACCTGAACTTCATGCTAGCCTAAACTCTAAGAGCTGTCTTGTGTGACTTGTGTGCCTTATCATGTTTACCTTTGTGAATATTTGTGGTGTGCTTTATCATAACATCATAACATCATACCATTGCATGCATCCTGCATAAGGACTGGCCTATTTCAAAGACAAGAGGGTTTCACCTTTGCTCTGTTTTGTAGGACATCATGATGCCTGTGCGAAGGAACACTATCCGGCTCAACTTTGTTCACCCACCTGATTTGCTTAAAGAGCTGGTTGACAGAATTCCAAACACTGCCTCCTTCATCCAGAGGCATGGTTCTCTTCTCGGTTTAGTCACTTCAAAATGGGACCAACAACTGATGAGTGTCTTGACCCAGTTTTATGATCCCTTGTACGGTTGCTTCACCTTTCAAGACTTCCAGCTGGTCCCTACCCTGGAAGAATTCTCTGATTTGCTTGGTATCCCTATCTTGGATCAGACTCCATTCACTGGTTGGGAAAAGGCTCTTAGACCTGAGGAGATTGCAACAGCCCTTCCTTTGACCAACAAGGAGGTAATGGATAACTGGGTGACTAGAAGCGGAGTTAAGGGCTTCTTGGCTAAGTTTCTGATTGGTAAAGCTAACAGTTTCTGGAATGACTTAGACTTCAGGGCATACGAGGACATTATGGCTCTCTTAATCTATGGTCTGGTATTGTTTCCAAATCCTGATAACTTTGTCAATATCAATGCCATAAGGATCTTCATGTCTCGGAACCCTGTACCCACTCTCTTGGGTGATATCCTGCAACAACTTTATGCTCGTACTGCCCGAAGACGAGGAACTCTGGTGTTGTACTCCTTTGTTAGTGAGGTGGTTTATTTCGCACCTCCCCAAGTTCGTGTTGAAGAACCAAGAAGGAAGAGGCTGGGCTCATATGTTAATGTCTCTCACTGATAATGACATCATTTGGACTCTCAGAGGTTTAGATGAGGTGGCTGTTATTGATCGTTGTGGAGAATATCCTAATGTTCCATTGATCGGTACCCAGGGAGGAATCTCTTATAATCTATGTTTAGCTCTCCGTCAGTTTGGAAGAGCCAGAAGAGCAGGGCCTCATGAGATGTTGGTACCTCACATCAGTTTTGAGTTTCAGGTAGATAGTGACGAGCTGTGCCGTAGATTCATCAAAGCTTAGGACAGAATTCACAAAGCTGACCCACATGAGTTGGGACCAAATACTTCTCTACCAATGGAACCCTATTACAGATGGGTCTGCATCCGTGCTCAGAAGTTAGGTATGCCATACGAAGCTGTCAGGCCTATCATTCTTGAAATTCCTGATGAAGATGGGGTTCCTCCAACCATACTCCCTCCTCAGATACCCACTGATGTTGATACACTAAAGAGGTCTTGGGCGCAACTACAGGAAGAGCGGGATTATTATCGGGAAAAGTTCAACGAACAGGAACAGAAGATCCAGAAGCTGACCAAGCAATTGGAGAACGAGCGAACCCTGAATGACTATATCCGTACTGAGAAGAGGAGGCCATGGGAGCACTGATGGACTTTGGATGTTTCTTTTACAGCTTTATTTCCTTTTCAGTATTTTCATTCTTGTAACGCCTAAGGGCAAATTGTTGAACACTTTAAAGTTTGAATCTAATAAAGTGTGTTTTCCTTTTGTCTACAAAGTTGATTCTCGATTGTCTTTGAAAACATAATTCATACGCATTTCATTCATCATATGCATCACAGGTACCCTTTTTCTACAGGTTGCTTAATCTTCTTCGCTGTTTATTTCAGCACACAAGCATCATGAATCCTGAACTCACTATCGAGCAAGCTATCGAGGCCCTCCAGGCCCAGAATGCCCAATTTCAGGAGATGGTCATGAACTTGGCTCAAGGACAACAAGAGCTGAAGGCCTTGCTCCTGAAGAAGAAGAAGAAGAAGAGGACTGTGCTATTCAACACTGGGCGCAGACTCGGGAATACATTGCAGAATGAAGCTGAGAGGACTACTCCATCTGTGGGGGAAGGCAGTCACCAAGGGAGAGAGGTTCCTAGTCCTGTGGTCTCTGACACCGAGACAGACTTCAACGATGAACAGTACCCTCCTGCTGAGGACCGGTACAAACAACTGGAGGACAAGTTAAATGCTATGGAGATTCAACGTGTGCCTGGGTTGGATTTTGGAGACTTGGGGTTATCTTCTGGGGTGGTGATCCCACACAAGTTCAAGGCGCCTGCCTTTGTGAAGTACGACGGGGCTTCCTGTCCTAAACTGCACCTCCGCTCTTATGTAAGGAAGATCCATCCTTACACAGCAGACAAGAACTTATGGATCCATTTCTTCCAGGAGAGTCTTTCAGGGACTCATCTCGAATGGTTCTATCAGCTGGATGGAACCAACATTCGTAACTGGGAGGATTTGGCTACTGCTTTTTACAAGCAGTATCAGTACAATTCCGACCTCGCTCCCACGCGTACCCAACTCCAGGGTATGTCACTGGGAACGGGTGAAGGTTTTAAGGAGTACGCACAGAAATGGAGAGACCTGGCTGGCAGGGTGCAACCACCGTTGAAGGATCGTGAACTAGTGGACATGTTCTTGGGGACCCTATCTGGTCCATTCTTCAACCATCTCATTGGTAATTCCTCTGCTGGGTTTACTGACCTGATCCTGACTGGTGAAAGGATCGAAGCTGGTATAAAATCGGGAAAGATACAGAAGGGTGCCTCCTCAAATACTGAAAAGAAGCCCTTCAAGAAGGAGGCCAGTGCTGTGTATGGTCCCAGGAGACAGAACAAACCAGAACGCCGCCAAGCTGTCAACGCAATGGTTATTTCTAAGCCTGCTGCTCCTCCTCAGCAGTAAAACCAGCCAAGAGTTGAGAGGCCTAAAAGACAGTATACTCGGCTCAGCATGACTCTCTCTCAGATATTACCGCAACTGTTGTCAACTAGCCTGGTAACTGTCAAGGAAGCTCCGAAGGTGGTAAACACAGCATCTCCGAAGTACAACCCCAACGCCCGTTACGCTTATCACTCTGATAGCCCGGGGCATTCTACTGATTATTGTTGGGCCCTAAGGAACAAGGTTCAGGACCTTATTGATGCCAAAGAAATACAGTTCGAGGCGCCCGAAAGGCCAAATGTTGTGACCGCTCCCATGCCCCAACATGGAGTGAACACTGTTGAGGAGGACCTGTATGTAGCTTCTGTGGATGATGTTGCTACTCCGCTGCTGACCGTCAAGAGGAACCTGTTGCTAGCCGGTTTATTTCCGGGATGTAGTAAAGGTTGCCATCTGTGTGCTGATTCACCTGCTGGTTGTCCTTTGCTGAAATCAGGCGTCCAAAACCTGATAGATAGTAAAGAGATCTTGTTCAAGAAGATTGCCGTTCCTGCTACCCCTGTTGAAGAAGTTTCAATTGTCACCATTTTCAACAACCTTCCAAGGCTCCTTCAAAGAAGCCTATCAAAATTATGCATGTTCACAAGGTTGCTCCTATAACCATTACTGTTACGGGGCCCATCCCCTACAAGTCTGATAAAGCTGTCCCGTGGCATTATGGGGCAGATGTTTATGTTCTGGGAGTGAAATAAGAGTTCAATACTAGTACCGGTGTCACCAACATCACCGGGCCCGCTAAAGTCACTCGTAGTGGAAGACTGTTCTCACCAGACATTGCGCCTCCAGTAATTCAGAGACCTCTTGTCGTCACACCTGTCAGTGTGCCTGTTTCCCCTCCTGATCAAGTTTCTACCCCTGCTGCCGAGTCATATGACGCTCGGGGTAAGGGGATTGCTACTGATGTTCCTGCCCGGACAGAGGCACCGAAGACCACTGTTGAGGCTTCCAAGCAAGAGATGGAAGAGATCCTCAAAATTATCAAGAAGAGTGATTTCAACGTCGTTGAACAGCTGGGGCACACCCCCTCTAAAATCTATATGCTATCACTGTTGCTGTGTTCAGAGGCCCATGCCAAGGCCCTGATTTCTTTCCTGAAGACGGCCCACGTGCCACAAGAAACGTCTGCTGACCAATTCACCGACTGTGTGGCCAACTTAACCGCTGATAATGGTCTGGGTTTCTCTGACGCTGATCTGACGGCCAAGGGGAAGAACCATAATGATGCCCTGCATGTCTCCATTGAATGCAGGGACACTACTCTTGCTCATGTGCTGGTTGACACTAGTTCTTCATTAAACGTGCTACCCAAGAAATCTCTAGACAGGCTAGACTGTGAGGGTTTAGAGCTCAAACCAAGTAACATTGTTGTCTGGGCCTTTGACGGGTCCAAAAGGATGGTACATGGTGAGGTTGACATCGCAATCAGGGTTGGTTCACAAGTCTTTGATTCAAAATTCTACGTGATGCATATCCGTCCATTCTATTCTTGTTTGCTGGGTCGTCCCTGGATCCACAAGGCTGGAGCTGTGACCTCCACGTTGCATCAGAAGCTTAAGTACCCGGTCAGGGGGAAGATCGTAACAATGCAAGGGGAAGAGGAATACATAGTCAGCGACCTCAACTCCTTCAGGTACGTAGAAATGGATGGGGAGTTCATTGAAACCCCCTTTCAACACTTTGAAGAGGTGCCTCAGACGTTGGCAGCAGCGGAGACAGTGACTGGAGAAGACTCTCCTTTGAAGATGGCTTCCTTGAAGGATGCCCGGGCTGTGATTGAGAAGGGTGAGTGTGCAAACTGGGGCAGACTTCCTGATTTCACTCCAAAGACTGACAAATTTGGCTTGGGTTTCACTGCAGAAGCTCAGAAGTCTGTGCGTAAGGCAAGGATCGGAAGACCTCCCGTATTCATCACCAACCCGGGAGTGAATGCTATTGAGGACGAAGCGGACGATTCTGAATTCGACAGCTGGATCTACCCGACGACCAACGGTGGACCTAGCAACTGGACTGCAAAAGACTTTACCCCTATTACTTTTGTCACCCAGTAATGAACTCTTTTGTTTTAAAGTTGTAACAAACAATATTACTAAACTTTATGGCCCGGTGTCTTACCCGGGGCACCGTGGTTTCATTTGTGAGGGCTTGTTATTTGTCACTTTCATATATCATGAATAAAAGCATTGGACGTTTTTCACATTTCAAATCTTGCGCTCCTTTTCTTTCTTTATTATATATTGCAAAACAGCTATATTTACACACACTCACTCATACAGGTTCCAATCCACTCTGGATCTCACTGGTAACGACTCTGCTACTGCCAGTTATGACTTCGAAAATCCGATCAACTTAGCCGAAGACGAAGGTGAAGATGATTGCGAAGTGCCTGGTGAGCTTGCAAGACTGCTACTCCAGGAAGAGAGGGCCATTCAGCCACATGAAGAGCCAGTGGAAACGGTAAATCTGGGTACTGAGACAGACAGAAAGGAAGTCAAGATTGGTGCCAATCTGGAGCTTAGTGTGAAACAACAGTTGATCCAGATGCTGCATGACTACATGGAAATCTTTGCCTGGTCTTATGAAGACATGCCTGGGTTGGATACCGACATTGTGGTTCATCACCTGCCTACCAAGGAAGACTGCCCTCCGGTTAAACAGAAGGTTCGCCGTATGCGTCCAGAGATGTCTGAGAAAATAAAAGCTGAGGTTATGAAACAATTTGATGCTGGTTTTCTTGCAGTAACTTCTTACCCTCAGTGGGTTGCCAACGTGGTCCCGGTGCCAAAGAAAGATGGTAAGGTCCGAATGTGTGTTGATTACAGGGATTTGAACAGGGCGAGCCCTAAGGACGACTTCCCTTTGCCTCACATCGATGTTCTGGTTGACAATACTGCCCAACATAAGGTATTCTCCTTCATGGACGGTTTCTCCGGTTATAATCAAATCAAGATGGCTCCTGAAGACATGGAGAAGACCACTTTTGTTACTCAGTGGGGCACCTTTTGCTACAAGGTCATGCCTTTTGGGCTGAAAAATGCTGGGGCAACCTACCAACGTGCCATGGTTGCTTTATTTCATGACATGATCCATCATGAGATTGAAGTATATGTCGATGATATGATTGCAAGGTCCCAAACTGAGGAGGAACACCTTGACCATCTACAGAAGTTGTTTGACCGTCTGAAGTTGTACAAGCTGAGGTTGAACCCAAACAAGTGCACCTTTGGGGTGAGATCTGGAAAATTGCTAGGCTTCGTCGTAAGCGACAAAGGTATTCAAGTGGACCCTGCCAAGGTGAAAGCCATACAAGAGATGCCAGCTCCCAAGACAGAGAAGGAAGTCAGAGGCTTTCTAGGACGACTGAATTACATTGCCCGATTCATCTCGCATCTAACTGCTACATGTGAACCAATCTTCAAGCTGCTGAAGAAAGATAAAGTAGTATGTTGGAACGATGAATGTCAGGCCGCTTTCGACAGAATTAAAGAGTATCTCCAAGAACCACCCATTCTTATGCCACCGGTTGAAGGGAGACCTCTAATACCATACTTGACAGTACTGGACAACTCAATGGGGTGTGTGCTGTGGCAGCATGACGAGTCTGGCCGAAAAGAGCACGCCATTTATTACCTTAGCAAAAAGTTTACCGACTGTGAGACCCGATACTCATTGCTCGAGAAAACTTGTTGCGCTTTGGTATGGGCTGCTCGCCGGCTGAGACAGTATATGTTGACTCACACTACTCTGTTGATTTCAAAAATGGATCTAATAAAGTACATCTTCGAAAAGCCCGCCTTGTCTGGAAGAATAGCAAGATGGCAAATGATCTTGACAGAATACGACATCCAGTACACAACTCAAAAAGCAATCAAGGGAAGTGTATTGGCAGACCATTTGGCACACCAGGCAGTGGATGACTACCAATATATGAACTTTGAATTTCCAGACGAGAATATCATGGTAGTAACTGATTGTGAATTACCTGGACCAGATGAAGGACCTGAGGAAGGATCCCGATGGTCTATGCACTTTGACGGAGCCTCGAACGCTTTGGGAAATGGCATTGGCGCTGTGATCATATCCCCCAAAGGCACTCATACTCCACTCACTGCCCGACTATGTTTCAACTGCACCAACAACATGGCAGAGTATGAGGCATGCATCATGGGTCTTCAAGCTGCAATTGACTTAAGGATCAAGTTTCTGAGTGTCTTCGGAGATTCCGCTCTCGTGATCAATCAGATCAAAGGCGAGTGGGAAACGAAACACGCAAATCTTATTCCTTACAAAGAGTATGTGTTGACATTGATCCCCCACTTCGAGGAGATAACTTTTGAACACTTCCCAAGAGAGGAGAATCAGTTAGCAGACGCGCTGGCTACGATGTCTTCCATGTTCAAAGTCAAATGGGACAATGAGGCTCCCCGGATCATCATTTGGAAATTGGACGAACCTGCATATTACTGTGATCTTGAGGTTGAAGAGGTAACTGAAAAACCCTGGTATCATGAGGTGAAGAGGTACTTGGAAGCTCAAGAATACCCTGAGGGTGCATCTGTTAATGACAAGAAGTTCCTGAGAAGGTTCGCTGCAAATTTCTTCCTCAGCAACGACATTCTGTACAAGCGAAACCATGATTCAACCTTACTACGTTGTGTGGATAAGACTGAAGCGGAAAGAATCATGGCAGGGCTGCATGAAGGTACCTTCGGAACACATTCCAGTGGACACACCATGGCAAAGAAAATCCTTCGGGCAGGATATTTCTGGTCCACAATGGAAGCCGACTGTTACCAACATTCTCGGACATGTCACAAATGCCAGGTATATGTTGATAAAGTGCACGTTCCTCCAGTACCTCTGAATGTCTTGACAGCACCTTGGCCTTTTGCAATGTGGGGCATTGATATGATCGGCGAGATCAGACCTACGGCATCCAACGGACATCGCTTCATCTTGGTAGCGATTGATTACTTCACAAAGTGGGTTGAAGCAGCCTCCTACGCTACGGTAACCAAGAACGTCGTGGCACGGTTCATTCGACATAACCTGATCTGTCGATACGGTGTCCCGGAAAGAATCATTACGGACAATGGTACCAATCTTAACAACAAGATGATCACTGAGCTCTGCGAGCAATTCAAGATACAGCACCACAACTCTTCTCCCTACCGGTCGAAGATGAATGGGGTTGTCGAAGCGGCTAATAAGAATATCAAGAAGAATGTGCAGAAGATGACAGTGATGTATAAAGATTGGCACGAGATGTTACTGTTTGCTCTTCATGGGTACCGTACCTCAGCACAGACGTCAACAGGGGCAACTCCCTTTTCCTTGGTCTATGGCATGGAGGCAGTCTTGCCTATTGAGGTCCAGATACCCTCTCTCCGGATAATGAAGGATGCAGGTTTGAGAGAAGATGACTGGATCCAGACTCGGCTTGATCAATTAAACTTAATTGACGAAAAGAGACTCACTGCTATTTGTCATGGTCAGACGTACCAAAAACGGATGATCAGGGCATTTAACAAGAAAGTCAGACGACAAGAGTATCAAGTCGGAGACCTGGTAATCAAGCGCATCATTCTTCCTCAAAGTGATCCCAGGGGCAAATGGACTCCTACGTATGAAGGGCCATTTGTTGTTAAACATGTCTTCTCAGGAGGAGCCATGATTCTAACCACCATGGATGGTGACGACCTTCCTCACCCCGCCAATGCAGACATAGTAAAAAGATACTACGCATGACAAAAGACCCGCTAGGTTGACACACCTAGGCAAAAATAAGGGCTTCCTGGCGAACCAAAAGGGTTCGAGCAAAAATAAGGGATGAAATGAAAAAAAATCTGTACACCCGGCAAGTCGAAAACCTGAAAAGGCGGCTTGGGAAAAAATGGGTATCCCGGTGGACTGAAAACCCGAAAGGGCGGTCCAGGCAAAAGTTAGGGATAAAGCGTAATACTATGTCTCATTGGATCACCTTGCATCCAGAATTCGGCATCAACTATCAGGTTCAGACAGCATCGATCAGTCAGCTTCATCGTCAACTGAGCAGCAAAGTGATGAGACGCTTGAAGACATAAAGGCGATAGAAGAGTTGAAACCCAGTGGGGTCTTTCACATAGCTGTTTTGTTTTCCCTTGTACAAATTGTATAAACTCTATTCTATTCGGCGGCGTTCTCTTACTAGGACGTCAGCCTCTTGTACATAAACGCCTATTTACGGGCCAATTCAAAAAAATCAATACAAATTCACTTTTTCAGACAAATTGCCAAATTATTTTCCTTTTTCTGTTTTGTCTTGCGAGGAACGTCCAATGTTCAATTTTTGATATATGCATTTGACACTAACTGCTAACTCATAAATATTTGAATACGAAACAAAGGATTAATTACAGGTGACATCAGAAACAGGGGAAATAATGAGTTGTCTAAGCAATCTAGTTGCTCTGTCCACCAAGGTACCAAGGTAAGTTCGGCTGAAGAATGTAACCAGGTTACCTCCACTCCCCCCAGAGTAAGACAAGACTCAGCAATACTCTCCCCAGGCAGATTTAGTCTCCCGTCAGTCCTGAAAAGGCACAGTATCTCCAGCAAGTCAGCAACACTCTCCCCAAGCAGAGTTAGCCTACTGTCAGCCTTAAGGAAGTTGGGTACCCCCAGAAGATCTCAACATTCCCCAGTGGAGTATACAGATGTTCCTAAGAAAAACATCCCCGACAATCTTGATCTAAGATTATTCCCCGGTGGAATACCAGACACCCCAGTGGAACCATTCCCCAGTACAGCCCAAAGTCTCCCCAGGAGAGTTGAATCAATCTCCCCAGTAGGAAGCTTATCCCCAGTAGATTCTGGAAGCTTATCCCCTGCAGAGTACGAACGCGTCTACCCGACTTTATTCAAAGGTTATTCTCCACCAGAGCTTATAACTGGGTTATCCTCAGCTAAAAACCACGGAAAGATCATCCTCGGCGAAGCTCTTTCTATCCCCCAGCGGAGTTCATCAAGATACCCCAACATAACTCATCAACGGTATCCCCAGCGGAGTTATCATCAAACCTCAGCGAAGTATCTCTTCCCACAGAGTATTCCCCGCAGAGTAATCTCTCCAACAAGTTTATTCCCCAACGGAATCATCTTCTCCTACCGGTTTATTCTTGCAATCATCCCCAGCGGAAACGAAGAACTCTACTCTTCAAACCTCAGCCCAGGATGCAACTTCCCGGCATTCGTCAAGGATTTATTTTCCTAGACGAAAATACATTCATAAACATATCACATTTCATACATCCTGCTTACATACACAATGCATACACATACGCATCATATCACACAATCTCATCTATTTTTGAGAACATCATGCACTTCATACATCATGACATTGCATACAACTGATGCTTTACCTTTTCAGGAAAAAGATCAATCCAAATATAACTACTATCAACTGTCGCAATTCCAGATTCGATTCCTGTATCTAGCCAGGGAACGTCTGAAGAGTTTGAAGATTCGATTCCTGTATCCAGACAGGGCATATCTGTTGACGACTATTTCCAGATTCGATTCCTGTATCCAGCTAGGGCACGTCTGAAGAGTTTGAAGATTCGATTCTTGTATCCAGCCAGGGCATATCTGCTGACGACTAATTCCAGATTCGATTCCTGTATCCAGCCAGGGCACGTCTGAAGAGTTTGAAGATTCGATTCCTGTATCCCGCCAAGGCATATCTGTTGACGACTAATTCCAGATTCGATTCCTGTATCCAGCCAGGGCACGTCTGAAGAGTTTGAAGATTCGATTCCTGTATACAGCCAGGGCATATTTGTTGACGACTATTTCCATATTCGATTCCTGTATCCAGCCAGGGAACGTCTAAAGAGTTTGAAGATTCGATTCCTGTATCCATCCAGGGCATATCTGTTGACGACTAATTCCAGATTCGATTCCTGTATCCAGCTAGGGCACGTCTGAAGAGTTTGAAGATTCGATTCCTGTATCCAGCCAGGGCATATCTGTTAACAACTATTTCCAGATTCGATTCCTGTATCCAGCCAGGGCACGTTTGAAGAGTTTGAAGATTCGTTTCCTGTATCCAGCCAGGGCATATCTGTTGACGACTAATTCCAGATTCGATTCCTGTATCCAGCCAGGGCACGTCTGAAGAGTTTGAAGATTCGATTCCTGTATCTAGCCAGGGCATATCTGTTGACGACTATTTCCAGATTCGATTCCTGTATCCAGCCAGGGCATGTCTGAAGAGTTTGAAGATTCGATTCTTGTATCCAGCCAGGGCATATCTGTTGACGATAAATTCCAGATTCGATTCCTGTATCCAGCCAGGGCACGTCTGAAGAGTTTGAAGATTCGATTCCTGTATCCAGCCAGGGCATATCTGTTGACGACTAATTCCAGATTCGATTCTCGTATCCAGCCAGGGCACGTCTGAAGAGTTTGAAGATTCGATTCCTGTATCCATCCAGGGTATATCTGTTGACGACTATTTCCAGATTCGATTCCTGTATCCAGCCAGGGCACGTCTGAAGAGTTTGAAGATTCGATTCCTGTATCCATCCAGGGTATATCTGTTGACGACTAATTCCAGATTCGATTCTGTATCTAGCCAGGGCATGTCTGTGAGCACCTGAGTGAAGATCAACCCCTGTAACAAGCCAGGTAATTATCTTTCTTTCTCAGATACGCAAGTTCTCGCTAAGGAATCTCTTACGCGATCGACACCTAGATGGCATCTATAAGCCCATCCACTTACCAACAGTTCCAATGGCATCTATAAGCCCATTCCCGACAAGGTTCTGTCCCATCTCCAGGTGGCATCTATAAGCCCATCCTCATATCCATTATCTCTCCAAATGGCATCTGTAAGCCCATTCCCGCCACCACACTGCTGATACTCTACTATGTGAGTGCAAATTTCTCGACACTCTAGTGTTCAATCATCTTCCACCTTCGGATCACGAAAGGCACACAAGCCAATCTACATCCTCAGGTCTAAGGAGATTGAACAGGGGCAACTGTTGTACCCCAAAATTTGCCCTCCCATAATCTTCAAAGTTTTGGCAAGCATTTACTCAAATCCACTCAAGGAGTTGCACAATCAACCACTCTCCTAAGCTAGTCAAATTAGGGTTTTGGTTCTTGCAAGGAAATTGAGGTTTTCAAGGGCTCAATCAAGTCCCATATGCTCATATACATTGTCAAGCACCTACATGTCAAGTTTCAAGGCTCACAAGGTCAAGTTGCACAGTCAAAAGCCCTAATTGCTCCACAGTCAACTGTAGGGGCAAAATGGTCATTTGGCAGTCAAAAGTCAAAATTTTTGGTCAACATCTTATTTTGAAGCCACAATCATCATTTGGTCAAGTCTTGACCATGATTTCACAAGAATGGCTCAAAAATCACCAAGGTGTCAAAAGTTTCTATTTTTGGACAACTGAAAAGTCAACTGTAACTTGACCAAGGCATAACTTTTTCATGGTTCATCAGAAAAATCCCATCCAATGCTCATTTTGAAGGGGAGGACATTTCCTACAATTCATCTTCACATTCCAAGACCAAGAAATTCTCTCAAAAAAAGTTATCAATTTCAACATTATAGGTCATTTTCAAAAGTCAACAAAAAGGCATTTTAAGTCAAAGACCATAACTTGAGATTGGTAAATTCAAATGACATGGGACCAAATACATTGGTTAGAGGACTTCAAGACCATTCCAAAATGTCCAAGAACATGTTCATATGATTAAAATTGAGCAATATATGCATTGGAGAAGTTGGGAAATTTTTGTGAAATGGCCAAAGTCAACTATCCTTGAAACTTCATTTTTTGACAAAAAGGGCCCACTTTTTCCACTTGATTCAGCTTTTCCATGCCTCCCACATGTCCCATGATTTATTTCAAGATTAAAAATTAATTTTTCTATTTTTATTTAATATTATTTGATTTAATTCATTTTAAATCTTTAAAATTCAAATAAAAATCAAGAAAATTAATTAAGGGATATCTCTTGGTTTGAATAACTTTGATACACCATAATTCACATGCCAATTTTGTGTACACCCTATTTCAAGCATAAAAATTCAAATTTGGAGCAAAAATGGCAAGTTGTTTAATGGTGGTCATGGCAAAATCTCAAACATAATTGCAAGGGTTAAAGGTGCATTATATTGTTTGATTCTCATTCACTAACATATATGAAGCCTCTCATACAGTATACACAACCTAGAGACACCTAGAACGGAAACCCTAATTCTCTCAAATTTTCCACAAAATTGACAAATTTGGATTCATTTTTTTAGCAAGTTTCAAGGAGTTTTAAGGATTCAATCGTGTTCCTGGGCATAGCAGCAAGCATTCCCAACCCTTACACGAAGCCAAATCATCCCAGATCGTGCTCCCTAATTCTCATTGGTTTGTTAAAATTCTTGAATTCGTTTTTCATATTTCATGCGTCATTATTTGTTTTTGATGGTTTGTGTGAACACAAGACACTTATTAGAATGCATTTGATGCATAGCATGCAAGCTCTAACGCAGGAACAAGGACCTTCCATTGCTAGGGCCGTTTTGGTTATCTTCTTCGAAGCTCCTTGTACAGTCGTTTTCAGGCCAAAACAATGGCACCATTGAATCCGCAGGGGTCGAATTAGGGTGACTAGGTCTTTCTTTTGCTTTGATTTTTCCTATTTTGCAGGATCGGCCATGGTGCTCGCCGGAGAAGACGACCGGAGCTAGGGCTCCGGCGTCGTTGACTAGTGTGGACTCAGGCGTGGCTGGTGTGGCACGATAGCGCATTCTGATTCGTTCCCACGTTACACTTGGGCCCCACGCGTGTTGACTGTGTTTAAAATTCAAACATGCCACGCTTTCATTTCTAACCAATTGCTTGCAGAGTATAGACACCAAAGACAGCTGGCTCAGTTGGCGACGTGTTGGCTGATTTCTCCAGAGGGCATGAGTTCGATTCTTGGCCCTGACATTTTCTCTTTACTATTTTTCATAATTAACATGTTTTCTATATTTTCTATTTTTTTTATATTTTCATCCTAATTTAGTTTATCTTCAAATAATTTTCTCATGCATTTAAAAAAATCACAAAATATTTTCCTTTTGCATTTTAATCAGAAAAATGTTTATTTAATTTTTGACATTAAAATTAATATTTTTGCGTGCATATTTTAATTAATTGTTAAATAATCATTAAATTGACTTTTAATTGCTTTTAATTATCAAAATTGATCCAAAAAATTACCAAAAAATTATTCTATCATTAAATTAACAAAACTAACTTTTTTTCATAAAAAATCAAAAGAGAACTAATATTAGTATTATTATTAATTTCATTTTATTGTTGTACATAAATACTAATAAATTGATTTAAGTTTAATTAGGCAACTTTAATTAATTTTTCTTAATAACTAAAATAATCTAGAATTAGGTTAACTTAGAATTTTAATTCTTTTATTTTATTTCATAAAAAACACAAAAAATATTTTCTTTTAATAAATTAATTAATTAGTTTAATTATTAGTTGTTAATTTCATTTAATCACAAAAAAGACAAAAAAAATCATTTATTTTCTTAAAAGGGTCAAAACCCTTAAGGCATTCCCGATTAACTTTTATTCGCGCGCATTTTATTTTGATTATCATGTAATTGCTTCCAAGAATGTAATAGTAATTAGGTTTACCGCTTTATTTAATTTCTCGTACTTATTTATCAAAACGGGTCTCTGTATTTTTGGCGATGTATAGACCCGCGCCTTGTAATAGTGTAGAATTTATATTTCCGCAATTTACTTTCCGCACCCCCTAACTGTTAAATGCATGAAAGAATGTATGTAAATAAAAACAACTCATAGCTCACAAATAACATGTACAAAAACATTAACTGAAAAACAACACACAAAGCACATGCCACTCCTAGGGTACGCTTCACTCGTTGCCTCGAAACGTGGTCATCAAGTATAGGACGTCTTAGAGGTCACCCTTTGTCTAAAGATCCAGTTGCCTCGAAACGGTTACCTCAGATAAAAGGATCTAGGACATTAGGGTTACTTCTAAGGTGTCCTACCATTGCTTCGGTGACCACACTGTCCCGATAATCAAATTGACCCGAACAACTCCAACAATGGTGCTACCTACCTCTCAATGGTGGGATAGCACTATCTAAAGGTCACTTACACAGCTTAATTCCTTAGGGTAGGTAGATGACTCATGGGTACTTGCTCTTTTCAAAAACAAACAAAATACTTTTCACACCTTACACTTTCAAAAAGTTTTCAAACAATACTTCATACACTCTTGAGGACTGATACAAGAGTTACCTAGAAGTTTTCAAACGAACTTTTTCAAAACCCACACACACTTGAAAAGCAAACAAATTTTGAAAACATAAGAGCAAATACCTAAGAGCCCGTGGATAACCACGGATAGAAAGGGTGCTAACACCTTCCCTTTCTATAAATCTACCTCCCGAACCGAGAAACATTCTCATAAGGAATTTTGCTGTGCTTTTGTCCTTTCCATGTTGGAGAACATAAAAGACGGTGGCGACTCTTGCTTTCGCGACATTTCGCGAAACCAGCTTTAAACAGACAGTTCTATTTCCACCGATCACACCTATAATCGAATTGACCCGAATAACTCCAATGATGGTGCTACCTACCTCTCAATGGTGGGATAGCATTATCTAAAGGACTCTTACACAGCCTAATTCCTTAGAGTAGGTAGATTTCTCCTGGGTACTTGCTCTTTCAAAAACAAACAAAATACTTTTCGCACCTACACTTTCAAAAGGTTTTCAAACAAATATTTCATACACTCTTGAGGACAGATACAAGAGTTACTTAGAAATTTTTCAAACGAAACTTTTTTTCAAAACCCACACACACTTGAAAAGCAAACAAATTTTGAAAACATAAGAGCAAGTACCTAAGAGCCCGTGGATAACCACGGATAGAAAGGGTGCTAACACATTCCCTTTCTATAAATCTACCTCCCGAACCGAGAGACATCTCGAAAAAGGAATTTTGTTGTGCTTTTGTCCTTTCCATGTTGGAGAACATAAAAGACGGTGGCGACTCTTGCTTACCGCGACATTTCGCGAACCAGCATTCCAAAACAGTCAGTTCTATTCCCACCGATCACAGAACTGGCGACTCTGCTGGGGATTATTTATAAGTGAGGTGTACCTTAGGATTAGACCACTCTTATGTTTTCTATTGCTTGCTTTGTTTGCTCTAATATTGTGGGCCTGTTTTGGGAGTTTCATAGATCCTAACCCGGATCTGGGGGATACCTTTTAGAAGTAGCAACAAAACTGTGAGGGAACTGTGCCGGGTATACCGAAACGGTTGAAGCAGTTTGCTACGTTGATGTGGCACTTTGGTGAGTACCGGTAACCCTTGAGTCAAGTCAAGGAGAGTACGGGGCCGTCGCGTGGTGTCGTGAAGCATCAACTGACCTTAGGAACCTTACTTGACCATCCTGGCCTCTTTAGGGGTAGTGAGATGATCGACTTTGGTGCAGTCCGAAGTTGGTAGATACTCGATACTACACTCATTGAGGTTTGTTTTCTTGGAATATCTTGATCGCCAGTTCAGTGGCTAAATCAAAACAATGAACATAGAAAACAACCCAATGATATTGAGCTCCTTAGGACCCGGTTACTTTTGATAGGACTGGTTTTGAGCCCACCAACTTCAAGAGGGTAGTACCCCAAACCTCATGCTGGCCTAAACTCTAAGGGTTATCTGGTGTGACTTGTGTGCCTTATCATGTTTGCTTTTTGTGAATACTTGTGGTGTGTCCTTATCATAACATCATAGCATCATACAACATCATATGCATTTACTAACCACTTCAAGGGTTTGAATCTTCATCTTTGTTCTTGTTTTGTAGGACATGGAAACTATCCGCAGGAAAATAATTCAGATCAACCTTGTAAGGGTCCCTCCTCAGCTTAAGGAGCTTACATCCAGGATTCCCGAGAACTCTTCCTTCAGTGAAATGCATGGTAGACTCATCAGCTTGGTCAATACCAACATTGAAGAGGATATGATAAAATTTCTCTTCCAGTTCTTTGACCCTTTGCATCACTGTTTTACTTTCCCGGATTATCAATTGGTGCCTACTTTGGAAGAGTTTTCTCAACTTATGAAGGTTCCTATTCTTAGTCAACTACCCTACAACGGTACGGAAAGGGAACCAAAACTTGAAGAGGTTGCTAAAGCATTATGCCTACAACCATCTGATATCAAGGGGCATTGGGAAGTCAGAAGTGGTATCAAGGGATTCTTGGCAAAGTTCCTGTTTGAGAAGGCGCAAGAATGTTGGAATTCCCTTGACCTACAAGCCTTTGAAGAAGTTGTGGCACTCCTTGTCTATGGGCTGGTGTTGTTCCCGAATCCGGATCAGCTTATAGATATCAATGCTGTCAAGATCTTCATGTCCAGGAATTCTATACCTACGTTGCTTGGGGACATCCTCCACTCATGTTACACTCGAACCATGAGAAAAAGAGGTGTTCTCATGTGCTGCACTCCTCTCCTGGCAAGGTGGTTTATTTCGCACCTTCCACAATCAGTTTTGAAGAACGAGCGGGGTTTGAGATGGTCACAACAATTAATGACTCTTACACATGCTGATATACATTGGTGTTCTCGGTCCAGAGAAAATGTCACTATCATTGACCGTTGTGGAGAGTATCCTAATGTTCCTTTACTTGGAATCAGAGGAGGCATTACTTACAACCCGTGTCTGGCTTTGAGACAGTTTGGATATGCTCGGAGGGATGACCCTCATGACATGTTGATTCCTGACATAGTTTTTGACTTCGACAATGATACGCAAGGACTTCGCCAGAGATTTATCAGAGCTTGGAGGATGCCTAACAAGGTTGATAGTAAGACACTGGGGCACAAGAACTCCATCCCCCTGGAGCCTTATCTCAAGTGGGTACGAGCCCGCTCCCAGAAGCTTGTGATGCCATACCCTCATGTTCTCCCCGTGATCAAAGAGCCAGTTATGGAAGGAGAGGTCTCGTACACCATTCAGCATCCTGACATGCCAACGTCTTGGGAAGAAATGCAAAAAAGCTGGATCCAACTCAAGGAAGAATAGAATTCTCTTGAAACCAGTCTACATGCCAGTGAGAAGAAGGTCTTGGAGCTCACCCGCCTACTACACGAGGAAAAGACTCTCAACACTTACATAGCTCCAAAGAGGATGCGCAGTGTCTTTTGGGATTAAGTTTTGTAATGTTTTGCCCATGAGGCCCTGATGTACTGAACAAATTATTTCTTAATATAACATGTGTTCCTTTTTGTCTACAACGAATTTGAACTTTCGAGCCCTTGAATGCATTGCATAAATAGCATATCATGCATCATGTGCATAACAGGTACTCTTTTTCTACAGGTTGCTTAATCTTCTTCGTTGTTTATTTCAGCACTCAATCATCATGTCTTCCGAGCCTACTACAGAACAAGCTATCAAGGCCCTCCAGGCCCAGAACGCCCAATTTCAAGAGCTGGTCATGAGCTTAGCCCAGGGTCAACAGGAGTTGAAGACTCTGCTCTTGAAGGAAAAGAAGAAGAAGAAGAAGAAGAGGACTGTGTTGTTTAAAACTGGACGGAGGTTTGGGAATACACTGCAGAATGAGGCTGATCAGGCTAATTCCTCTGTAGGGAAGGATAGTCCTCAAGGGGGAAGGGTTCCTAGTCCTGCGGTCTCCGACAACGAGACAGATTACAATGATGAACAGTACCCTCCTGCTGATGACAGGTACAAACAGCTGGAGGACCGTCTAAGCACTATGGAGATCCAACACGTGCCTGGGTTGGATTTTGGAGATCTAGGTTTATCTTCTGGGGTGGTGATCCCGCAAAAGTTCAAGGCACCTGCCTTTGCGAAGTACGACGGGGCTTCCTGCCCTAAGCTGCATCTCAGATCATATGTAAGAAAGATCCAACCTTACACTGCAGACAAGAATCTATGGATCCATTTCTTCCAGGATAGCCTTTCAGGGGCTCAACTCGAATGGTTCTATCAGCTGGATGGAGCCAGTATTCGAAACTGGGAGGACTTGGCTACTGCATTTTATAAGCAGTATCAGTATAATTCCGACCTCGCTCCCACGCGTACCCAACTCCAGGGTATGTCACTTGGGACGGGTGAAGGTTTTAAGGAGTACGCGCAAAAGTGGAGAGACCTGGCTGGCAGGGTGCAGCCACCGTTGACTGACCGTGAACTCGTGGACATGTTCTTGGGGACCCTGTCTGGTCCGTTCTTCAACCATCTGATTGGTAATTCTTCTGCAGGTTTTACAGACCTTATTTTGACTGGTGAAAGGATAGAAGCTGGTATTAAGTCAGGGAAGATACAGAAAGGTGCCTCCTCGAGTACTGAAAAGAAGCCCTTCAAGAAGGAAGCTAGTACTGTTTATGGTCCAAGGAGACAGAATAAACCGGAACGCCGCCAAGTTGTCAACGCGGTGGTAATTTCAAAGCCTGTTGCTGCTCCTCAGCAATACAACCAGCCAAGAGGTGAGAGACCCAAAAGGCAGTACACTCGGCTTAGTATGACCCTGTCTCAGATATTTCCGCAACTACTGTCAACCAATCTGGTAACTGTCAAGGAAGCTCCAAAGGTTGTGAATACAACCTCTCCAAAGTACAACCCCAACGCCCGTTGCGCTTATCACTCTGATAGTCCAGGGCATAATGCCGATGATTGTTGGGCTCTAAGGAATAAGGTTCAGGACCTTATTGATGCTAAGGAAATATAGTTCGAGGCGCCCGAAAGGCCCAATGTTGTGACTGCTCCCATGCCCCAGCATGGAGTGAATGCTGTTGAGGAAGACCTGTATGTAGCCTCTGTGAATGATATTGTTACTCCGTTGTTGACTGTCAAAAGGAACCTGTTGCTAGCCGGTTTATTTCCGGGATGTAGTAAAGGTTGCCTTCTATGTGCTGTTTCACCTGCTGGTTGCCCTTTGCTGAAGTCAGGCATCCAAAACCTGATGGATAGCAAAGAGATCTTGTTCAAGAAGATTGTTGTTCCTGCTGTCCCTGCTGAAGAAGTTTCTATTGTCACTATTTTCAACAACCCTCCTAAGGCTCCCTCGAGGAAGCTTGTCAAAATTATGCCTGTTCACAAGATTGCACCCATAACTATCACTGTTCCGGGGCCCATCCCCTATAAGTCTGACAAAGCTGTCCCATGGCACTATGGGGTAGATGTTTATGTTCTGGGAGTAAAACAAGAGTTTGATACTAGTATCGGTGTCAGCAATATTACCGGGCCTGCTAAAGTTACTCGTAGTGGTAGGCTCTTCTCGCCTGATATTGCGCCACCAGCTATTCAGAGACCTCTTATCATCACACCTGGAAGTGTGCCTGTTTCCCTGCCTAACCAAGTTCCTGTTTCTACCCCTGCTGCTGAGTCATCTGACGCTCGGGGAAAAGGGATTGCTACTGATGTGCCTGCCCGGACGGAGGCACCGAAGACAACCAATGTCGAAGCTTCCAAGCAAGAGATGGAAGAAATCCTCAAGATTATCAAGAAGAGTGATTTCAATGTAGTTGAGCAGCTGGGGCACACCCCCTCTAAAATTTCTATGCTATCACTGTTACTGTGTTCAGAGGCCCATGCCAAGGCCCTGATTGCCTTCCTGAAGACGGCCCACGTGCCACAAGAGACGTCTGCTGATCAATTTACCGATTGTGTGGCCAACTTAACTGCTGACAATGGTTTGGGTTTCTCCGACGCTGATCTGACGGCTAAGGGGAAGAATCACAATGATGCTCTGCATGTCTCCATTGAATGCAGGGGCACTACTCTTGCCCATGTGCTGGTTGACACTGGTTCCTCGTTGAACGTATTGCCCAAGAAAGCTCTAGACAGGATGGATTGTGAGGGTTTAGAGCTCAAGCCAAGTAACATTGTTGTCCGGGCCTTTGACGGGTCCAAGAGGATGGTACATGGTGAAGTTGACATTCCAATCAGGGTTGGTTCTCAAGTTTTTGATTCTACCTTCTATGTGATGGACATCCGACCATCCTATTCTTGTTTGCTGGGTCGTCCATGGATCCACAAGGCTGGAGCTGTGACCTCCATATTACATCAGAAGCTTAAGTACCCGGTCAGAGGGAAGATCGTAACAGTCCAAGGGGAAGAAGAATATATGGTCAGCCACCTCAACTCGTTCCGGTACGTAGATATGGATGGGGAATTCATTGAAACCCCCTTTCAACACTTTGAAGAGGTGCCTCAGACATTGGCAGCAGCAGAAACTGTGACTGAAGAGGGTTCTCCTTTGAAGATGGCTTCCTTAAAGGATGCCCGGGCTGTGATTGAGAAGGGTGAGTGCGCAAACTGGGGCCGACTTCCTGATTTCACTCCGAAGACTGACAAATTTGGTTTGGGTTTCACTGCAGAAGCTCAGAGGGTTGTTTGTAAGGCAAGGATTGGAAGACCTCCTGTATTCATCACCAACCCGGGAGTGAATGCTATTGAAGACAACGTGGAGGAAGCTGAATTCGACAGCTGGATCTACCCGACGACCAACGGTGGACCAAGCAACTGGACTGCAAAAGACTTTACACCTATTACTTTTGTCACTCAGTAATGAACTCCTTTGTTTTGAATTTGTAACGAACAATAATTTGAAACTTTATGGCCCAGTGTCTTACCCAGGGCACCACGGCTTCATTTGTGAGGGCTTTTGTGTGTCACTTTCATATATCATTAATAAAAGCATTGGACGTTTTTTACATTTCAAATCTTGCGCTCCTTTTCTTTCTTTATTATATATTGCAAAACAACTATATTTACACACACTCACTTATACAGGTTCCAATCCACTCTGGATCTCACTGGTAACGACTCTGCTACTGCCAGTTATGACTTCGAAAATCCGATCAACTTAGCCGAAGATGAAGGTGAAGATGATTGCGAAGTGCCTGGTGAGCTTGCAAGACTGCTACTCCAGGAAGAGAGGGCCATTCAGCCACATGAAGAGCCAGTGGAAACGGTAAATCTGGGTACTGAGACAGACAGAAAGGAGGTCAAGATTGGTGTCAATCTGGAGCTTAGTGTGAAACAACGGCTGGTTCAGATGCTGCATGATTATGTGGAAATCTTTGCCTGGTCTTACGAAGACATTCCTGGGTTGGATACCGACATTGTGGTTCATCACCTGCCTACCAAGGAAGAATGCCCTCCGGTAAAACAAAAGGTCCTCCGTATGCGTCCAGAGATGTCCGAGAAAATCAAAGCTGAGGTTATGAAACAATTTGACGCCGGGTTTCTAGCAGTGACTTCTTACCCTCAGTGGGTTGCCAACGTGGTTCCAGTGCCGAAGAAAGATGGTAAGGTCAGAGTGTGTGTTGATTACAGGGATTTGAACAGGGCGAGCCCTAAGGATGACTTCCCTCTGCCTCACATCGACGTTCTGGTTGACAATACTGCTCAGCATAAAGTATTCTCCTTCATGGACGGTTTCTCCTGATATAATCAAATCAAGATGGCACCTGAAGACATGGAGAAGACCACTTTTGTTACGCAGTGGTGCACCTTTTGCTACAAGGTCATGCCTTTTGGGTTGAAAAATGTTGGGGCAACCTACCAACGTGCCATGGTTGCTTTGTTTCATGATATGATCCATCATGAGATTGAAGTGTATGTCGACGATATGATTGCAAGGTCCCAAACTGAGGAGGAACACCTTGACCATCTACAGAAGCTGTTTGACCGTCTGAAGTTGTACAAGCTGAGGTTGAACCCGAACAAGTGCACCTTCGGGGTGAGATCTGGAAAACTACTAGGTTTCATCGTGAGCGACAAAGGCATTCAGGTGGAACCTGCCAAAGTGAAATCCATACAAGAGATGCCAACTTCCAAGACTGAAAAAGAAGTCAGAGGCTTTCTAGGACGGCTGAACTACATTGCCCAATTCATCTCGCACCTAACTGCTACCTGTGAGCCGATCTTCAAGCTACTGAAGAAAGATCAAGTAGTACGTTGGAATGATGAATGTCATGCCGCTTTCGAAAGAATCAAAGAGTATGTCCAAGAGCCACCCATTCTTATTCCACCGGTTGAAGGGAGACCTCTAATCTTATACTTAACAGTACTTGACAACTCAATGGGGTATGTGCTGGGGCAGCATGACGAGTCTGGCCGAAAAGAGCACGCCATTTATTACCTTAGCAAAATTTTTACCGACTGTGAGACTCGATACTCACTACTCGAGAAAACTTGATGCGCTTTGGTATGGGCTGCTCTCCGGCTGAGACAGTATATGTTGACTCACACTACTCTGTTGATTTCAAAAATGGATCCAATAAAGTACATCTTCGAAAAGCCTGCTCTGTCCAGAAGAATAGCAAGATGGCAGATGATCTTGAATGAATATGACATCCAGTACACGACTCAAAAAGCAATCAAGGGAAGTGTATTGGCAGACCATTTGGCACACCAGGCAGTGGACGATTACCAGTCGATGAACTTTGAATTTCCAGACGAGGATATCATGGTAGTGACTGATTGTGAAGTACCTGGACCGGATGAAGGACCTGAAGAAGGATCCCGATGGTCTATGCACTTTGACAGAGCCTCAAACGCCTTGGGTAACGGTATTGGCGCGGTGATCATATCCCCTAAAGGCACTCATACTCCACTCACTGTCCGGCTATGTTTCAACTGCACCAACAACATGGCGGAGTATGAGGCATGCATCATGGGTCTTCAAGCTGCAATTGACTTAAGGATCAAGTTTCTAAGTGTCTTCGGAGATTCCGCTCTCGTGATCAATCAGATCAAAGGTGAGTGGGATACGAAACACCCAAATCTTATTCCTTACAAAGAGTATGTGTTGACGTTGATTCCCCACTTCGAAGAGATAACTTTTGAACACTTCCCAAGAGAGGAGAATCAGTCGGCGGATGCGTTGGCTACGATGTCTTCTATGTTCAAAGTCAAATGGGATAACGAGGCTCCCCGGATCATTATTTGGAAATTGGATGAACCTGCACATTGATGTGATCTTGAGGCTGAAGAGGTAACTGAAAAGCCTTGGTATCATGAAGTGAAGAGGTACTTGGAAGCTCAAGAATACCCCGAGGGTGGATCTGTCAACGACAAGAAGTTCCTGAGAAGGTTCGCTGCAAAGTTCTTCCTCAGCAACGACATTCTATACAAACGAAACCATGATTCAACCTTACTGCGTTGTATAGATAAGACTGAAGCAGAAAGGATCATGGCAGAGCTACATGAAGGTACCTTCAGAACACATTCCAGTGGATATACCATGGCAAAGAAAATCCTTCGGGCAGGATATTTCTGGTCCACAATGGAAGCTGACTGTTACAAACATTCTCGGACGTGTCACAAATGCCAGATCTATGTTGATAAGGTGCACGTTCCTCCAGTTCCTCTGAACGTCTTGACAAAACGTTGGCCTTTTGCAATGTGGGGCATTGATATGATCGGCGAGATCAGACCTACGACATCCAACGGGCATCGCTTCATCCTGGTAGCAATTGATTACTTCACAAAATGGGTTGAAGCAACTTCCTATGCTACCGTAACCAAGAACGTCGTGGCACGTTTCATTCGGCACAACCTAATCTGTCGATACGGCGTACCTGAGAGGATCATTACGGATAATGGTACCAATCTTAACAATAAGATGATCACTGAGCTCTGCGAGCAATTCAAGATACAGTACCACAACTCTTCTCCTTACCGACCAAAGATGAATGGGGCTGTAGAGGCAGCTAATAAGAATATAAAGAAGATTGTGCAGAAGATGACAGTGACGTACAAAGATTGGCATGAGATGTTACCGTTTGCTCTTCATGGGTACCGTACCTCAGCACGGACATCAACAGGAGTAACTCCCTTTTCCTTGGTCTATGGCATGGAGGCAGTCTTGCCTATTGAAGTCCAGATTCCCTCTCTCCGGATAATGAAGGATCCAGGTTTGAACAAAGATGACTGGATCCAGACTCGGCTTGATCAATTAAACCTGATTGATGAAAAGAGACTCACCGCTATTTGTCATGGTCAAACGTACCAAAAACGGATGATCAGGGCATTTAACAAGATAGTCAGACGACAAGAGTATCAAGTCGGAGACCTGGTAATCAAGTGCATCATTCTCCCTCAAAGTGATCCCAGGGGCAAATGGACCCCTACGTACGAAGGGCCATTTGTGGTTAAACATATCTTCTCAGGAGGAGCTATGATTCTAACTACCATGGATGGTGACGACCTTCCTCACCCCGCCAATGCAGACATAGTAAAAAGATACTACGCATGATAAAAGACCCGCTAGGTTGACACACCTAGGAAAAAATAAGGGCTTCCCGGCGAACCAAAAGGGTTCGGGAAAAAATAAGGGATGAAATGGAAAAAATCTGTACACCCGGCAAGTCGAAAACCTGAAAAGGCGGCTTGGGAAAAAATGGGTATCCCGGTGGACTGAAAACCCGAAAGGGCGATCCAGGCAAAAGTTAGGGATAAGCGTAATACTATGTCTCATTGGATCACCTTGCATCCAGAATCCGACATCAACTAACGGGCTCAGACGGCACCAATCAATCAGCTTCATCTTCAACTAAGCAACAAAGTGATGAGACGCTTGAAGACATAAAGGCAATAGCAGAGTTGGAACCCAGTGGGATTATTTTTCACATAGCTGTTTTGTTTCCTTTTCACAAAATTGTATAAACTCTATGTTATTCGGCGGCGTTCTCTTACTAGGACGTCAGCCTCTTGTACAAAAACGCCTATTTACAGGCAAATTCAATACAAATTCACTTTTTCAGACAAATTGCCAATTGTTTTTCCTTTATCTGTTTTTGTTTTGCAAAGAACGTCCAATGTCCATTTTTGATATATGCATTTGACATTAATTGTTGATCACAAATATTGCATACGAAACAAAGGACTAATTACAGGTGACATCAGAAACAGGGGCAATAATGAGTTGTCTAAGCAACCTAGTTGCTCTGTCCACCAAGGTACCAAGGTAAGTTCGGTTGAAGAATGTAACTGCGATACCTTCACTCCCCACAGATTAAGACTAGAGTCAGCAATACTCTCCCCTAGCAGAGTTGGACTCTTCTCAGCCCTGAAAAAGGCACAGTATCTCCAGCAAGTCAGCGATACTCTCCCCCAAGCAGAGTTAGTCTACTGTCAGCCTTAAGGAAGTTGGGTATCCCCAGAAAATCTCAATATTCCCCAGCGGAGTATACAGACATTCCTCTACAAGCATCCCCGGCAGTCTTAATCTAAGATTGTTCCCCGGCGGAATACCAGACACCCCAGTGGAGCCATTCCCCAGTGCAGTCCAAAAGTTTCCCCAAGAGAGTTGAACCATCTCCCCAGTAGATTCTGGAAGCTTATCCCCTGCAGAGTACGAACGCATCTCCCCGGCTTTATTCAAAGGTTATTCCTCACCAGAGCTTATAACTGGGTTATCCTCAGCTAATTACCACGGAAAGACCGTCCTCGGCGAATTTCTTCCTATTCCCCAACGAAGTTCATCAAATCCTCCAACAAAACTTATCAACGGAATCCCCAGCGGAGTTGTTGAAGAAGTGAAAAACACAAGAAGGGGGGTTGAATTGTAAAAACTGGAAATCAATTGCAATGAACACGATATTTTTATCCTGGTTCGTTTGATCTCAAACTACTCCAGTCCACCGGTCAAGGTGATTTCGCCTCTCTCCAACGAGGTCTTAATCCACTATATTCAACTGAATATTACAATCTGCTTTAACAACTGCTAAAGCCTTCTTGATGCAAACCACAAACCGGTTTCTCAAGGAATTACTTTCTTACAAAGAATTGAAATCTAAGTGTGTGAATGTTTTCTACAAAACTGTTTATCACAACTGTGATACTACACAACTTAAGCTTATAGAAACTAGATTGCTAAAATAATTGAGTAAGGAATTTTGGAGCTTTTAGCAAACTGAGAGTGAGGAAGATGATGAATAGCTTTTTGGCGTGTAGATTGTTGTAGAGAATTAGCCAATTCAATCTTCATTGACTTGTTTATATAGCATTGGAATTAGTGTACGTTGGAGAATAATTTTGTTTCAATGCCAATAACATTCTTTCCTTATTAAGCAGATCTTGTCTGGAATGATGTCGTTGGTAATAACTCATCTTGAATGCACAGTACCGTTGCCACTTAAGCGTGTTCTGTCTTTGGCTCATTCTGACGCTGCTTAGGTGCTGATGAACTGTTGTTGTCTTTATCAGAGTTCAGAGTGGAGCGCAATTCTGTTCATCAAGCTTCAGCATAAGCGCAAGTTGATCTTCTGATTCTGGTATCTGATATAGCATCTTCTGATGCTGATGTTGATATCCAATATTCTGATGCTGATTATGATGTACTCTTGCTGATACCCATCATAGTTTCTGTAAAACAGAAAGTAATTTTTAGGTAGCAAATAGTTCTTTACAAGAATCATATAATTAATATATCTTTTCATTTTGTTATCATCAAAACTTAAACTTAGGGTAGTAGATTCAAACTTTGTTCTAACAATCTCCCCCTTTTTGATGATGACAAAAACTAGATATTTTTTAATTAAAAATTAGCGTGAAAAGTATCAGAGATAACTAAATAATAAGTTGTATCAGAATTAATTAGGAAGTTATATCAGAGTTTAGATCGGAAATACTCCCCCTGAATTTATTACTTCCCTTTTTAATTCCAAGAGTTCTTCAGGATCAGATCTTTATTGACTTTCTTTGAACATCAGAATATCAGAGCTTCAGATCAGAATATCAGAGGTGATTAACTTCTTGTACCTGTAGACTTATGCAAAAACAGAAAACATTCAAGTATGTCAGAGTGTTAGAATGTTTGAGACTTTTTGTCTCAGTAATCCGTTATTGAAAAATATCATTCTTGTTCTCCCCCTTTTTGTCAGCAATCAAAAAGTGTAAGTGATGTGCTAAAACGATCAGAGCAGAAAAACTTGTTATATTAAAATTCAGAGCCAGACAAAACAGTACAGATGATATGCAAAGAAAACATTGAAAATATCATGAATGAAAAAAAAACTAAAGTTGGGGTGGGAAGTGTGTGAACAGAGTCTCCAACATTGCCTTAAATAGATTTCAAAATAATTTTTGAAAGTGTAAACGGTTTCAAGAAAGAGAAATAATTCATGATTATGTTTTAAAACATGATTACTTTCATTTAATGCTTGCTGATTTTGGGGGATTTGAGAAAGATACTTGAAACGGTTACCAGACATGTGTCTCAATGCACCCAATCAGCGTTTTGCCTTCTCAGAAGCGTGCACGCGTTCTGCTTCAGAGATTTGCTGATGATTGGATGACACTTGTTTGATTTAGTGAGCAGCACGTCTATCCTTTAAGAATAGCATCTGATACAATCTGCATGTTCTATCTTTCTGAAAAGAGATTGATCAGAAGTTCACAGTAAAACAAATACATTCTGAAGATTAATATATGGAATTAAAACATTTTCACTCTGGGCAGATTTTCATGCTGAGATGTTTCAGAATGAAATTGAACTTATCTTCAGAAAGGGGTTTAGTGAAGATATCAGCCCATTGATGGTCTGTATCAATAAATTTTAAGTTCAAAATTCCTTTCTGAATATAGTCCCTAATGAAGTGATGTTTTATTTCTGTATGCTTAGCCCTAGAATGTAAAATGGGATTCTTACTTAAGCAAATAGTAGAAGTATTGTCACAGAGTATAGGGATGTTACTCTCAAAAATCTGGAAGTCTTCAAGCTGACTTTTCATCCAGAGCATTTGTGTGCTACATCCTGCTGCTGATATGTACTCAGCTTCTGTTGTTGATAGCGCAATTGTGGATTGCCTTTTGCTGGACCAAGAGATCAGATTTTCTCCCAGAAACTGGCAGCTTCCAGAAGTACTTTTACGCTCTACTCTGTCTCCAGCAAAGTCAGCATCGCAGTAGCCTACTAAGCTGTAATCACTAGATTTTCTATAAAATAAACCCAGATTAGTAGTACCTTTCAGATACTTGAAAATTCGCTTAACAGCTGTTAAGTGAGATTCTCTAGGATCTGATTGGAATCTAGCACAAATACATACGCTGAATAAGATATCAGGTCTTGAAGCTGTCAGATAAAGGAGAGAACCAATCATACCTCTGTAGACCTTCTGTTCTACCTATTTGCTTACCTCTTCTCTTTCCAGAATGCACGTGGGATGCATTGGAATCTTTGATGGCTTACATTCTGAGAGGTCAAATTTCTTCAGAAGATCTCTGACATATTTGCTCTGATGAATGTAAGTTCCCTCTGGAGTTTGATTGATCTGAATTCCTAGAAAGAATTTCAGTTCCCCCATGAGGCTCATCTCAAATTCTGGCTGCATACACTTAGCAAATTTTCTTCCAAGAGAAGGATTAGTAGATCCAAAAATAATATCATCAACATAAATTTGACAGACTAAGATGTCATTCTTAACTGGCTTACAGAATAAGGTAGTGTCCACCTTCCCTCTTGTGAATTCATTTTCTAACAGAAAGTTACTTAGTCTTTCATACCAAGCTCTGGGAGCTTGTTTCAGACCATATAGTGACTTCTTTAGTTTGAAAACATGTTCTGGATGTTTTGTATTTTCAAAGCCAGGGGGTTGGTGCACATAAACCTCTTCTTCTATATAACCATTTAAGAATGCACTCTTGACATCCATCTGATACAGAGTGATGCCTCTATTAACAGCAAATGAAATTAAAAGTCTGATAGATTCTAACCTGGCGACTGGAGCAAAGGTTTCTGTATAGTCTATTCCCTCTTGCTGACTATAACCTTGTGCTACTAGTCGTGCTTTGTTTCTGATGACTTCACCTTGTTCATTTAGCTTGTTTCTGAACACCCATCTTGTTCCAATGACGTTGAATCCTTTTGGTCTGGGAACGAGATCCCATACGTCATTTCTGGTAAATTGATTCAGCTCTTCTTGCATTGCTAGAATCCGGTCGTTGTCCAGAAGTGCTTCATCAATAGAAGAAGGTTCAATCAGAGACACAAGTCCCATGAGGGTTTCTTCAAAGTTTCTGAAGCTTGCTCTTGTTCTGATTGGATCTTCCTTTCTTCCTAAGATAGTTTCTTCTGGGTGATCCAAGCTGCTTCTGTGTAATCTCTTCTGAGGTTGATCAGCAGCTGTTGTAGGATTGCTAGCAGTGCTCCTTTCAGATGTTGAAGGAGTGTCTGTGTTGAGAGCTTTTGATGACTTGTCTTCAGAACCTGTAAATTCAATTTCCATACCTGCAAAAACTTCATTCTACTTTGACTTTTCAGAGTCAAGCTTATCATCAAAACGAACACTAATTGATTCTTCCATAATCTGTGTTTCTGTATTGTATACTTTGTACCCTCTTGAGCATTCAGAGTATCCTAACATGATACACTTCTGTGCTTTAGAGTCAAACTTGTTCAAATAATTCTTTGTATTTAACATAAAACAAGTACATCCAAATGGATGAAAATATGAAATGTTGGGCTTTCTGTTCTTCCACAATTCATATGGAGTCTTTTCTAGAATAGGTCTTATTGAGATTCTATTATGAATATAGCACGCTGTGTTTATTGCCTCTGCCCAGAAGATCTTAGCAACGTTTGTCTCTTTGATCATGGTTCTGGCCATTTCTTGCAATGTTCTGTTCTTTCGTTCTACAACTCCATTTTGTTGGGGAGTTCTAGGACAAGAGAAATCATGCAGAATGCCTCTGTCATTAAAGAATGACTCAAAATATTTGTTTTCAAATTCTCCACCATGATCACTTCTGACTTTAACGATTCTAAGATCCTTTTCATTCTGAACTTGGTTACAGAAGGTAACAAACACAGAGTGTGACTCGTCCTTGTGTCTTAAGAACTTTACCCATGTCCATCTGCTATAGTCATCTACGATTACTAACCCATACTTCTTGCCACTGACTGAAGCAGTTTTAACTGGTCCAAATAAGTCAATGTGCAGAAGTTCTAATGGCTTAGAGGTAGAAACAACATTTTTAGATTTGAAAGAAGGTTTTGCAAACTTGCCTTTCTGACATGCTTCACACAGAGCATCTGAATTGAACTTCAAATTAGGAAGTCCTCTGACCAGATTGAGTTTGTTAATCTGAGATATTCTTCTCATACTAACATGCCCCAATCTTCTGTGCCAGATCCACTGCTCGTTGTTAACAGACAGAAGACACTTTACATTCTGACTTTTCAGTTCAGAAAGTTTGATTTTATAGATGTTGTTTTTCCTTTTTCCATTAAACAGGATAGTCCCATCTTTCTGACTAACAGCTTTACATGATTTTTGATTAAAGATTATATCATAACCGTTATCACTTAATTGACTTATGGATAACAGATTATGCATTAATCCATCTACTAGCATAACATTATTTATAGAGGGAAGATTTCCATTACCTACAGTTCCAGAGCCAATGATCTTTCCCCTCTGATTGCCTCCAAAGCCAATGTGGCCTCCAGGCTTAAGTTCCATGCTTTGGAACATATGCCTTCTTCCCTTCATGTGTCGCGAGCAGCCAGAGTCCAGATACCATGACTGGTGTTTCTGATTTGCTGCTAAAGATATCTGCAACATGTATTATTTTATCCTTAGGTACCCAGATTTTCTTGGGTCCTGATTTGTTATATTTACCAAAACTCTGGTTGAATTTTGGTTTCACAGAATACTTACTGCTAGTGTATTTAATATCATGTGTGTGACCATACACAAAATGTGAGTTCAGAGGAGTGTGTTTAATGGTTAAATCCATGACATTCTTTGGTGTAGGAACCTTACCTTGGTATCCTATTCCCTTCCTGCCGTTTCTGCTAACTCCATAGATTATTGAAGCCATTTTGCTTCTATCTATGCTTTTAGCAAGGAACTTCTGGAAACTGTGATCATACTCCTTGATGATCTCATCAGCGCTGCTGGGAGTTTCAGAAATTGGTTCCTTCTGAGAGTTTTGTAAAACATTTTCTAATTTTGAAATTTTATTTCTCAGCTCAAAATTTTCCAATTTAAGACTCTCAGTCTTATCAGAGTCAAATTCAAGATTCCTTTTCAGGTTTCTGAATTTAACTCTAATCTGCTGGTACCTTTCCGGAATTTCATTAAGGCTTTCAGCAAGTTCAGCCTTAGTAAAATTAATTGCAAATTCAGGAAATACCTCTTCAGTATCTGATTCTGAGTCTGATTCAGAAGCTTCACTATCTTCTGAAATGTTGGCCATGAGAGCTATGTTTGCTCTCTCATCATCTGATTCTGAGTCAGCTTCAGACGAGTCAGAGTCATCCCATGTAGCCATGAGACTTTTCTTCTTTTCTCTTCCAAACTTCTTTTTGGGCTTTTCCCTCTGAAGCTTTGGGCAGTCACTCTTGTAGTGTCCTTGCTCATTCAACTCATAGCAGATGATGTCCTTGGTGTTTGGCTTTCTGCTTCCCGAGGAGCCTTCAGATCTTCTGTATCCAGAGGAAGAATTTGTCCTTCTGTATCTGGAAGAAGACTCGTTCTGATCAGATCTTCTGGGATTCCTGAACTTCCTTTGCCTTTGCTTCCACAGTTGATTCACTCTTCTGGAGAGAAGAGAAAGTTCATCTTCTTCTGATGAGGATCCATCAGATGTTTCTTCAACTGCCTGCAAAAGTTTAGACTCAGATTTTTTGTTAGATTTTAATGCTAAAGGCTTAGCTTGCTTCTGAGGTTCATCAGCTTCTAGCTCTATCTCATGACTTCTGAGGGAGCTGATAAGTTCTTCCAGAGAAATTTGGTTGAGATCTTTTGCTAGCTTCAGAGCTGTAACCATTGGCCTCCACTGCTTTGGTAAGCTTCTGATGATCTTCTTGACATGATCAGCAGTAGAGTATCCTCTGTCCAGAACCTTGAGACCAGCTACCAGAATTTGGAATCTTGAGAACATTGTTTCAATGGATTCACTTTCTTCCATTTTGAATGCCTCATACTTCTGAATGAGCGCAAGAGCTTTAGTTTCCTTGACCTGAACGTTGCCCTCATGCGTCATTCTGAGTGAGTCAAACATGTTCTTTGTTGTGTCTCTGTTAGAGATCTTTTCATATTCATCATAAGAGATGGCGCTGAGAAGGATGGTTCTGGCCTTGTGGTGATTTTTGAAGTCACGCTTTTGTTGGTCAGTCATTGCTTTCCTATCAATCTTCTGACCGCTTGCATTCACAGGGTGCGTGTATCCATCAGTCACCATGTCCCACAGATCAGCATCATGTGCCAGAAAGAAGCTTTCAATTCTGTCTTTCCAGTAATCAAAGTTTTCTCCATCAAAGACTGGAGGTTTGCCGCTGAATTTGTCTCTGTCTTCATTGTTGTCATTGTTGGTGTGATGATAAGTTCCTGCCATTGTGTTTTTCTGGCGCTGGATCTTGTACTGACACGGTTAAGTGTTTTAGCTCAGAACCAGGCGCTCTGATGCCAATTGAAGAAGTGAAAAACACAAGAAGGGGGTTGAATTGTAAAAACTGGAAATCAATTGCAATGAACACGATATTTTTATCCTGGTTCGTTTGATCTCAAACTACTCCAGTCCACCCGTCAAGGTGATTTCGCCTCTCTCCAACGAGGTCTTAATCCACTATATTCAACTGAATATTACAATCTGCTTTAACAACTGCTAAAGCCTTCTTGATGCAAACCACAAACCGGTTTCTCAAGGAATTACTTTCTTACAAAGAATTGAAATCTAGGTGTGTGAATGTTTTCTACAAAACTGTTTATCACAACTGTGATACTACACAACTTAAGCTTATGGAAACTAGATTGCTAAAATAATTGAGTAAGGAATTTTGGAGCTTTTAGCAAACTGAGAGTGCGGAAGATGATGAATAGCTTTTTGGCGTGTAGATTGTTGTAGAGCATTAGCCAATTCAATCTTCATTGACTTGTTTATATAGCATTGGAATTAGTGTACGTTGGAGAATAATTCTGTTTCAATGCCAATAACATTCTTTCCTTATTAAGCAGATCTTGTTTAGAATGATGTCGTTGGTAATAACTCATCTTGAATGCACAGTACCGTTGCCACTTAAGCGTGTTCTGGCTTTGGCTCATTCTGACGCTGCTTAGGTGCTGATGAACTGTTATTGTCTTTATCAGAGTTCAGAGTGTTGAGCGCAGTTCTGTTCATCAAGCTTCAGCATAAGCGCAAGTTGATCTTCTGATTCTGGTATCTGATATAGCATCTTCTGATGTTGATGTTGATATCCAATATTCTGATGTTGATTATGATGTACTCTTCCTGATACCCATCAGAGTTTCGGTAAAACAGAAAGTAATTTTTAGGTAGCAAATAGTTCTTTACAAGAATCATATAATTAATATATCTTTTCATTTTGTTATCATCAAAACTTAAACTTAGGGTAGTAGATTCAAACTTTGTTCTAACAGTTGTCATCAAATCTCAGCGAAGTATCTCTTCCCACAGAGTAATTCCCCGCAGAGTAATCTCTTCAACAAGTTTATTCCCCAACGGAGTCATCTTCTCCTACCGGTTTACTCTTGCAACCATCATCCCCAGCGGAAGCGAAGAACTCTACTCTTCAAACATCAGCCCAGGATTTAACAAGCTCCCGACATTCGTCAAGGATTTATTTTCCTAGACGAAAATACATTCATAGACATTTCACATTTTATAAATCCTGATACATGCATATACGCATCATATCACACGATCTCATTTATTTTTGAGAACATCATGACATCATGCACTTCATACATCATGACATTGCATACGACTGATGTTTTGCCTTTCAGGAAAAAGGTCAATCCAAAGATGATTACTATCAACTATTGAGTTCCGGATTCGATTCTTGTATCTAGCCAGGGCATATCTGTGAGAGTTTAGAGATTCGATACCTGTATCCAGCCAGGGCATATCTGTAGACGACTAATTCCATATTCGATACCTGAATCCAACCAGGGCATATCTGTGAGTGATTGATTGTAGATTCGACACCTGTATCTAGCCAGGGCATATCTGCATGAAGAGTTTAGAGATTCGATACCTGTATCCAGCCAGGGCATATCTATAGACGACCAGTTCCAGATTCGATACCTGTATCTAGCCAGGGCATATCTGTGAGTGATTGATTGTGGATTCGACACCTGTATCTAGCCAGGCCATGTCTATATGAAGAGTTACCAGATTCGATTCATGTATCTAGCCAGGGCATAGCTGTGAGTGATTAGAGATTCGATACCTGTATCCAGCCAGGGCATATCTGTAGACGACTAATTCCGGATTCGATTCCTGTATCCAGCCAGGGCATATCTGCATGAAGAGTTTAGAGATTCGATACCTGTATCCAGCCAGGGCATATCTGTATATGGCTAATTCCATATTCGAGACATGTATCTAGTCAGGGCATATCTGTGATTGATTGATTGTAGATTCGATACCTATATCTAGCCAGGGCATATCTACATGAGGAGTTTGAAGATAAACACCTGTAACATGCCAGGAAATTATCTTTCTTTCTCAAGTACGCAAGTTCTCTCTAAGGAATCTCTTACGCGATCGACACCCCCGGATGGCATCTTTAAGCCCATCTCCACAATTGTCCATTACATTTCCGAATGGCATCTATAAGCCCATTCCCGACAAGGTTCTGTCACACCTCCAGATGGCATCTATAAGCCCATCCTCCTATCCACCATCTTTCCAAATGGCATCTGTAAGCCCATTCCCGACATCACGTTGCTAATATTCTACTATGCGGGTGCAAATTTCTGGGCACTCTAGTGTTCAATCATCTTCCACCTTCGGATCACGAAAGGCACGCAAGCCAATCTACATCCTCAGGTCTAAGAAGATTGAACAGGGGCAACTGTTGTACCCCGAAATTTTCCCTCCCATATTCCTCAAGGTTTGGCAAGAATCATCTTCAAATGGTTCAAGACTTCTCAAGGGTTGCACAGTCAAACATCCTCCTAAGCCAGTCAAAATTAGGGTTTTGGTTCCTGCAAAGAATTTGAGATTTTCAAGGGCTCAATCAAGTCCCATAGGCCTATACACATTATCAAGCATCTACATGTCAAGTTTCAAGGCTCACAACATCAAATTGCACAGTCAAAAGCCCTAGTTGCTCCACAACCAACTGCAGGGGCAAAATGGTCATTTTACAGTCAAAAGTCAAAAATTTTGGTCAACATATTATTTTGAGCATACAATCATCATTTGATCAAGTTTTGATCATGATTCCACAAGCATGGCTCAAAAATCATCAAGATGCAAAAGTTTCTATTTTTGGACAGCTGAAAAGTCAACTGTAACTTGACCAAGGCATAACTTTTTCATGGATCATCAGAAAAATCCCATTCAATGCTCATTTTGAAGGGGATGACATTTCCTACAACTCATCTTCACATCCCAGGTCCCCCAAATACTTGCTATTATTTTGTTTAATGTGTTCTCATGCAGCGTCCCAAAGGCATTCCACCATGGATCTCCAGAAATCAACGCGCCAGGTGTCCTTACGCCTCAATCCAAAGGTCAAAAGATGAGTGACCACTATGAACCCCAGGCAACGCTTGCACACCTGATCCAGAAGTCAACGCAGGCTTGGCTTAATGGGCTGGAATTACTTCTTCACCCCCAATGCTGGCCCAACACCCTTGGTTTATTATTCTTTTTTTTTTCATTTTTCTTTTTCCTTTTATTTTCTTTAGTAATTATTATTAGTATTATTTAATTAATTAACAAATTAACATTTTTCACAATAAAATTCAGAAAACCAAAAAAAACATTTTTATTAATTTCAATTACTTTTTTTTTGTAAATAAATTCTAAATATAATTAACTTAGTTTAATTAGAATAATTTTAATCTTTTTTTCATAATAAATAAAATCAAGCTTAGAATTAGGTTTTTCTTTTGACTCTTAATTCCTTTTATTTTATTTTCATTAAAACTTAAAAAACACAAAAAAAAACATTTTTTTCTTTTAATAAATTAATTAATTAGTAATTAGGCTTAATTTCATTAATTGCAAAAAAAAGGACCAATTTTAATTCTTTTCTCAAAAAGGGTCAAAACCCTAAGGACGTCCCGATTCAATCTTTCGCGCGCATGTTTATTTTAATTCATTATATTTATGTATCTGCTCCGGAAATGTAATAGTTAATTAGGCTTTTATTCGCTTTATTTACTTTTCTCGCATTTATTTTCCAAACGGGTTTTGTTTTTGGCGATGTATTGACCCGCGCCTTGTAATAGCGTAGATTTACCTTTCCGCACTTTATTTTCCGCACTCTTAACTGTTAAAAAATGCATGAAAGACTTGTATGAAAAATAAAATCAAAGCGTAGCTCACCAATGCATGTTCAAAGATAAAACATAAACTAAAACAACACACATGCACATGCCACTCTTAGGGTACGCCTCACTGGTTGCCTCGAACGTGGTCATCAAGTATAGGGTGTCTTAGAGGTCGCCCTCCTGTCTAAGATCCAGTTGCCTCGAAATGGTTGCCTCGGATAAAAAGGATCTAGGACATTAGGGTTACCACTAAGGTGTCCTACCATTGCTTTGGTGACCACATTGTCCCTATAATCGAATTGACCTGAATAACTCCAACGATGGTGCTACCTACCTCTCAATGGTGGGATAGCATTATCTAAAGGACTCTTACACAGCCTAATTCCTTAGAGTAGGTAGATTTCTCCTGGGTACTTGCTCTTTCAAAAACAAACAAAATACTTTTCGCACCTACACTTTCAAAAGGTTTTCAAACAAAAATTTCATACACTCTTGAGGACAGATACAAGAGTTACTTAGAAATTTTTCAAACGAAACTTTTTTTCAAAACCCACACACACTTGAAAAGAAAACAAATTTTGAAAACATAAGAGCAAGTACCTAAGAGCCCGTGGATAACCACAGATAGAAAGGGTGCTAACACCTTCCCTTTCTATAAATCTACCTCCCGAACCGAGAGACATCTCGAAAAAGGAATTTTGCTGTGCTTTTGTCCTTTCCATGTTGGAGAACATAAAAGACGGTGGCGACTCTTGCTTACCGCGACATTTCGCAAACCAGCATTCCAAAACAGTCAGTTGTATTCCCACCGATCACAACTCTTAAGTACTTACTCAAAATAATATTTTACACCATACACTTTCACACAAAAGTTTTCAAAAACGATTTATCACACTCTTGAGGACTGATACAAGAGTTACCACAAAGTGAATCGCCGCACTGAGGAAATTTCAAAATTTTTAAAAGCACAAAAACACACAAAAGCAATTTAAAAATGAGCAAGTACCTAAGAGCCCATGGAAAACCACGGATAGAAAGGGTGCTAAAACCATCCCTTTCTATAATCTACGCCCCGTACTCAGAAACATCTCGAAAAAGGTTTTTTCTATTCCTTTTCCCTTTTACTTTGTTGGATAAAATAAAAGACGGTGGTGACTCTTGCTTACCATACATTTACGAACAAAAAACGCAAAACCAGTAGTAACTAAAAACCCTTCAGTTCTGCCACCGTATCACAGAACTGGCGATTTTGCTGGGGACAATAAATAAATTGGGGTTTACCTTAGGAACTAGGTCATTTTAATTTCTTCTTTGAATTGTCTTGTTTGATTTACTTTTAAGGGTATTTGTTTGGGTTATTTGGATCCTAAAGCCAAATCGAGGTATTCCTTTTAGCTAAGTAGCAATATACTGTGAGGGAGTTATGCGGGGTATACCGACACAGTTGAAATAGTAGCTATGTTGATGCGATACTTTGGTGTGTACCTGTAGCCCTTGATTAATCAAGCAGAATACGGGGCCGCTGCGTGGTATCATAAAGCGTCAACTAACCTTAGCATCTTAATTGACCAACTTGGATTTTAGGACGTAGTGAGATAGTCGTCTTTGGTGTAAACTCAAAGTCGGTTGATACTCGATGCTACACTCGTTGAGGTTTGACTCTTGATTTTGTTTGGTGGCAAGTCAATTGTCTATCGGAACAAAATCTAGGGGAAAGATCGATGTTATTGAGATCCCTTAGAACTCGGTTACTATATTTAGGATAGGTTGAACCAACCCAACTTCAAGAGGGTATTACCTTAAAATCCATGCAAGCCTTAAATCTAAGGTCTCTGTGTGATTTGCTTGTGTTTTCTATATATGCTATATCTGAGCATAATCATGATATCATAACATAACATATCATACTAACCATTTCAAGGATTCTTAGGGTTTATTTTTGTCATGTTTTGTAGGACATGGCCCTTGCCCGCATATTCACTATCCAAGTCAGTCTGGTAAAGGTACCTCATCAGCTTAAGGAGTTGGTATCAAGGGTTCCTGAAAGCTCTCCCTTCACTGAAAGACATGATCGACTTCTCAGCTTGGTCACCCCGAACCCTGATGAAGAAATGTTAAAAGTGCTCTTTCAATTATTTGACCCTCTACATCACTGCTTCACTTTTCTGGATTACCAGTTATTGCCTACTATGAAGGAGTTTTCTATGTTACTGGAGGTGCCTATCCTTAACAAGGTACCTTTCAATGGTATGGAAAGAGACCCTAAACCTGAAGATGGTGCTAAAGCTCTACCCTTACAACGGTCTGACGTAGTAGAAAATTGGGAAACTAGGAGAGGTGTCAAGGTTTTTTTTGGCTAAGTTCTTGTTTGAGAAAGCTCATCATTTTTGGGATACCCTAGACTTACAAGCTTTTGAATAGGTGTTAGCCCTTCTCATCTATGGGTTGGTACTGTTTCCTAATCTAGACCAGCTCATAGACGTGAATGCGGTTAAGGTTTTCCTTACACGTAATCCGGTATCTACTATGCTTGGAGATATCCTACATTCTCTGCATACTCGCATTATAAAGAAAAGAGGGACCCTTCTGTGTTGCACTCCAATTTTGGCTAGGTGGTTTATTTCACACCTGCCCCGATCCGTCTTGAAGAATGAACAGGGTTTGAGATGGTCTCATAGGCTAATGACTCATACACATTCAGGTATTCATTGGTCTCCTCGATCCTTGGAGAATGTTACAATCATTGTTCGATGCGGAGAATTCCCTAATGCCCCTCTCTTAGGCATTACGGGAGGAATCACTTACAATCCTTGTTTGGCACTACGACAGTTCGGATATGCAAGAAGGGATGGTCCTCATGATACACTTATCTGAGGAATCACCTTCAACTACGAGAACGATGCTCAGGGTTACCGTAAAAGGTTCATGCAAGCTTGGGGCATGGTACATAGAGTTGATAGAAAGACATCGGGGCACAAGAATTCAATCCATCTTGATCCTTATCTCAAATGGGTACAAGTCCGTGCTCAAAGTCTTATGATTCCTTACCCCTCCATCCTACCCGTGATTATGGAACCGGTTGCTAAAGAAGACACTCTTTATCTTGTTCTTCATCCTGACATGCCAACTGATCATGAGGAGTTACAAAAATCCTGGGTTCAACTTAAGGAGGAGCGGGATACGTTTGAAGCTCAATTTTATGCCAGCGAGAAGAAAGTCCTGGAACTCACTAGGCTACTTCATGAAGAGAGGAATATAAACTCCTACATTGCACCAAAGAAGATGCACTTATGGGAAACATAATTTTCATTTTGCTTTAAGTTTTATTTTGTTTGATTGTAAGCCTAAAGGGAACTCTTTGTAACAATTCGAACTTATTAATACAATTCACGTGTGTTTCTTTTGGTTAAGAAAATTTGAGCCTTTAAGAATCCTTGAAATCATTGCATACGTATATCATCCATGACATTACATAAACAGGTTTCATAACAGGGTTCTCATCTTCTTCGATGTTTATTTTAGCAATAATGACTTCTGAACAAAGTCTCAAGGATCTCCAGGCACAAAATGCCCAATTTCAGAAAATGTTCGTAGCTTTGGCTAAAGGGAAGGAAGATCTAAAGGCCCTTATTCTGAAAGATAGAAAGAAGAAGGCAAAGAAGACCGCTGGTGTCCTGAATCTGGGTAGAATATTCAAGGGACCGTTGAAGCAAACGGTTGATCTGATCTCTTCATCCAAAGAAGGGGAGAACCAAGAGGGTGAGACAACGGAGAAAGACCCTAGTCCAGGGGAATCTGATAATAACACTGATTACAATGAAGAGAAGTATCCTCCGGATTACGAAAGGTACAAACAGTTAGAGGATCGTCTGAGTGTAATGGAGATCCAAAGAGTGCCAAGGCTGGATTTTAAAGAGCTGGGTTTGGTTTCTGGGTTTGTCATCCCACAGAAGTTGAAAGTTCTGGTATTTGCAAAGTATGATGGGGTTTCTTGTCCCAAGATTCATCTTCATTCTTATGTGAGGAAGATTCAACCTCACACTGTTGATAGGAACTTGTGGGTCCATTTATTTCAAGAAAGTCTGTCTGGGACTCAGCTTGAGTGGTTCTATATGCTGGAGGGAATCAATGTCCGCAAATAGGAGGATCTGGCAGCTGCTTTTTATAAGCAGTATCAATAAAACGATGACCTTGCTCCTACCCGTACTCAACTCCAGAGTATGTCTATGGGTGCAAGAGAAGGTTTTAAGGACTATGCTCAGAAGTGGAGAGATTTGGAAGGGAGAGTCCAACCCCCTTTGTCTGATAGGGAGTTGGTGGACATGTGTCTTGGTACACTATCTGGTCCGTTCTTCAATCACTTGATTGGTAGATCCTCAACTAGTTTTACTGAGCTGATATTGACTGGAGAAAGGGTAGAAGTTGGGATCCGAAGTGGCAAGATCCAGAAAGACACCTCTTCAAGTACAGTGAAAAAGCCATTCATGTGTAAGAAGGAGTTCAATGATATTTACAATCCAAGAAGCCAGATCAGAACCGAGAGCCGTCCAACGGTAGGGGCTGTGATGATGCCCAGGCTTGTGGCTACTCAACAACGAAACAATCATCCAAGGGTAGAAAGACCTCAAAGGCAGTTCACTCGGATCAATGTGACGTTGTCCGAGGTCTTACGCCATCTGTTAAAATATAACTTGGCAACCTTAAGAGAGGCTCCCAAGAACCCCAACACCACATCTCCTTGTTACAATCCAAACGCTCGATGTGCTTACCATTCTGAGATTCCAGGCCACGATACAAACGACTGTTGGGCTCTGAAGAATAAGATACAGGATCTGATCGAAGCAAAGAAGATTGATTTTGATGCTCCTGAGATGCCTAATGTCATAATTGCTCCCATGCCCAAGCACAATGGAAAGTTTATGTTTGTCTTGAAGTTTTGAAAATGCAGTTTTGACAAATAAAAGAGTTTTGTAAGAATATGAATTCAACTCGGGATTTACAGTAGGCCTTACAGGAGTCAGGATACCTTTTGTAACAGTATTCTTTCGAGCTAACACATGCATCAATTAGGACTTTTAAGGGGTTGTAACGTGGCCTGGTTCACGGTTTTAAGAAACAAAGGATAAGGCTCAAAGTTTATTTATACTCGCCCATTCTTCATGATGTTCTTCAGCCCTATACTCGGTTAATTGTGCATTTTGAATTCCAATTGAGTTTGGAATGACGTTTTGGTGATGGTTCAGATACTGAAAGTTTATTCGTGAAGGCATTCATTTTTTGCAACATTTGTCAAGGATTTGTAGCACCCTCTTTTTGATTTATTGTCCCTAATTTTTGCCTGACTGTTCTTGTTTTGAGATTACAGCCAGCGGGATGCCCCAGTTTTTCTTAAGTCTCCTTCATAGGTTTTGACCTAGTGGGCTTTTACTTTGAGAGGTGATAACTGCCTATTTTTTTGGGGAACCAACACCATCTTTTGATTCAGAAGGCTATTTTCGTTGTGAAGTGACAACTTGTGATTGAACGCGCCTTCGAATTAACTGAGAAACTACCCTTCCCTAGGTTATGATTAAAGGTTTCAATTTGTGTGAAAAATAAAACTCCTACTTCTTTGGCTCAAAGGGGTTAACTAGGGATCATCTTCCTTATAACTCCAGTGTTTAGGAATTGAAAGAACGTCTGTACACCGTCAGCAAGGTCTATCCAAAAGCATATTGTATAAGATTATGGTATTGTTTTCGTCATCCTCCCTATAAAGGCTTGCAACTTTTAACAAGAGTTGAATATCACAAAAACAAGGAAATAAAGGCAAAATTTAAATATATTGAAAACGAATGGATTAATGCAAGACAAACATATGCAATGCATTAATAAAAGTAACCAAAGTCTGACATAAAGATAAGTGTTTAAACAAACAAAGAAATTACAATTGAAAATTTAAAATGAACTGGATGCTCAATGATTTGGCATGGGAGCAGTGATCACATTGGGAGTCTCAGGAGGACCGAATTCAATCTCCTTGGCGTCAATCATATTTTGAATCTTGTACTTCAGCGCCCAACAATCATTAGTATCATGTCAAGGACTGCCGGAATGATAGGCACATATTGCATCAGGATTGTAATTAGGAGAAGCAGTTTTGGGGTTTTGATGAGGTCCTATCAATGTAATCAGATTCAACCTCAACATGTGTTGCAATGCTTGAGACAGTGGCATGTTGATTTTTGTAAACTGCCTCTTGGGCTCGTCCTGCCTTTACTGATTTCCCCATTATTGTGGGCGCACTGATGTAGGACTAGAGATCAGGACTGCCCCTACAGATTGGCCGTGGTTACTCTTGTTAAAACCCTTCTGGCTGTATGCAGAATTGGACTCTTTCTTCCCATTGAAAGGCTTCTTCCTTGTACTTGAAGATGCACCCCTTTGAATCTTACCGCTCTTGATATCAGCTTATACTCTTTCACCTGTCAATATCAGCTCAGTGAAACCAACTGAAGAGCTTCCAATCAGATGGTTGAAAAATGGGCCACAAAGTGCCCAAGAACATATCTACCAGCTCTCTATCAAACAAAGGCGGTTGGACTATTCCTGCAAGATCTCTCCATTTCTGGGCATAATCTTTGAAGCCCTCACCGGAAGCCATAGACATGCTTTGGAGTTGTGTACGGGTTGGAGCAAGGTCAGCATTATATTGGTATTGCCTATAGAAAGCAGTATCCAGGTCCTCCCAGTTGCAGATGTTGGTTCCCTCCAGTTGATAGAACCATTCCAATTGGGTCCCCGATAAACTTTCTTGGAAGAAGTACACCTACAAATTCCTATCAGCGGTGTGAGGTTGGATCTTCCTGACATAAGACCTTAGATGAAGCTTATGACATGAAACCTTGTCATATTTAGCAAATGAGGGAACCTTGAACTTAGGTGGAATGACCACTCCAGAAACCAACCCTAATTCTTCGAAATCCAAACCAGGTACTCTCTGTATTTCCATGGCGTTGAGACGATCCTCTAGCTGTTTATATTTTTCATCAGCAGGAGGATATTGTTCTTCAACGTAGTCAACCTCTTCTTCATCAGACCCCAGACTGTGGTCCCTTTCTTTTGTCTTCTCTTCCTGATTATCCCCCTCATTTGATGGAGTTGCGAATTCTAGAGCTCGCTTTGCTGATTCCTTGAATCTCCTTCCCATATTGAGCACACCCACTGTTTTCTTTGTCTTTTTCTTCTTGTCTTTGATCATTAGAGCCTTCAAGTCCTCTTGTGCTTTATCCAAAGCCACGAACATCTGTTAGAATTGAGCATTATGTGCTTGAATATCCTTCACTATTTGTTCAATATCCATCTTACTGAAATAAACAGTAGCAAGATAAGGAAACCTGTTGTGGAAAACCTGTCATGATATGATGCATGATATGCGGATGCAATGTTTTCAAGGATCTCGTGGGGTAAACACAAGAACATGTCAGAAGTTAAACTTTGATCACAAGTTCGATTGGAGAACTTCGTATCGTTGAAATGTCCTTCTATTAGAATCAAGCTCACCATATCAAGTGGGTCATAGCCCTTGACTCAAGTTACCATGCTTTGGTCTTTGAGAGTGTTTGGTTAGAGGAAAGTAAATCCTCTTGCCCCTTGATAGACGTCTGGTTCATCATGAACCTACATCACAAGCCCTTGAGATCCTTGAAATGGTTATTGACAATGCTATGGTATGATGTCATGATGTCATGTACAAGTATATGCACAAGCAAACAAGTTGTTAGGTACGAATAATCATATACATACAAAGTAGATAAGTCATTAGGTTTAGTCTTGCATTCAGTCATAGGTAAGTACCCTATTGAAGTTTCAATTGGCTTAACTTGTCCTAGTAATAGTAATCGGGTTCTAAGGAGTCTCATATCACTGACCTTTCTTTTAGGCATTGTTTTAGCTCAAGCGCCGAAGCATTACAACCAAAATATTCCAAAAGTCTGATCTCAATGAGTGTAGCATCGAGTATCAACCAATCTTCGGTCGGAACCCAAGCCGACCATCTCAATACTTTCTAATGGCTTAAGATGAGTCAATTAAAGGTTCTAAAGGTTATTTAGCGCTTAATGACTCTATAAGGAAGCCTAATGTTATCCTTGACTGATTCCAGGAACATTAGTACAAGCCAGAGTATCACGCTAACATAGCTATCACTTTGTCCATATAGGTCGATGTTGTACATCCTCCATGATTTATTGCTACTTGTAACACCCCAATTCTACCCGGAAATTATATAAATAAATCAGAGTTATAAAATCATTCATGCAAACGAATCAGGATGCCACAAATTCATCATTAAAAACTCATTGCATTCACAGTGGATACATAACACTTTATAACTTCGGATGAACCATCAACATAGAAATTTAATCTCTTAAATCAACAATTTAACATCTACGCAACAGAATTCTTAATAAAATCTTTATCATCGTTGCAACAACTTCAAAACAACACAATTTTAATAATAATCAACTTAAAATTAAACAACTGAAATAATCAACAATCAAAAGCAACAAGCGTTCATCCCCCCGAGTGTTACATATTAGAGCAATGACACCGACTCGAACTATTAAACATATACAGCCTTCACTCTCAATTACCTGCACGTTACCAACATAAGGGCAACATTCAAACAGAAGGTGTGAGATATCTAACAATATAATAAAGCGTATGATAATTAATATATTGAATTAGATCACATAAAATCACCATTTCTCATCTTATAATCAACAACAATCGCAATAGAAATAACAACTATAATACACATTCATCACATCAATTCACAACTTCTTTATGCAATCGTATAATGCGACTCAATACTATGCAAATGCATGTGGTACCATTGGAGCAGAACTCCCATCTTAAAAATCTGCTAATAAATAGAAGCATCAACAAGGCATAAAGCTTCATCTTAATATTAGCCAATACAAGCCATCTTAACGAATGCAATGTATGCGATGTATGCGACACAATCATGAATGTAATGACAACACTATAATTAACAATATCTCAACACAACATCATCGTTGGCCATAAGCCTACATCTTAATAACTGCCCATTATTAGAGGCATCTCAACGTCTTTCATCAACATCGTTCATCAGCATCATTTATCATCATAAATCATCAAACATCATTTATACTTCATAACTCATCAAGCATAATCTCATAAATCATCATTTCATCAACAACTCTGCCGTACAATAATACAATCGTAACTCATCAATTTGCAACGTTGGCCATCGGCCTACAACATGATATTGCCTATAATAATTAATCATCTAAGGCTTACTTATAAATTACCAAACCTCTACATATTACTATTCTGTAATACTACCTTATTATCATTATTAATCCTCCTGTTACAAACCAAACAGCAACCTATAATCATCTTATCCTCATCATTCTTCACAAAAATCAAAATAGCAATTAACACAGGAAATAACTCTAGTCCTAATTTGTATACTAGGATTATCCTTCCTATTCTTCATTTTAATCCTTAAGAATGAAGTTCATTGCATTAGCTATTCAATGCTTCGAACGACACCTCAGATGGAGTCTGAAAACTCAAGTTACAACATTTCCAAACGATTCTGCCAAAAACCAGACAACATGGATCGATGCATAACGCCTCGGGTCAACACGTACTGAGTTTAACATGCCACATGAGTCGACGCTTACTCTCTTGTATCGACTCATCCTGAGTCTGCAACACTGCATGTATTGAAACATGCTCCTACGTATCAACTCATCTTGAGTCTAAAAGCCCTCATGTGTCGACATATGACTCCTTCGTGTCGACTCATACTGAGTCTAACAACATTCTTGTATCGACACATAACATTTGGGGTCAACACATACTTCTCTGCCATGGATAATTTCTGCAATTTTCTCTGAGTTCTCACTACGGGTTCCATACTTTAGGCCCTAAAAACATCATCTAATCATAGATAATCATCACTTACAATTATCCTATAATTCTACATCAAATATACATCATTGGGACATCATTATTCATCTTTCAATCATCGATTCTCATCATACAACAACATATAATTCAATCATGAACAAGACAACATTTTCATATCTAATCCCATAAACCAATTATCATAAACCCTATTATAGAGTCATAACCCCATCCTTATCTTGGATTGAAGGTCGCTCTATAACTTCCGGTTGAATTTCCGTTCTACTCTTTTCCTCTTTTCCAATAGCTTTCACGTTCTTTCTCCAACCCTTATTCTTCTTACTGCTTCTTTTTTTCTCCTTATTCTAACAATAATAAAATAACCCTATTATTCTCTTTATTCCTTAATGGGATTAAAACTACTACACCCCCTCTTTACTACTTTTATTCCTTTAAAACAAGCCCACATTAAATAATATCATCATTCTTCTAATATTATTCCACCAGTTAATAAAATAAATAAATCTAACTAATCACAACATAATTTCACAAATATTCCAAAAATTATTTAATTAAATAATTAATTAAATTATGGACGTTACAACTCTCCCCCACTTAGAATATTTTCGTCCTCGAAAATTTACCTTAATCAAACAACTCAGGATAGGAGTTCTGCATCTTGCTCTCCAACTCCCAAGTCATGCTTTCTCCGGCATCCCCTAGAAAAACCACTATAGATAAAGCATTCTCTTTGCCCCTCAGAGTCTTTATTTCACGATCCGTGATTCGTACAGGCATCGTCTCCACCGTAAGATTATCCCGTACTTGCACATCATCCATATGAATCACATGACATAGATCTCAAATATACTTCCGGAGTTGCGACACATGAAACACATCATGCAAATTCTAAAGATTAGGCGGTAAAGCCATTCTATAAGAAACATTCCACACTCTCTCTGAAATCTGATATGGTCCAATAAAATAAGAAGTGAGCTTCTTAGACTTCAACGCTCGCCCAACACCAATCACAGGTGTAACTCTTAAAAACACATGGCCATCCGCTTGAAATTATAAATATTTCATTCGCTTGTCATGATAACTCTTTTGTCTACTTTGGGAAGCTTTCATCTTTTCTCGAATCAACTTCACCTTCTCAGTAGTCTCACGAACAAGTTCAGGTCCAAGTACTACACTTTCACCAGATTCATGCCAACATAAAGGAGTTCTACATCTTCGACCATATAACGCTTCAAAAGGTACCATCCTAATACTAGAATGGTAACTATTATTATAAGTGAACTCTATCAACAGAAGATAAGTATCCCACGAACATCCCTTCTCAAGAACACATGCCCTCAACAAGTCTTCCAATGATTGAATAGTCCGTTCAGTCTGACCATCTGTGGGGATGATACGCTGAACTCAACCTCAACTTAGAACCCAACTCTTCTTGCAAACTCTTCCAAAAATTAGAAGTAAATCTTAGATCTCTATATAACACAATGCACAAAGGAACACCATGCAGCTTCACAATCACACTAGTGTAAATCTCAGCCAACTTCGACACTAGAAAACTGATGTTAGTAGGAATAAAATGAGTCAACTTCGTAAGCCTATCAACAATCACCCAAATCAAATCATGTCCTCTTATAGTATTAGGTAATCCCGTCACAAAGTCCATCGAAATGCTATCCCATTTCCATTCCGGAACTTCTAACGGTTGCATCAACCCTGCTGGCTTTTGATGTTCAACTTTCAACTTCTGACAAGTCAAACATGCATACACAAACCGAGCCACATAACTCTTCATTCCAGGCTACCAAAACAAACCTTTCAAATCTTGATAAATCTTTGTAGCTCCTGGATGAATACTCAACTTACTTATATGACTCTCTTCAAGTATCACTTTCTTCATCTCAGCATCATCAGGAATACAAATCCGATTATGAAATCTCAACACACCTTGCACATCTAGCTTAAAATCACTATTCTCATACTAATCGATTCCAACCATCAAATCCACCAGTTTCACATCCAACTTCTGAGCTTCTCTGATATTATCTAGAAATTCATTATTAATCTTCAACATACCTAACATAACACTTCGTGGTGTAACCTCTCAAACTAAGCTCATATCTCTGAACTGCTCAATTAATTCCAACTCTTTAACCATCATTGCCGACATATGTAAATTCTTTCGACTCAATGCATCAGCTACCACATTCGCTTTTCCTGGATGATAATTCAAACCGAAATCATAATCCTTTAACAATTCCAACCATCTTCATTTCCTCATATTAAACTCCTTATGATTAAGTAAATACTTTAAGCTCTTATGGTCACTAAACACTTCAAATCTAGAACCATAAAGATAATGCCTCCAAATCTTCAACACAAAGACAACTGCAGCAAGCTCTAAATCATGCGTAGGATAGTTCTTCTCATGAGTCCTCAACTGCCTTGGCGCATAAACAACTACCTTACCATTCTTCATAAGCACACCTCCTAAACCCATCTTAGAAGCATCACAATACACCACAAAAGGCTCTCCTGGATTAGGCAACATCAAAATCGGAGCCGACGCCAACCTCTTCTTCAATTCTATAAAACTTTCTTTGCATTGAACATCCCATACAAAAGCTCTACCTTTACAAGTCAACTCAGTCAACGGAAGTGCCAACTTAGAAAAACCTTCGATAAACCTTCTATAGTAACCAGCTAATCCCAAAAAGCTTCTAATCTCAGTAGCTGACATCAGAGTTTCCCATTGCAACACAGAATCAACCTTCGATGGATCTATAGCAATGCCACTACCTGAAATCACATGACCAAGAAAACTAACCTCCTTTAACCAGAATTCACACTTGGATAACTTTGCATACAACTTCTTCTCTTTCAAAACCTGCAATACTACTCTTAAGTGTTCTGCATGCTCTTCTTCCGACTTAGAGTAGATCAAAATATCATCAATGAACACCACTACAAACCGATCCAAATAAGTATGAGAGATAAGATTCATATATTCCATGAATACTCCCAGCGCATTAGTAACACCAAAAGGCATCACCAAATACTCATAATGCCCATAATGCATTCTGAAAGCCGTCTTCTGGATATCTTCATCCTTCACCTTAATCTGATGGTAACCCGACCTCAAATCAATCTTACTAAACACACGAGCATCCACCAATTGGTCCATCAAGTCATCTTTTCTTAGAAGCAAATACTTGTTCTTAATCGTCACTTTATTCAACTGTCTATAATCAACACAAAGCCTCATACTTCCATCTTTCTTCTTTACTAACAACACTAGAGCTCCCCACAGCGATACACTTGGTCTTACAAAATTCTTTTAAAGTAACTCTTCCAATTGCTTCTTTAACTCTGACAGTTCAGATGCAGACATCCTGTATGGTACCATAGACACAGGTCTGGTACCAGGTACAAGATCAATAGCAAATTCAACTTCCCTCTCCGGAGGTACATCAGGAATTTCATTGGGGAAAACTTCAGGAAATTCACACACCACCTGCAATTCCTCAATTATAGCCCGAGTCTCTACAGATAGAGACGCGATCAACTAGAACATTTGTGCTTCCTCTAGCATCAACTTCTTCAACTGTTTAGCAGATAACATACCATCTTCCTCTTCTTCAGGAGTAGAAAACCTCACAGACTTATCATAATAGTTAATATGAGCATAGTTATGCTCTAACCAGTTCATACCCAAAATCACATCCAAACCTCTTAACGGTAAACAAACCAAATCAACAGTAAAGTATCTGTCGAAGATCGACAAGGGACACTTCAAACACATAAAAGAAGTAGTCACCGACCCCTTGGCTGGAGTATCGACGACCATTTCTCCATTCATAGAAGACAACATAAGACCCAATCTTTCAACACAATCAGCAACAATGAGTAGCATCGATATCAATAATAGTAATTAAAGGAGTACTATTAATGAAACATGTACCTCTGGTAAGTCTGTCCTCAGTAGCTGTCTGATCCTCAACCAAAGAGAACACTTTACCACTTGTCTGTGCCCTCTTTGGATTCTGAAACTGACTACCCATATGCCCTTCTTCACTATAATTGAAACAAATCACATCTTTATTCTTGCACTCAGATAAAACATGTCTGTTCTTACCACAACGGAAACACCTCTTCACTTCAGTAGTACACACATTACTCTTATGCCCAGGTTTCCCATATTTAAAACAAACCACACCAGCAGGACCATCTCCCCGACCAGTCCTCTGACCCTGAGAAACTTTCTGTTTACCTTTACCAACTGGGGTATCATAAGGCTTACCATGATTCTGTTGGTGCTTACCCCTCTTCTCACTGATAATCTTGTAATGGGCATTATTATCTTCTTCATAAATTCTACAGCTATCTATCAAATCATCAAATACATGAATCTTCTGGTATCCAACTGCCTTCTTGATCTCCGGGCGCAACCCATTCTCAAACTTGATACACTTTGAAAACTCAGCATCTACATCAGCGTAGTGCGGATAAAACTTAGCCAACTCAGAAAACTTTGCAGCATACTCAACAACTGACATATCCCCTTGCTTCAGCTCAAGGAATTCAATTTCCTTCTTACCACGAACATCTTCAGGAAAGTAGTTCCTCAGAAATTCCCTACGGAACACAGCCCAAGTGACATTCTCACCTGCAGCTTCCAACCTCTAGCACGTCTCTAGCCACCAGTCATTAGCCTCGACTGCTAGAATATGAGTACCATATCAAACCTTCTGCGCTGGAGTGCAGTCCATCAGACAGAAGATTTTCTCAATCCCTTTCAGCCAATCCAACGCTTCGTCAGGATCATACTTTCCCCTGAACATAGGCGGATTCTCTCTCTAGAAAGTCGTCAAACTACGAGATCCAGCATTCCCGTCAGCATTCGGCTGATTCTCCATCGCATGCGCCATTTCTTCTAAAGTAGCAGCAAGTGCAGCATCATTCCTTCCAGCCATCTCAACTTTCACTATAACATAAAAAAGTTAGAACTCAAATTAACAATACTCGATTGTTAGACAACTACAACTCGACGACAAGGTCGGACCAACCAACCTATTGCTCTAATACCAACTTTGTAACACCTCAATTCTACTCGGCAATTATATAGATAAATCAGAGTTATAAAATCATTCATGCAAACGAATCAGGATGCCACAAATTCATCATTAAAAACTCATTGCATTCACCGTGGATACATAACACTTTAAAACTTCGGATGAACCATCAGCATAGCAATTTAATCTCTTAAATCAATAATTTAACATCTACACAGCGAAATTCTTAATAACATCTTTATCATCATTGCAGCAACTTCAAAACAACATAATTTTAATAATAATCAACTTAAAGTTCAACAACTGAAATAATCAACTATCAAAAGCAACAAGTGTTCATCCTCTGAGTGTTACATATCAGAGGAATGACACTGACTTGAACTACTAAAGGTATACAACCTTCACTCTCGATTAACTCCACGTTACCAACATAAGGGCAACATTCAAACAAAAGGAGTGAGATATCTAACAATATAATAAATCGTATGATAATTAATATATTGAATTAGATCATATAAAATCACCATTTCTCATCTTATAATCAACAACAATCGCAACAGAAATACCAACTATAATACACATTCATCACATTAATTCACAACTTCTTTATGAAATCGTATAATGCGACTCAATACTATGCAAATGCATGTGGTACCATTTGAGCAGAACTCCCATCTTAAAAATCTGCCAATAAATAGAGGCATCAAAAAGGCATAAGCCTTCATCTTAATATTCGCCAATACAGGCCATCTTAACAAGCATAAGCTCCATCTTGAAATGCAATATATGCGACACAATCATGAATGTAATGACAACACCATAATTAACAACATCTCAACACAACATCATTGTTGGCCATAAGCCTACATCTTAATAACTGCCCATTATTAGAGGCATCTCAATGTCTTTCATCAACATCGTTCATCAGCATCATTTATCATCATAAATCATCAAACATCATTTATACATCAAACATAATTTATACATCATAACTCATCAAGCATAATCTCATAAATCATCATTTCATCAATAACTGAGCCGTACAATAACACAACCGTAACTCGTCAATTCGTAACGTTGGCCATCGGCCTACAACATGATATTCCCTATAATTAATTAATCATCTAAGGCTTACTTCTAAATTACCAAACCTCTACATATTACTATTCTATAATACTACCTCATTATCATCATTAATCCTACTTTTACAAACCAAACAACAACCTATAATCATCTCATCCTCATCATTCTTCACAAAAATCAACATAGCGATTAACACGGGAATTAACTCTAGTCCTAATTTAGATACTAGGATTATCCTTCCTATTCTTCATTTTAATCCTTAAGAATTAAATTCATTGCGTTAGCTATTCAACGCTTCGAACGACACCTCAAACGGAGTCCAAAAACTCAAGTTATAGCGTTTCCAAACGATTCTGCCGAAAACCAGACAACATGGATCGACGCATAACGCCTCGGGTCGATGCGTACTGAGTTTAACACGCCACATGAGTCGACGCATACTCTCTTGTATCGACTCATCATGAGTCTGCAACACTGCATGTATCGATACATGCTCTTACGTATCGACTCATCCTGAGTCTAAAAGCCCTCATGTATCGACACATGACTCCTTCGTGTCGACTCATATTGAGTCTAATAATATTCTTGTATCGATACATGACATTTGGGGTCGACACATACTGCTCTGTCATGGATAATTTCTGCTATTTTCTTTGTGTTCTCACTATGAGTTCGATACTTTAGGACCTAAAAACATCATCTAATCATAGATAATCATCACTTACAATTATCCTATAATTCTACATCATATATACAACATTGGGACATCATTATTCATCTTTCAGTCATCGATTCTCATCATACAATAACATATAATTAAATCATGAACAAGAAAACATTTTCACATCTAATACCATAAACCAATTATCATAAATGATATTATAGAGTCAGAACCTCACCCTTACCTTGGATTGAAGGTCGCTCTATAACTTTCGGTTGAATTTCCGTTCTTCTCTTTTCCTCTTTTCCAACAGCTTTCATGTTCTTTCTCCAACCCTTATTCTTCTTGCTGCTTCTTCTTTTCTCCTTATTCTAACAATAATAAAATAACCCTATTATTCTCTTTATTCCTTAATGGGCTTAAAACTACTACACCCTCTCTTTACTACTTCTATTCCTTTAAAACAAGCCCACATTAAATAATATCATCATTCTTCTAATATTATTCCACCACTTAATAAAATAAATAAATCCAACTAATCACAACACAACTTCACAAATATTCCAAAAATAATTTAATTAAATAATTAATTAAATTACGGGTGTTACACTACTTACCTAAAAATGTGCCCCAGATCTGGGTTTTAAGGAGTCTCATATCACTGACCTTTCTTTTCGGCATTATTTTAGCTCAAGCACCGAAGCATTACGGCCAAAATATCTTAAAAGTCCAATCTCAATGAGTGTAGCATTGAGTATCAACAAATCTTTAGTCGGAACCAAAGCCGGTCATCTCACTACTTTCTAATGGCTTAAGATGAGTCAATTAAAGGTTCTAAAGGTTAGTTAGTGCTTAATGTCACTATAAGGAAGCCTAATGTTATCCTTGACTGACTCAAGGAACATTAGTATAAGCCAGAGTGTGATATAGTGGGAGAACTGACTTGAGGTTTTGCGTTTGCAAATATTTCGGTTTACCAAGAGTCACCACTGACTTTTTATTTTATCCTAAGGAAAGGTCAAAAAGCACAGGAAAGACCTTTGAGATGTTTTCTTGGGTTCGGGGAGTAGATTATGAAAAGGGAAGGTGCAAGCACCCTTTTCATCCATGTTTATCCATGGGCTCTTAGTTACTTGTTTAGATCACTTGGTTTTTCTTTTCAATTGTTTGAAATGGTGTTTTGTGTGTGGTTTTGAAAGATGTTTTGAAAGAGGCCATCGTTGTGGCAACCTTTATAATGATTCTTGTTTGAATGTATACAAAGGCGTTTTTGTCTTTTGAAAAGGTTTCAATGTTTTGAATGTTTGATTTGGGAAATGTTTTGAAATTGTGTTGTGAAGTGTATTTTGAAGATAACAAGGATGTTTTGCAAGTTTAATCAAGTAACTAAGAGTTGTCTACCCTATTTTACTCAAAGATATTTCTTATGTGTTTTTAACCCTTTTGACAGTGTTGTTTCACCATCGCATTTGGTGAACGACCTTGTGTTAGGATGTTAAACGGGACATGCGCGGGTCATCGTATAGACCATGATAGCAATAATGTTAAGTATTTTTGGCAAATTTTTGAGGGACTTGATCATTTTGTTTAGGCAACCAAGATAGCATCATCGAGGGACTATGATCTTTTGCTTTGTTTTTGTTTTGCCAAAATACCCAACATGCATAACATGGCCCATTTTTAAGGCAACAAGTGGATTGTAACCCTAGGGGTGCAAGTGTGCATTGTGTTTGATTCTCATGCATTTTTATCTTTGATTAGGTCAAGCTACTTGTTGATTTTGGATTTTTACATACAAACCCTAATTCTCTAATCATGGCATAATTGAAAGCGTAAAGTGCAAGAATTAAAAGGCTAAGCTATTACAACATGATTATGGGGATGGGAATACAATCTTTGAATGGGGGTGTATTTGACAAGAAATATAAACCCTAGTGTGATACGGTGGGAGAACTGACTTGGGATTTTGCGTTTTGTGTTTGCAAATGTTTCGGTTTAGCAAGAGTCGCGACCGACTTTTATTTTATCCTAAGGAAAGGTCAAAAAGCACAGGAAAGACCTTTGAGATATTTTCGTGGGTTCGGGGAGTAGATTATAGAAAGGGAAGGTATTAGCACCCTTTCTATCCATGGTTATCCATGGGCTCTTAGTTACTTTCTTAGATCACTTGCTTTGCATTTTCAATTGTTTGAAATGGTGCATTGTGTGTGATTTTGGAAAATGTTTTGAAAAGAGGCCATCGTTGTGGCAACCTTTGTAATGATTCTTGTTTGAATGTATACAAAGGTGTTTTTGTCTTTTGAAAAGTTTTCAATGTTTGAAAGTAGGGTTTTGAAATTGTGTTGTGGAGTGTGTTTTGAAAAGTAGCAAGGATGTTTTTGCAAGCTTGATCAAGTAGCTAAGAGCCATCTACCCTATTTTACTCAAAGATATTTCTTATGTTTTTAACCCTTTTAACAGTGTTGTTTCACCATTGTATTTGGTGAACAACCTTGTGTTAGGATGTAAACGGGACAGGCGCGGGTCATCGTATAGACCATGATAGCAATTATGTCAAGTATCTTTTAGAAATTTTCCGAGGGACTAGATCATTTTTGTATAGGCAACCCAGATAGCGTCATCGAGGGACTATGATATTTTTTGTTTTGTTTTTGTTTTGCCAATAGATACTCAACATGCATATCATGGCCATTTGTTTAGGCAACCAAGTGGAGATACCTTAGGGGTGTTTATGTGCAAGTGCGTTTTATTGCATGCAAGAGTTTTATCTTGAATTAGGATTCTCTATTTCATTGATTTTATCTTTCCATACACATTCTAATTACTAGCATTTATATTTAAAAGCAATAAAAGGCGAAAATGTAAAATCCTACGCTATTACAGCATTTAGGGGATGGGGATACACATTTGTACATGGGGTGGTTCAACGAGAAAAATAGATAAGAAAAGAAAATAACAAAGGGAAGATAGAGAGAAAGATAGAGAGTGCTAGCGCGCTGCTGAGAGGAAGTCAGGAGTTCTGACCTAGGCCTGCTGCCAGATTATCAACCTTTTGGTGAAAATGTATGAGTCAAAACTTCTGACTCTGGCACCTGCAAAACAGAAACTTGTTAGTGGGAAGGTCAGAAGTTCTGACCCCCATGCGCTGCAAGACAAAAGTTTGTTAGTGGGGAAGTCAGAAGTTCTGACCCTGCTAGACATACAATAATTTTCAGAAGTTCTGATATTATTGATAACAAAACAGGCTTCAGATGTGCTAACGTCAAAGTCAGAACTTGGCTTCTCCCTGTGCTGGCCAGAACATCTGCAGTTTTGTTATTTTTCCACAAAACAGAAAACATGCTTGGGACAACTTCAGCAAATGTCAAAGTGTTTCAGGAGACAGAACCAACAAGGTCACAGGCAGGTTCTACACTGATTCACTTCCTACTTAAACATTATGAGGTATGAAAAGTCCTCATAACGCAAACAGCAGCAACATGGTATTTACATTATGTTTATTGAGCATGCAAAGCTGATGATGCTTGGCAGCGTGATGAAGGTCAGCAGGTGCTTACCTGGCTGTTGGAAGAAGCTCTATGAACTGGAGTTAGCCTTAACTCTGATGACGTTTTGAGTAGCTTTTTTGGATGGATGGATGGAGGGTATATAGTGGTATGAATACAGAAGTTATGGAAGTTTCCAACGTGTGGGTCAGAAACTGTATGAAAGGTTTTTTAGTCAAGAAATATTCTGAGAACAAATGGAGTTTGAAAGCAAGGGATCCAAAGTTAATGGTTTGTACATTGTTGAAATTCTGGCTGCAGATACTCAATGTCACGATCAATGTTATGACACCGTATCTGACTTTCTACAAGACAGTAAATACAAAAACAGTAAAGAATACAGTCAATTGTTTACCCAGTTCAGTGTGCAACAACACCTACTCTGGGGGCTACCAAGCCAGGGAGTAAATCCACTATAAGAGATATTAATTCAGGAATAAACCAACCAGTTTATCTCCTTCATTAAGACCTACCCAATGCAACTTCAATCTAAGTATAACTTAAACCTGAGTTCCTACTCACTCCCCCTCAATTACAGCTGTGATACTTAAAACAATTGACTAATGATTTAATGAAGACACTCTTCAAAACATACACTTGATTATTCTTCACAGCTTTTTAATCAAGCAACACAAACACTCTTGCTTCACAGCTTTGAGTGATACATAAACCTAACTTGACTTTGCTTCAAAGCTTTAGTCAAGAGACACAAAACACTCTTGCTTCAAAGCTTTGAGTGATACAAAACCCTTACAATTAAAACCTATTCCAAGTCACTTATCACAATGATACTTGCTTGGATTACAATAGTTAAAACTATACAGCTTCTAAATGATCTTCTGCCAAAAAGGGATAAATTCCAAACAGCAGCCCTGTTGAATATATAGCAGCTGCTTCTTCAGTTAGGGTTTCCACAAAAAGCTAGGGTTAATTCCGTTTGACCTTAAGACTTGGTCACAAGACTTTATCAACCAGGTTAGGGTTGAGCTAGGTTAACCCCAAGTCAACGAGAGATTCTGTTCTGGAAAGACTGAGTCATTTTCCTGAAAAAACTCAGAATTTAACCAAACTGCATAACTGTTAGTTCAGAACAGGATTTCTTAACATTTTTTATGACATCTGAATTCCTATTTACTGATTTTGGTAAATGTGATCATTTTGCAAAATGCTCAGATACACACTCATAAACATCAGTACTTGTATACCATTATTTTTCTGCAAAGGTACCTAATAAACCAGTACCTAATAAATCAGAATGTTATGACATTAGTCATGACATTCACACACCTGGTTTTACCAAAAATGCATGCCAATACCTAAACAACTACAAACTCCCCCTTTGGCAGATTTTTGGCTAAAGCCCCTAAGCAATCAGAGAATAGATAGCAGCAGAATAAATATGACTGCAGAAAAATATAGTGTTTATCAAGCAATTAACCACAGAATATCTCCCCCTCTTTAGCCACAAATGGGCCAAAGATTACATGTACTTAAATGTTTATACAGTCATCCAGAAAAAGTAATGAAAACAACAACTAAAAACTGAACACACTTGCAAACTCCACCAGGAAACATCAGCAACTCCACCAACCTTTAAGCACTGTTATCAGACTCAGAAGGTTCGGGCTTCTTCCTTTTCTTGTGAGCAATATCAGCATTCTTCTCTTTGTCTGATGTCTCAAAATCCTTAGAGACATCTGGATTTGTTTCAGCATTTGAACATTCTTGATTTAAAGGAACAGAAATGCCAGGAACTAAGTGGTTCTCGTTCATAATTCTTGTAACAATTTTAGCTATTGCTTGACGAACATAGGCTGACCCTTCCCTATTTGCAATTTCAGAGGGAACAGAAGAAGAAGGATGAGAGGGATTACCAGAGGCAGTAGCTTGGGACCTTCATGCATGCCTTGTTCTCAGCTCTTTGACCTTGGTGGGGTTAGTTTCCACTTCTCTAAGAGGAGCGATCTCCAGGACTTCAGAATCCAGACAAGATGAGATTTACCTAGAATCTTGATCAGAGGAAGAGGATGAAATAGTCGTATTGGATGATGATGGTGTTTGAGACATTTTGATAGTCTTAGAAGACCAATAGCAACTGGAGAGAAAATTTTGATTGAGAGACTGGGTTTTGATGCGGAGACGAGAGGGGAAGGAAGAAAAGGAGTGTCTATTCAACTTCTTAAAAGAATTGAAGGAAATGGGAAAATATAAGTTTAACCCAATCAGAACAGACTTAACAAGCATAACTCCTTCAACCCTTGTTTTAAGCAAAATTAATTGCTACAATTCCTCATGTTGGCAAATACCCAACTTTCCCCTCAAGTTTTCAAATTGATTTGCATCAAGTGCCTTGGTAAAAATGCCAGCCAGCTGTAGCTCAGTGGTAACATGTTCCAGTTTAATTGTCTTCTCTTCTACAAGGTCTCTGATAAAGTGATGTCTTATGTCAATATGTTTGGTCCTAGTATGCTGAATGGGATTCTTGGAAATGTTGATTGTACTCAGATTGTCACAGTACAATGTCATAACATCTTGTGTGACATTATACTCAGTAAGCATCAGTTTCATCCAAATCATTTGAGAACAGCTACTACCAGCTGCAATGTATTCAGCTTCAGCAGTAGAGAGAGACACACAATTCTGTTTCTTGCTGAATCAGGAAACCGGATTATTTCCCAAGAAGAAACATCCTCCAGAGGTGCTTTTTCTATCATTAGCACTACCAGCCCAATCAGTATCACAGTAACCAGTCAGAGTTGGTTCACAGCCATGAGAATATAGCAAACCATAGTTGTAAGTTCCACTCACATACTTCAAAATTCTCTTCACTTGGTTGATATGACTGACTTTAGGATCAGCTTGGTATCTTGCACAAACTCCAACTGCAAAAGCAATGTCAGGTCTGCTGGTTGTTAAGTACAACAAGCTTCCTATCATGCTTCTATATAGACTTTGATCCACCTTAACCCCACTTGAATCTTTGGAAAGCTTTAAATGAGTAGGAGCAGGAGTCCTTTTGTGACTGGCATTCTCCATACCAAACTTCTTTACAATGTTCTTTGCATACTTGCTTTGAGATAAGAAGATTGAGTCCTCCATCTGTGAGACTTGCAGTCCAAGAAAATAAGTCAGTTCTCCCATGAGACTCATTTCGAATTCAGCCTGCATCTGGTCAGCAAAATGTTTAACCATAGGTTCTAACATTCCTCCAAACACTATGTCATCAACATATATTTGGGCTACCATCAACTTCCCTCCTTCAGTTTTGACAAAGAGGGTTTTGTCCAAGCCTCCTTTTCTGTATCCTTTGTCTGAGAGAAATTTTGTTAACCTGTCATACCATGCTCTAGGAGCTTGTTTCAGGCCATATAGATCTTTTCTCAATTTGTAGACATGATCAGGGTGGTTTGGATCCACAAAGCCTTTAGCCTGTTCCAGATAAGCTTCCTCATTCAAGTACCCATTTAGAAAGGAACTTTTCACATCCATCTGAAATAACTTGAACTTCAGAAGACAAGCAATTGACAATAGGAGTCTGATTGATTCCAGCCTGGCTACAGGTGCAAAGGTTTCATCGAAATCAACCCCTTCGACCTGAGTGTATCCTTGAGCAACAAGTCTTGCCTTATTCCTGGTGACAACTCCTTCAGCATCTGATTTGTTCTTGAAAATCCATTTTGTGCCAATGATGTTAGTTCCTTCAGGTCTAGGAACTAGTTCCCAAACTTCATGTTGCTTGAATTGGTTCAGTTCATCTTGCATTGCTCCAATACAGTATTCATCAGTTAAAGCTTCCTTGACATTTCTTGGTTCAATTTTAGACACAAAACAAGAGTTTGAGATGATTTCTCTAGATCTTGTAATGACTCCACTGTTGGGATCTCCTATGATGAGCTCTTTTGGATGATCCTTCTGAATTCTGATGGAAGGGATCTTGCTAGCTTCCTTTGATTCAGATTCTGCTGTGGTGGTGTTGGGTAGATCATTCTGTTGAGTTGAAGTCTCAAAGAATGTCTCAACATTACAAGGGACATCTATTTCCTCATGATAATCATCAATTATGACATTTATTGATTCCATCATGGCTTTGGTCCTGGAATTGAATACCTTATAAGCTCTGTTGTTTGAGGAGTATCCTAGAAATATGCCTTCATCACTTTTAGGGTCCAGTTTTCTTCTTTGTTCACGATCTGCCAGAATATAGCATTTGCTGCCAAACACATGGAAGTACTTCACAGCTGGTTTTCTTCCTTTCCAGAGTTCATATATGGTGGCTGAGGTTCCCATTCTCAAGGTGACCCTGTTATGGACATAGCAGGCTGTATTCATAGCTTCAGCCCAAAAATACATAGGAAGTCTTTTGGCATGTATCATTGCTCTAGCAGATTCCTGTATGGTCCTGTTTTTTCTTTCCACAACTCCATTTTGCTGAGGAGTTATAGGAGAAGAAAATTCATGACTAATTCCTTCTGAGGAACAGAATTCATCAAACTTGCTGTTTTCAAATTCCTTGCCATGATCACTTCTGATTCTGACAATACACCCTTCCTTTTCTCTTTGAATTCTTTTGCACAATTCTTTAAAAACTTCAAATACATCAGATTTTTCCCTAATGAAGTTAATCCAGGTGAATCTGGAAAAATCATCCACAACCACATAGGCATATCTTTTTCCACCAAGACTCACCACCTGCATTGGTCCCATCAGATCCATATGAAGAAGTTCTAGAACCTTAGAGGTGGTCAGATGTCTTGACTTTGGATGTGATATCCTAGTCTGCTTACCAACCTGACATTCACCACAAACTCTTCCTTCATCAATTTGCAGTCTTGGAATCCCTCTGAATGCCTCCATGGAGATAATCCTTTTCATTCCTCTTAGATGAAGATGGCCAAGTTTCTGGTGCCACAGTTTCACCTCTTTTTCTTCTTTTGCAATGGAACACACAGTGGAGAAATTAGTGTTCTCAGGCTACCACAAGTAACAGTTGTCTTTAGATCTGACTCCTTTCATTACAACTTCTTGTTTTTCATTAATTACAAGACATTTAGATTTGAGAAATTGACCTTGAATCCTAGATCACACAATTGACTGATACTAATGAGATTAGCAGTCAGGCCTTTTACCAGTAGTACTTCATTCAGGTTTGGAACTCCAGGGCAGTCCAAATTACCAACTCCTTTGATTTCACCTTTAGCACCATCTCCAAAGGTCACAAAACTAGTGGTGTGAGGTTTAACATTATTGAGGAGGTTCTTGATTCCAGTCATGTGCCTAGAACACCCACTGTCAAAGTACCAGTCTTCCTTTACAGAGACCCTCAGAGAAGTGTGGGCTATCAGGGCAGTAGCTTTTTTCTTCCATTTAGGAGTATGTGGTACCTTTTTAGACTTAGGTTTGACTCCTGAGTTCTGATTAGGGTATCCATGCAATCTGAAGCAGAAAGGCTTTATGTGGCCATACCTCCCACAATGATGACATCTCCATCTTTGGTACCTTTTCCTCATACGTCTCTGTTCCTGATGTTGAGAGTTGTGTTGAGACATCTGCTTTGACATTTGCTTATCAGGCCTGATCTTCTTGTCTGCACCAGATTTTTTTGCTTCCACAAATCCTAGTTCAGACTTGTTTCCCACATTTTGTCCAACCTGAAGGATTTCTTCCAATTTGTCAGTTCCATTTGTCAGCATCTTGACAGATTTGGTCATCTGGTTCAGTTGTGAGTTCAGCAATTGAACTTCCCCTTCTAGATGACTTATAGTTTCAAGGTCTGCCCTTTTTTCAGCCTCCAGCTTTATGATGAGTTTTGATTGTTTCTCATTCTGCACACAGACTTCAGCACTTATGATACACAATTTCTTGTAAGTATCAGCCAGTTCTTCAAATGTCACTTCTTCATCACTAGTGTCACTTTCAGAGGTACAAACACCAGTTAGAGCAGTAACTAGTTTGGCAGATTCTTCTTCTGAATCACAGTCAGACCAAGTAACAGTCATTCCTTTCTTTTGTTTCTTAAGAAAGGTAGGACATTCAGCTCGAATATGCCCATATCCTTCACAACCATGGCATTGAATTCCTCTGCCTTGATTTCCCTTCTCTTCTGACCTTGGTCTTCTGCTGGAACTGTCAATGTCAAAGGGAATGTTATGAACATTAGACCTTGACTTTGGATCTATTCTTTTGATGAGTTTGTTGAATTGTCTTCCAAGCATGGCTATAGCTTCTGAAATATTTTCTTCTTCATCCTCCTTGTCTTCATCTTCAGTGTTGGATACAAGTGCTATGCTCTTGTTCTTCTTGTCAACATTTTCAGTGATCCCCATCTCAAAAGTATGAAGAGACCCAATGAGTTCATCCACTTTCAACTTGCTGATATCCTGGGCTTCCTCTATAGCAGTTACCTTCATTGCAAATCTTTTAGGCAAGGATCTGGGAATCTTTCTCACCAGTTTTTCTTCTGACATCTTTTCTCCCAATGCTCCTGAGGAGTTGGCAATCTCCAAGATGTTCATGTGAAACTCATGAATGGTTTCATCTTCCATCATTTTTAGATTCTCAAACTTGGTAGTCAGCATCTGAAGCCTTGACATTTTTACTTTGGAAGTGCCCTCATGGGTAGTTTTGAGAGTGTCCCAAACTTCCTTGGCCAATTCATATTGATGTACTAGTCTGAATATGTTTCTATCAATTCCATTGAACAAGGAATTTAAAGCTTTGGAATTACCCAGGGCTAACTCATCTTCTTCTTTACTCCATTCTTCCTCAGGCTTCAGACTGATTGTCCCATCTTTCTCAGTTATGGTGGGATGGTTCCATCCTTTGTCAGCTGCTCTCCAAGCCTTTTTGTCTAGAGATTTTAAGAAGGCAATTATACGAGGTTTCCAGTAGTCATAATTTGTTCCATCCAGAATGGGTGGTCTATTTCCAAAAACTCCTTATTTGTCCATAGTGCCAGAAAGTGATATCCCTAGATCTCACCCAGTAATACAGGCAGGGTGCCTGCTCTGATGCCAATTGAAATTCTGGCTGCAGATACTCAATGTCACGATCAATGTTATGACACCGTATCTAACTTTCTACAAGACAGTAAATACAAAAACAGTAAAGAACACAGTCAATTGTTTACCAAGTTCAGTGTGCAACAACACCTACTCTGGGGGCTACCAAGCCAGGGAGGAAATCCACTATAAGAGATATTAATTCAGGAATAAACCAACCAGTTTATCTCCTTCACTTAAGACCTACTCAATGCAACTTCAATCTAAGTATAACTTAAACCTGAGTTCCTACTCACTCCCCCTCAATCACAGCAGTGATACTTAAAAAAATTGACTAATGATTTAATGAAGACACTCTTCAAAACATACACTTGATTATGCTTCACAGCTTTTTAATCAAGCAACAAAAACACTCTTGCTTCACAGCTTTGAGTGATACATAAACCTAACTTGACTTTGCTTCAAAGCATTAGTCAAGAGACACAAAACACTCTTGCTTCAAAGCTTTGAGTGATACAAAACCCTTACAATTAAAACCTATTCCAAGTCACTTATCACAATGATACTTGCTTGGATTACAATAGTTAAAACTATACAGCTTCTAAATGATCTTCTGTCAAAAAGGGATAAATTCCAAACAACAGCCCTGTTGAATATATAGCAGCTGCTTCTTCAGTTAGGGTTTCCACAAAAAGCTAGGGTTAATTCCGTTTGACCTTAAGACTTGGTCACAAGACTTTATCAACCAGGTTAGGGTTGAGCTAGGTTAACCCCAAGTCCACGAGAGATTCTGTTCTGGAAAGACTGAGTCATTTTCCTGAAAAAACTCAGAATTTAACCAAACTGCATAACTGTTAGTTCAGAACAGGATGTCTTAACATTTTTTATGACATCTGAATTCCTGTTTACTGATTTTGGTAAATGTGATCATTTTGCAAAATGCTCAGATACACACTCATAAACATCAGTACTTGTATACCACTATTTTTCTGCAAAGGTACCTAATAAAACAGTACCTAATAAATCAGAATGTTATGACATTAGTCATGACATTCACACACCTGGTTTTACCAAAAATGAATGCCAATACCTAAACAACTACAATTGTGTTTACAGTTTTTTTGAAACTCTAGGAATTTTGGGCAGAGGTTCAAGACTTTTCTTTCTCAAACTTTGTCTCTTTTTAGCAATTTTTTCGGGTCCCCTTCTCAGTGACCAATGGCCTTATATTTATAGGCAAAGCTTTGTGGTTTCTTTTAAAATGTCAAGTGGCGCCAATATCATGCATTAGATGCTGACTTACTCTTGAAGCAAGTTCCAAAAAGGTTGTGGTGATTGACAACCTTTAGCCTAGGCTGGATTAGTAAGCCAGAATTAAGGAAAAGTGAACCTATAAGCGAAATGTAGCGTATGGGCCTTTACCTAATCCTGCACAAAAGTATTTCCACCCTACACGTGGAGAGATCCTTTGGACGAAGACTCAAAAGTGGTTGTGAGCATTAATGAGCATTAAATGATGATGAGATTCGTCAAAAATCATAAATCTTGTAATATGAGATTTGCATCATTACTTAAACCCATGCCAGAAGTTCCATTTCAAAGTAGCCTAGGACAAAGTACCCAAGTTCTGATCTTGATATCCTGTTGCCTTAGCAAGTTCTGAGGAATCCCCAAGCTTTCCAGCATGTTTCTTTGACTTGCTTCTGAAAACTTTGGACTTAGAGATTCTGCTTTAGTGTAGCACCCAATCTTCTGACCCTCTTACCTTCTGGTTCCAGCATGTTCTGAAGGAACTTTCAGACTTTTCATCATGTTTTATAATCTTCTGGCAACTTCTGACTGAGATGGCGTAGATGCTGAAGGGCCATATTCTGACTGAATGTTATGCGCTGAAATACACTTACAACTTCTGACTGCTCCTGCCTGGAGGCTATCTCAGAAGTTCTGAAGTGTCATTTTTCTTAAATACTTTAGAAAAATTCTAAGCACTTAGAATTTAAATTTTCCAAGGTAAAATTTGACTTTTGACCTTCTTGATGAAACAAACTTCATATTCCAACATGTCTTGATGAAATATGATTTTTGAGATTTGATTTTGATCCAAAAACTAAAGTTTGACTTCTCAGCATGTAAATGACCATTTTGCCCTTGTAAATGGATTGCTTGGAAAGAAATGATAATTCAAGTCTTGGATTTGTATGAGAGAAAACTTTGAGAATCCTGGGTGATTTCCTGAGAAATGAGATGGCAAATTTTGGGGTACAACAGCTGCCCCTGTTCAATCTTCTTTAACCCGAAGAGTTAGATTGGCAAAATTCGCTATTCGTGACTCGAAGGTGGAAGATGATTGGACACTAGAGTGCCCATAAATTTGCACTCGGCGACGGTAGGAGGAATGGGCTTAAAGATGCCATTTGGAGAGGTAATAAAATCTTGTTGGGGATGGGGTTGTAGATGCCATCCAAGAATACTTGTTGAGATGTAGTTTGTATGTTTGAATATCAGAATGACTTCCGTGTTTGGAGTGTATCTGAACTGTATCAGGAGATTGAATCTGAATGAGTATCAGAATGGCTTCCGTGTCTGGAGCGTATCTGAACTGTATCAAGAGTTGTCTTTGAATCTGAATGAGTGCCAGAATGGCTTCCGTGTCTGGAGCGTATCTGAACTGTATCAGGAGTGTCTTTAAATCTGAATGAGTTCCAGAATGGCTTCCGTGTCTGGAGCGTATCTAGACTGTATCAGGAGTGTCTTTGAATCTGAATGAGTGCCAGAATGGCTTCCGTGTCTGGAGCGTATCTGGACTGTATCTGAAGTTGAGATCTGTATGAGTAGCAGAATGACTTCCGTGTCTGGAGTGTATCTGAAACTGTAACTAGGATCTGAGTGAATGACAAGATGACTTTCGAGGCGACTGCACTGAAGGGAATTAAACTGCTGATGTAAGGGTCAGAATGGTATCCGTTTCTGGAATGCATTTGAACTTGAGGTTGAAAATTGAATCTGAATGAGATATAGAATGGCCGCCGTGTCTGGAGCGTATCTAGCCTGTATCAGATTGTTGAAGTCTGGATGAGTAGTAGAATGACCACCGTGTCTGGGTGTATCTATACTGTATTTGACTTGAAGTTTTAAATAAGTAATAGAATGACCGCCATGTCTGGGGTGTATCCATACTGTATCTGAATAATTGTTAATGATAGCCTTTTGATCTTATCCTGAAAAGGATAAAACGTTAGCTAAACACAAAGTTATGTTGCATGATATGTATGATGTAATGAACTGTATTTCATCAATGTTTATGATATATGAATGTAATGGTTATGCATGTAAGCTGAGTAGCCGTCTTGCTGAGGAATATAAATTTTGCTAGCGGGGGATAACAGAATCTTTGACTGCTACCGGGGAAAATAAATCCATGACCGAAGCTGGGGATTCCAAAAAAATCTTTGATTGTTGAGGATGAGAAATCCTTGTTGACTGCTGACTGCTTGGGGAAAAAACTTTGAAAACCTCTACTGGGAAGTTAAATCCTGGGAGGCCTCTGCTGGAGAAAATAGACTGAGAATCTTCAATCTGTTGGGAAATATCTCTGTGGGGAGAATGTTCACTATTCTGGTTCCGCCGGGTATAGGATTTTCAGGATTTTTTTTTGGGGGGTCCACTGGGGATCTTGAAGCTTAATTTTGATGGGAACTTCGAAACTTAGCTCAGTTGGGGAATCAAGTTTTGGAATGCACCGACTCCGCTAAGGATCTTGAAGCTTAACTCTGCTGGGGAAATATACTCCAAATTTAGCCTTGTTGAGGGTCTGAATGATGTATCACAGGGGATTTCTCCTGAGATGGCACAAAAATATCTTCCTGTACCTTCAACCTATCAGTAACTATCCTTTTTTTTCAAATTTTTTTTACTTGTAAGCAGTGATTATATTCAAATGCATATGCCTATTTAACAAAACATTGGACGTTTTCAAAATAATCATAAGTGTAAAAAGAAAAGAAAGGCAAGCGAATTTTTTTACTTGGAAGTGTATTTGTATTAACTTTTGTGAGCATCTTTGTACAAAGGAGACAGACATCCTAGTAAGAAAATGTTGTCGTAAAAATTGAAAAAAATTTATACAAAAGCAAAATGGCTATGTGTAACAATTCCATGGGATTCCCATTCTGTTATGGCCTTCACAACTCTGAATATCTTGTCCATTCGTTGCTTTGTCTGCCGATGACTAGGTTGATCAGAAGCTCGGAGCTTGTTGATGAAGAGATTGTTCTTGGAGAGATCCGACGAGACACAGTCATACGCCTTAATTCCCTAACTTTTGCCTGAATCGCCCTTTCAGGTTTTCGATCCACCGGGAAACCCTTTTTTGCCCAAGTCGCCCTTTCGGGTTTTCAACTTGCCGGGTATACAGATTTTTTTGTTTTATCCCTAACTTTTGCCTGAACCGCCCTTTCGGGTTTTCGATCCACCGGGAAACCCTTTTTTTGCCCAAGTCGCCCTTTCGGGTTTTCAACTTGCCGGGTCATTTTATGCGTAGTATTTTTTTACTATGCCTGCGTTTGCAGGGTGTGGCAAGTCATCACCGTCCATGGTGGTCAGAATCATTGGCCCACCAGAAAAGATGCTCTTGATCACAAATGGTCCCTCGTAAGTAGGAGTCCATTTGCCCTTGGGATAACTTTGCGGCAAGATGATCCGCTTGATTACAAGATCTCTGACTTGATATACTTGACGCCTGACTTTCTTGTTGAAAGCCTTGATCATCCTTTTTTGATATGTATGACCATGCCAAACAGCAGTAAGTCGCTTCTCGTCGATCAAATTAAGTTGATCAAGCCGAGTCTGAATCCAATCGTCTTCACTCAAAACGGCGTCCTTCATGATCCTTAAAGAAGGAATATGAAATTCCATGGGTAGGACAGCTTCCATGCCATACACCAAAGAGAATGGGGTTGCCCCTGTTGAAGTACGTGTCGTGGTACGATACCCATGCAGAGAAAACGGTAACATCTCATGCCAGTCTTTGTAGGTGACTGTCATCTTTTGAATGATCTTCTTGATATTTTTTTTCGCAGCTTCAACAACACCGTTCATCTTCGGCCGATAGGGAGATGAATTGTGATGAAAAATCTGGAACTGTTCGCATAGAGCGGTGATGATAGTATTGTTCAGGTTTGTACCGTTGTCTGTGACGATCCTGTCGGGGACACCATACCGGCATATGAGATTCTGCTTGATGAAGCGGGCAACCACATTCTTTGTAACTGAGGCATAGGAAGCTGCTTTGACCCACTTGGTAAAATAATCAATAGTGACCAAGATGAAGCGATGTCCATTGGATGTCGTGGGCTTGATCTCTCCAATCATGTCAATGCCCCACATTGCGAACGGCCAAGGAGTTATCAGAACGTTGAGAGGAACATGAGGTATATGTACTTTGTCGGCGTAGACTGGGCATTTATGGCAGGTACGAGAATATTGGTGACAATCAGCTTCCATGGTAGACCAGTAGTAGCCTGCTCTTAGAATCTTCTTTGCCATTGTATGCCCGCTCAAATGTGTGCCAAATGTGCCACTGTGTATCTCAGTCATGATCAACTCTGCTTCAGCTTTGTCTACACATCAAAGTAAAACACAATCATGGATGCATTTATAAAGGATGCCATTGGTTAGGAAGAACTTTGCAGCAAATCTCCTTAAGAAGTTTTTGTCATTGACGGAAGCTCCTTCAGGGTATTCTCTAGTCTGGAGATACCTTTTGATCTCGTGAAACCAGGGTCGTTCCACTACTTCTTCGGTATTAATCTCATGACAGTGCGCAGGTTCGTCCATTCGCGCGATGGTGATTTGGGGAGCCTCGTTATCCCAATTGAGTTTAAACATGGAAGACATTGTAGCCAGAGCATCTGCTAGCTGATTCTCTTCTCACGGGAAATGCTCGAAAGTAATCTGCTCGAAATGAGGCAACAAAGTCAGGACATGTTCTTTGTATGGGATAAGATTAGGATGTTTGGTGTCCCACTCTCCTTTGACTTGACTGATAACCAAAGTCGAGTCCCCAAATACGACCAAAGATTTTATTCCCAAGTCTATAGCAGCCTTGAGACCAAAGATGCAAGCTTCATATTCATCCATGTTGTTGGTACAGCTGAAGCAAAGTCGGGCAATGAAAGGTGTATGGCAACCTTATAGGGAAATGAGTATCGCACCGATACCGTTGCCAAGTGCATTTGAGGCACCATCAAAGTATAGGATCCATCGGGATCCTTGTTCAGGTCCGTCATACGGTCCATTACTTTCAATATTGTCCAAAGTCATGATGTCCTCGTCAGGGAAGTCGAATCTCATAGATTGATAATCTTCGACAGCTTGATGAGCTAGATGGTCAGCTAGTACACTCCCTTTTATAGCTTTTTGAGTAGTATATTGGATGTCATATTCAGTCGGGATTATCTGCCATCTAGCGATTCTTCCAGATAAAGCAGGCTTCTCGAAGATATATTTGATCGGATCCATCTTAGAAATCAGCAGAGTGGTATGAGTCAACATATACTGCCTTAGCCGGCGAGCAGCCCATACCAAAGCGCAGCAAGTTTTCTCGAGCAGTGAGTAGTGAGTCTCACAGTCGGTAAACTTTTTGCTAAGGTAATAAATGGCATGCTCTTTTCGACCAGACTCGTCATGTTGGCCCATTACGCACCCCATTGAGTTGTCCAAAACAGTCAGATACATGATCAACGACCTTCCTTCGATGGGTGGCATTAGAATAGGAGGTTTTAGTAAATACTCCATGATTTTATCAAAAGCAGCCTAACAATCGTTGTTCCATTCAACTACCCGATCTTTCTTCAACAGTTTGAAAATTGGCTCACAGGTAGATGTCAGGTGAGAGATGAACCTGGCGATATAGTTCAAGCGTCCCAAGAATCCTCTAACCTCCTTTTCAGTACGGGGAGCAGGCATTTCTTGTATAGCTTTTACCTTGGCAGGATCAACCTCAATACCTTTGTTGCTGACAATAAATCCCAGAAGTTTACCAGACCTAACTCCAAAAGTGCACTTTCTTGGGTTTAGTATGAGCTTATACTCCTTTAACTTGGCAAATAGCTTTTGCAAATGTTCAAGGTGTTCTTCTTCTGTTTGTGATCGAGCTATCATGTCTTCTACGTAAACTTCGATCTCATGATGTATCATATCGTGAAATAAAGCTACCATGGCACGCTGATAGGTTTCCCCTGCATTCTTCAGTCCGAACGACATCACTTTGTAGCAGAAGGTACCCCATTGCGTGACAAAGGTAGTTTTCTCCATGTCTTTGGGGGCCATTTTGATCTGGTTGTATCCCGAGAATCCGTCGATGAAGGAAAATACCTTGTGCTGAGCTGTGTTGTCAACCAAACTGTCAATATGTGGCAGCGGAAAATCGTCTTTAGGGCTAGCCCTGTTCAAATCCCGATAATCTACACACATTCTGACTTTGCCGTCCTTTTTGGGTACGGGCAGAATGTTAGCAACCCATTGTGGGTAGGTTGTAACAGCCAGAAAGTCGGCGTTGAATTGCTTCATTACTTCAGCCTTAATCTTTTTAGACATGTCAGGCCTCATTCGGCGAACCTTTTGCTTGATCGGTGGACAATCTTCTCTTGTAGGGAGACGGTGAACCACGATATCTGTGTCTAACCCTGGAATGTCTTCATAAGACCAGGCAAAGATTTCAACATATTCATTTAACAACTGCACTAAGCACTCCTTGACACTCGGTTCCAGGTTGGCACCTACTTTTACTTCCTTCCTGTCCTCCTTTGTCCCTAAGTTGATGGTTTCTAGCAACTCTTCATGAGGCAGAATGGCCCTCTCTTCTTGTTGTAGAAGTCTGGCTAACTCTCCCGACACTTCACAATCTTCGTCAACTTCGTACTCAGCATGATTGACCAAATCTTCAGAGTTATCGAAGGCTAAAACAGAATAGTCACCCATGGAATCCAGAGTGGATGGGTACCTGCATTTGTGAGTGTGGGTGTGTGTAAGGGATAGCCATCCTTAAAAAACAAAATGCAAAAGGAAGGAAAAATGAACACAACAGTTTATAGATGAAAAACGTCCAATGATTCATTAAAACATGGCATATGATTATGAAGGAAATCAAACCCTTACAAATGGACCTACATGCCCCGGGAAAGGCATGAGGTGAAAATAGTGTGCGAATTGTTTTAGTTATTACAGACCATAAAAAAGGGAAATTTGTTCAAAGATAAAATTACTGGTTGATAAAGGTGATAAGAACAAAATACTTTGCTTCCCAATTGCTCAAACCCCCTTCGACAGTTGGAAAGATCCAGTCTTCAAAGTGGCTCTCCTCCTCTTCATCTTCTACAGCATTGATTCCGTGGTGTGAGATCTTGACGGGTGATCTTCCAATCTTAGAGCGACGCATAGCCTTTTGTCCTGCAGCAGTAAACCCTAAACCAAACTTGTCCGTCTTATGGGGAAAGTCAGGAAATTGTCCCCATACTGTACTCTTCCCTTCCTTAATCACAGCCTCTGCGTCCTAGAGAGATGCCATCTTAGCCACATGCTTGGGAATGATAGGTACTTCAACCACTGTCTTCGCAACTGCTACCTCGGGAGAAACTTCCTCGAAATGTTGAAAAGGCGTTTCGATGAATTCTCCATCTAACTCCACATATCAAAAGGAATTGAGACGACTAATCATGTACTCTTCCTCGCCATGCACGGTTATGATCTTACCCTTAACAAGATACTTCAGCATCTGGTGCAAAGAGGATGTAACTGCCCCGACATAATGGATCCACGGTCTTCCCAGCAAACATGAGTATGACGGACGGATGTCCATCACGTAGAAGGTGTAGTTGAACACTTCGGTGCCTACCTTAATAGTAATATCAACCTCTCCATGAACCATTCTTTTGGAACCATCGAAAGCTCTGACGACGATGTTACTAGGTTTGCAGGTCAAACCTTCGCAGTCCAAATAGTCTAAGGCCTTCTTTGGCAGCGCATTCAGGGAAGAACCAGTATCAATCAAGACATGGGCGAGGGTGGTCCCTCGACATTCAACTGAAACATGTAACGCATCATTGTGTTTCCTTCCTTTGGGAGTTAGGTCAGCTTCGGAAAAACCCAGGCCATTGTCAGCAGTAAGACTGGCCACACAATCCTGAAATTGGTCATCCGAAGTCTCTTGGGGTACATGTGCCGTCTTCAAGAATTTAATCAGGGCTTTAGCATGGGCCTCTGAACAGAGCAGGAGGGCTAACATTAAAATTTTAGAAGGGGTTTGCCCTAATTGTTCCACAACGTCGTAGTCACTTTTTCTGATTATTTTCAGGATTTCATCCATCTCCTTCTGAGTGGTTTCGGGGATAACCACAGCATGAGCCTTCGTCCTGACAGGCATTTCCAGTATCCCCTTACCTTTGTCGGTGTTATCAGCGGATGGTATTTCTTCAAGAGTGTTTAACTCTTCAATCACTGGGCCTTGCACAGAGGGTCCAACAGGTGCAGAAGCCTTTAAGGGTCTGAAGACTTCTCGGGGAGGAGCAATCTCCGGAGAAAAGATCCGGCCACTGCGGGTTATCTTGCTTGTACCTGCGATGTTCCCTATATCAGGGTCTTCTTCAGAAATTTCTTGGACTGTTTTGATTTGTTTGATGCTGTGGTAGAAGATTTCTCTCCCATAGTTCCACGGAATCATTTTGCTTAATTGGTACGGGACAGGTCCCGGCATAGTGATCTTTAAAGGTACACATTCAGAGTTGGGTGTAATCCTGACATGCCTTTTGTAAGCCTTGGGAGGATTGTCGGAAATGATTATGATGGAAATATCATTGGTTGAGGTATCACAAGCATCAGGAGTAATCGGATTGAAAGTGTTAACAGGGATTTTCTGGAACAGTATTTCTTGAGTATTCATCAGGCGTTGGACACCCGACTTCAACATTGGACAATCATCTTGAATGTTCAAACAAAAATAGCAGTCTTCATCACAACCAGGAAAGACCCCGGCTCTCAACAAATTTTCTTTTATCACTAACAAAGGAGTCAACAGATCGGCAACATCAGTAACATGGAGATTTTCCAAAACAGCATACACATTGTAGCCGTGCTTGGGCATCGGTGCGGATATAACATTGGGCTTCTCAGGAGCGTCAAATTCAACCTCTTTGGCGTTAATTAAGTCCTGAATTTTGTTCTTGAGTGCCCAACAATTATTGGTATCGTGCCCAATACTGTCGGAATGGTAAGCACACTTGGCTTTTGAGTTGTAGGATGGAGAGGTGGTATTTACATTCTTTAGCGCCACTTTTAAATTAGCAAGATTCAACTTTAGGAGATGTGGAAGGATTTGAGAAGAGGTCATGTTTACTGGGGTAAACTGTCATGGTGGCCTTTGCTGATAAGTTCTGGGCTGATCATTCCTCGATTGACTGTTTCTAAGTTGGTCTGATGTGGACTTCTGTATTAATACGGCCCCCACTATTTGCCGACGTTCCTTTCTTTCCTGATTTTTCTGGGTGTATACAGCAGATGCTTCCTTTTTGGCTGGGAAAGGTTTTCTAGCAGCTGTGGATGCGGAAGCATCCTTTTGAATTTTTCCACTTTTGATACCGGCCTCTACCCTTTCGCCGGTCAGTATCAGTTCAGTAAATCCCGCAGAAGAGCTTCCGATTAGTTGTTTGAAGAAGGGGCCAGACAGGGTCCCCAAAAACATGTCAACTAATTCCCTATCTGATAGTGGTGGCTGCACCCTTCCAGCCAGGTCGCGCCACTTCTGGGCGTACTCCTTAAACCCTTCATTTGAAGCCATCCCCATACTTTGTAGCTGAGTACGGGTAGGCGCCAAATCAGCATTGTACTGATACTGACGATAGAAAGCGGCTGCCAAGTCTTCCCAATTGTGGACCTCTGACCTTTCGAGCTGATAAAACCAATCTAACTGAGTGCCAGACAAGCTGTCTTGGAAAAAGTGCACCCACAGGTCTTTATCGGATGAATGTGGCTGGATCTTTCTAACATATGACCTCAAGTGCATCTTCGGGCAAGATAGACCGTCGTACTTGGAAAATGTCGGCACCTTGAACTTGGGAGGGATTACAATCCCGGCTACCAACCCCAGTTCCTCAAAATCCAATCCGGGCACCCTCTGCAACTCCATAGCTGCCAATCTTTCTACAAGGTTCTTATACTTGTCATCTGCTAGTGGATACTGTTGTTTTGAATAGTCTTCGTCTACTTCCTCTTCCTCCTCTTCTACCTCAGACTCATAAGGTAAAGTAACTCCTTTCCCCTTGCCAATCCCTTCGTCAGACGTTGAAGGAAACTCAAGAGTTCTTCTAGCATCGCCCTCAAATCTTCTTCCGAAAGTAGCTACCCCCGGTTTTTTTTTCTTTTTCTTCTCTTTATTCTTCTCTAGCAAAACTTTTAGATCCTCTTGACCCTTTGCCAAGGTCATGATGAGTTGCTGAAATTGTGAATTTTGTGCTTGTAGGTCCTTCACTGTTTGCTCCAAATCCATCTTGCTGAAATAAACAGCAGAAAGATAAGGAAACCCGGCTTGATGACCTGCTTATGCATATGATGGATGATATGTTATTCATGTAATGCATTCAAGGGTTCAAAAATTCAAATTTGTTGTAAACAAAAAGAACACACGTCATATTAAGAAGAACTTGTTAGTACATAAGTGCCCCATGGGCGAAATATTACAAAATTCTTAATGTAAAAAGACGTTGCGCATCCTCTTTGGTGCGATGTAGGTGTTGAGAGTTTCCTCCTCGTGAAGTCGGCGGGTGAGCTCTAAAACCTTCTTCTCACTGGCATAGAAGCTGGCTTCAAAAGTATCTCGTTCTTCTTTGAGTTGGATCCAACTCTTTTGTATTTCCTCCCATGATGTTGGCATGTCACGATGTAGGATGGTGTATGGAACCTCTCTTTCCATAACAGGCTCTTTAATCAAGGGGGGAATGTGAGGATATGGCATCATAAGATTCTGGGAGCGGGTTCGTACCCACTTGAGGTAAGGCTCAAGGGGGATGGAATTCTTGTGCCCCAGTGTCTTACTATCCACCTTGTTAGGCATCCTCCACGCTCTGATGAACCTTTGTCGAAGTCCTTGTGCATCATTGTCGAAGTCAAAAACTAGGTCAGGAATCAACATATCATGAGGGCCATCCCTTCGAGCATATCCAAATTGTCTCAAAGCTAGACAAGGGTTGTAGGTAATGCCTCCCCTAATGCCAAGTAATGGGACATTAGGGAATTCACCACAACGATCAATGATGATGACATTTTCTCTAGACCGAGAACACCAATATACATCAGAATGTGTGAGGGTCATCAAACGTTGTGACCACCTTAAACCCTGCTCATTCTTCAAGACTGATTGTGGAAGGTGAGAAATAAACCACCTTGCTAGGAGAGGATTACATCATATGAGAACACCTCTTTTCCTCATTGTTCGTGTGTAAAATGAGTGTAGGATGTCCCCGAGCAATGTAGGTATGGGATTCTTGGACATGAAAATCTTGACAGCATTCACATCTATAAGTTGATCAGGGTTTGGGAACAAGACCAACCCATAGATGAGGAGTGCCACAATCCCTTCAAAGGCTTGTATATCAAGAGAATTCCAGCAGTCTTGTGCCTTCTCAAACAAGAATTTTGCCAAGAAGCCCTTGACACCACTTCTGGTTTCCCAATGCCCCTTGATGTCAGATGGTTCCAAGTGTAATGCTTGAGCAACATCTTCAGGCTTTGGTTCTTTTTCCGTACCGTTGTAGGGTAGTTGATTAAGAATAGGAATTCTCAGGAGTTGAGAAAATTCCTCCAAAGTAGGCACCAATTGATAATCAGGGAATGTGAAACAGTGGTGTAGGGGGTCAAAGAACTGGAAAAGTACTTTCACCATGTCTTCTTCAATGCCGGTGTTGACTAAATTGAGGAGTCTACCATGTCTTTCACTGAAGAGATAATTCTCTGGAATCCTGGAAGTAAGCTCTTTGAGTTGAGGAGGGATCCTCACAAGGTTGACTTGAATTGTTTTCCTGTGAAGAGATTCCATGACCTACAAAACAAGAACAAAGATGAAGATCCAAACCCTTGAAATGGTTAGTGGCTGCATATGATGCTTTATGATGTTCATGATGTATGCACAAACACATGTACTAGCAAGTCACACAAAACCCTAGTTTCAGGCTTGCATGAGGTTTCATAGGTAAGTACCCTCTTGAGTTTAGTTGGCTCAAAACCTGTCCTATAAATAGTAACTGGGTTCTAAGGAGCTCAATATCATTGGATTGTTTTCTATGTTCATTGTTTTGGTTTATCCACTTAACTAGCGACCAAAATATTCCAAGAAAACAACCATCAATGAGTGTAGTATCGAGTATCTACCAACTTCGGACTGCACCAAAGCCGGTCATCTCACTACCCCTAATAAAAGGCCAAGATGGTCAAGTAAGGTTCTAGTTCATTAGTGCTTAATGACATCACTCGGCGGCCCCGTATTCTCTTTGATTGACTCAAAGGCTACCAGTACTCACAAATATGTCGCACTAATATAGCTATTGCTTCAACCGTGTCGGTATACCCCGCACAGTTTCCACAATGTATTGCTATCTATGAATGTTTCCCAAATCCGGGTGGAGGATTTCAAGCCCAAACAAGAGAACCAAAATGTAAAACAATCAAAGCAAACAAAAATCATGCAAAGGGTGATCTAAGCCCTAAGGTTACTCCACTTTTAAAGTACTCCCCAGCAGAGTCGCCAGTTCTGTGATACGATGGGATAACTGACTTGGGATTTTGCGTTTTGTGTTCGCAAATGTTTCGGTTTAGCAAGAGTCGCCACCGACTTTTTATTTTATCCTAAGGAAAGGTCAAAAAGCACAGGAAAGACCTTTGAGATGTTTTCGTGGGTTCGGGGAGTAGATTATAGAAAGGGAAGGTATTAGCATCCTTTCTATCCATGGTTATCCATGGGATCTTAGTTACTTGCTTAGATCACTTGCTTTGCATTTTCAATTGTTTGAAATGGTGCATTGTGTGTGATTTTGGAAAATGTTTTGAAAAGAGGCCATCGTTGTGGCAACCTTTGTAATGATTCTTGTTTGAATGTATACAAAGGTGTTTTTGTCTTTTGAAAAGTTTTCAATGTTTGAAAGTAGGGTTTTGAAATTGTGTTGTGGAGTGTGTTTTGAAAAGTAGCAAGGATGTTTTTGCAAGCTTGATCAAGTAGCTAAGAGCCATCTACCCTATTTTACTCAAAGATCTTTCTTATGTTTTTAACCCTTTTAACAGTGTTGTTTCACCATTGTATTTGGTGAACAACCTTGTGTTAGGATTTAAACGGGACAAGCGCGGGTCATCGTATAGACCATGATAGCAATTGTGTCAAGTATCTTTTAGCAATTTTCCGAGGGACTAGATCATTTTTGTATAGGCAACCTAGATAGCGTCATCGAGGGACTATGATATTTTTTGTTTTGTTTTTGTTTTGCCAATAGATACTCAACATGCATATCATGGCCATTTGTTTAGGCAACCAAGTGGAGATACCTTAGGGGTGTTTATGTGCAAGTGCGTTTTATTGCATGCAAGAGTTTTATCTTGAATTAGGATTCTGTATTTCATTGATTTTATCTTGCCATACACATCCTAATTACTAGCATTTATATTTAAAATCAATAAAAGGCGAAAATGTAAAATCCTACGCTATTACAGCATTTAGGGGATGGGGATACACATTTGTACATGGGGTGGTTCAACGATAAAAATAGATAAGAAAAGAAAATAACAAAGGGAAGATAGACAGAAAGAGAGAGAGTGCTAGAGCGCTGCTGAGAGGAAGTCAGAAGTTCTGACCCAGGCCTGCTGCCAGATTATCAACCTTTTGGTGAAAATATATGAGTCAAAACTTCTGACTCTGGCACCTGCAAAACAGAAACTTGTTAGTGGGAAGGTCAGAAGTTCTGACCCCCATGCGCTGCAAGACAAAAGTTTGTTAGTGGGGAAGTCAGAAGTTCTGACCCTGCTAGACATACAATAATTTTCAGAAGTTCTGATATTATTGATAGCAAAACAGGCTTCAGATGTGCTAACGTCAAAGTCAGAACTTGGCTTCTCCCTGTGTTGGCCAGAACATCTGCAGTTTTGTTATTTTTCCACAAAACAGAAAACATGCTTGGGACAACTTCAGCAAATGTCAAAGTGTTTCAGGAGACAGAACCAACAAGGTCACAAGCAGGTTCTACACTGATTCACTTCCTACTTAAACATTCTGAGGTATGAAAATTCCTCATAACGCAAACAGCAGCAACATGATATTTACATTATGTTTATTGAGCATGCAAAGCTGATGATGCTTGGCAGCGTGATGAAGGTCAGCAGGTGCTTACCTGGCTGTTGGAAGAAGCTCTATGAACTGGAGTTAGCCTTAACTCTGATGACGTTTTGAGTACCTTTTTTGGATGGATGGATGAAGGGTATATAGTGGTATGAATACAGAAGTTATGGAAGTTTCCAACGTGTGGGTCAGAAACTGTATGAAAGGTTTTTTAGTCAAGAAATATTCTGAGAACAAATGGAGTTTGAAAGCAAGGGATCCAAAGTTAATGGTTTGTACACTGTGTTTACAGTTTTTTTGAAACTCTAGGAATTTTGGGCAGAGGTTCAAGACTTTTCTTTCTCAAACTTTCTGTCTCTTTTCAGCAATTTTTTTTGGTCCCCTTCTCAGTGACCAATGGCCTTCTATTTATAGGCAAAGCTTTGTGGTTTCTTTTAAAATGTCAAGTGGCGCCAATATCATGCATTAGATGCTGACTTACTCTTGAAGTAAGTTCCAAAAAGGTTGTGGTGATTGACAGCCTTTAGCCTAGGCTGGATTAGTAAGCCAGAATTAAGGAAAAGTGAACCTATAAGCGAAATGTAGCGTATGGGCCTTTACCTGATCCTGCACAAAAGTATTTCCACCCTACACGTGGAGAGATCCTTTGGACGAAGACTCAAAAGTGGTTGTGAGCATTAATGAGCATTAAATGATGATGAGATTCATCAAAAATCAGAAATCTTATAATATGAGATTTGCATCATTACTTAAATCCAGGCCAGAAGTTCCATTTCAACGTAGCCTAGGAAAAAGTACCCAAGTTCTGATCTTGATATCCTGTTGCCTTAGCAAGTTCTGAGGAATCCCCAAGCTTTCCAACATGTTTCTTTGACTTGCTTCTGAAAACTCTGGACTTAGAGATTCTGCTTCAGTGTAGCACCCAATCTTCTTACCCTCTTACCTTCTGGTTCCAGCATGTTCTGAAGGAACTTTCAGACTTTTCATCATGTTTTATAATCTTCTGGCAACTTTTGACTGAGCTGGCGTAGATGCTGAAGGACCACATTCTGACTGAATGTTATGCGCTGAAATACACTTACAACTTCTGACTGCTCCTGCCTGGAGGCTAGCTCAGAAGTTCTGAAGTTTCATTTTTCTTAAATACTTTAGAAAAATTCTAAGCACTTAGAATTTAACTTTTCCAAGGTAAAATTTTACTTTTGACCTTCTTGATGAAACAAACTTCATATTCCAACATGTCTTGATGAAATATGTTTTTTGAGATTTGATTTTGATCCAAAAACTAAAGTTTGACTTCTCAGCGTGTAAATGACCATTTTGCCCTTGTAAATGGATTGCTTGGAAAGAAATGATAATTCAAGGCTTGGATTTGTATGAGAGAAAACTTTGAGAATCCAGGGTGATTTCCTGAGAAATGAGATGGCAAATTTTGGGGTACAACACCTAGTTTACTATTACATCCAAATTGAATTTAAATGCATAGATAATAAATGGACAATATTTAAATAAACAAAATGAATAAATATATCAAATGAAATGAAATATGAAAAAAAGTTATTGTTTACTTATGTATGTAAAAATATTTAATGTGAAGAATAAAGAAATAAAAAATTATTTTTGTTAGGTAAAGGGTAAACCCTAATTTTCTTTAAGAAAATAAATATGTTAATTATTTTATTTATATACAATAAAAAATAAAATATTATATGTAAAAAAGTAGAAAAAAAAGGGTATTTATTAAGTATATTTAATAATAAAAATAAAATTGTAATATTTTATATTTTTTATTCTAAAATATCTAATAAAAATAAAAGTATATATGTATACTAATTAAATATGTATAATAAATAAAAAATATATATATAAATAAAATATATTCAGAGTAATATTTTTAGTATGAATAAAAATAAAGAAATAAAAAATAAAAGTATAATTTATATATTTTTTAAGTTTTGTATAAATAAGATAAAAGTAAATAAAATCCTTTTTATGTTAGAAAAATAAAAATAAAATGCAAGATAAATGTGAAAAAATTATGAAAATATTTTTGAGTAATTTTTATATTTGGGAATAAATAAATAAAGTCAGAAATGAAATCAAAAATGCAAAAATATAAAATTACAAGAAAATGGGTCAGGGGGTGCAAAAAGGAAAAGGGGAGGTGCCAATAGTGAGTCAGGCCAGGCCCAGCCCACCACTTCATCTTCAACCTTCAGCTTTTGAGAAAACGCGCGCGTCCCCTGTACAAACTTGGACATCCTGCATACGAGCTCTATTGCAAAAACACATAACACCAAACTTGTAGAGAATTTCAAGACGATTCCAACCATATAAAAATCTAATCCTAACTCTCAAAGACCAGAGAGAATTTCTCTGGCCCTAAAATCTGACCTAGTTTTTTCAGCATGTTCATGGATGAAATTCTCTTAGCACACTTAATATAAATAAAAACTGAGCATATGTACAGCTTCATGGCAATGAACACTACATTTTTTATTCACAAACCTAAGGCTAAATATTCCTAAATAGAGAGATAGGAAGTGGAGAAAAACCTATTTCAACTGACTCCGTGTAGGGCAATGTAGGGCTTTTCAACAAGGCTTGAGATGTCTCGTAGCTTGCTTGAACTTCACTTGACCTTCTCCAATAGCTAGCTTGCCTTGAATGTCCTTGAATCATCCTATAGAACTCAACCTGCACAAGCTCAAAATGAAAATGGAAAACACTGTAAATGGAGTTACAGTTGGTGTTTGAGGATTGGGATAACTTGGGTGAGTTGAATGGAAGGTGTTTGAAGCAACTTGGGGCAAAACGCACGAGCCAAATGAGCTATGGAACTCAAGTTGCAGAGTCTGCCCTGTTTTTCCAAAGGAATGTGATTTCTGGCTATGGGGTGTTTAGAGGCTCAAGTAATCATGTTTCTAGCTCAAAGGGGTGTGTGAAAGATGTTCAAACTGTTTGCATAAGTTGGTATTGGATGGTTTTCAAGTTCTCATGTCTTTTGCATATTACTTGTTGAAATTCCGGGAATGTCACAGACTCAGAATGTCTAATGGAATGTTAAGACCTCTGATCTGACATTAAGCGCTGTACAAGTAGAATAGGTTGTACTTTTGATATCTGTTCTACAACAGTCACTGGACTAACAGTGCCAGCAACACCAGGTTCTGATTTAATGAAGTTCAGAACAGTTAAGGTTAATCTTATACATTGATGTTACGAGGAATGTTGTGACATCAAGGTAAATAACCAATACAGAAAGTAAATAACACACAGAATTGTTCACCCAGTTCGGTTCAACCAACCTACATCTGGGGGCTTCCAAGCCAGGGATAAAGTTCACTATTAGTAGTATCAATTCAAAGACCCTACAGCCAACACACCCGTTGACAGCCTTCTCACTTAATCACTACCTAATGACACTTTTACCTAAGATCCAATCCTAGATATGAGACCCCTCTCACTCCCCCTCAATCACCACAGTGATAACTTTCTACAGTACACATACTGTTCAGAAGATACACTTCCATTACACATCTTGATCATGCTTAAAAGCTTCAGTCAAGTACAATGCATACATCCTTTAACCTACAGGTTTCAAGGAGTATGGTGACCATCCCACAGCCCGGGTGGTTCACAACAAAACTAGCCCTAAAATGTTACATCTTGTCAATACTCGACACACTTAAATTAGGTTACAATGCTTCTATTTATAACCCACTTTACCCAGCTGGATTTGGGCCTTCACATAACAGCAATGCAGCTCTAACAACCTGCATAAAATAAGCAGAAAACTTCTGCTACAAGTTAGGTCTTCAATCGAGCTTTTCTCCTTATCCTTAGCTTCTGATTGAATCTTCTAGGGCTCCACGTATGCCTTCAATTTTCGCTACTTGTTATGCATTCTATTTGGCAGAATATTCTGCATAACTTTAGGAACAGAACTGCATCAGTCTTGACAGTTCAGTAGCTTGATGTCTGGTATGATGTTATGACATCTCTTGAGACATGTTGTTCCAGAGCATGTTTAGGCATTTACAATAGAATTTTCAGGCTGTTCCTATTGTACATTACATTACATTATTGTTGCTATTTGTTTTACAAGAGATGAGCCAATCCCAAACGGAGGCACTTACAATCTCCCCCTTTGGCTAATTTTGGCTAAAACAAATACAACAATAATACTCACCATTCAGGACCTCTTGTGGCACAGGAGGAAGAGGATGCACCTTATTCCTTTTTAGACCACGAACCATTTCTTGTCACTGATGGTGGAAAAAGAGGACCGTGGGAGATAAACTATCCTTTCAGAGGCATCAGAGAACCTTTAAGGAGTGACCAGAATATCTCCCTTGTAATTCAGAACACAGGTCACAACTGTGTTCATAACTCAGATCACAAGTCACAAAGAAATTCACGCCATTTGAATTTCTGCTGAGTTTGTGACAAGTCTTTGTGATCAAAATTTTGAGTAGTAGCTGCTGCAACGAGGACAGTTTCTAACAGTACTCCTTTCTCCCCCTTTTTGGCCAAAAGTTGCCAAAGAAAGCCCTCACAAAACCAGATCCAAGAACAGTTTTCCCAAATCCGTATAAACCCCATGATGGTTGTGAGAGAAAAGAATGTGTGACAGGAGGTTATATAAGGAGATACCAGGTTCAAGAAGATGGTAGAATCTTGGTCAAGGATACCTGTTAAAGCATGTGCATATTTCAGACTGACTGTGCATGTATTTTAGACGTATTTGTTTGCTTCCACAAAAAGAACCAGTCCTAATACATGCATAAGTTTAGGTCAGAGCAATTCCTGAATAAAATCAGCCTTTGACCCATTTTCGGGACTGAAGATTTATTCCTTCTAGGAAACAGAATACCAATGACGTGGCGAAGTTATTTTCCCGTATTCTTCTTGATTTCCACAAGGTTGCAATGTCGTTGGTAATGTCATGACATTTACTTAGACATTACCTTGCATTCTTCAACAACAGCAGCCTTCTCTTTACTTCTCATGCTTTGTGTTGCTGAGATCCAATACACCAGAAGACTCCAACATGCTTCACAGGACATCACACAAATTTAGATGCCACTTCTATTTCTTGTAGTAAAAGAACCCCTTGAACATATGCTGAATATATCTGAATTACTTCTTCTGATCTTCTATTCACTAGTAGTTGTTGGAGCTAGTGAAGTCTGATTTGCTAGATAAGATCTGAATCTTCCAAATTGCTCCAAAAGTATCAAAACTGCCACTTATGATACTTTTAAGAATCTCTGAGATTTTCTTCCTAACCCCAGTCCAATAACAAGAGCAGTTCTTCAATCTCCTGTTGTTGAGACATTATCCATGACTTCACAATGTCATATTATCAGAACACATAAACATCAGCATACCACTGCCCTCTTCTGACTTCTGATCTTCAGATTAAGCCCAACATTACAGAGTCTCCCTTCAATGTATATTGTAATTGAAAAAGTGCAACACTTAGTGACTTCCCTTGTTAAGGCCAATCAAAACAGCGGCGTGGAAACCAGTAGCACTAGCTCTGAGGTGGTAACTTCAAGCACCCTGAACTAGTCTTAGAATAGTAAGGACATCTCTGATTCATGCCCTTGCGCTTCCACACTTATCATGACTCTCATGTATCCATAGTCTGAAACCAACCTCCAACCTTCTTAGTGTGCTTACAAGCTTTACTAAGATTTAGACTTTCTAGAAGGATTATCCTTTGATCATGTCATCCTTCTGTATAATATATTTACTAGTAGTTGCTAACAGTAGTTATGCGTTGTTAAGCATACTTCTTTTAAACACAAGTAGAATCTACTTATTCCAAACCAACAATAAAACTGCCAAACTAGAAGATTAAGATTCACAGTTCCAAGTCTCTGCCACGGACTTCTAACAATAAATGATGTTACAGCATGAACCTATCTGCTTGGATTCTGAAGTTAACATCCAGGGGATTGATGCCCTCATAAGAAAAGTATGATTACTCACCAGAATATTCTTAGAGAGAAATAAACTCTCTACCAAGTTCTGTGAATTAGGTTCAGAATACAGCCTTGCATACATATTAGACACACAATTAGTCTCCCATCGAAGTGCATATATATATCTTTATGCAGGATCCTAATGAATACTTAGTCTCCCGTCAAAGTATTCATTATTAGTTAGATCATGTCATCTTCTCAAGGTAGGATCATTATTCTAACAATCTTCTGTTCAATGCATGAAGAACCACAACAACTACGTAACCATGCAGCAACTAGCATGGATAAACTTCACCTTGTCTGCTGACCCTTGAACAGTACAAAGGAGTTAATTGTACCATACTCCTGTAGACAAACCAAGTTGTTCACATAGATGAACTTCAAGCAAGAAGAGGATCTTCTCAGGAACCCATGATCTTTTGAAGATAACTCATCCTTGCTACATACAAGTGATGAGGATGACTTGTCATAGTGCAGATATCCACCATTTGACTTTGGTCCAGGATGTCAAGACATTTTGTAAGATATGTCTTCCAAGATCCTCAGGTTAAGGACTCCCCCTGAAACTCAGCTCAGATCACTGTAGAGAATAAAGTGAATTCTCCTTCACATGCTGCAGGTTATGTGATTGGTAGTCATAACCTGTTCTATTCCTATCTTCCTTGGAAATCACTAAGATCATGAGAAATAAACTCAAGCATCTTATAGAGCAAGGTAGGATGAACTTCCTTTCACATCAGCTTGATCATACTACTCCCTCTGAACAAACTGTTATCCAACGTCCCTCTTTGTAGACCTCTTTACTTTAGACACATAGTAAATATTCTTTATTTGGAATTTGCCACAGGTTCCAAATTAAGAGTCTTTGGTTTGCTTGCTGTACAAGTTTCAGGTTGCCACATTCTGTAACTTGTACACGAAGAAACTTCATTATCAATCTGGGACTTATCCATCTTTCCTGATGTCTTTAACAGTTGTGATGTTGTGCATTCTTTATCATCACAAGCTTTAGATTTAACACATAAAGATTCTGCTTCAATTGGAATTATCTAATCACACTAGACTGATTACTTCTTCATGCTTGCTAAGCATATTTACTTGGCTGAAGACATCATCCACAGCTTTAAAGTCCTTTTAAGTGCATTTAGCTCAGCACATATACTCCCTTAAACTCACAACTGGAGTAGATGACCTGTTGATCGTGTCCTGATCAATTATTTCAAAACAGATGTCTCCTCTTCCAGATCAGGAGTAGGTTCCAAACATATGTACTCACATTACATATGTTTAGCACCCAGACCATCTGTTCTTCAACTGGCAGTTGCAGACGCATGTGAGAATCATTGATCAATCAATTAACAAAAATAATATCTCTAGAGTTCTTCTTTCACTTTTAGGGGTTGTATCAGAAGGTATGCAGCGGAATAGCAGTATTTCACCAGAACTTACACAGTGCTTACTCCATATAGTAAGCATGACACACAAGGATTGAAAATAAATCAATCCCACAAGTTGTTTGCTTCTTCACCGAACAACTTTCTAAACCCAACTCTACAGCCCTGTTAAAAGAAGGCTTTGTAACCATATGTGATGCCTTATCAATATCTTCACTCCCGCATGAAGATTTTGATAATATTCTTCTCTGTGCTGAATACAGGTTGAACAATGCACTCCAAAATCTTCACTCCCGCATGAGGTCTTTGAATTTGTTCGAACACTTTTATCTTCCTTCAACATAGCTGATCTAGTTTCTCCCAAATTGGTCCATCCTCCACTCCTAGGGACCAAACAATATGAACACTACTGGTTCAAACACTATTCTACCTTATACACAACCGGAAAGTATCCCCCATGGATCTCATCCAGAGACAGACAGGATGCCTGCTCTGATACCAATTGAAATTCCGGGAATGTCACAGACTCAGAATGTCTAATGGAATGTTAAGACCTCTGATCTGACATTAAGCGCTGTACAAGTAGAATAGGTTGTACTTTTGATATCTGTTCTACAACAGTCACTGGACTAACAGTGCCAGCAACACCAGGTTCTGATTTAATGAATTTCAGAACAGTTAAGGTTAATCTTATACATTGATGTTACGAGGAATGCTGTGACATCAAGGTAAATAACCAATACAGAAAGTAAATAACACACAGAATTGTTCACCCAGTTCGGTTCAACCAACCTACATCTGGGGGCTTCCAAGCCAGGGATAAAGTTCACTATTAGTAGTATCAATTCAAAGACCCTACAGCCAACACACCCGTTGACAGCCTTCTCACTTAATCACTACCTAATGACACTTTTACCTAAGATCCAATCCTAGATATGAGACCCCTCTCACTCCCCCTCAATCACCACAGTGATAACTTTCTACAGTACACATATTGTTCAGAAGATACACTTCCATTACACATCTTGATCATGCTTAAAAGCTTCAGTCAAGTACAATGCATACATCCTTTAACCTACAGGTTTCAAGGAGTATGGTGACCATCCCACAGCCCGGGTGGTTCACAACAAAACTAGCCCTAAAATGTTACATATTGTCAATACTCGACACACTTAAATTAGGTTACAATGCTTCTATTTATAACCCACTTTACCCAGCTGGATTTGGGCCTTCACATAACAGCAATGCAGCTCTAACAACCTGCATAAAATAAGCAGAAAACTTCTGCTACAAGTTAGGTCTTCAATCGAGCTTTTCTCCTTATCCTTAGCTTCTGATTGAATCTTCTAGGGCTCCACGTATGCCTTCAATTTTCGCTACTTGTTATGCATTCTATTTGGCAGAATATTCTGCATAACTTTAGGAACAGAACTGCATCAGTCTTGACAGTTCAGTAGCTTGATGTCTGGTATGATGTTATGACATCTCTTGAGACATGTTGTTCCAGAGCATGTTTAGGCATTTACAATAGAATTTTCAGGCTGTTCCTATTGTACATTACATTACATTATTGTTGCTATTTGTTTTACAAGAGATGAGCCAATCCCAAACGGAGGCACTTACACTTATATATGAAGCAAAAGTGGGAAAAGATGTATAACAAGCATGTACAGGCTATCCACCACCCTGCACACTTTTCCCTTATCCCCTAAAGTTTGTTGATCTGATTTGCTGCACAAGATCTTGCTCAATGCTCTAGGATTGTGGTTTTGACAAAAAGCATGCTTTTGCAAAAATGGAAACTTTGCTTTTTCTACTTAGGGATTAGTTTTGTGTACAATGCCCTAATGACCAAAACAATGTCTTAGACTAATGGATTTGTATTAAATTATTGAGTGTGAAGTGGTTTAGAGGCCTGTAATCTAGTGCAAAGCATGCTGACTTGAAATTGCAACTTGTATGAACATGAATATGCCATGGATGAAAAGTGAGTTTTTGCCAACTTCAAGCCTTCGATTCTCTCTAACCACAAATGTGTTTGAGGAGTTCTTGGACATTTTGGAAAGCATGCAACATGCTCTACAATCCATATTTGAAATGCAATGTGAGATTCCAAGTGGAACTATGTGAAAAATGGCCAATAAGATAGGTCAAAATCCTGCCTAAACTAGGGCAAAATTTCACTAAGTTAAAAGTTTTAGGGACCCTTGTTCCAAATATCATAACTTGAGATCAAAGCTTATTTTGAGAAAACTTTGTGAATCAAAGTTGTAGACTTTATGGAGGACTACAACTTTCATGTTGGAGGTTTTGCTTGAATCCATTTTCATCATGGTGAAAATATTAGGCAAAGTTAGGAAAAATTAAGAAAATTTCATAACTTAGAAAAATTCTAAGTTATGAAAATTTTCAACTTAAAACCCTAATTTGAAAAAATGGGTTTCTTGATGAAAAAGTTTCATGTTTTTACACATCTTGATTGAAAATGACCCTTGGCACTTGATTTTGACCAAAAAGTCAAAGTTTGACTTTTCAGTGTACAGTCAAATTTTGATCAGTTGACTGAAAAATTCATCTGTCAATCCAATGCAATTGAGGTCTTTTGAACTTGTTGAATAGGTCAAGATGATGCCATTGAGTCCTTGAGTCCATGGTTGAGCTTAATTTGCCATTGGCTAGGTCAAAAAGTCAGAAATTTCCTTTGTATAGTCAAAACCCTAAAAATGACCATTTTGCCCTTTTGGTGATCTGATCAAATTTCTTGTGGAGTTGTGGTCCAAACTTAATCAAATGGTTCATATGAGTTCATAATGTTGATGTGGGTCAAAATTCATGAGGTTTGACTGTAAATTGGCCATAGTTGACTCTTTCCCCAATACAGCTGATTTATAGGTCAACTGTCCAATTGACTGGGCAAAAATTTGATTCAAGGCTTGAAACATGGTATGGACAAACCTGTGAGTCCAACATGAAGTATGAAAGTTAATTTGAGCACTAAAGGTCCAAAAATACTTGTGCAAACTCAAACCCTAATTTAGGTCATCAGTGCAAGGAGATGTCTTGAGCAGAGCAAACCCTAGCTTGATCTTGAGTCCAAAGAGCCTTGTGATGAGAAAAGTGAATAGAATGAGAGGGAAAATTTTGGGGTACAACAGTTGACCCTGTTCAATCTTCTTGAACCTGAAGAGTTAGATTGGCAAGTTTGCCTTTCGTAACTCGAAGGTAAAAGAGGATTGGACACTAGAGTGCCCGTAAATTTGCACTCGTCAAAAATGTAGCTGAGGGAATGGGATTAAAGATGCCATTTGGAGATGGTAGAATATTGTAGGAGATGGGCTTAAAGATGCCATCCAAAACTTGTTTGTTGAAAATTAGGAGAATGAACACCAGATTGGTATCCGTATTTGGAACGTATCTGAGTTGTATCTGGATATTGGATTCGTATGAGCAAAGGAATGGCGTCAGTGTCTGGAGCGTATCCAAGCTATAACTGTACTTGATTTTTTTGAACGAATATCAGAATGACTTTCATGTCTAAAGTGTATCTATATTCTTAATGGGTGACCGAGAAATATATGTGTATGGAGCATCTCTGTGCTGGGGATAAATTCCGAATGAGTGACATAATGGAAACCGTGTCTGGAGCGTATCTGGATTGTATCTGAAGTTGAGATCTGTATGAGTAGCAGAATGACTTTCGTGTCTGGAGTGTATCTGAACTTGAAGTTGATAGTTAAATCTGAATGAGAGCTAGAAAGCCTTCCGTGTCTGGAGCGTATCTAGTCTGTATCTGATTGCTGAGGTCTGAATGAGTAATAGAATGACCGTCATGTCTGGGGTGTATCCATACTGTATCTGAATAAGAGATCTGAATGAGTAGCAGAATTACTTCCATGTCTTGGGGTGTATCCGTACTTTATCTGAAATCTTTGAACATTTGTTAAAGGTAGCCTTTAATCTTATCCTGAAAGGGTAGAATGTTAGCTAAAACACAAAGTTATGTTGCATGCCATGTATGATGCAATAAAATATGTTCTATAAACGTTCATGATATATTAATGTAATGTATGCGCATGTAAGCTGATCATATGTCTTGCTGAGGGAAATAAATCCTTGATTGCTGCTGGAGATTCAAAACCTTTGATTGCTGAGACTGGCGAAATTCTTTGGACTACTGCTGGGGATTGAAAATCCTTGGTGACTAACAAAAGCCTTGACAACTTCTGTGGGGATTTGAGAATTCTTCATGACTTTCCTGGCGGATGAGGAAAACACTGACAAACTTTACTGGGGAATTGAAACCTGGGAAGCTTCCACTGGAGAAAAGAAAACAAGAATCTTTGTTTTGCTGGGAAATAACTCCGTGGGGAGAATGCTTATCCTGTTGGGGAAATCAAGAGTTTGGGTTGTATGCCAATCTACCAGGGATTCCTATTTTGCTGGTTGAGAAGAACTCCGCTGGGGATATGTATTTCAAGGTTTCAGCTTTGTCGAGAATCTGGGTGATATACTGTAGGGGATTTCCTTCGGAATAGTGTAAAGACGTCTTCCTTTATCTCCGACCTATCAGTAATTATCCTTTCTCATTCCATTTTATTTATAAGTAGTGATTATATTCAAATGCATATGCTCATTTTAATAAATCATTGGACGTTTTCAAATAAACACAAGTGTAAAAAGGAAGAAAGGGAAAACAAATTTCTGCATTTTGAAGTATCTTTCTATTAACTTTGTGTAAGTATTTTGTACAAAGGAGACAAACATCCTAGTAAGAGAATGTTGTCATAAAAAATGTGAAAAATTTATACAAAGAAAGATGGCTATGTGTAACAATTCCATGGGGTTCCCATTATGCTATAGCCTTCATAACTCTGAGTATCTTGTCCATTCGTTGCTTTGTCCTCAGATTATTAGACAGATCAGAAGCTTGGAGCTTGTCAGTGAAGATATTGTCCTTTAAAGTGATCCGACGAGACATAGTCATACGCTTTAATTCCCTAACTTTTGCCTGGACCGCCCTTTCGGGTTTTCGATCCACTGGGAAACCCCTTTTTGCCCAAGTCGCCCTTTCGGGTTTTCAACTTGTCGGGTGTACAAATTTTTTTATTTATCCCTAATTTTTGCCTGAACCGCCCTTTCGGGTTTTCGATTCACCGGGATGTCCTTTTTTGACCAAGTCGCCTTTTTAGGTTTTCGACTTGTCGGGTCGTTTATGCGTAGTATCTTTTGACTATGTCTGCGTTCGCAGGGTGTGGCAGGTCGTCGCCGTCCATGGTGGTTAGAATCATGGACCCACCAGAAAAGATGTTTTTGATCACAAATGGTCCTTCGTAAGTAGGAGTCCACTTGCCCCTAGGATCACTTTGTGGCAAAATGATCCGCTTGATTACAAGATCTCCGACTTGATATACCTGACGTCTGACTTTCTTGTTGAAAGCCTTGATCATCCGTTTTTGATACGTCTGATCATGACAAACAACAGTAAGTCGCTTCTCATCGATCAAATTAAGTTGATCAAGCCGGGTCTGAATCCAATCGTCTTCACTTAGACCAACATCCTTCACAATCCTCAAGGAAGGAATCTGAACTTCCATAGGTAAAATAGCTTCCATGCCATATAACAAAGAAAAAGGGGTTGCCCCTGTTGAAGTACAAGTCGTAGTACGATATCCGTGCAGAGCAAACGGTAACATCTCATGCCAGTCCTTGTAGGTGACTGTCATCTTTTGAATAATCTTCTTGATTTTTTTGTTCGCGGCTTTAACAGCACCGTTCATCTTTGGCCGATAGGGACATGAATTGTGATGTTGAATCTTGAACTTCTCGCACAGAGCGGTGTTCATAATGTTATTCAGGTTTGTACCGTTATCCGTGATAATCCTGTCAGAGATACCATACCGACATATGAGGTTCTTCTTGATGAAGCGGGCAACCACATTCTTTGTAACTGAGGCGAAGGAAGCTTCTTCGACCCACTTGGTGAAGTAATTAATGGCCACCTGGATGATGCGATGTCCGTTGGACGCCGTAGGCTTGATCTCTCCAATCATGTCGATTCCCCACATCACGAATGGCCAAGGAGTTGTTAGAACGTTGAGAGGAACTGGTGGAATATGTACCTTGTCAGCGTAGACTTGGCATTTGTGACAAGTACGAGCGTATTGATGACAGTCAGCTTCCATGGTAGACCAGTAGTATGCTGCCCTTAGAATCTTCTTAGCCATCGTATGTCTGCTCAAGTGGGTGCCAAAAGTGCCATTATGTATTTCAGTCATGATCAAATCAGCTTCAACTTTGTCCACACAACGAAGTAGAACACAATCATGGCTGCGCTTATATAGGATACCATTACTTAGGAAGAACTTAGAATCAAATCTCCTTAAGAACTTTTTGTCGTTGACTGAAGCTCCTTCAGGGTATTCTCGAGTCTGGAGATACCTTTTGATTTCATGAAACCAGGGTTGTTCCACTACTTCTTCGGTATTAATCTCATGACAGTGCGCAGGTTCGTCCATTCGCTCAATGGTGATTTGGGGAGCCTCATTACCCCAGTTGAGTTTAAACATGGAAGACATTGTAGCTAGAGCATCAGCTAGCTGATTTTCTTCTCGTGGAAAGTGCTCAAAGGTAATCTGCTCGAAATGAGGTAACAATGTCAGAACATGTTCTTTATATGGGATATGATTAGGATGTTTAGTATCCCACTCTCCTTTGATTTGACTGATAACCAAAGCCAAGTCCCCAAATACGACCAAAGATTTGATTGCCAAGTCAATAGCAGCCTTGAGACCAAAGATACAAGCTTCATATTCGGCCATGTTGTTGGTGCAGCTGAAGCAGAGTCTAGCAGTGAAAGGTGTATGGAAACCTTCCGGATAAGTAAGTACTGCACTGATACCGTTGCCAAGTGCATTTGAAGCACCATCAAAGTACATGGTCCATCGGGATCCATGTTCAGGTCCGTCATACGGTCTGTTACCTTCAATGTTGTCCAATGTCATAATGTCTTCGTCAGGGAAGTCGAATCTCATAGATTGGTAATCTTCGATGGCTTGATGAGCTAGATGGTCAGCAAGTACACTCCCCTTTATAGCTTTTTGGGTTATGTACTGAATATCATATTCAGTCATGATCATCTGCCATTGTCATACCCCAATTTTTGACCTAAGATCCCATTTCCATTTTTGCATTTTTATACAAAAGTCAAGGTCACTAAATACAGTTGGTTTTAACCTCTCACCTTCGAGCATTGATTATGCAGAAATTGTCAAGTGTTTTGAACATTCTTAGCCTATGTATCACTAACTTCTAATCAAGCACGAAATGTGTGTTGTTTGTTTCTTTGATTTCATGTGCTGACAGGACTCCTTCGATTCAGCCTTTCGATTGGACAAGTTTGCTGCATGCAAGCCTGCTTCAACTGGACAAGTTTACTGCCTGCAAACATGCTTCGATTGGGCAACATTGCTTCCTTCGAAAACGGGCTTTCGATTGGACAAGTTTACTGCCTGCAAACATGCTTCGATTGGGCAACACTACTTCCTTCGAACACAGGCTTTCAATTGAGCAATATGTTTGTTTCGATCCACATGCTTCGATTGGGCAACATTGCTTCCATCAGTCACAGGCTTCGATTTAGCAAAGCTTCGATTGGGCAATACAGTCTCCCTTCAGTCACAAGCTTCGATTTGGAAATACAGTCTCCTTCAGTCACAAGCTTCGATTTGGCCATGTAGTTTCCTTCGAAGTAACCCCCTTTGATCCACAAGCTGGACATGTGATTTCCTTCAAGGTGGCCTCCTTCGATTCACAAGTTGGACCACTAAACCCTTCGAAGCAACGTACTTAGAGCACACATTGTTTGGAAACGAACATTTTTGTGTAATCATGAAGCTGGTCGAAGTGATCAAAACGAAAGGGGGAAGTATTCAAGGAGTTTGTTGACTAAAGCCCCATATACTGCCAAACCCAAGCTAGTTGTGCTGCTATGCAGCAGTCCTGCACCAACCTGCCACTAAGCTCCAAAATAATGATAAGCCTGCGTTGTCTCAGTCCTGTACTTGCACAAAAAAGGAGTGCACAAGAGATGCATTGAAGAAAACAAGGGGGCAATATACCCAAATAATTCAAATATTATTTTGTTTTCCCTCTAAAAACTTCAGCCACTTTGCCTATAAATAAGAGGCTCCAACACATATTTTTGAGAGGATTTTTGGGACCAGAGGAACGAATCCCCCAAATTTTCTCAAACACAGAAAAATTCTCAAAGTTCATCAACACTTGAGAAATCACAAAAAAACCCAAAATCACATTCATTTCCTTCGACTCTGAAGAACAACCACACTTCAGTCTCCTTAGAATCAAAGAAGCATCACACTTGCTTTTTCTTTTCCTTCAAATCCAGCGCTCCAAACACAGCCTGTGAACCCTCTTTCGAATCCAGCATCCAGGGCCACCACTCAAGGCCCCACATCCATTCAAGGACTGAAGCAAGGTAAGTTATTCTTACCTTTGAACTTTTCGTTCATGGCATGTAAATAATCTTTTCGTTCTTTTCAAACATGTACATACCACTGTTCCTTTGATTCCACCTTTTTTAACATATTTTTTAGAGCTAAGCTTTTCGTTTTTGCTTTCTGTTAAACTGTTTACCAAACAAATATTAGCATGGCCTCAGGCCATGTTGTCATTTAATGCTTGAAATGAAAGAAACAGGAAACAGGAAATAGGAAACAAAGCTTCAGGCTTCTATTCTCTTTCTCCAGGTCGAACGAAAGAGACAACCAGGAGGAAAACCATGTTGACTTCCAGGCTCAGTCGAAAGGCATTCCTTCACTGCTTTCAACCCCCAGTCGAAGAAGGCAACAAGGCAGAATCAAAAGACTTCACCATACACTGACTGCCAGGCCAATCGAAAGACAGAACCTCACTGGTGCGAACTCCCACTCGAAGGATACAACTTGCTGCTTCCTTTTCCCAATCGAAGGACAGGACCTCGCCCCTGCCAAAGCCTAATCGAAAGACGTGACTTTGCTGTTGCCAGCCCCAATCGAAGGAGGCCAACAGAATGCAGGTCGAAGTGTGCTACTTCCTGGGTCGAAATACACTCTTTTTTCTTACTTTTATCTTATTTTTTCTTTCATATTTTTTATGCCTTTTGATATGTTTGTAATAGCGTAGGATTTTATCTTTCTGCATTTTATTTACTTTGTACAAATGCTAGTAATTAGGCGTATGGCAAGATAAAACCAACAAATAAACAAACCAAAAAGATCAAAAACACTCTTTAATCATTACTTGAACATACTTTAAAACATGCAAAAACACTCAACAAATCAAAACTCCCCCAAGGGCATGTTATCTCTGTTCTACCACAATACTGACCGTGCCTATTGCTAGAATGCGTGCGTTAATGTCGCCCACTAAAAAACACAAATAAATCAACTTTTTTTTAGAGGAACTACGGTGTTTTGATTCCTTCATTGGATACGTAGGCAAAGGGTTGCGAAACCCTCACGAACGCAATAATAAAAACTCATTTCTTTCCCCTTAAGCAAACATAGTTGTAGATAAATACACCCTTGTATATAACAAACAATTTTAAACCAAAACAGATATTTCAAAAGGTTCCTGCGGAGTACCACAGATGCATTGGGTGCTAATACCTTCCCATTGCATAACCAACCCCCGAACTCTCGATCTCTTTCAAAAACGCATTGTATTTTCATTACTTTTAAGTATTATTTTACATTGCATGTTTTAGGGTTTTATTTCGCTCTTTTCCCTTTCCCCTTGGAAATAATAAAGCGCGGTGGCGACTCTTGCTTTTGCGAGTCGAGTTAATTAATAGCTTGATCTCCGATTTTCACCGCTACAGAATTGGCGACTCTGCTAGGGAAAGATTGACCTCTTACTGGTCCATCCCTAAGTGGGTTAAGCCTAATTTGTCTTATCTGTTTTTATTATTATTTGTTTTTTTGTTTGATTATATGTGATATATTGTGGTTATTTGGGTGTTTATTACAAAGGACAAGTCCTATACCCGGATTAAGTTACACTTAGGAATAGGACAGGCGGTATAGTCATGTTAACTTTGAGGGAGTAATCCCGAAGAAGGAGGCATGAAATCCCCCACTCAGTGGAAGCCCCTTTGAACGTAGTATTTGTTTAACGAGTAATCGGGAAGACATTATTGCTTTCAACCTGGGAGCCAGAGAAGCTGAGAACCGTAGAACCCTTAACCCATCTTGGCCTCTTAGGTGTAGTGCGGAGATTATAACGGAGTAATCCGGAAGTAGTTGTCACGCGATGCTGCACTCAGACGAGTTTCTCTTGAGAATATTGCTAATTACTGAGTAATCGGGACGTTGGTAATATCCGAAGGAGGAATGTTGACTCTGGTAACTTTTAGAACCTTGTTCTACAGGTGTGATTAAACCGTTAGTACATACCTTGGGGATGTTTTTTTACCTTTGACTCCATGCTCGTGACATTGAACCTTTCGACTTTATTTGTGACCTTGCTTGTGGTTGTTGCATAGACATGCCTTCATGCATCCATAAAACCCTTTTCACTTGACTTTCAAGGAATTTGGAAGCCTTTCTTTGTAAACATCACAAGTTTCCTCAAGCTCAATGGATCTTGGGTGTTGATAGGGTGAAAACCCTAATCCACCAAAATGGATGATTGATCTTGATGATAACTTGATCAACGCTTTGATCCAATTTAAAATTCATCTTCTATCTTCATACTTTTATGTTTACAACTTAATATCTTGAGTTTCTTGAAAGTCAAATAAAAACCCTTTTTTGCATATCATACATCATTCTACATTTTTTGTTTCACTTTCAAAGGTTTTTTTCCAAGTCTTATTTTTTCCTTTGGTCTCACCAATACAACACTCGCGCTAAGGGAACAATGGAGAATATCAAGCAAGAGGTTTCTGAACTCCGTAGAGAGATGACTAATTTGAAAGCTAGTGTGGAGCCCTTAACTGGTTTGGTCTGAATTTTGGTTGCCGCCCAAGTCAACCCCTTTGCTAAAGCATAAGTGAATCTCTGTTGATTTTGGCCTTGAAGTTAAGGAGAGGTTTCCTTCAGCACAAATCCAGATGGAAAGCCTTCCCAGATTATTAACTTATTCATGCTTTTTGTAATTTTTCTTGTTTATCAAAACATTGTTTGCATGTAAGAACTTGTTTGCACCTGAATGATTATCTTAATACAATGAATATGTCTGTCTTGAAGAAATTCATTTGTATTTGTTTTCAAATTTTAAATTTCTTTTTGCATTATGATACCAACTTGTTGCTCATTCTCTTGCCTAGGCAGAGATTGAAGGGAGGATGATGATCTAAAAAAACACAAAATCTCTGGTTGTATGCTTTTGAATAAAATCTTGCTGACGATGTACAGGCATTGTTTCAAATCCCTAAACATCGGAGATATAAGGAAGATAATCCCTTGCTAACCCCTTTTGAGCCTTTGAAGTAGAAGTTTCTTTTCTATACAAAAAACCTTGAATTTTAACCTGGGGCAGGGTAGTTTTTTCAGTTAATCCGATTGAGTGTTCAAAATTCATAAGGAAGATATTTCTGAAGAGAAACTACGAGGCTATCCTTCATGTATAATGAAGCCAGAAGATGTGGAACCACAATGTTATGCCTCATTCATCAAGAAACGAGGCAGTCATAATCTTTTCAACAAGTAAAGACAAGCTAATGTCACACATTTTGTTCAAAAGTCAAAAATCAAGAAAAAAAGCCTGCTAAGTAGAAAACTTGAAAAGGTGCGGCTTAGGCAAAAATTAAGGAATCCCGCTGGACTATCAATTCAAAAGAATTAGTTCAGGCAAAAGTTAGGGAAAATAAAAATTGCAAGGAAAGGAATACAAAGAAAATTCCTCAACAAAGAACAAATTGGTGACTACAAACACGAAAACATAAGGGTGGTTGCTACTCCGAAAACCTCATCGTCACAAAATCCTTTTGAGAGATGAACACTCATATTGAATTAACTGAACATAGGGTTGGAGAACATCATGAAGAATGGGTGGGCACCTATAAATTTTGAGCCTTAAAAATCTTTTTTTTAAAAACCATGAACCAGGCCACGTTACAACCTTCAAAAGTCCTAATTGAAGCAAGGTTATTTTGAAAGCATACTTTAATGAGATAGTGTTCCTGACTCCCATGAATGTTCTAAATAGTTATGTTTGTATCATATGTTTTTGCTATACAAAAATAAATGGTGCTCTAACTCGCAAAATTTGTGCGATATCTTTTCAAAATCTTCAAGACTTACATAATTGTTGCATTAGAATTTTCATCCTCATAATAAAATTTTTCTAACTGCAAAACATTTGTTTGATATCAAGGAAGCTCACATATAAGCACTAGTGATGAGTTTATTCTTTTAAAGCCTGGAACTCTGTTGAGTAATTAGAGAATCATTTCAAGAAAAAATCATATCCAGGGGCATGTCACCTGAAGACCTTAAGCACAGACATGTTGCTTCTCCCAGTTAATGCTTTCCCAACTTGTTTACTCTTTTGGGGAAAAATTTGAAGACTTTGTTATGCCAACTACAGTCAATCCGGGGCAATCACGTCGAGATTTGATGAATCTCTCTAAGAGTTTGAAGACACCAGAGCAGGGTGAATGTCAGGTCTTTTGTAAAATCCTCTTGAGACGATTTCTCCTCATCAACCATATAGCTTGGGGCATTTTAGAAGTGAAGTTATTCGCAAGAATCGTCGAGCATCACACAGCTTATCAGCAATAAGCTTGGGGAATCCAAAATTAGTCCCAGGGGCAATCCAGATTTTTTAAGATATGTGATATGTTTTGCACACATTATCAGAGGGTGGTGTTCCCAGTATCTCCAACTAAGCATGACTTTTTCCAGCTGAAACATTGTTTGTGTTGTTATCCTTTCAATGGATTGTTTGCGATAGAAGATTGGACTTTGGGTTTTCTACGAAAAATATCTTCCTCTCCAGAGATATTTAAGCCTTGTAAAAGGACTTTGCTCCAATGATGGCTTTTGTTCTATCTCCAGTAATGTTCCCATCCTGTTGAGATTAGCCGAGTGTCGAGTTGTACTATGATGTCTTATCATCTCCTGTCTATCTCCTCCATCTATTTTTGTCAATCATATACATGACATTCATTTATTCATTCACACTTACATCATGCACGCACATTTGTATTTGTTGATGTCATTGAGTTCGTATACCTTGGTTATGTCTATTCAAATAGCATATTTGATCTTTCCAAATAGAGTGTCAACTTAAGCAGAAAGTGCGCCTCCTTTCTAATTCCCCACTGAGTTAACTCTCGTGGAAGAATCTTGCTTTAGCTTTCCTTTTCCATCTCTGTATAGGATAAATCCCCATTTGAGTTGTTTCCTCATTGGGTGGAGTCTTGTTTGACTGTTTTCTCTCCAGTTTATTCCTGGATTGAGCTTTGTCTCTTGTGAACGATACCCTGTGGATATCTCTAGACTGTGAAACCTAGATAAAGAGTGCATTGATCTTGCGTATGTAAATACTTGGTCTCCTCAGGAAGGATTTATTCATGGTTCCCCATTGAAGATGAACTTTATTCCCTAGTAGTGTTATCATAACATTCTTCTGGAATATCGACGTGACAACAAGCGACTGACTCTTTATTTGAGCGGTTTGATTATATCTGAATTTCTTTATGTTATGACAAGCAGCGGTCTCTTCATGAGCAGTTTTTCCATCCCCGATTAAATTATTGATTCTCACCTCCAGCAATATCTTCACGATATTTTATGGGTGTCTCTTGAAAAACAGCAAGCGGCGGTATCTTCATGAGCAACTTGTATGTTATTGATACCTTTGAAAAACAGCAAGCGGCGGTCTCTTCATGAGCAACTTGTATGTTATTGATATGTTTGGAAAAAATAGCAAGCGGCGGTCTCTTCATGAGCAACTTGTATGTTATTGATACCTTTGAGAAAATAGCAAGCGACGGTCTCTTCATGAGCAACTTGTATGTTATTGATACCTTTGAAAAACAGCAAGCGGCGGTCTCTTCATGAGCAACTTGTATGTTATTGATACTTTTGGAAAACAGCAAGCGGCGGTCTCTTCATGAGCAACTTGTATGTTATTGATACCTTTGAGAAAACAGCAAGTGGCGGTCTCTTCATGAGCAACTTGTATGTTATTGTTACCTTTGAAAAAACAGCAAGAGGCGGTCTCTTCATGAGCAACTTGTGTGTTATTGTTCTCTTGAAAAACAACAAGCGGCGGTCTCTTCATGAGCAACTTGTGTGTTATTGTTCTCTTGAAAAATAGCAAGCGGCGGTCTCTTCATGAGCAACTTGTATGTTATTGACACTTTTGAAAGGAAGCAAGTAGCGGCCTCTTTATTTGAGCAGCTTGTGTATCCCCAACAATAATGCAAACGACACCTCTTCGGAAAAGTTCCATGGGGAAATTTGTATTTTATCCTTTTCAAGCTATATCTTGGTTAAAGAAGAAATGTGTTACCGTTCTTGGTAAAATTCAGAAGTCAGAAATGTTTCTTTTCCAGTCTCAGTACTGATGCCAATCATTTGCCAGTCTCAGTACTGATGCCAATCATCTTCCAGTCTCAGTACTGATGCCAATCATTTTCCAGTCTCAATACTGATGCCGATCATTTCCTTTTCCAGTCATAGTGTTGATGTCAATCATTTCCCTTCTCCAGTCTCAGTACTGATGTAAATCATTCAAGAGTCTCTCATTTGAAGCCTATGACTCTTGTTTCCCCAGTTGAGTTATAATCTCTTCCCCTGTGGGATTACTGTATAATGTGCTTGGTTTATCCAGCAGTAGTTTGTCTCATATGGCATTATTACTCATTAAATTCAAAATATTACATTCATATCATATCATAAACATAATTACGGTATCTTAAGGCCAAAAATTGTGTATTCTATATTTAAGTCCCTTCAATCTCGTCGAAATGAAGATTCAAATCTTCATATCTCTAGATAGAAGAAACTTAAATAGAGGCAGTGGTCATACCCTAATTTTTGACCTAAGATCCCATTTTCATTTTTGCATTTTTATACAAAAGTCAAGGTAACTAAATACAGTTGGTTTTAACCTCTCACCTTCGAGCAGTGATTATGCAGAAATTGTCAAGTGTTTTGAACATTCTTAGCCTATGTATCACTAACTTATAATCAAGCACGAAATGTGTGTTGTTTGTTTCTTTGATTTCATGTGCTGACAGGACTCCTTTGATTCAGCCTTTCGATTGGACAAGTTTGCTGCCTGCAAGCCTGCTTCGACTGGACAAGTTTACTGCCTGCAAACATGCTTCGATTGGGCAACATTGCTTCCTTCGAACACGGGCTTTTGATTGGACAAGTTTAATGCCTGGAAACATGATTCGATTGGGAAACATTGCTTCCTTTGAACACAGGCTTTCGATTGGGCAATATGTTTGTTTCGATCCACATGCTTCGATTGGGCAACATTGCTTTCTTCAGTCACAGGCTTCGATTTAGCAAAGCTTCAATTGGGCAATACAGTCTCCCTTCAGTCACAAGCTTCAATTTGGAAATACAGTCTCCTTCAGTCACAAGCTTCGATTTGGCCATGTAGTTTCCTTCGAAGTAACCCCCTTTGATCCACAAGTTGGACATGTGATTTCCTTCAAGGTGGACTCCTTCGATTCACAAGTTGGACCACTAAACCCTTCGAAGCAACGTACTTAGAGCACACATTGCTTGGAAACGAACATTTTTGTGTAATCACGAAGCTGGTCGAAGTGATCAAAACGAATGGGGGAAGTATTCAAGGAGTTTGTTGACTAAAGTCCCATATACTGCCAAACCCAAGCCAAATGTGCTGCTATGCAGCAGTCCTGCACCAACCTGCCACTAAGCTCCAAAATACTGATAAGCTTGCGTTGTCTCAGTCCTGTACTTGCACAAAAAAGGAGTGCACAAGAGCTGCATTGAAGAAAACAAGGGGGCAATATACCTGAATAATTCAAATATTATTTTGTTTTCCATCCAAAAACTTCAGCCACTTTGCCTATAAATAAGAGGCTCCAACACATATTTTTGAGAGGATTTTTGGGACCAGAGGAACGAATCCCCCAAATTTTCTCAAACACAGAAAAATTCTCAAAGTTCATCAACACTTGAGAAATCACAAAAAAACACAGAATCACATTCATTTCCTTCGACTCTGAAGAACAACCACACTTCAGTCTCCTTCGAATCAAAGATGCATCACACTTGCTTTTTATTTTCCTTCAAATCCAGCACTCCAAACACATCCTGTGACCCCTCTTTCGAATCCAGCATCCAGGGACACCACTCAAGGCCCCATATCCATTCAAGGCCTGAAGCAAGGTAAGTTATTCTTACCTTTGAACTTTTCGTTTCATGGCATGTAAATAATCTTTTCGTTCTTTTCAAACATGTACATACCACTGTTCCTTTGATTCCACCTTTTTAACATATTTTTTAGAGCTAAGATTTTCGTTTTTGCTTTCTGTTAAACTGTTTACCAAACAAATATTAGCATGGCCTCAGGCCATGTTGTCATTTAATGCTTGAAATGAAAGAAACAAGAAACAGGAAATAGGAAACGAAGCTTCGAGCTTCTATTATCTTTCTCGAGGTCGAACGAAAGAGACAACCAGGAGGAAAACCATGTTGACTTCCAGGCTCAGTCGAAAGGCATTCCTTCACTGCTTTCAACCCCCAGTCGAAGAAGGCAACAAGGCAGAATCAAAAGACTTCGCCATACACTGACTGCCAGGCCAATCGAAAGACACAACCTCACTGGTGCGAACTCCCAGTCGAAGGATACAACTTGCTGCTGCCTTTGCCCAATCGAAGGGCAGGACCTCGCCCCTGCCAAAGCTTATTCGAAAGACGTGACTTTGCTGTTGCCAGCCCCAATCGAAGGAGGCCAACAGAATGCAGGTCGAAGTGTGCTACTTCCTGGGTCGAAATACACTCTTTTTTCTTAATTTTATCTTATTTTTTTCTTTCATATTTTTTATGCCTTTTGATATGTTTGTAATAGCGTAGGATTTTATCTTTCTGCATTTTATTTACTTTGTACAAATGCTAGTAATTAGGCGTATGGCAAGATAAAATCAACAAATAAACAAACCAAAAAGATCAAAAACACTCTTTAATCATTACTTGAACATACTTTAAAACATGCAAAAACACTCAACAAATCAAAACTCCCCCAAGGGCATGTTATCTCCGTTCTACCGCAATACTGGCCGTGCTTATTACTAGAATGCGTGCGTTAATATCGCCCACTAAAAAACACAAACAAATCAACTTTTTTCTAGAGGAACTATGGTGTTTTGATTCCTTCATTGCATACGTAGGCAAAGGGTCGCGAAACCCTCACGAACGCAATAATAAAAAGTCATTTATTTCCCCTTAAGCAAACATAGTTGTAGATAAATACACTGTTGTATATAACAAACAATTTTAAACCAAAAACAGATATTTCAAAAGGTTCCTGCGGAGTACCGCAGATGCATTGGGTGTTAATACCTTCCCATTGCATAACCAACCCCCGAACTCTCGATCTCTTTCAAAAACGCATTGTATTTTCATTACTTTTAAGTATTATTTTACATTGCATGTTTTAGGGTTTTATTTCGCTCTTTTTCCTTTCCCCTTGGAAATATAAAGCGCGGTGGCGACTCTTGCTTTTGCGAGTCGAGTTAATTAATAGCTTGATCTCCGATTTTCACCGCTACAGCCATCTAGCGATTCTTCCAGATAAAGCAGACTTCTCGAAGATGTACTTTATCGGATCCATTTTGGAAATCAGCAAAGTGGTATGTGTCAACATATACTGCCTTAGCCGGCGAGCAGCCCATACCAAAGCGCAGCAAGTTTTCTCGAGCAGTGAGTAGCGAGTCTCACAGTCGGTAAAATTTTTGCTAAGTTAATAAATGGCATGCTCTTTTCGGCCAGACTCGTCATGTTGGCCCAATACGCACCCTATTAAATTATCCAAAACGGTCAGATACATGATTAAAGGCTTTTCTTCGACGGGTGGCATCAAGATAGGAGGCTCCAGCAAATACTCCTTGATCTTATCAAAAGCAAATTGACAATCATTGTTCCATTCAATAACTTGATCTTTCTTCAACAGCTTGAAGATTAGCTCACAGGTAGATGTTAGGTGAGAGATGAATCTTGCAATATAGTTTAAGCGTCCCAAGAAACCTCTAACCTCCTTCTCAGTGCGGGGGGAAGGCATCTCTTGTATAGCTTTGACCTTGGCAGGATCAACTTCAATGCCTTTGTTACTGACGATAAATCCCAAAAGTTTACCAGACCTGACTCCGAAAGTGCACTTGCTAGGATTCAGTCTGAGCTTATATTCCTTCAATCTAACAAATAGCTTTTGCAGATGCTTGAGGTGTTCTTCTTCTGTCTGTGAACGGGCTATCATTTCGTCTACATAGACTTCAATCTCATGATGTATCATGTCATGAAACAAAGCTACCATGGCTCGCTGGTAGGTTGCCCCAACATTCTTCAGTCCGAATGGCATCACTTTGTAACAGAAGGTACCCCACTGCGTAACAAAAGTAGTCTTCTCCATGTCTTCGGGGGCCATTTTGATCTGGTTGTATCCCGAGAATCCATCCATGAAGGAAAATACCTTGTGTTGAGCTGTGTTGTCAAACAAGATGTCAATGTGTGGTAGCGGAAAATCATCTTTAGGGCTAGCCTGTTTAAGTCTCTGTAGTCCACACACATTCTGACTTTGTCGTCCTTCTTAGGCACGGGCACAATGTTAGCAACCTATTGTGGATAGGAAGTAACAGCCAGAAAGCCAGCATTGAACTGCTTCATCACCTCGGATTTGATCTTTTCAGACATGTCGGGCCTCATTCGGCAGACTTTCTGTTTTATTGGTGGACAATCTTCTCTTGTATGGATACGGTGAACCACAATATATGTATCTAGTCCCGGCATATTTTCATAGGACCAGGCGAAGATCTCAACAAACTCATTCAACAGCTGAACTAAGTGCTCTTTGACATTTGGTTCTAGGTTGGCACCTACTTTAATCTCTTTTCTGTCTTCCTCTGTTCCCAAATTGATAGTCTCTAACAATTCCTCGTGGGGAAAAATAGCCCTTTCTTCTTGTTGCAAAAGTCTAGCTAACTCTCCAGGCACTTCACAGTCTTCATCACCTTCGTACTCGGCATGATTAACCAAATCTTCAGAGTCACTGAAGGCCAAAGCAGAATAGTCACCCATGGAATCTGGAGTGGATGGGTACCTGCATTTTGTGTGTGTGGGTGTGTATAAGGGATAACCATCCTTAAACAAAATAAAATGTAAAAGGAAAGAAAATGAAACACAAAAAGTTTATAGATGAAAAATGTCCATGATTCATTAAAAATGGAATATGAAAATGAAAAAGCCCTTACAAATGGACCTATGTGCCCCGGGTAAGGCACAAGGCAAAAGAGTGTACGAATTGTTTAAAAGTTATTACAGACCAACACAGGAAATATTCAAAAGATAAATTATTGATTGATGAAAGTAATGGGAATGAAGTCTTTCGCCTCCCAGTTGTTTAGTCCCCCTTCAATGGTTGGAAAAATCCAATCCTCAAAGTTGCCTCCTTCTTCATCATCCTCTAAAGCATGAACCCCATGGTGAGTGATATTTAAAGGTGGCCCTCCAGCCCGGGAGCGACGCACAGCTTTCTGGCTAGCAGCAGTGAAACCCAATCCGAACTTGTCTGTCTTGTGAGGAAAATCTGGAAGTTGACCCCACACTGTACTTCCTCCCTCCTTGATTACAGCCTCTGCATCTTTAAGGGATGACATTCGGGACACATGCTTGGTAATGATGGGCACATCAGTCATTGTCTTGGCTACCGCGACCTCGGGGGAAACCTCTTCAAAGTGTTGGAAAGGTGTTTCTATGAATTCACCATCTAACTCTACGTAGTGGAAAGAGTTAAGGTGGCTTATCATATACTCCTCCTCACCATGAACTGTTACGATCTTACCCTGGACTGGGTACTTTAGCATCTGGTGTAGAGAAGAAGTGAATGCCCCAGCATTGTGGATCCATGGCCTTCCCAATAAGTACGAATACGAAGTACGGATGTCCATCACATAAAAAGTAGAGTTGAAAACTTTCGTTCCCACCTTAATTGGGATGTCCACCTCTCCGTGAACCATCCGCTTAGAACCGTTGAAGGCTCTAACAATGATATCACTGGGTTTTAGAGTCAAACCATCACACTCTAGCCTGTCCAATGCTTTCTTTGGTAGGACATTTAAATATGAACCGGTATCAACCAGAACATGAGCAAGTGTAGTCCCTCTGCACTCTACCGAGACGTGTAGCACATCATTATGCTTTCTTCCCTTAGGGGTCAAATCAGCGTCAGAGAAACCAAGACCATTGTCGGCTGTAAGGCTAGCCACGCACTCTTGAAACTGATCTGCAGAAGTTTCTTGAGGCACGTGTGCTGTTTTCAGAAATTTGATCAAGGCCTTGGCATGTGCTTTGGAGAAAAGTAACAGAGCTAGCATAGAGATTTTTGAAGGGGTTTGCCCCAGCTGCTCTACGACATCATAGTCGCTCTTCTTGATTATCTTTAAGATTTCCTCCATCTCCTTTTGGGTAGTCTCAGGAATAACCAAAGTTTGGGCCCTCGTCCTGACGGGCGCTTCTTCGATTCCCTTACCTTTATCAGTAATAAGAGCAGAGGGTTCGACTTCGGGGGTAATGATTTCTTCGATCATTGGACCTTGCACATATATCTTGATAGGCATAGAAGCACTTGAGGGTCCGAAGACTGCCCGTGGAGGAGCAATCTCCGGAGAGAAGATTCTTCCACTACGAGTTATCTTACTCGTCCCTGCAATATTTCCCACATCAAGAGTTTCTTTGTCGGAGTTTTCTTCGGCTGATTCGATCTGCTTGACACCATGGTAGAAGATCTCTCCTCCATAGTTCCATGGTATCGTCTTGTTGGACTTATATGGGATAGGCCCCGACATGGTAATCTTCAGCGGTGCAAACTTTGGATCAGGGGTAATCTTAACAGGCCTTTTGCAAGTCTTGGAAAGATTATCGAAAATGGTGATTATAGCAATGTCATTGATTGGAGTAACAGGAGTAACCGGAGTAACGGTATCAACAAGAGTTTTATGAAAGAGTATTTCTTGAGTATCCATCAGGCGTTGGATACCTGATTTCAACAGTGGGCAATCGGATTGCAAAGTTAAACAAAAGTAACAGTCTTTTTCACATCTCGGGAAGATCCCAGCTTTCAACAGATTTATTTTAATCATTGACAATGGGGTTATCAATTCATCAACAGCGGTAACATGAAAATCTTCCATAATTTCATGGACGCTATGACCATGTTTTGGCATAGGAGCGGATATCACATTAGGTTTTTCGGGAGCATCGAACTCTACCTCCTTGGCATCTATCAAATCTTGGATCTTGTTTTTAAGGGCCCAACAGTTGTTGGTGTCATGCCCTACACTGTTCGAGTGGTACGCGCATTTTGCATTTGAATGATAATAGGGAGAAGAGGTATTTGGGTTTTTTGGCGCTTCTTTCAAGTTGGTAAGGTTTAACTTTAACAAATGAGGGAGGACCTGAGCCGATATCATATTGATCCGAGTGAACTTCCGTTGTGGCCTTTCCACCCTATTCTGGTTAGCCCTAGGTTGACTGCTTCGAGGTTGATCGGTCGAAGAGTTCTGAATCATCACAGCCCCACCGTTGGTCGGCGCTCCGTCCTTCCTTGATTTCTCTTGGAATAAACATCAGAAGCTTATTTCTTGGCTGGGAAGGTCTTCTTAACAGCAGTGGAAGCAGTTGCATCCTTCTGAATTTTACCACTCTTAATGCCAGCTTCGACCCTTTCACCGGTCAATATTAATTCGGTGAACCCTGCAGATGAGCTCCTGATTAAGTGATTAAAGAATGGGCCTGACAGGGTCCCCAAAAACATGTCAACCAGCTCTCTATCCGACAATGGTGGCTGCACCCTTCCAGCCAAATCTCGCCACTTCTGGGCATACTCGTTAAATCCTTCATTAGAGGCCATACACATACTCTGTAGTTGAGTATGATTAGGCGCTAAATCCGTGTTGTATTGGTATTGTCGGTAGAAAGCAGCAGCTAAGTCCTCCCAGTTATGAACATCAGATCTCTCAAGTTGATAGAACCAGTCTAATTGCGTACCCGACAAACTATCTTGAAAAAAATGGACCCATAGATCCTTATCAGAAGAGTGAGGTTGGATCTTTCTGACGTAGGATCTCAGATGCATCTTCGGACAGGACAAAATGTCGTATTTAGAAAAGTAGGTACTTTGAACTTGGGAGGAATGACGATCCCAACAACCAACCCTAGTTCTTCGAAATCCAATCCGGGAACCCTTTGTACTTCCATGGCGGCCAGCAGATCCTCTAGATTCTTATACTTATCATCCGCAGGAGGATATTTCTGCTCAAAGTAATCCTCCTCCTCTTATTCCTCTTCCTCTTCAGCTTCAGACTCAGAGGGCATTGCAACTCCTTTACCTTTACTAACCCCTTCATCATACGTCGAGGGGAACTCGAGGACCTTTCTAGCCTGGATTTCAAACCTTCTTCCCATAGTGGCCATACCAGTCCTTTTCTTCTTTTTCTCTTTGTCTTTCTCTTTCTCCAACAGTGCTTTAAGGTCCTCTTGACCCTTTGCTAAGGTCATGAGGAGTTGTTGGAACTGCGAATTCTGTAATTGCAGATCTTTAACCGTCTGCTCTATGTCCATCTTGCTGAAATAAACAGCAGAAACATAAGGAAACCTGGTGTGAAGACCTGTTTATGCATATGATGAATGATATGTTATTCATGTAATGCATTCAAGGATTCAGAAATTCAAATTTGTTGCAAACAAAAAGAACACACGTCATATTAATAAGAAGAAATTTGTTAGTACATAAAGGCCCCATGGGCAAAATATTCCAAAATTCTTAATGTAAAAAGACATTGCGTATCCTCTTTGGTGTGATGTAAGTGTTGAGAGTCTCCTCTTCATGAAGTCGGCGGGTAAGTTCCAAAACCTTCTTCTCACTGGCATAGAAGCTGGCTTCAAAAGTGTTTTGTTCTTCCTTGAGTTGTATCCAACTCCTTTGAAATTCTTCCAATGATGTTGGCATGTCTGGATGTAGGAGGGTATATGAAACCTCTCCTTCCATAACAGGCTATTTGATCACGGGGAGAATGTGGGGGTAAGGCATCATAAGACTCTGGGCGCGGGTTCGTACCCACTTGAGATAAGGCTCAAGGGGGATGGAATTCTTGTGTCCCAGTGTCTTACTATCCACTTTGTTGGGCATCCTCCAAGCTCGGATAAACCTTTGTCGAAGTCCTTGAGCGTCATTGTCGAAGTCAAAAACCAAGTCAGGAATCAGCATATCATGAGGGCCATCTCTTCAGGCATACCCAAATTGCCTCAAAGCTAAACAGGGATTGTAGTTAATGCCTCCCCTAATTCCAAGTAGTGGGACATTAGGGAATTCCCCACAATGATCAACGATGATAACATTTTCTCTAGACCGAGGACACCAATGAACATCAGAATGTGTGAGAGACATCAACCATTGTGACCACCTTAAACCTTGCTCATTCTTCAAAACTGATTGGGGAAGGTGAGAAATAAACCATCTTGCTAGAAGAGGAGTACATCACATGATAACACCTCTTTTCCTCATTGTTCGTGTGTAAAATGAGTGTAGGATGTCCCCAAGCAATGTAGGCACAAGATTCCGCGATATGAAAATCTTGACAACATTCACATCTATAAGCTGATCAGGGTTTGGGAACAAGACCAACCCATAGATGAGGAGTGCTACAATCTCTTAAAAAGCTTGTAGATCTAGAGAATTCCAACAATCTTGTGCCTTCTTAAACAGAAACTTTGCCAAGAAACCCTTGACACCACTTCTGGTTTCCCAATGACCTTTAATATCAGATGGTTGCAAGTGTAATGCTTGAGCAACATCTTCAGGCTTTGGTTCTCTTTCCGTACCGTTGTAGGGTAGTTGATGAAGAATAGGAATCCTCAGGAGTTGAGAAAATTCCTCTAAAGTAGGTACTAGTTGGTAATCAGGAAATGTAAAGCAATGGTGTAGGGGGTCAAAGAAATGGAAGAGAACTTTCACCATGTCTTCTTCAATTTTGGAGTTGACCAAGTTGAGAAGTCTACCATGTCTTTCACTGAAAGGATAATTCTCTGGAATCTTGGAAGTAAGCTCCTTGAGTTGAGGAGGGATTCTCACAAGGTTGACTTGAATTATTTTCCTGCGAAGAGATGCCATGACCTACAAAACAGGAACAAAGATGAAGATCTAAACCCTTGAAATGGTTAGTGGATGCATATGATGCTTTATGATGTTTATGATGTATGCACAAGCACATGTACAAGAAAATCACACAAGATCCTAGTTTCAGGCTTGCATGAGGTTTCATAGGTAAGTACCCTCTTGAAGTTAGTTGGCTCAACATGTCCTATAAATAGTAACCAGGTTCTAAGGAGCTCGATATCACTGGATTATTTTCTGTGTTCATTGTTTTGGTTTAGCCACTTAATTAGCGAACAAAATATTCCAAGAAAACAACCCTCAATGAGTGTAGTATCGAGTATCTACCAACTTCGGACTGTACCAAAGTCGGTCATCTCACTACCCCTAAAAAAGGCCAAGATGGTCAAGTAAGGTTCTAAGAGTTTATTAGTGCTTCATGATATCACCCAGCGGCCCCATATTCTCTTTGATTGACTCAAAGGCTACCGGTACCCACAAATATGTCGCACTAACATAACTATTGCTTCAACCATGTCAGTATACCCCACACAGTTTCCACAACGTATTGCTATTTACCTATGAATGTTTCCCAAATCCAGGTGGAGGATTACAAACCCAAACAATAGGTCCAAATATAAAATAATCAAAGCAAAATCATGCAAAGGTGATATAAACCCTAAGGTTACTCCACTTTTAAAGAATTCCCCAGCAGAGTCTCTAGTTCTGTGATACGGTGGGAGAATTGACTTGAGGTTTTGCGTTTGCAAATGTTTCGGTTTAGCAAGAGTCGCCACCGAATTTTTATTTTATCTTAAGGAAAAGTCAAAAAGCACAGGAAAGACCTTTGAGATGTTTTCTTGGGTTCGGGGAGTAGATTATGAAAAGGGAAGGTGCAAGCACCCTTTTCATCCATGGTTATCCATGGGCTCTTAGTTACTTGTTTAGATCACTTGCTTTTGCTTTTCAATTGTTTGAAATGGTGCTTTGTGTGTGGTTTTGAAAGATGTTTTGAAAGAGGCCATCGTTGTGGCAACCTTTGTAATGATTCTTGTTTGAATGTATACAAAGGTGTTTTTGTCTTTTGAAAAGGTTTCAATGTTTTGAAATTTTGATTTGGGAAATGTTTTGAAATTGTGTTGTGAAGTGTATTTTGAAGATAGCAAGGATGTTTTGCAAGTTTGATCAAGTAACTAAGAGTTGTCTACCCTATTTTACTCAAAGATCTTTCTTATGTGTTTTTAACCCTTTTGACAGTGTTGTTTCACCATCGCATTTGGTGAATGACCTTGTGTTAGGATGTTAAACAGGACAGACGCTGGTCATCGTATAGACCATGATAGCAATAGTGTTAAGTAGTTTTGGAAAAATTTTGAGGGACTTGATCGTTTTGTTTAGGCAACCAAGATAGCGTCATCGAGGGACTATGATCTTTTACTTTGTTTTTGTTTTTCCAAAATACCTAACATGCATAACATGGCCCATTTTTAAGGCAACAAGTGGATTGTAACCCTAGGGGTGCAAGTGTGCATTGTGTTTGATTTTCATGCATTTTTATCTTTGATTAGGTCAAGCTACTTGTTGATTTTGGATTTTTACATACAAACCCTAATTCTCTAATCATGGCATAATTGAAAGCGTAAAGTGCGAGAATTAAAAGGCTAAGCTATTACAACATGATTATAGGGATGGGGATACAATCTTTGAATGGGGGTGTATTTGACAAGAAATATAAACCCTAGTTTACTATTACATTCAAATTGAATTTAAATGTATAAATAATAAATGGAAAATATTTAAATAAACAAAATGAATAAATATATCAAATGAAATGAAATATGCAAAAAAGTTTTTGTTTACTTATGTATGGAAAAATATTTAATGTGAAGAATAAAGAAATAAAAAATTATTTTTGTTAGGTAAAGGGTAAACCCTAATTTTCTTTAAGAAAATAAATATGTTAATTATTTTATTTATATACAATAAAAAATAAAATATTATATGTAAAAAAGTAAAAAAGGGTATTTGTTAAGTATATTTAATAATAAAAATAAAAGTGTAATATTTTATATTTTTTATTCTAAAATATATAATAAAAATAAAAGTATATATGTATACTAATTAAATATGTATAATAAATAAAATATATATAAAAAAATAAAATATATTCAGAGTAATATTTTTAGTATGAATAAAAATAAAGAAATAAAAAATAAAAGTATAATTTATATATTTTTTAAGTTTTGTATAAATAAGATAAAAGTAAATAAAATCCTTTTTATGTAAGAAAAATAAAAATAAAATGCAAGATAAATGTGAAAAAATTCTGAAAATATTTTTGAGTGATTTTATATTTGGGAATAAATAAATAAAGTCAGAAATGAAATCAAAAATGCAAAAATATAAAATTACAAGAAAATGGGCCAGGGGGTGCAAAAAGGAAAAGGGGAGGTGCCAATAGTGAGCCAGGCCAGGCCCAGCCCACCACTTCATCTTCAACCTTCAGCTTTTGAGAAAACGCGCGCGTCCCCTGTACAAACTTGGACATCCTGCATACGAGCTCTATTGCAAAAACACATAACACCAAACTTGTAGAGAATTTCAAGACGATTCCAACCATATAAAAAACTAATCCTAACTCTCAAAAACCAGAGAGAATTTCTCTGGCCCAAAAATCTGACCTAATTTTTTCAACATGTTCATCGATGAAATTCTCTTAGCACACTTAATATAAATAAAAACTGAGCATATGTACAGCTTCATGGCAATGAACACTACATTTTTATTCACAAACCTAAGGCTAAATGTTCCTAAATAGAGAGATAGGAAGTGGAGAAAAACCTGTTTCAGCTGACTTCGTGTAGGGCAATGTAGGGCTTTTCAACAAGGCTTGAGATGTCTGGTAGCTTGCTTGAACTTCACTTGACCTTCTCCAATAGCTTGCTTGCCTTGAATGTCCTTGAATCAGCCTATAGAACTCAACCTGCACAAGCTCAAAATGAAAATGGAAAACACTGTAAATGGAGTTACAGTTGGTGTTTGAGGTTTGGGATAGCTTGGGTGAGTTGAATGGAAGGTGTTTGAAGCAACTTGGGGAAAAACGCATGAGCCAAATGAGCTATGGAACTCAAGTTGCAGAGCCTTCCCTGTTTTTCTAAAGGAATGTGATTTCTGGATATGGGGTGTTTAGAGGCTCAAGCAATCGTGTTTCTAGCTCAAAGGGGTGTGTGAAAGATGTTCAAACTGTTTGCATAAGTTAGTATTGGCTGGTTTTCAAGTTCTCATGTCTTTACAGGCCTGTACAGGCTATCCACCACCCTTCACACTTTGCCCTTGGCCCTTCAGGTTTGTTGATCTGATTTGCTGCACAAGATCTTGCTCAATGCTCTAGGTTTGTGGTTTTGACATAAAGCATGCTTTTGCAAAAATGGAAACTTTGCTTTTTCTACTTAGGGATTAGTTTTGTGTACAATGCCCTAATGACCAAAAAAATGTCTTATACCAATGGATTTGCATTAAATTATTGAGTGTGAAGTGGTTTAGAGGCCTGTAATCTAGTGCAAAGCATGTTGACTTGAAATTGCAACTTGTATGAACATGAATATGCCATGGATGAAAAGTGAGTTTTTGCCAACTTCAAACCTTCGATTCTCTCTAACCACAAATGTGTTTGAGGAGTTCTTTGACATTTTGGAAAGCTTACAACATTCTCTACAATCCATCTTTGAAATTAAACTTGATATTCCAAGTGGAACTATGTGAAAAATTGCCAAGAAGATAGGTCAAAATCCTGCCTAAACTAGGGCAAAATTTCACTAAGTTAAAAGTTTTAGGGACACTTGTTCCAAAAATCATAACTTGAGATACAAGCTTCTTTTGAGAAAACTTTGTGAATCAAAGTTGTAGACTTTATGGAGGACTACAACTTTCATGTTGGAGGTTTTGTTTGAATCTATTTGCATCATGGTGAAAATATTAGGCAAAGTTAGAAAAAATTAAGAAAATTTCATAACTTAGAAAAATTCTAAGTTATGAAAATTTTCAACTTAAAACCCTAATTTGCAAAAATGGGTTTCTTGATGAACAAGTTTCATGTTTTGACACATCTTTATGGAAAATGACCCTTGGCACTTGATTTTGACCAAAAAGTCAAAGTTTGACTTTTCAGTATACAGTCAAATTTTGATCAGTTGACTGAAAAATTCATCTGTCAATCCAATGCAATTGAGGTCTTTTGAACTTGTTGAATAGGTCAAGATGATGCCATTAAGTCCTTGAGTCCATGGTTGAGCTTAATTTGCCACTGGCTAGGTCAAAAAGTCAGAAATTGCCTTTGTACAGTCAAAACCCTAAAAATGACCATTTTGCCCTTTTGGTGATATGATCAAATTTATTGTGGAGTTGTGGTCCAAACTTGATCAAATGGTTCATATGAGTTCATAATGTTTATGTGGGTCAAAATTCATGAGGTTTGACTGTAAATTGGCCACAATTGACTTTTTCCCCAATACAGCTGATTTCTAGGTCAACTGTCCAATTGACTGGGCAAAAATTTGATTCAAGGCTTGAAACTTGGTATGGACAAACCTGTGAGTCCAACATGAAGTATAAAAGTTAATTTGAGCACTGAAGGTCCAAAAATCCTTGTGCAAACTCAAACCCTAATTTAGGTCATCAGTGCAAGGAGATGTCTTGAGCAGAGCAAACCCTAGTTTGATCTTGAGTCTAAAGAGCCTTGTGATGAGAAAAGTGGATAGAATGAGAGAGAAAATTTTGGGGTACAACACAGAGTATCACGCTAATGTAGCTATCACTTTGTCCATATTAGTCTATGTTGTACAGCCTCCATGATTTATTGCTACTTATCTAAAAAGGTGTCCCAGATCCGGGTATAGGATATTTAACAATAACCCAAACAAGGACCCAAAATATAAAGCAAGAAAATCAAACAAGGAAAGCATTTTTAAAGGTGATCTATATCTAAGGTAACCCCACTTTTAAGTTTAGTCCACAACAGATTCGCCAGTTGTGTGATATAATGGTAGAACTGACTTGGGTGTTTTGCTTTTGATTGCAATTGTTGCGGATAGCAAGATTCGCCACCGACGTTTCCTTTATCCAATAAAGGAAAGAGTGAAAAGAACAAGAAATACCTTTGAGATATTTTCTTGAGTTCGGGGGCTAGGTTATGAAAAGGGAAGGTGTTAGCACCATTTTCATCCGTAGTTATCTACATGCTCTTAGTTGCTTGCTAGATCATTTTTGCTTTGTTTGAAATGTGCTTTGTGGTGTAAGTTTGAAAATATTTTAAAAACGCCTTTCTTGCGGCAAACTTTGTAATGATTCGCGTCTCTATAAGAATTTATACAAAGTGTTGGTTTTAGAAATAGTTCAAAGAGATGTTTTTGAAAGTGTAAGTGTGGAAATGGTTTTAGTTTAAGAGCAAGCAACTACGAGCATCCTACCTACTTAAAAGGTCTTTATTCTTTTCCTCCTCCTTTATATATTGCTATCATACCATTGATTGGTAAGAAGCCCTATCATTGGATGTGAAGGGGAGGGGTGTGGGTCAATCTTATAGTCATAGAAGGCAACTTATGAGACGTTTTAGCAATTTTCGTCAAGGACTAGATCATTTACCGGAGGAAACATGGAGGGACATCGAGGGACTAAGATCTTTTTTATCGAGGGTATTTGCTAAAACGCCCATATTCGAGGGATATGACTATTTTTCGAGGCAACAAGTGAGGTTACCCTAGAGGTGCACGTGTGTGAATAATGTATTTTATTTCATGCATTTTTGTCTTTGAAATTAGGGTTTTCTAACGGTTGATTTTATCTTGCCATACACACCATAATTACTAACAATTTACTATAAAGCGGTAAATTGAGGAAATTAAAATCCTAAGGTATTACATCATTAGGGGATGGGAGATACAAATATACAAATGGGGGTGGAAAGCAATAAAAGTCCTAATTATTACAACCATATTGAATAGCAATGAAAGAAAATATATAGAAAATATTAAAAAAACAAAAGCAACGCAAAAGAGAGGGGAAAAAATAAAGCTTTCAATTCATGTAGTATGTTTGAAGCATGCACCTTTCGATTCACAGAGAAAAAGCAAATCTTTCGATTCATGCAGCATGTTCGAAGCATGCACCCTTTGATTCAATACCCTTTTTTCTTCTGTTTGGGCATGTGAAGCAGTATGGATCGAAGCCTAAAGCTTTGTGTCGGAGCATGCTGTAAATCTTTTACTCCAATATTATTTTATGGTCTATACAGGTTAGTTCTTAATATATGATTGATAAGAAAAGAAGATAAACAAAAGGTTAGCTTCAAATAAAATGGTTATTACATGTTATCTTCAAAAATGAACACCAATGATGCTTGAAATGAAGGGTTTAAAGTCAAGAAGACTTACCTTGAAGCTGGAATGTGTGTTTCGAACTTGAGTTGCTGCCTTGAATGTTCTTGGGTTCAAAAGATAAGAACAAAGGTGTTGTGTTTTGTTGGTTTTGAATTTAAAAGTGTTCTAAGGTTTCAGCCTTAGTGTTATCTCTTCTCTCTTTTTTCTTCTTCTCTTTTTTTTCTTGTCCAAAAGCCTCATTTGTGTGTTGTGGAAACAACTTATTTATAGAAGAGTCTTGCTGGAGTTTTGAGGGGGAAAACAAATAAAATTGAACAGTTTGGGTATGTTTTTTCAAAGCTTTCGAGGTAAAGCTCTTATATTCTAGTTTGGTGCAAATATGAGACTGAGATAATGCAGGCTTGAACTTGTTTGCAGCAGTTTTAGAGTGTTGTGGCAGCTTGGTGCATGGATGTTTCATAGCAGTGCAGCAGACTGCTTTTTGACATGGTTTCAGACTGTTATGTGGACAGTACAACATGCTCTTATATTAATGAATAACATAGAGGAAAGGAACATGCAAAGATGAAAAACACAAGTTAAGTAAGATATTAAAAGAGTACTATAAAAAAAGTGAACTTTACAGGTTAGAAAACCTTTAGGTAGAACAACCCCTCTTTGTTCAAGATAGGATTCAAGAATAGAAGCTTGCTTTCTTACTTCTTCCACCTGTATACAAATTGAAAGAAAAAAACTAATGAATGGAGTTTCTAATTTGGAAATCTACCCACACCTATTATAGCCTCAATAACAAATATGAATAAATCGAAATCCAAATCACCATTCACATTAATTAACAAACATCTTAAATTAGTCTCTACTTTCTAAAACACAATTCATGCATTTTTTGAAATAACATAGATGAAATAAAGCTACCAGTGTTGAACATTTATATGAAAAAAGACATTCATAATCATAATTGAATCAAAATTGGTTTGTTACCGAATGAGGGTGACGCTCAACTTTATTATGTTTGCCTGGTTTTTCAGAGTGCCAAGTACAACCCCCATGAACAATCAAAATTCTTGAGAAATTCTTCATGGCTATCACAAATACCTCTCAACAGTATTAAATTGAAATTAAATAAAAAATAAAACCATAGTATCACCATCACCTCTGGAAAAAATTCTGTCAGTGTGATTGTCGACATCTGAAATCGACACCGACACTTATAATTATATTTTATTTATTCATTTATTCAAATTATTTTATTCTTGCAAAATTAATGATGAAAACAAAAAGAAAGAAAATAAAAAATACTGTTTAGTAACAAGAACGAGATCAATGGATTACAATGAAGCAGAATCGGCATCCGGAATTTTGAGACCAACAAAAACCTTACCACCAAAAAGCTTTTGAAGTTTGCAAAAATTAAAAAACGAAATTCGATTCATGAATTAAACAAGAGTAAAATTGAATCTCAAAAGTGAAAATTTAAGGATTGAATTCAAAAAATGGTTAGGTTAAGGGGAAAACAAAACCTATCAATGACGGTGAAAAGAATGGTGGAATCAGAAGCTTCAATGTCGAAAATGTCGTCGTTGTAAAAGAAGAATTTGAATAAATTGTAAATAATCAAACTATAGATAATCGCAAGCCACATTTTCTCTCTCTCTCTCTCTCTAATGAAAAATGAAAAAAAAAATCTATTAATCAAAATCAGTGATGGAAGTAAGGCGATGAAGGCTCTAGAGGTGTTGGCGACGCGATGCGGAGAGAGATGAAGAAAGGAAATGGTGGGTTCGGTCTTGGAGGCGGAGGGAGATGAAGAAAGGAAATTGCGTGTTTGTCTTGGAGGCAGAAACAAAGAGAAGTGATATGGACTAAGATTTTTATTGACTTTTTCACATTAGTAGATAGTCTGGCCCGATGTAAAGGCCCACATCTTACATCGGTGGAAAGCCTTGACTGAGGTAAAAATCCATATAACATAATTTCCTTTTAATTACCAAATTGCCACTAAATTTTTATCAAATACTTCTTACATCAGTGGAAACCTAGACTAATATAAAAACCCTTATAACATAATTTTCTTTTAATTATCAAACTGCCATCGAATTTTTGTCAAATATATTTTACATCGGTGGAAAGCCTGAACCGATGTAAAAACCCTTATAACAATTTCATTTTAGTTACCAAACAGCCACCGCATTTTTTTCGCATCATTGCAAATCCAGGTCCGATGTAAAATCATTTAATCAAATATCTTATTTTTAGTAGTTAGTAGATAGCAGACAAGTAATTGCTTTGCACATGAAAGTAATTGCTTACAACGTATTTAACACTATTTGTTTTTATTTTTTATAGTATATTATCTTTAAAAATATTAATAATAGTATTATGTTAAATCATAAGTCTATAGGACAAATATAAATCGATGATATATTCAAAAATAAAATAAAATAAAATAAAATATATAATGGCTAACAAAAAGTTATAATGAAAAAATATTTAAAAATTCTTACAAAACTTACTAATAACAATAATTTCTAATTATAAAAGATACTAATTAACCGGAAATTTAAGGGGGAAAGAAGTATATATAATTTCAAATTATAACGACTTATAGTCTACTTACACCTCCTCAATTATATGTATTACTCATAATAATTATAATAACAAATCTACTTAGATTAAAAACCAAAATAATAAAACAACTAATTCATTTTAGCATGAGATCAAAATAACTGAAAGATGGCAAAATAATTTTTGAATTATTTTGTAAAAAAATTAAATATAAGACTGTTATAAAATTTAATAATAACAATAATAAATGTCTTAATTTTGACACTATAACCATTTTCAACAAACTAAATATATATAAAAAATAGAATGAATTATATATAATTATAGATACTTATTTCTAATAACAAATATAAAATCAAACATTTAATCATAATATAATCACATATCATTAATATGATCACAATAGAGTTAAATTTATAAAACTTTTTATAAGTACTTTCATTTTTTAATTTAAATTTCTCCAAAATATATATAATATATATCATGCCTTTTATTTAATTTTGAAAAAAATATATTATGAATTAAATAAAAATTTAAAAATTTATTAGATTTCTTTATTGTGATTATACAATTTAAAACTATTTGATCATATGTTTTATTTAGTTTCATACTATAAACTTATATTATTAACTATAATTATAAAATTTAAGAATCATGTTATTTGTATAATATCATCTCATATATAATATTTTAATACGTGTAGTCTCAAATTATCTCATAAAATATGATATATATTTAAGTTATTGGATTGTGTATAATTGTTTTATACCCTTATGTATATATTTCCAGAACATTTTTAATAAATCATCTCAACAGTATTACATATAATTACATAGAAAACATTAATATATTTGAAACTATATGAATAAAAAATAGAAATTTTTTTTTTCAAAAATTCAACATATTTATATTTACTTTGTTTGATTATCCTAAATAAATTAATTAAAATAAAATATTATAAATATAAATTGATTAATCATATTTATCATAATAAAATATAAATATTGACATTAAAATTTCAATACAACAACAAACAAACTAGTGTACAATTATTGAGTTTTCAATGAACAGTTGACATTGACGTGGGAATTCAGTTATGTACTACTTTCTATTTTTTTGGGAGAGTTAGTTTGGGATGAACTTGAAATTTAACATAAATATAAAACATTTGCACTTTATTTCTTGGTTAAGTTGTAAGTAGAAAATCATTGAAGAAGATAGATAGAATGAGAAGAAAATGAGACGAAAAAAATATAGTTTTAATTTGTTTGGTTAAGGAAATTTAAAAAAAAATTATTATAGCATTTTTATTTTAATAATTTATTTTACTAATCATTTTTTCAATTTTATTAAAATTTTGTTTATTTGTTTTCAATTTTTATTTTTGTTAACTACTTGTAAAAAAACAATAGCCTAGAAATATGTGTATGTGTTGTGTTATTCACTTTAACAATAACAAAATATATAGTTTACGATTTTTTATTAATTTTTTTTGTCAAAATAGCCTACAATATTTATAAAAATATAAGAGAAAATTACCATTACTAATAATTGTATTAATGATCATTTTATATTTTGTTTTATATATCATCTGAATTATATGTTTCTTAAGATTATAATTTTAAAGTTTTTCTTTATACTAAAAAACAAAACCAATCAAAAAATAATTTTAAACAAGTCATCGTCCCTTATAGATAGATTCATGTGATATATAAAAGTGGAAGATATTAAAGTTGAAAGAGTCAATTATCTTATTTAGTTTTCTTATTTAACGTATACAAGGATCACCTCCAATTTTTTTTTTCACTCCTTTATTTTGGCTCTAAACAAGAATAAATAATTAGTATTTTAATCTCCTTTTTATGAGAACACCAAACTTAATTATCTTCGATGTTGTAAACGTACGTGAGAAACTATACTATGGCCTACAGATTTGTTTTGTTTCAAATGTTAGTGGTAGCATGATGAATTAATGTAGTGTGAAATGTCACTTTCTTTCTTCTTTGATGAGAGGATGTGTTACTTTCTTGGCTTGTTACCAAAATATATTTTCTCAATTATTGTCCGATATTACTAACTTCTATCTATCGTTGGCCACAAGTCTATTGTATTTTTTATTTAAAAATGAAGTTTAATTTCAATTTCTCATGTGACGTAAGAAAGTGCGTTATGAAAAGGATACAACTTTTTTCCTTTATTATTCTTACATTAAGGGAAAAGTGTTAATTGTCATGGGTTTAATTCATTATATGCGTAAGTAATTTTGTTTCCTCTGATTTCTAGATCTTCAGTTCTTACAATTTGTGAGTGAAACTTGCTTTCATATATGTTTTGATTGATGTCGAAAATGTGAGAACCTAGCATTTCAGTAATTGGAAATTGTCTCTAAGTTTAGTGTGGCACCCTGCTCATTTAGAAGTCTTAGGATATGTTAGAATCTTTTTAATAATTGACTCAGTCATCAAAAATTGGTTTTTACGCAAAATTGAATTGCATGTGTCGACACATTCATATTTCAGGTCGGCACATGCTACTTAGTAAATAGGTTTTAGCCTTTGACTTGATTAGGTCGACACATATATCGTACAGGTCGACACATACTGAAGAATTTCTAAAATTTCTAAATTTCTTATTTTAGGTGTCGACACATACGATTTTCAGGTCGACACAGTCACTGTTATTTTAAAGCATGTAGCCTCGAACTTGGTTGGGTCAATACATACAATCTCTCAGGTCGACACGTGTGGCCTAAAATTAACGTATGTGTCGACACATGTGATATAGAGGTCGACGCATACTGATTGTTTTGGTCAATTTTATAAATTCTTTTAATTCCAAGTATGTCCTTTTTTCCATAACTTACTACAACTATAGATACAACTCTCATGCATTATTTACAACTTTATAATACCATAAAATTAGCCTACATTTGCTCTTCATCTTCAACCTCCATTCTATTCATGCACACTAACATTACATTGTAATGATCTTTTGTTGGGGTGCCATCTAGACAAGAATTGATAACGTCCAATTAGGTTCTTGTGTAGCCGAGAATATTGGGTTAATATTTATAGGGGTCTTCATCCGAAAAAACTGTGGGTTTGTCCTCCATGATCATTGATTGATTTGGGAGTTTTTGTTCAAGACATTCAAAATGTAATTGAGGCCAAGTAAAGTCCTTTGGAGATATAGAACACAAAGGAAGTAGCAAGAGAACGGTAGATTACAATTGATGTCTTGTGTTGCAATAGTTGAAATTCATGGTGCATGAAAGCTTTGGAGATAAGGATTCTAAAGGAGTAGCGAGATCCAGATTGTCAATTTGCATATATTATGTCTTGGTCTTTGCTAAAATCAAAAGAGGAGAATAAGTTGAATTAATAACAAGCTTAGGGTTTGTGGAGTTTCTCTTGAGAACTTCTCTTGTATCAACTTTTTGCATAGTAAGAATTATCCTAATTCTATTGGAATTAGACGCATACGTATCCACACGTGGATACGATAGTGGGGATCTGTGAAGACAAATTCTTACATCACTTGTCTTATTGCTTTTACTTGCTTTAATATTCATCAATCAAATAGTCAAATAGTATTGTGTTATCAATTGAATTGTTAGTAATTTTTCAAACTGTTTTTGATTTACATCAAGTGTTGATATTTCTTAAAATCACTTTTGATTATAAGTGCTTTTATGTATCAATAAAACTTAAACGAAAATTCCGAAAATTTACTTGCACACCAAGTGTTTGACACATTGATTTTGTTTGTTCTCTTAATATTTCCATTAGAAATAGCTTTACTAGTAACTTGATACAAATGATTTATAACACGTTACTTTTCAAAAACACCCATGTTGAATATTATTATAGAGAAAACATTTGAACATTGTGAATATCCAGTGCCCGAGTTTCAAAGAGATGAAGATGTTGTCGATAGATTGGAACTTTTCAGAAGAAAGTTAAGGGAAGTCTGCTTTTGTTGGTTCTGGATGATGTTTGGCAAAACTCAGAAACCTTTATTGAGAAACATCAATTCCAGTATCATATTTCAAAATTCTTGTAACTTCAAGGGTTGCATTTCAAAAATGTAGCACAACTTGTGTCTTAGAACCTATATACTTGATTCTAACACTGAATTAATTTCTCTCCTTCAAAAGATATTAGATGTTTTGAAAGATAATCCCGTACTTAAAGAGTGTTCTAGGGACCTAGCCGTATTCTAGAAGATCATAGAATACATGTTGTTGCTCTCATTTATATGTGAACAAAGTTGTATGAACTAGATGACAATGGAATAGAAGCAGATGAAATCATCAACAAATTAAGCTCCATGAATTTTGTTCATGTCTTAATAGCAAGGTACAATCATTGGATGAAGTCACTAGTGTAGGAAAGACTTTTTACATCGAGCGAAGAGTATATTTTACATCAGGTCTGAGTCCAATGTAAAGCCAAGCGATGTAGTAAATTAAAGACATTTTACATCGGTCGTTACCCCGATGAGAAAAATAAACCTACTACATCAGTTGATTGTTACGTCTGATGTAAATATGGGATTAGTTTTTTTTTTTTAAAATAAACAAACACTTAACATTGTTTTCCTGTCTGGCCCGATTTAAAATCTAGGCTTTTACATCAATTACCTTTCTGGACCGATGTAAAATATGGGTTTTTACGTCTGTTGCAAAGCGCATCCGATGTAATATGTATGCTATCTTTCTTAAAAAATTAGTCTATTTTTAGCAAAATCAAGGTGGAATTCCTGTAAAAAAAATTGTACCTAATTTTTTATTTTTTCCAACATCACACATACCACATTTAGGTCGCTATTTAGTATCTAATTTTTCATAATTTTCATTGCACCAAAAAGCTAGGATGCACATATTCCTTAAAATGAACAACTGATTTAAGTACTAATCTATGATACACACAAGTGTACAAAATTATGAGTATGTTTACACAGTGGACTACTACGACAACAAAACCAATAAAAACATACAAAAATATCCAACCATCTATAAGTCCTTTCTCATACTTGAATTACCAACATGCAAGTTCCTAGGTAGAGATCTTTGTTGCCTGGAACTCATCCAAGAGAAATTAATAGTGTTACATAATTGGACATTGATGAGTTATTAATTTTATTTTAAGTAAAATTCAAAAACAAAGAAACTTTAGAACTCGTGAAATTTACCTAGTAACTCCTCTATAAATGGATGCACCACGAGAAAAACCACTACTTTTCCTGTTTCAATATTTCAATTAATTTATCAATCAATAAATAAAGGTTCATGAATCAAATTAGTAAAAGTGCATGTATGTATTTCCTTCTCAATGACGCAACATACTCTTGTCTTGTCATGTGTTTCATTTCTTCCAACTCTTTTTCATAATGGCTTATCTAAAATTTATTCAATATTGATTTTTGCAACATACTCTCATATTGACGAAGAACATAGAGGAAAAGAACATGCAAAGATGAAAAACACAAGTTAAGTTAGATATTAAAAGAGTACTAAAGAAAAATGAACTTGTAGATTTTAATCTTAATCTTACTATGTCCTCTGATACTCTTAGTAACACCATGCTTTAAGATCATATTTGTTCTCGATCAAAGTCCTCTGATACACAAGCCCATGCTTTAAGATCAAAGTGATCATCAACTTTTTCATCAAAGTCCTCTGATACACAAGCTCACGCTTTAAGATCAAGTCTTTAATATATAATGTATTAAAAACCAAATGTAACCAAAAAAATAACTACTTGGCTTGCTTTTGAATGAGTATACCAAATAGGTTGTATATTTTTTGTCATAAATAACTAAATAATCTGCTCGTCAAGGGATTAAACTGGTGCTTACAATTTCTTCAGTACATTTCCAACTTTTTCATAGTCATATTCCATATAGAAATTACACAATAATAACTTGTTTATTTCTTGTGAAAAACATTTTAAAATAGAATGCATAAAAAATATGGATTTGAAGAATTACTAAGAGAAGTAAATATAAGAACCCAAAATTGGCAAATTTCGATGTCTAACAAAAAAATCAAATTGTGTACTGACAAATCATGAATTAGAAGAGAGTTTCTTATTCTACTTAAATTGAAAAAATTTAGAGGAGATTAAAAAACATACCATAATTTAGGATTTGGAAGTATAACTTTACAATTAGAAAGCGTTTAGGTAGAACAACTCCTCTTTGTTAAAGATAGGATTCAAGTATAGAAGCTTGCTTTCTTACTTCTTCCACCTGTATACAAATTAAAAGGAAAAAAACTAATGAACGAAGTTTATAATTTGGAAATCTACCCACACCTATGATATCCTCAATAACAAATATGAACAAATCGAAATCCAAATCAACATTCAAATTATTTAACAAACATCTTAAATTAGTCTATACTTTCTAAAATACAATTCATGCATCTTATAAAACAACATAGCAGAAATAAAGCTACCAGTGTTGCACATGATTATGAACAAAAAAAATCATAATCATAAGTGAATCAAAAGTAATTTTTTACCGGATCATGGTGATGCACAACTTTGTTATGTTTTCCTTGTTTTTCAGAGTGCCAAGTACCATTCTCATGAGATGTCTAAATTCTTGAAAAATTCTTCAAGGCTATCACCACTAGCTCTCAGCAGGTTTAAATTGAAATTAAATAAAAAATAAAAAATAAAACCTTAGTATCACAATCACCTCGGAAAAAAATTGCTTTAGTGTGAGTTTCGGCATCTGAAACCGACACTGTCAGTTATGATTATGTTTTATTTATTCATTTCTTCAAAATATTTCATTCTTGCATAAGTAAATGATGAAATTAAAAAGAGAGAATATAAAAAATAATTTTTAATAACAAGAACGAGATCAATGGATTACGGTGAAGCAGAATCGGCATCGGGAATTCTGAGAGCAACAAAAACCTTACCTCTAAAAAGCTTTTGAAGTCTGCAAAAAAATGAAATACGAAATTATATTCATGAATTGAACAAGAGTAAAATTGAATCTTGAAGGTGAAAATTGGATGATTGAATTCAAAAAATGGTTAGGTTAAGGGGAAAACAAAATCTATCAGCGACAGTTAAGAGAACGGTGGAATCAGAAGCTTCAATGTAGGGAACATCGTCGTTGTAAAAGAAGCATTTGAATAATTTGTAAATAATCAAACCATAGATAATCGCAAGCCACATCTCTCTCTAATGAAAAATGAAAAAAAATCTAATAATCAAAATTAGTGATGAAAGTAAGGCAATGAAGGCTTTGGAGGTGTTGGCAACGTGATGCGAAGAGAGATGAAGAAAGGAAATGGTTGGTTCGATCTTGGAGGCGGAGAGAGATGAAGAAAGGAAATTGTGTGTTTCTATCTTGGAGGCGGAATCGAAGAGAAGTGATATGGACTAAGGATTTTTATTGACTTTTTCACATTAGTGGATAGCCTGAACCGATGTAAAGGTCCACATCTCCCACATCTTACATCGATGGAAAGTCTGGATCGAGGTAAAAATGTAAATAATTTATATTCTTTTTATTAAAACTTAAAAATAATGTAAAAAATATGTTTATTTTCATTTATTATTTTTATTCACATTTGAAAATATTTTCTTGAAATATACACATTTTTGTAAATAATTTATTTTATTTTTATACACTTAATATATTTAATACATATATATATATATACATATATAATATGTTTTATTAAATAATTAGAACAAAAAACATAAAAAATAATACATTTTCATTTTTATTAATATTGTATACTAAAAATACCATTTTTTCAATATACTTATATTTTTGTACAAATTAATACATTATTATATGTAAATAATAGATAATACTATTTATTTAAAAAATTAGGGTTTTGCCCTAAAAAACAAAATAATTGAAATTAACTTTTTATTTATTTACACTTCACATTAAAAATACTTTTTCATACATAAAAAACATTTTTTTGCATAATACACTTTATTGAATATTTATTTATTGTATTTATTTAAATATTGTGTATTTAATATTATGCCTTACCCATTCAATATGGTTGTGATAATTTAGAATTTAATTTCTTGCAAAATAATCCCCAATTCAAATTTGTGCCCCCCTCCCTATATCATGTTGTAATAGTGTAGAATTTAAATCCTCGCACCTTTAAATGCTTTCAATTATGTCGTGATTAGACCTAGGGTTTGTATGCAAAATAAAATCAACAATTAGCTTGACCTAATCCAAGATAAAAATGCATGAAAAACAAACACAATGCACACTTGTACCCCTAGGGTTATAATCCACTTGTTGCCTTCAAAAATGGGCCATGATATGCATGTCAAGTACTTTGGTAAAACAAAAACAAAACAAAAGATCATAGTCCCTCGATGACGCTATTTGGGTTGCCTAAACAAAATGATCAAGTCCCTTAAGAAAAATTGCCAAAAACACTTGACACAATTGCTATCATGGTCTATACGATGACCCGCGCCTGTCCCGTTTAACATCCTAACACAAGGTTGTTCACCAAATACAATGGTGAAACAACATTGTTAAAAAGGGTTAAAAACATAAGAAAGATCTTTGAGTAAAATAGGGTAGACAAACTCTTAGTTGCTTGATCAAAGCTTTCAAAAACATCCTTGCTATTTTCAAAACACACTTCACAACACAATTTCAAAACTCTACTTTCAAACATTGAAAAGTTTTCAAAAGATAAAAACACCTTTGTATACATTCAAACAAGGATCATTACAAAGGTTGCCATAACGATGGCCTCTTTTCAAAACATCTTTCAAAACCACACATAAAGCACCATTTCTAACAATTGAAAAGCAAACAAGTGATCTAAGCAAGTAACTAAGAGCCCATGGATAACCATGGATAGAAAGGGTGCTAATACCTTCCCTTTCTATAATCTACTCCCCGAACCCAAGAAAACATCTCAAAGGTCTTTCCTGTGCTTTTTGACCTTTCCTTAGGATAAAATAAAAAGTCGGTGGCGACTCTTGCTAAACCGAAACATTTGCGAACACAAACGCAAAATCCCAAGTCAGTTCTCCCACCGTATCACAGAACTGGCGACTCTGCTGGGGATAATTCTAAAAGTGGAGTAACCTTAGGGCTTAGATCACCCTTTGCATGATTATATTGTTTGCCTTGATTGCTTTACATTTGGTTCTCTTGTTTGGGGTTAAAATCCTCCACCCGGATTTGGGAAACATTCATAGGTAAATAGCAATACATTGTGGAAACTGTGTGTGGTATACCGACATGGTTGAAGCAATAGCTATATTAGTGCGGCATATTTGTGAGTATCGGTAGCCTTTGAGTCAATCAAAGAGAATATGGGGCCGCTAAGTGATGTCATGGAGCACTAATGAACTCTTAGAACCTTACTTGACCATCTTGGCCTTTTTGTTAGGAATAGTGAGATGACCGGCTTTGGTGCAGTCCGAAGTTGGTAGATACTCGATACTACACTCACTGAGGGTTATTTTCTTGGAATATTTTGGTCGCTAGTTAAGTGGCTAAACCAAAACAATGAACATAGAAAACAATCCAGTGATATTGAGCTCCTTAGAACCCGGTTACTATTTATAGGACATGTTTGAGCCAACTAAACTCAAGAGGGTACTTACCTATGAAACCTCATGCAAGCCTGAAGCTAGGATTTTGTGTGACTTGCTTGTACATGTGCTTGTGCATACATCATGAACATCATCAAGCATCATATGCATCCACTAACCATTTCAAGGGTTTGGATCTTCATCTTTGTTCTTGTTTTGTAGGTCATGGAATCTCTTCGCAGGAAAACAATTCAAGTCAACCTTGTGAGAATCCCTCCTCAACTCAAGGAGCTTACTTCCAGGATTCCAGAGAATTCTCTCTTCAGTGAAAGACATGGTAGACTCCTCAACTTAGTCAACACCAACATTGAATAAGACATGGTGAAAGTCCTCTTCTAGTTCTTTGACCCCCTACACCACTGTTTCACGTTCCCTGATTACCAGTTGGTGCCTACTTTGGAGGAATTTTCTCAACTCTTGAGAATTCCTATTCTTCATCAACTACCCTACAACGGTACAGAAAAGGAACCAAAGCCTGAAGATGTTTCTCAAGCATTACACTTGCAACCATCTGACATCAAGGGGCATTGGGAAACCAGAAGTGGTGTCAAGGGTTTCTTGGAAAAGTTTCTGTTTGAGAAGGCACAAGACTGCTGGAATTCTCTTGATCTGCATGCCTTTGAAGAGATTGTGGCACTCCTTATCTATGGGTTGGTCTTGTTCCCAAACCCTGACCAACTTATAGATGTGAATGATGTCAAGATATTCATATCAAGGAATCCTATACCCACATTGCTTGGGGACATCCTACACTCATTTTACACACGAACAATGAGGAAAAAAGGTGTTCTCATGTGTTGTACTCCTCTCCTAGCAAGGTGGTTTATTTCTCACCTTCCACAATCAGTTTTGAAGAATGAGCAGGGTTTAAGGTGGTCGCAACGATTGATGACCCTCACACATTCTGATGTACATTGGTGTTCTCGGTCCAGAGAAAATGTCATCATCATTGATCATTATGGGGAATTCCCTAATGTCACACTACTTGGCATTGGGGGAGGCATTACCTACAACCCCTGTCTAGCTTTGAGAAAATTTATATATGCTCGGAGGGATGCCCCCCATGACATGCTGATTCCTGACCTAGTTTTTGACTTCGACAACGATGCGCAAGGACTTCGACAAAGGTTCATCAGAGCTTGGAGGATGCCCAACAAGGTGGATAGTAAGACACTGGGGCATAAAAATTCCATCCCCCTTGAGCCTTACTTCAAGTGGGTACAAACCCGCTCCCAGAATCTTATGATGCCATACCCTCACATTCTCCCCTTGATCAAAGAGCCTGTTACAGAAGGAGAGGTTCCATACACCATCCTACATCCTGACATGCCAACATCATGGGAAGAAATGCAAAAGAGTTGGATCCAACTCAAGGAAGAACGTGATACTTTTGAAGCCAACTTCTATGCCAGTGAGAAGAAGGTTTTGGAGCTTACCCGCCAACTTCATGAGGAGGAAACTCTCAACACTTACATCGCACCAAAGAGGATGCGCAATGTCTTTTTACATTAAAAATTTTGTAATATTTTTCCCATGGGGCACTTATGTACTAACAAATTTCTTCTTAATATGACGTGCGTTCTTTTTGTTTGCAATAAATTTGAATTTATGAATCCTTGAATGCATTACATGAATAACATACCATTCATCATATGCATAAACAGGTCTTCACACCAGGATTCTTTATCTTTCTGTTGTTTATTTCAGCAAGATGGATTTGGAGCAGACGGTAAAGGATCTGCAGGCACAAAATTCACAGTTCCAGCAACTCCTCATGACCTTGGCAAAGGGTCAAGAGGACCTTAAAGCTTTGTTGGAAAAGAATAAATAGAAAAAGAAAAAGAGACCTGGGGTAGCCACTTTTGGAAGAAGGTTTGAGAGCAATGCTAGGAAGGTTCTTGAGTTTCCCTCAACGTCTGACGAAGGGGACAGTAAAGGGAAATGGATTGTTGTACCTTTTGAATCTGAGGTTGAAGAGGAGGAAGAGGAAGAGGAAGAAGACGAAGACTACTTCGAACAACAGTATCCTCCAGCGGATGATAAATATAAGAATCATGAGGATAGACTGGCAGCTATGGAGTTGCTGAGGGTGCCCGGTTTGGATTTTGAAGAACTAGGGCTGGTAGCTGGGATTGTTATCCCTCCAAAGTTCAAGGTGCCAACATTTTCCAAGTACGACGGTCTGTCTTGCCCAAAGATGAACCTGAGATCGTATGTCAGGAAGATCCAACCCCACTCGTCTGATAAGGACCTGTGGGTACATTTCTTCCAAGACAGTTTGTCTGGCACGCAACTAGATTGGTTCTATCAACTCGAGAGATCACAGGTTCACAATTGGGAAGACTTAGCTGCCGCTTTTTATCTCCAATATCAATACAATGCTGATTTGGCGCCCACTCGTACTCAGTTACAAAGTATGGGGATGGCTTCCAATGAAGGGTTTAAAGAGTACGCCCAGAAGTGGCGTGATCTGGCTGGAAGGGTGCAGCCACCGTTGTCAGATAGGGAGTTAGTGGACATGTTTCTGGGGACCTTGTCCGACCCCTTCTTCAATCATCTAATCGAGAGTTCTTCTGCGGGATTTACTGAACTAATTTTGACTGGCGAAAGGGTCGAGGCCGGTATTAAAAGTTGAAAGATTCAAAAGGATGCTTTCGCATCCACAGCTATTAAGAAACCCTTCCCATCTAAGAAGGAAGCCTCTGCTGTATATTCTCAGAAGGGTCAGGGAAGAACCGAGCGCCGGCCAACTGTAGGGGCTGTGATGATTCAAAACTCGTCAAATGATCAACCTCGTAACAATCAGTCGAGACCTAATCAACAACGGGTAGAAAGGCCACAACGGCAGTTCACCCGAATCAACATGACACCCGCTCAGGTACTCCCTCATTTGTTGAAGATGGATCTTACCAGTTTGAAGGAAGCGCCAAAGAACCCTAACACCGCCTCTCCATACTACCACTCCAATGCCAAATGTGCTTACCATTCTGACAGTGTTGGGCACGATACCAATAATTGCTGGGCGCTTAAGAATAAAATCCAGGACTTGATTGATGCCAAAGAAGTAGAATTTGATGCTCCTGAGAAGCCCAATGTTATATCTGCTCTGATGCCCAAACACGGCTACAATGTTCATGCCGTTATAGAAGACCTCCATGTTACGGATGTTGCCAAACTGTTGACTCCATTGTTAGTGATTAAAGAGAAGTTGATGAGAGCCGGGATATTCCCAGGCTGTGGGAAGGACTGTTATTTTTGTTTGAGCATACGAGCTGATTGCCCAATGTTGAAATCAGGTGTCCAGCGCCTGATGGATACTCAAGAGATATTTTTCCAGAAAACCCATGTTGATACCTTCAATCCTGTTACTCCTGTTACTTGTGCTACTTCAACCAACGATATCGCAATCATAACCATTTCCGACAATCCTCCCAAGGCTTGCAAAAGGCCTGTCAGGATTACACCCAACTCTGAATGTGTACCTTTAAAGATCACCATGTCGGGACCTGTCCTGTACAAATCAAGCAAAACGATACCATGGAACTATGGGGAAGAAATCTTCTACCATGGTATCAAACAAATCGAAACAGTCCAAGAGATTTCTGAAGAAGAAAACCCTGATATAGGGAACATTGCGGGTGCAAGCAAGATAACCCACAGCGGCCGAATCTTTTCTCCGGAGATTGCTCCCCCTCGAGCAGTTTTCGGACCCTTGAAAGATTTTGTACCTGTTGGACCATCTGTGCAAGGCCCGGTGATTGAAGAATTGGATATTCCTAAAGTAAGACCATCTGCTGATACTACCGATAAGGGTAAGGGGATACTAGAAGTGCCTGTCAGGATGAAGGCTCATGCTGTGGTTATCCCCGAAACCACTCAGAAAGAAATGGATGAAATCTTGAAAATAATCAGAAAAAGTGACTACGACGTTGTGGAACAGCTAGGGCAGACCCCTTCTAGAATTTCAATGTTGGCTCTTCTGCTCTGTTGTGAGGCCCATGCAAAGGCCCTGATCAAATTCTTGAAGGCGGCGCATGTACCCCAAGAGACTTCGGCTGACCAGTTTCAGGAGTGTGTGGCCAGTCTTACTGCTGATAATGGCCTTGGCTTTTCCGATGCTGACTTAACCTCCAAAGGAAGAAAACACAATGATGCACTACATGTCTCAGTTGAATGCAGGGGAACCACCCTCGCCCATGTTTTTGTTGATACTGGTTCTTCCTTGAATGTGCTGCTGAAGAAAGCCTTAGACCGTTTAGATTGCGAAGGATTGACCCTCAAACCTAGTAACATCATTGTTAGGGCCTTTGATGGGTCCAAAAGAATGGTTCATGGAGAGGTCGATATTCCTATCAAGGTAGGCACAGAAGTTTTCAACTCCACCTTTTACGTGATGGACATCCGCCCGTCATATTCGTGTTTGTTAGGAAGACCGTGAATCCATTATGCCGGGGCAGTTACCTCCTCTTTGCACCAAATGCTGAAATATCCTGTTAAGGGTAAGATTATAACAGTGCACAGCAAGGAAGAGTACATGATAAGTCATCTCAATTCCTTCCTCTATGTGGAGTTGGATGGCGAGTTCATCGAAACTCCTTTCCAACATTTTGAGGAAGTTTCTCCTGAGGTAGCAGTTACGAAGACAATGGTTGAGGTGCCTATCGTTCCCAGGCATGTATCTAGGATGGCATTTCTAGAAGACGCAGAGGTTGTGGTTAAAGAAGGGAAGAGTGCAGTATGGGGGCAATTGCCGGACTTTCCCCATAAGACGGATAAGTTTGGATTAGGGTTTATTACTGCATGACAAAAGGCTATGCGTCGCTCCAAGGCTGGAGGGCCACCCGTCAAAATCTCTCACCATGGAATTAATGCTGTAGAAGATGAAGATGAAGAGAGCCACTTTGAAGATTGGATCTTTCCGACTGTCGAAGGGGGTTTAAGCAACTGGGAAGCAAAGGATTTTGTTCCCATCACCTTTATCAACCAGTAATTTTATCTTTGAATAATTTCCCATTTATGGTCTATAATAACTAAAACAATTTGCACACTATTTTCACCTCATGCCTTGCCCGGGGCATGTAGGTCCATTTGTAAGGGCTTGATTTTCTTCATAATCATATGCCATGTTTTAATGAATCATTGGACAATTTTCATCTATAAACTGCTGTGTTCATTTTCTTTCCTTTTGCATTTTTGTTTGTTTAAGGATGGCTATCCCTTACACACACCCACACTCACAAATGCAGGTACCCATCCACTCCGGATTCCATGGGTGACTATTTCGCTTTAGCCTTCGATAACTCTGAAGATTTGGTCAATCATGCTGAGTACGAAGTTGACGAAGACTGTGAAGTACCGGGAGAGTTAGCCAGACTTTTGCAACAAGAAGAGAGGGCTATTCTGCCTCATGAAGAGTTGCTAGAAACCATCAACTTGGGAACAGAGGAAGACAGGAAAGAAGTAAAAGAGGGTGCCAACCTGGAACCAAGTGTCAAAGAGCGCTTAGTGCAGTTGTTGAACGAATATGTTGAAATCTTCGCCTGGTCTTATGAAGACATGCCAGGGTTAGACACAGATATCGTGGTTCACCATCTCCCTACAAGAGAAGACTGTCCACCGGTTAAGAAAAAGGTCTGTCGAATGAGGCCTGACATGTCTGAGAAGATTAAAGCTGAGGTAATGAAGCAATTCAACACTGGCTTTCTGGCTGTTACTTCCTATCCACAATGGGTTGCTAACATTGTGCCCGTGCCTAAGAAGGACGGCAAAGTCAGAATGTGCGTGGACTATCGGGATTTAAACAGGGCTAACCCTAAAGATGATTTTTCGCTGCCACATATCGATATCTTGGTTGACAACACAGCTCGGCACAAGGTATTTTCCTTCATGGATGGATTTTGGGGATACAACCAGATCAAAATGGCCCCCGAGGACATGGAGAAAACTACTTTTGTCACGCAATGGGGTACCTTCTGCTACAAAGTGATGCCATTCGGACTGAAGAATGCAGGGGCAACCTATCAACGCGCCATGGTAGCTTTGTTTCATGATATGATACATCATGAGATCGAAGTTTACGTAGACGACATGATATCTCGATCACAGACAGAAGAAGAACACCTTGAGCATTTGCAAAAGCTGTTTGTCAGGTTGAAGGAGTATAAGCTCAGACTAAACCCAAGCAAGTGCACTTTTGGGGTTAGGTCTGGTAAGCTTTTGGGATTTATTGTCAGCAACAAGGGCATTGAGGTCGATCCAGCTAAACTAAAGGCTATACAAGAAATGCCTGCTCCCTGTACTGAAAAGGAGGTTAGAGGATTCTTGGGACGCTTGAACTATATTGTCAGGTTCATCTCTCATCTGACATCTACCTGTGAGCCAATCTTCAAGCTGTTGAAGAAAGATCAGGTGGTTGAATAGAACAATGATTGTCAAGTTGCTTTTGATAAAATCAAGGAGTATTTACTAGAACCTCCTATTCTGATGCCACCCGTCGAAGGAAGGCCGTTAATCATGTATCTGACTGTTTTGGATAACTCAATGGGGTGCGTACTGGGCCAACATGACGAGTCTGGCCGAAAAGAGCACGCCATTTATTACCTTAGCAAAAAGTTTACCGACTGTGAGACTCGCTACTCACTGCTCGAGAAAACTTGTTGCGCTTTGGTATGGGCTACTCGCCGGCTAAGGCAGTATATGTTGACACATACCACTCTGCTGATTTCCAAAATGGATCCGATCAAGTATATCTTCGAGAAGCCTGCTTTAGCTGGAAGAATCGCTAGATGGCAAATGATCCTGACTGAGTATGATATCCAGTATACTACCCAAAAAGCTATAAAGGGGAGTGTACTAGCTGACCATCTAGCTCATCAAGCCGTCGAAGATTACCAATCTATGAGATTCGACTTCCCTGACGAGGACATCATGACATTGGACAACATTGAAGGTAACGGACCGTATGACGGACCTGAACAAGGATCCCGATGGACCCTGTACTTTGATGGTGCTTCAAATGCACTTGGCAACGGTATCGGTGCGATACTCATTTCTCCGGAAGGCTGTCATACACCCTTCACTGCCCAACTTTGCTTCAGCTGTACCAACAACATGGCTGAATATGAAGCTTGCATCTTTGGTCTCAAGGCTGCTATAAACTTGGGAATAAAATCTTTGGTCGTATTTGGGGACTCGGCTTTGGTTATCAGTCAAGTCAAAGGAGAGTGGGACACCAAGCATCCTAATCTTATCCCATACAAGGAACATGTCTTGACGTTGTTGCCTCATTTCGATCAGATTACTTTGGAACATTTCCCGCGAGAAGAAAATCAGCTAGCAGATGCCCTGGCTACGATGTCTTCCATGTTTAAACTCAATTGGGATAACGAGTCTCCCCAAATTACCATCGAGCGAATGGACGAACCTGCGCACTGTCATGAGATTAATACCGAAGAAGTAGTGGAACAACCCTGGTTCCATGAAATCAAAAGGTATCTCCAGACTAGAGAATATCCTGAAGGAGCTTGTCAATGACAAAAAGTTCTTAAGGAGATTTGCTACCAAGTTCTTCTTAAGCAATGGCATGCTTTATAAGCACAGCCATGATTGTGTTCTACTTCGTTGTTTGGACAAAGCTGAAGCAAAGTTGATCATGACAGAGATATACAGTGGCACATTTGGCACCCACTTAAGCGGACATACGATGGCTAAGAAGATTCTAAGGGCAGGCTACTACTGGTCTACCATGGAAGCTGATTGTCATCAACATTCCCGTACTTGCCACAAATGCCAAGTCTACGCCGACAAGGTACATATTCCTCCTGTTCCTCTCAACGTTCTGACACCTCCTTGGCCATTTGCAATGTGGGGCATTGACATGATTGGAGAGATCAAGCCCACGACATCCAATGGACATCGCTTCATCTTGGTCGCTATTGATTATTTTACCAAGTGGGTCGAAGCAGCTTCCTTTGCCTCTGTTACAAAGAATGTGGTTGCTCGCTTCATCAAGCAGAACCTCATATGCTGGTATGGTGTCCCCGACAGGATCATCACAGACAACAGTACGAATTTGAACAACACTATGATCACCGCTCTATGCGAACAGTTCAAGATTTATCATCACAATTCATCTCCCTATCGGCCGAAGATGAACGGTGTTGTTGAAGCCGCGAACAAAAATATTAAGAAGATCATTCAAAAGAAGACAGTCACCTACAAGGACTGGCATGAGATGTTACCGTTTGCTCTGCATAGATATCGTACCACGACACGTACTTCAACAGGGGCAACCCCATTTTCTTTGGTGTATGGTATGGAAGTTGTTCTACCCATGGAAGTTCAGATTCCTTCCTTAAGGATTATGAAGGACGCTGGTTTGAGTGAAGACGATAGGATTCAAACCTGGCTTGATCAACTTAATTTGATCGACGAGAAGCGACTTACTGCTATTTGTCATGGTTAGACGTATCAAAAACGAATGATCAAGGCTTTCAACAAGAAAGTCAGACGTCAAGTATATCAAGTCGGAGATCTTGTAATCAAGCGAATCATCTTACCGCAAAGTGATCCAAGGGGCAAGTGGATTCCTACTTACGAAGGACAATTTATGATCAAGAGCATCTTTTCTGGTGGGGCAATGATTCTGACCATCATGGACGGCGACGACTTGCCGCACCCTACGAATGCAGACATAGTCAAAAGATACTACGCATAAAATGACCCGGCAAGTTGAAAACCCGAAAGGGCGACTTGGGCAAAAATGGGCATCCCGGTGAATCGAAAACCCGAAAGGGAGGTTTAGGAAAAAATTAGGGATAAAACAAAAAAAAATATGTACACCCGGCAAGTTGAAAACCCGAAAGGGCGACTTGGGCAAAAAAGGGTTTCCCGGTGGATCGAAAACCCGAAAGGGCGGTCCAGGCAAAAGTTAGGGAATTAAAGCGCATGACTATGTCTCGTCGGATCACTTTAAGAACAATCTCTTCACCAACAAGATCCAAGCTTTTGATCAATCCAGTCATCGGCGGACGAAGCAGCGAAGGGACAAGATATTCAGAGTTGTGAAGGCTATAGCAGAATGGGAATCCCATGAAATTATTACACATAGCCATCTTTCTTTTGTATAAAATTTTTCAATTTTTATGACAACATTCTCTTACTAGGATGTTTGTCTCCTTTGTACAAAGATACTCACAAATTTAAATACAAATATACTTCAAAGTGCAGAAATTTTCTTGTCTTTCTTTTCTTTTTAAACTTATGTTTATTTTGAAAGCGTCCAATGTTTTGTTAAATAGGCATATGCATTTGAATATAATCACTGCTTACAAATAAAACGAAATTGAAAAAGGATAATTGCTGATAGGTTGAAGGTGTAGGAAGATATCTTTGTGCCATTTCAGAAGAAATCCCCTACGATACATCATTCAGATCCTCAACAAAGCTAAAATTTGGAGTATATTTCCCCAGCGGAGTTAAGCTTCAAAATCCTCAGCAGGGCCATGGCATTCTAAAGCTTGATTCCCCAGCTGAATTAAGTCTAAAAATTTTTTCCCATCAGAGTTAAGCTTCAAGATCCCCAGTGGAGCCCGAAAATCCTGAAAATTCTATCCCCAGCGGAGCCAGAATAGTGAACATTTCCCCACAGAGTTATCTTCCAGCAAGATCGAAGATTCTCGGTCCCACTTCTCCAAGCAGAAGCCTCCTAGGTTTTAACTCCCCAGTAGAGATTTTCAAAGTTTTCCCCATATCCCAGGAAATTCATGAAGGATTCTCATTCCCTGCAGAAGTCGTCAAAGGCCTTGATAATCGTCGTAAATCACCAAGGATTTTTAATCTCCAACAGTGGTCCCAGGATTTCTCATTCTCAGCGATCAAAGATCTTTAATCCCCAAGCAGTCAACAAGGATTTCTCATCTTCAATAATCCAAGATTTTGGAAGCCCCAACATCGGTCAAGGATTTACTTTCCCCGACAGCAGTCAAAGATTCCATTATCAAGGATTTATTTTCCTCAGCAAGACAGCTATTCAGCTTACATGCACATCCATTACATTCATATATCATGAAACACAGTTCATTGCATCATACATATCATGCAACATAACTTTGTGTTTTAGCTAACATTTTACCCTTGTCAGGATAAGATTAAAAGGCTATCGTTAACAATTATTCAGACACAGTATGGATACACCCCAGACACGGCGGTCATTCCATTACTCATTCATAATTTCAAGTCAAAATACAGTACAGATACACCCCAGACACGGCGGTCATTCTACTACTCATTCAGACTTCAGCAATCCGATACAGACTAGATACGCTCCAGACACGACGGCCATTCTATCTCTCATTCAGATTCAGCTATCAACTTCAAGTTCGGATACACTCCAAACGCAGATGCCATTCTGGCCTTTACCCCAACAGTTTGTTTCTCCCCAGTGCAGTCGCCACGGAAGTCATTCTGCTACTCATATAGATCTCAACTTCAGATACAGTCCAGATACACTCCAGACACGGTTGCCATTTTGTCACTCATTCAGAATTTACCCCCAGTCCAGAGATGCTCCATACACAGATTTTTCTCTGTCGCCCATTCAGAATTCAGATACAATACAAATACACTCTAGACACGGCAGTCATTCTGATATTCATTCAAAGTTCAAATACAGTTACAACTCAGATACGCTCCAGACACGGATGCCATTCTTTTGCTCATACAAACTCAGTCTCCAGATACAGTTCAAATGCATGCCAGACGCGGATACCATTTTAATGCTCATTCTTCTGACCTACCACATTGCAATTCAACAAACATTCTTGTATGGCATCTTTAAGCCCATCTCCAGCAAGATTCTACCATCTCCAAATGGCATCTTTAATCCCATTCCCTTATCTATGTTTTGACGAGTGCAAATTTACGGGCACTCTAGTGTCCAATCCTCTTTTACCTTCGAGTCACGAAAGGCAAACTTGCCAATCTAACTCTTCAGGTTCAAGGATATTGAACAGGGGCAATTGTTGTACCCCAAAATTTTCCCTCTCATTTCATCAACATTTCTCATCACAAGACTCTTGGAATTCAAGATCAAGCTAGGGTTTGCTCTGCTCAAGACACCTCCTTGCATTGTTGACCCAAATTAGGGTTTGAGTTTGCACAGGGATGTTTTGACCTAAAATTCCCAAAATTACTTTCATACTTCATGTTGGACTCACAAGTTTGTCCATACCAAGTTTCAAGCCTTGATTCAAATTTTGGCTCAGTCAATTGGACAATTGACCTATGAATAAGCTGTATTGGGGGAAAAGTCAATTGTGGCCAACTGACAGTCAAACCTCATGAATTTTGACCCACATCAACATTATGAACTCATATGAACCATTTTATCAAGTTTGGATCACAATTCCACAAGAAATTTGATCAGATCACCAAAAGGGCAAAATGGTCATTTTTAGGGTTTTGACTGCACAAGGGCAATTTTTGACTGTTTGACCTATCCAATGGAAAATAAAGCTCAACCATGGACTCAAGGACTCAATTACATTGTCTTGACCCATTCAACAAGTTCAAAAGATCTCAAATGCATAGGATTGACAGATGAATTTTTCAGTCAGTTGATCAAAATTTGACTGTATACTGAAAAGTCAAAGTTTGACTTTTTTGGTCAAAATCAAGTGCCAAAGGTCATTTTTCATCAAGACATGTCAAATTATGAAACTTGTTCTTCAAGAAACCCAAAAATGCAAATTAGGGTTTAAAATGGAAAAATTTCATAACTTAGAATTTTTCTAAGTTATAAAATTTTCTTATTTTTTCCTAACTGTGTCCCATTTTTTCACCAAGATGCAAATGGATTCAAACAAAACTTGAAACATGAAAGTTGTAGTCCATCACAAAGTCTAAAACTTTTATTCACAAAGTTTTCTCAAAAGAAGCTTGTATCTCAAGTTATGATTTTTGGAACAAGGGTACCTAAAACTTTTAACTTAGAGAAATTTTGCCCTAGTTTAGGCAGGATTTTGACCAATCTTCTTGGCCATTTTTCACATAGTTACACTTGGAGTTTCAAGTTGCATTTCAAAGATGGATTATAGTACATGTTTCAAGCTTTCCAAATTGTCTAAGAACTCCTCAAACACATTTGTGGTTAGGGATAATCGAATGCTTGAAGTTGGCAAAAACTCACTTTGAAACCATGGCCAATACATGTTCATACCAAGTTGCAAATTTGACCAAACTAGCTTAGTACATGATTACAGGCCTCTAAACCAATTTACACTCCAAAATTGAATTCAAATACATTGGATATTGGCATTGTTCTGATCAAGAGAGCTTTGCACATTGAACTTTTCCATTTTGAGCATAAAGGTCATACTTCCATTTCATAAAGGCCACTTTATGTCAATTTCCATTTTCTTGAGCCTTGGACTTTTTTTCCTTGCAGAAAACAACTTCCCTAATCTCAGGCATATTACACCAAGTTGAGCATGCTTGTAACTAGCATGTACAGGCCCTAGCTTGGACAGTCCACAACTTTGCTTTCAAAACAAGTCAAATGGCTAAAAGCTTGTATCTCACACATCTGATAAAACCAACCAAGACAAAGTTTTCAAACAAGTTTTCCATATCCTCACAAGTCAGAAACACGAGCCCTTGACCCCTTAAACCTCCTTGTACACAAAATCACTGTTTTTCTGCAAAACAGGGCAAGCCCTGCAGAACCACCTCCATCTCCACTTTCCCTCGTGCGTTTTGCCTCAAATTTGTTCCAATACCTTTCATTCAACTCACCTGAACTATTCCAGACCTCCATTGCTAGCTGTAACACCATTAACACACATTGCCATTTTTGTTTCAAAGCTTTGCAGGTAGAGTTCTGTAGCACGATTCAGGCTACTTCAAAACAAGCCAAGCATTGGAAAAGCTTTAGTGGACCTCAGGCAAGCTCAAGAGAACCTCAAGCACCCTTGGAAGTTGTTGCATTGTCCAGCTCGAGTCAATTGAAATAGGTATTTCATGGACTTCTATCTCTCTATTTAGGAATAGTTAGACTTAGGTTTGTGAATGAAAGATGTTGTATTCATAGCCCTGAAACCATACATGTGCTTAGTTTTCATTTATATTAATCGTGTTAGGAGAATTTTGTTCATGAACTTTCTGAAAAAACTAGGTTAAGAATTAGGGCCAGAGAAATTATCTCTGGTCTTTGAGAGTTAGCTTAAGTTTTTTATATGGTTGGATTCGTTGTTTGATGCTCTACAAGTTTCATGTTATGAGTTTTGTCAAAAAAGCAAGGAATCAGGAGATAGCATTTGATGTACAGAACGCGCGTTTTTGTTTGAACTGAGGAAGAAGATGAAGATTCTTGGGCTCGGCCTGTTTGCTTTTGCTTCTCACACATACATTTTCAGTCTACACCCCCCTGGCCCATTTATTTGTATATTTGTCATTTTGATATTTTTATTTTTTACTCTGACTTTATTATTTTATTTCCAAAAATAAAAAATGCCAAAAAATTATTTTTATATTTTTTCATATTTTTTTGATATTTATTTTTATTTTACTAGTATAAAAATGTAAATAATTTATATTCTTTTTATTAAAACTTAAAAATAATGTAAAAAATATGTTTATTTTCATTTATTATTTTTATTCACATTTGAAAATATTTTCTTGAAATATACACATTTTTGTAAATAATTTATTTTATTTTTATACACTTAATATATTTAATACATATATATACATATATAATATGTTTTATTAAATAATTAAAACAAAAAACATAAAAAATAATACATTTTCATTTTTTATTAATATTGTATACTAAAAAAACCATTTTTTCAATATACTTATATTTTTGTACAAATTAATACATTATTGTATGTAAATAATAGATAATACTATTTATTTAATAAATTAGGGTTTTGCCCTAAAAAACAAAATAATTGAAATTAACTTTTTATTTATTTACATTTCACATTAAAAACACTTTTTCATACATAATAAACATTTTTTTGCATAATACACTTTATTGAATATTTATTTATTGTATTTATTTAAATATTGTGTATTTAATATTATGCCTTACCCATTCAATATGGTTGTAATAATTTAGAATTTAATTTCTTGCAAAATAATCCCCAATTCAAATTTGTGCCCCCCTCCCTATATCATATTGTAATAGTGTAGAATTTAAATCCTCTCACTTTTAAATGCTTTCAATTATGTCGTGATTAGACCTAGGGTTTGTATGCAAAATAAAATCAACAATTAGCTTGACCTAATCCAAGATAAAAATGCATGAAAAACAAACACAATGCACACTTGCACCCCTAGGGTTATAATCCACTTGTTGCCTTCAAAAATGGGCCATGATATGCATGTCAAGTACTTTGGCAAAACAAAAACAAAACAAAAGATCATAGTCCCTCGACGACGCTATCTGGGTTGCCTAAACAAAATGATCAAGTCCCTTAAGAAAAATTGCCTAAAACACTTGACACAATTGTTATCATGGTCTATACGATGACCCGCGCCAGTCCCGTTTAACATCCTAACACAAGGTTGTTCACCAAATACAATGGTGAAACAACACTGTTAAAAAGGGTTAAAAACATAAGAAAGATCTTTGAGTAAAATAGGGTAGACAAACTCTTAGTTGCTTGATCAAAGCTTGCAAAAACATCCATGCTATTTTCAAAACACACTTCACAACACAATTTGAAAACCCTACTTTCAAACATTGAAAACTTTTCAAAAGACAAAAACACCTTTGTATACATTCAAACAAGGATCATTACAAAGGTTTCCATAACGATGGCCTCTTTTCAAAACATCTTTCAAAACCACACATAAAGCACCATTTCAAACAATTGAAAAGCAAAGCAAGTGATCTAAGCAAGTAACTAAGATCCCATGGATAATCATGGATAGAAAGGATGCTAATACCTTCCCTTTCTATAATCTACTCCCCGAACCCAAGAAAACATCTTAAAGGTCTTTCCTGTGCTTTTTGACCTTTCCTTAGGATAAAATAAAAAGCCGGTGGTGACTCTTGCTAAACTGAAACATTTGCGAACACAAACGCAAAATCCCAAGTCAGTTCTCCCACCGTATCACATCGTGGTATCTAGACAAAAGAGAAAATTGTCATCTCAAGAGAAAGGGAAGAAAGTTGGATCCTCATCTATGGAAAATCCACTCATTCAAACACTAACACAACAACAAGAAGAGAGGTTCACAAAGTATTTTCAATGGAAAATTGTATCAACTCCAAAATATGGTATGCTATCATCATATCCTCAAGAATTCTTTACATTTCAAAATGTTTTAGCATCCTATGATTTGGAACCGATCATTTCGTCATATGGATACTATTACCCGGATTTGGTGTGGACATTCTTCAGCAACATGGAAACTTATAAAGGAAAGTTTGTTACATATGTTTTGGGTACAAGAATCTCCCTAAGCCCTGAAATTCTTGGAGGCATCTTAAACATTCCTTATACCGGGAGCACCCTTTATGACCCGAAAGGTGAAGATTGGAACGACTACAACAAGAAGAATATTTTACTACAGTATCGGAAGGTTAAATGAAGCAGAATTCCGTGTAAAAGATTCAAAGTCTAGGAGGTGTTGTTCCCTCAAGAGACTCTTGGAGTGCAGGTAATTTTTATATCGATGATAGGCTATTTCACTATTTTATGGTATACATCATGTTTCCGCGGGATGGAAATCACTGCACTGTGACAGATCTTGAGATGCAACTGTTGTACGCTAGAAAAAGAGGAATAAGTGTCAATTGGGCTCGTCTTATCATGACTCATGTGTTGAGGTTTGATGTAAAATCAAAGTCCCTGCCATATGATTATTTTATTACTCTTATTATTGAGCATTATGGAATTGATGTCGATGGTTTTGAAAAAGTTAAAATGGATGCAAACCTGCATAAGATTTCAATCAAAAATGTTGATTCGAGAATGGGTGTTCATTACAATCCGAAATCGAAAACTATAACGTACATTAGTGAAGATGTGGTTGGTGATGAAGGAAACGATCAAGAAGATGTAGGTGGTGAAGTTGTACCTCCTCCTCCTTCTCATGTTGGTCCAAGCAATCAAGATGTAATTAACTTCATGACTCAACAGTTTTCTATACTCAACACTAACATCAACAACCAATGGAATGCTATCAACGACTCCACAATGACCCGGATCAATGATTTTCGCACATATGTGAATCAACAGTTTTATTACCTTTACTCTCATCTCCACATACCTCCATATGATCCCAACAACCCAGCCGTCCCTCCTCTACAATACACCGGTCCTCCACTTCAACAATAATTTCCCAATCAAGAACCATTTTTCTAAAACAACCTCGACATGAACCAACCATGAATTTTGTCCATTTGTGTTATTTTTATTGTGTTTATCATTATGTCTTTATTCTCTCTTGTGACTATGTTTTGTTTAATGAACATATTGTTTAAGTTTTCAATATTATTACATGTATATTTTGTTAGAACAAAGTTTGAATCTACTACCCTAAGTTAAAGTTTTGATGATAACAAAATGCAAGAATATATAAATTGTATGATTCATGTAAGACATATATGCTACCTAAAAATTATGTTTTGTTTTACAGAAACTCTGATGAGTATCAGCATAAGAATATCATCATCAGCGTCAGAAGATGAATTATCAACATCAGCATCAGAGGATGTCATATCAGATGCCAGAATCAGAAGATCAAAGCATGTGCTTATGCTGAAGCTTGATGAACAGATCTGCGCGTAACAATCTAAACTCTGATCAAGACAACAACAATTCATCAGCATCTAGCAGCGTCAGAATAAGCCAAAGCCAGAACACGCTTAATTGCCAACGGTATTGTGCATTCATGATACTTTATTATCAACGGCATCATTCCAGACAAGATCTTCTCAATATGGAAAGAATGTAATGGACATTGAAACGGCATAATTGGCTACAACGTATCTTTTCCATATGCGATATAAACAAGCAAGTGAGGAACGAATTGGATAATGATCTACAACTCTCTACACGCCTAAAGCTATTCATATTCATCCTCATTCCCAGTTTGCTAAAAGCTCTCAAATTACCTATTCTATTGTTTTAGCATTCTAGTTCTCATAAGCTTAATTTGTGTAATATCACAGTTGTGATAAACAGTTTTGTAGAAAACATCTAACACACTTGATTTCATTTCTTTGTAAGAAAGTATTTCCTTGAGAAACCGATTTGTGGTTTTGACTTAAGAAGGCTTTAACAGTTGTTAAAGCAAGTTGTAATATTCAGTTGAATATAGTGGATTAAGACCTCGTTGGAGAGAGGCGAAATCACCTTGACGGGTGGACTGGAGTAGTTTGAGATCAAACGAACCAGGATAAAAATAACTTGTTGTCTGCATTTGATTTCAAGTTTTACAATTCAACCCCCCTTCTTGTGTTTTTCACTTTTTCAATTGGTATCAGAGCACCTGGTTCTGAGCTAAAACACTTAACCGTGTCAGTACAAGATCCAGCGTCAGAAAAACACAATGGCAGGAACATATCAACACAGCAGCAATGACAACAATGAAGATAGAGACAGATTCAGCGGCAAACCTCCAGTCTTTGATGGAGAGAATTTTGATTACTGGAAAGACAGAATTGAAAGCTTCTTTCTGGCACATGATGCTGATCTGTGGGACATGGTGACAGATTGATACACGCACCCAGTGAATGCAAGCGGTCAGAAGATTGACAGGAAAGCAATGTCTGATCAACAAAAGCGTGACTTCAAAAATCACCACAAGGCCAGAACCATTCTCCTCAGCGCCATCTCTTACGCTGAATAAGAAAAGATCTCTAACAGAGACACAACAAAGAACATGTTTGACTCACTCAGAATGACGCATGAAGGCAACATTCAGGTCAAAGAAACTAAAGCTCTTGCGCTCATTCAGAAGTATGAGGCATTCAAAATGGAAGAAAGTGAATCCATTGAAACAATGTTCTCAAGATTCCAAATTCTGGTGGCTGGTCTCAAGGTTCTGGACAAAGGATACTCTACTGCTGATCATGTCAAGAAGATCATCAGAAGCTTTCCAAAACAATGGAGGCCAATGGTTACAGCGCTGAAGCTAGCTAAAGATCTAAACAAAATCTCTCTGGAGGAACTTATCAGCTCCCTCAGAAGTCATGAGATAGAGCTAGAAGTTGATGAACCTCAGAAGCAAGGTAAGCCTCTAGCATTAAAATCTAACAGAAAATCTGACTCTAAAGTTTTGCAGGCAGTTGAAGAAACATCTGATGGGTCCTCATTAGAAGAAGACGAACTCTCCCTCCTCTTCAGAAGAGTGAACCAACTATGGAAGCAGAGGCAAAGGAAGTTCAGGAATCCCATAAGATCTGCTCAGAATGAGTCCTCTTCCAGATACAGAAGGTCAGACTCTTCTTCTGGATACAGAAGATCTGAAGGCTCTTCAGGAAGCAGAAAGCCAAACACCAAGGACATCACTTGCTATGAATGCAACGAGCAAGGACACTATAAGAGTGACTGTCCAAAGCTTCAGAGGGAAAATCCCAAAAAGAAGTTTGGAAGAGAAAAGAAGAAAAGTCTCATGGCTACATGGGATGACTCTGACTCGTCTGAAGCTGAATCAGAATCAGATGATGAGAAAGCAAACATAGCTCTCATGGCCAACACATCAGAAGACAGTGAAGCTTCTGAATCAGACTCAGAATCAGACACCGAAGAGGTATTTCCAGACTTTGCAATTAATTTTACTAAGGCTGAACTTGCTGAAAGCCTTAACGAAATTCTGGAAAGGTACCAGCAGATCAGAGTTAAATTCAGAAACCTGAAAAGGAATCTTGAATCTGACTCTGATAAGACTGAGAGTCTTAAATTGGAAAATTCTGAGCTGAAAAATAAAATTTCAAAATTAGAAAATCTTTTACAAAACTCTCAGAAGGAAACAATTTCTGAAACTCCCAGTAGCGCTGATGAGATCATCAAGGAGTACGATCATAGCTTTCAGAAGTTCCTTGCTAAAAGCATAGATAGAAGCAAAATGGCTTCAATGATCTATGGAGTTAGCAGAAACGGCAGAAAGGGAATAGGATACCAAGGTAAGGTTCCTACACCAAAGAATGCCATGGATTTAATTATTAAACACACTCCTCTGAATTCACATTTTGTGTATGGTCACACACATGACATTAAATATACTAGTAGTATTTATTCTGTGAAACCAAAATTCAACCAGAGTTTTGGTAAAGCTAACAAATCAGGACCCAAGAAAATATGGGTACCTAAGGATAAAATAATACATGTTGCAGATATCTTTAGCAGCAAATCAGAAACACCATTCATGGTACCTGAAATCTGGCTGCTCACGACACATGACGGGAAGAAGGCATATGCTCCAAAGCCTGGAACTTAAGCCTGGAGGCCACGTAGGCTTTGGAGGCAATCAGAGGGGAAAGATCATTGGCTCTGGAACTGTAGAAGTGTATTATGTTAGGATACTCTGAACGCTCAAGAGGGTACAGAGTATACAATACAGAAACACAGATTGTGGTAGAATCAATTAGTGTTCGTTTTGATGATAAGCTTGACTCTGAAAAGTCAAAGCAGAATGAAGTTTTTGCAGGTATGGAAGTTGAATTTACAGGTTCTGAAGACAAGTCATCAGAAGCTCTCAATAAAGACACTCCTTCAACATCTGAAAGGAGCACTGCAAATAATCCAGCAACAACTGCTGAACAACCTCAGAAAAGACTACCCAGAAGCAGCTTGGATCACCCAGAAGAAACTATCTTAGGAAGAAAGGAAGATCTAATCAGAACAAGAGCCGGCTTCAAAAACTCTGAAGAATCCCTCATGGGACTTGTGTCTCTGATTGAACCTTCTTCAATTGATGAAGCACTTCTGGACAACGATTGGATTATAGCAATGCAAGAAGAGCTGAATCAATTCACCAAAAATGATGTATGGGATCTAGTTCCCAAACCAAAAGGATTCAACCTCATTGGAACAAGATGGGTGTTCAGAAACAAGCTGAATGAACAAGGTGAAGTTATCAGAAACAAAGCACGACTGGTAGCATAAGGTTATAGTCAGCAAGAGGGGATAGACTATACAGAAACCTTTGCCCCAGTCGCCAGGTTAGAATCTATCAGACTTTTAATTTCGTTTACTGTTAATAAAGGCATCACTCTGTATCAGATGGATGTCAAGAGTGCATTCTTAAATGGATATATAGAAGAAGAGGTTTATGTGCACCAACCCCCTGGTTTTGAAAGTACAAAAAATCCAGAGTATGTTTTCAAACTAAAGAAGTCACTATATGGTCTGAAACAAGCTCCCAGAGCTTGGTATGAAAGACTAAGTAACTTTCTGTTAGAAAAAGAATTCACCAGAGGGAAGGTGGACACTACCTTATTCTGTAAGTCAGTTAAGAATGACATCTTAGTTTGTCAAATTTATGTTGACGATATTATTTTTGGATCTACTAATCCTTCTCTTGGAAGAAAATTTGCTAAGTGTATACAGGCAGAATTTGAGATGAGCCTCATGGGAGAACTGAAATTCTTTTTGGGAATTCAGATCAATCAAAATCCAAAGGGAACTTACATTCATCAGAGCAAATATGTCAGAGAACTTATGAAGAAATTTGATCTCATAGAATGTAAGTCATCAAAGATTCCAATGCATCCCACGTGCATTCTGGAAAGAGAAGAGGTAAGCAAAAAGGTAGAACAGAAGGTCTACAGAGGTATGATTGGTTCTCTTCTTTATCTGACGGCTTCAAGGCCTGATATTTTATTCAGCGTATATATTTGTGCAAGATTCCAATCAGATCCTAGAGAATCTAACTTAATAGCTGTTAAGCGAATTTTCAAGTATCTGAAAGGTACTACTAATCTGGGTTTATTTTATAGAAAATCTAGTGATTACAGCTTAGTAGGTTACTGTGATGCTGACTTTGCTGGAGACAGAGTAGAGCGTAAAAGTACTTCTGGAAGCTGTCAGTTTCTGGGAGAAAATCTGATATCTTGGTCCAGCAAAAGGCAATCCACAATTGCACTATCAACAGCAGAAGCTGAGTACATAGCAGCAGCTGGATGCAGCACACAAATGCTCTGGATGAAAAGTCATCTTGAAGACTTTCAGATCTTTGAGAGTAACATCCCTATACTCTGTGACAATACTTCTGCCATTTGCTTAAGTAAAAATCCTATTTTGCATTCTAGGGCTAAGCATATAGAAATAAAACACCATTTCATTAGGGACTACATTCAGAAAGGAATTTTGAACTTAAAATTTATTGATACAGACCATCAATGGGTTGATATCTTCACTAAACCACTTTCTGAAGATAGGTTCAACTTCATTCTGAATCATCTCAGCATGAAGCTCTGCCCAGAGTGAAAATGTTTTAATTTTATATATTAACCTTCAGAATGTGTTTTCTTTTTACTGTGAACTTCTGATCAATCTTCTTTCAAAAAGTTAGACATGCAGATTGTATCAGAGTCTACCCATAAAGATCTGAGCATCTCATTTCAAGGATAGATGTGTTGTTCACCAAATCAAACAAGTGTCATTCAGTCATCAGCTAATCTCTGAAGCAGAACACGCGTGCACGCTTCTGAGAAGGCAAAACGCTGATTGGATGCATTGAGACACATGTCTGGTAACCGTTCCAAATATCCTTCTCAAATCCCCCAAAATCAGCAAGCATTAAATGCACGTAATCATGAGTTAAATTGTAATCATGAGTTAATTCTCTCTCTTAAAACCGTTTACGTTTTCAAAACATCACTTGAAATCTATTTAAACACCTTAACATCATTCATTAAATTTTTACCGTCTCTTGCAATCAACCAAATATTTTCTGCATTCTTACTTGTGTGTTCATCTTTTTCCAAAGAAACCCTTCTTCAAGTTTTTCTCAAAAAAAAAACCCTAAGTGTGAACATGGCAACTTCTAGCAATGTTTATGCAGGTTCTCAGCAAGACGCTTCATCTGAGCAATACCAGATTCCCTTCAGAACTCTACTTACTCCGGTGAAGAACTTGGAGGTTTTATCTGAACTGATCGTTGATTTCGCCAGTCTGAAAGAAAATGGCTTCGATTTGACTGAAGAAATTAGGGAACAAGGATGGGAGAGGTATTTTGACAGGTTGGTGGGGCCAACATTCCCCATTATGGTTAAAGAGTTCTGGATTCATGCTTCTGCCTCAACTCATCAGGTTACCTCATACATCATGGGGAAGAAGATAGTGATCACTGAGGATCACATTGCTAGACTGATTGGATACAATGGTGGTGGCATCCGCTGTATTGACATGGCAGAAAGATCTGGAAACACTGGCATAGTGGCTAGATAGATTTTCACTCATGGGGTTCCCAGCAGCAAAATAAGAGACTTGAAGGATCAACACAGAATCTGGGCAAAGATCATCTTGGGTTGCTTCAACCACAGGAAGCCCACAAGCTCTCCTTACTACATCAACATAGATCAACAATTTCTGCTATATTTTATTGCTAAGAAGACCAAGATAAATCTTGCTCATCTTCTGTTTAATCATCTGAAGACCAGCGTCAAGGAGACGAGAGAAGAAGAGAGGACTAAAAGGGATTGGATACCCTTCGGGAGATTAATATCAGATATTCTAACTGAGAATAGGCTGATAGAACACCTTACAGAAGCACAGGAAATAAGTTCTCTGGAACCAGCGGTTGGCAAGCAGCTGAATGCCAAGAATCTGAAAAAGATGAAACTGATAGAGAATATCAGAAAGGAGCCCAGCGTCACTCCTCTTGCTGACATCACCAGCAAAAGAGTCCCTCTGAGTGACTTTCCCATATTCTCTGAGATTGACTCTAAACCAGTCATCGTTCTCAGATATTTAGATGCGTGTAAGGCTGATGGCACAGATCCTGATCTGAACATCACAGATCTGCACCAGCAAACTCCAGAGGTTACTTTGAAGAAGAATAAGAAGAGAAAGGCTGCTTCAGAAGGACCATCCCAGCAGACACCAAAGAAGAGAGGTAATCTATCTGTTGTTAATGTTTTAAATTCATCTGTTGTTCCAACATTGATCCCAACCCCAGCTTCATATAAACTCCCAATTCCCACACCAACCATTGATGATACCGAACCAGAGTTTGACCCTTCTGAGTCACTAACTCTCAGGAGATCCCGCACCAAAAATCCAAAACCCACAACATCAACAGAATCAGAACTTGATAAAGTTATTTATGAAATTGATCAACGTTCTTCCGCTCCCCTCTCAGAAAATCCAAACACTCAACCACAAACTGCCCACTCACCTCAACCAGAACATCCACTCTCACCCATACCAGAAATTCCACAACCAGAAATTCCACAACCTCCCTCTCCACAACCAGAAATTCCACCTCCCTCTCCATAACCAGAACTTAATCCACCTTCACCTCAACCATCATCTCCACAACCTGAGTCTCAACACTCTGAGTCTCACCACTCTGAGGCTCAAACCCCTGAACCTCATTCTCCTCAATCCTCTGAACCTCAACCATTGGCAATTCAACTTCCTTGTGGTACAACTGTAAACATACCCCAACTGCCATCCTCACCAGAAACTACCCCTCCAAATACTCTAAACAGTCCAATAATCATTTCTGATTCTCCCACTCCATCTCCCAAACAAAATACAGATGACCACAGCAAGACCTTCATTGACCTCACAGTCCTTGATCGCCTTGCTGATCGTAAAAACAAAATATCCATTCCCAAACCCAAACAACTAGATGTTGGTTCTGGTATTTTGAATTTTGAAGCAGGAATGCAGAATTGGATTGCTTCTCTAAAGAAGGTTTGTCCTGGAATGATTGATCCTGCTGCCTCAGACCAACTCTGGACATAATTCAGAATGTGGGTACGCGCTGAAGCCCTCAAGCTGCAAGACATAAACTATGAACAGGCTCAACAGAACTTCAGCAAACTGCTGAAAGAAGTTGAAGGTCCAGTCATGAGTCAGCTGCTGAAGGAGGAAGTGCTCTTTCTGGATAGTGAGCCATGGTCTGAAAAGCGTCCAGCTTCAAAAGTTCAGCCAGCAGAAGATGATACTATTCAAGCTGAAGATGTTAGTCAAGTAAAAGATGTTGCAGAAAGCTCTCAGAAGCATCTTATTTTTGACGTCTCTCAAGCTGCTTTGGACAGGCAGACTCTTAAAGAGCTGAAGCAGAATGATATTCGTCTGCAGCAAAGAATGGATGAGAATGATCAAAAGATGAAGGAAAGGATGGATGTGCAAGATGGGAAGATTGATACAGTAGTCAGCGTGGTGCATCAGCAAAAGGAAACTGCTGATCAGATCAAGAACATGCTAGAAGCTCTGTTCACACGCTTTCCACCCCAACCTTAGTTTTTCATTCTTGATGTTTTCATTGTTTTCTTTCCATGTTTTCTGTACTATCTTCTAAGCTTTGAATTAAATATAACAGTTTTTCTGCTCTGATAGTTTTATCTTAAATTAGTTGCACTTTTTGATTGTTGACAAAAAGGGGGAGAAAAAGAATGATATTTTTCAATAACGGATTACTGAGACAAAAGTCTCAAACATTCTAACACTCTGATATACTTGGATGTTTTCTTGTTCTGCATAAGCTTACAGGTACAAGAAGTTAATTATCTCTGATACACTGAAGCTTTGCTCGAGTAAAAGAAAGATCTGATGCTCAAATAAAGTTCAAGAAATATCTGATGCTAAAGGATTCAAGGAATTAAAAAGGGAAGTAATAAACTCAGGGGGAGTCATTCTGATCATAACTCTGATAGTTGTTTTCTTATCCCCTTAAGCTCTGATACCTTTTATTCCTCCTTATCTTTGATACTATTTATTTCTGATACAATTTATTAAATCGGTTTTCTCTGATACTTTTCTCGTCAATTTTCAATTGAAAAAATCTAGTTTTTGTCATCATCAAAAAGGGGGAGATTGTTAGAACAAAGTTTGAATCTACTACCCTAAGTTAAAGTTTTGATGATAACAAAATGCAAGAATATATAAATTGTATGATTCATGTAAGACATATATGCTACCTAAAAATTATGTTTTGTTTTACAGAAACTCTAATGAGTATCAGCATAAGAATATCATCATCAGCGTCAGAAGATGAATTATCAACATCAGCATCAGAGGATGTCATATCAGATGCCAGAATCAGAAGATCAAAGCATGTGCTTATGCTGAAGCTTGATGAACAGATCTGCGCGTAACAATCTAAACTCTGATCAAGACAACAACAATTCATCAGCATCTAGCAACGTCAGAATAAGCCAAATCCAGAACACGCTTAATTGCCAACGGTACTGTGCATTCATGATACTTTATTATCAACGGCATCATTCCAGACAAGATCTTCTCAATATGGAAAGAATGTAATGGACATTGAAACGATATAATTGGCTACAACGTATCTTTCCATATGCGATATAAACAAGCAAGTGAGGAATGAATTGGCTAATGCTCTACAACTCTCTACACGCCTAAAGCTATTCATATTCATCCTTATTCCCAATTTGCTAAAAGCTCTCAAATTACCTATTCTATTGTTTTAGCATTCTAGTTCTCATAAGCTTATTTTGTGTAATATCACAGTTGTGATAAACAGTTTTGTAGAAAACATCTAACACACTTGATTTCATTTCTTTGTAAGAAAGTATTTCCTTGAGAAACCGGTTTGTGGTTTTGACTCAAGAAGGCTTTAACAGTTGTTAAAGCAAGTTGTAATATTCAGTTGAATATAGTGGATTAAGACCTCATTGGAGAGAGGAGAAATCACCTTGACGGGTGGACTGGAGTAGTTTGAGATCAAACGAATCAGGATAAAAATAACCTGTTGTCTGCATTTGATTTCAAGTTTTACAATTCAACCCCCCTTCTTGTGTTTTTCACTTCTTCATATTTTCCATCTTTTATGCATCTTTCCCTTCTTTTTGATAATGTCAAAGGGGGAGAAGGATGTTACACTTTATGCTTGTGTATTTCCTTGTCTTAAACTTTTAAGGTACAAAGAATCCTTCAAGATGAGAAAATCCAAATGATTACAAAGCTTTTCATACAAAGGGGGAGTTATACATAGGGGGAAATGTCTCTTTCCGGAAATAACAAAGGTTCAAGAAAGATAGTTTGTCATCATTAAAAAGGGGGAGAATGTAATATCAAGCTTCTCAATGAACTTTATTTTGATGAATACAAACCATAATGGCAAGAAGGAAAATATATTGATCCAGCTAAAGCATCAATGGATAAAAGTCTTTGATTCAAGTTCTTGGCAAATTTCACAAGGTATAATAACAAATCTTCCAAAAATTTTCTCAAGTTTTCTAAGAAAAAAAATCCATTTTTACTTTTGTGCAATTGATTTACATGTTGGTGCAATCAATTGCATGACTCACATTTTCAGCTGTTTTGCTTCTGTTTCTTAGTGTAATCGATTTACACAAGAGTGCAATCAATTTCTCTCTGGTTAAAAATGCTTCTATTTTAAAGTGATATCGATTTGCATGTTTGTGCAATCGATTACTCACTGAAAATATTTGAATTTTCTGGCTGTTAAAACCCGTGCAATCGATTTGCATCAATGGTGCAATCGATTGCTTGCTGAACGTTTTTGAAAAACAACAGCTTTGAACATACCTTTTCATAACACCACTTCATGGAATCTTTTCATTTAATCTTGGAAAGTGTTCATGATTAATTTACAGAAACTTATGATGTTTCAAAGGGGTGCTATAAACATATAAATATTGAAATTTCAAAATAAAAAATAATCTCTTCCAATCAATATTTTTCTGAATTTTCAAATATTCAACTCAAGCTTTTTCACTTTCATTCAAAAAGTTTTTTGCATATTTTCATATCTTGTATAACAGAAAACTTTGAGCAATCTAAGTCTTGATTCATTGTATATCATTGTTATTGGAAGAGAAGATCAAGTTATTGATAAAATCACTCAAAGTGATTATTGCTCTAAAAACTCACTCAATCAAAATATTGTTGTACACTTTCTTATTTTCCAGGATTGTTGAAAATAAGATTAGTGGTTTTTGTACTCTTGTTTTCCAGGATTGTTGGAAACAAGTAAGGTCACCTTGAGAGGATTGTTCTCACTGTTGACATAGTGAAAATCCAAGAGGATTGTTCTTGGTCCAAGAGGATTGTTCTTAGTTTTTGTAGTTCTTGTTTAAGTTTGCCAGCTATAAGGAAATCTCTTTCATGTTGAAAGGGGACTGGAGTACTCTCGGACTGTGAGGGAAACCAGGATATCTTGCTTGTGTCTCTTTATTTTTTTGCACTTTACTCTTTCATAAACTCATCATAAACCAGAAAAATAATATCCATCATCACTAAAACCAGAAAATTTTTAAAGTACCTAATTCACCCCTCACCCCTCTTAGGTGCACTTCGTACTTACACTTTTGTGAGATAGCTTTCCATAGTTTACATATGTTGGAGGACACAATTCTTGTTTTAATTGGATTTTATTAAGCTTCATCTTTTGTTTTGTGTTGATTGTATGAATGTAAGAAAAAGATCAAGTCATTTTTGTTTCCTTTTGAGCACAACTACCTAGCCAAATAGTCAATTCACCTTGTGAGTGTGTGATCATTAGTAACTCCTTTAACCTTTTTGTCGACATCCATGATGTATTTTCTAAATGCTTGTCTATGAGTGTTTATTTTCCCTTTTTGCATGGATGTTGATTCGTTATTTTCTTGAAACCTCAACCATTGTTTTGGTTTAAATTTTTACCTCGCCTTAGAAAGTAGGGAATATTTACTTTAATGTATGGTTGAATTCATGTTGGGGGGAAAATGATTGTGCATTTATTGGTTGATCGCTATGAGGTTGAAAAGAAAAAGAAAAAAATATGAAAAATAAAAGATATAAAAAAAGGGAAAAAATAGAAATGTTTTGAAAAACAAAAACAAAAAAGAGTATGGAATAACGTTGTGTTAATAAGTTATGTGAGTTGGTGTGAAACTTGTGATGAAGAAGAATTTTGATTGAAATTCTATTGTTTGAAACATTGTGGAAGTAATTACTCCCTTAGGTTTAGGCAAGTTTTTGTTTCGATTAACTTTAGGACTTATCACTTGTTTGTTAATCAGCCACATTACAGCTTTAAAAACCCCTTAAGATTCTTGCTTTTATATTTTAAATGTAATTTTTGGATGAATGCATAACTTAGTCTATTGTTTGAAAGATTGTTAGATGAGTGAAAATACCCAACTTTTGTGTGTTTTTCATCTATCGATGATTGTGTTTGCTAGGTGTGATTCATTTTTGAACTAGTATTGTTTTAGAATGTTTGGCATAATTTTTGTATTTAGCGTTTATTTCGTGTTTATGATATAGTCGTAGTTTTGTGGAAAATGTTTACTTTGTGCGTACTATTTTTTATTTGAACCATTGCATTTGTTTTCTGTTTTGAAAACATGTTGATTCGTGATTCTTTGATTTATCATTCTTTATTCTTTGGGTTATTTGATTTTGTTTGAGGACAAACAATGATTGAAGTAGAGGAGGGTTTGATAAGTGCAAAAGTGTAGTTATTTTGTATATACTTTTTGTTGCACTTATCAATTCTTTATTGTTAATATCGGTTGAATAACCCTGCTTTTTGTAGTAAATATGTTTAATTGCATTTTGAGTACATATTGTATCGGTTGATTTGTTTTGTATATGTTTTGTAGGTATTTGAGCATTGTCGGGGCAAGAGGAATAAAGCTCCAAGATGAATTTTTGGATCAATAAAGGAATAAGAAGAAAGATTGGAGCCATTGGAAGTTATGCAGGAAAGAAACAGAAGTTGTTGGACTGTCATGAATCGTCGGGCGAAAGAAGAGTCGTCGGGCGAAATCTATAGGCCAAATTTTCTTGTTGCTTCTGCCTAGAGTCGTCGAGCGAAGAATTATGGTTGCTGGGCAATGTTAGATATTTGTTTCAATTGAGGATGTGGCTTATTTTGGGCCAGGTGTATGGAATTCGTCATCGAGCGACATGAGTTTTGTCATTGGGTGACCCGTGCATATCAGAATTTGTTATATTTTCCTTTTCATTTTATTTGGATGGGGAGGGTTTTGGGTATTTTTGATCTCAACTCCATCAAACTTCATTTTTGATAGGATTTTCTTAGAAAACAACATTGAAGCTTGCATACAGATGATCCGGGGTGGATTGCTCTTCAATCGGCACTGACCAACCGGTAAATTTGTGGTTCATTTCTCTTCTTCTGTGTGTATTATTTATGTGTTGAGATTGTATATGTATTTACTTTGAGCTCATGTATATTTGTCGCCCATGGCGTTATATTAAACTTGCTTTACAAATCTTTGTTGATTATTGTCCTAAATTTTTGCTATGTGCTAGGGATTTGAGTTGTTATAGACATATACTGCTTAGATTCTTATTTAGGATGATTATCTGTTAATTTATGAACTGTAGAGATAGATTTAGATTTGACATCTACTTGGGTATCTGTGATACGGTGGGAAGAGAACTGACTGTTTTTGGAATGCTGGTTTGCGTTTTACGTTTGTTTTTTCAAAATGTCGCGGTAAGCAAGAGTCGCCACCATCTTTTATTTTATCCAACAAGGAAAGGAAAAAAGCACAGAAAAATTCCTTTTTCGAGATGTTTCTCGGGTCCGGGGATAGATTATAGAAAGGGAAGGTGTTAGCACCCTTTCTATCCGTGGTTATCCACGGGCTCTTAGGTACTTGCTCATTGTGTTTTCAAAATTTGCTTTTCTTTGTGTTTGTGGGCTTGAAAGAAGTTTTTGTTTTGAAGAGAGTGTAAGTGCGAAAAGTTTTGTTTTGTTTTAAAAGGAGAAAGTACTTAAGAACCATCTACCTACTCGAAAAAAGGAATTAATCTGTACAAATGTCCTTTAGACAATGCTATCCCACTATGACGGAGTAGGTAGCACCGTCGTTGGAGTTTTTGGATCAATTCGATTAAGGGACGTGTGGTCACTAAAGCAATGTTAGGATGCCTTAGCGGTAACCCTAATGTCTTAGATCATTTTTCCGAGGCAACCGTTTCGAGGCAACTATGATCTTTGGACAAGAGGGCGACCTCTAAAACTTCCTATACTTAATGACCACGTTCGAAGGCAACCAAGTGAGGTGTACCCTAAGAGTGTGCATGTGCGAGTGTGTTATTTCGGTCAATTTTATCTTTGTACATGTCATGGGTGAGCTATGTTGATTTTAAGTTCATACATTTGATCTTGTCATGCATTCCCTATTATCAAACATCTAAAAGTGTATAGTTGCGGAATTTAAATTGCGGAAATTAAATCTAAACTATTACAAGGCGTCGGGTATTTACATCGCCAAAAACAACCCTTGAAATTTAAATTGCGGAAAATTAAAGAAAGCGATAAATAATTAAAGTCCTAATTAAAAGTTATTACATAATGGAAGCAATTACAATATTGGAAATATGGATCGCGTGCGAGAAAATTAAATCGGCACATTTTTTAGGGTTTTGACCCTTTTTTGAAAGAAAGCATGTTTTTTGGTTTATTTTTGAATTAAACGGAATTAAACTAAATTAATAATTAAATTAATTAATGAATGAAAATATTTTTGGATTTTTTATATTTAAGGAAATAAAATAAAATAGGTCAAAATTATTAAAAACCTAAGTTTCTAAATTAATTTTAAGTATTGCAAAAAAATGTTAAAGATTATATCTATTTAAAACTAAATTAATTAGGTTAATATTTATTTACAAAAATAAAATAATGAAATTAATAAAAATAATATTTTTGTGTTTTCTGAATTTATGAGGAAAAAATATTAATTGGTTAGTTAAAATAATAAAAATAATAATGCAAAAAACAATTAAATAAATAAAATATAAAAAGAAAAGAAATAACCAAAGGGGGGGGTGTTGGGCCTGGAAAGGAGGTAAAAATTGCAAATCTGAGGCCCATTTGTGAACAAGCCTTGTTGACTTTTCCAATTCAGTGTGCGCCTTTGACTAGGGAACATGATGGTCTTCCATTCCTGGCCACCAGATTTGGCCTGAAGGCCATCTGGCACGTTGAGATCTTAGGGAGTATGTTGCACTGCAAGGCCTGAAATGCATTGGAATATCTGAAAACAAAATATAGCAAATATGTTGGGGACCTGGGATTCGAACCCAGGTCCCAATGGATTCTGTACAACTCGCTTGTCACTCAACCAACGCACTTAATTTGTTATTGGAATAAGCAATGATTATTATATGGAGAAATCAAACAATATGCTGGAAATAAAAAAAATAAGGCGCGAGATTTAAATCAACCAATAGGGAGAAGACACATAGTCGTCTTCTTCGTTGAAAAGCCTGGATATTTACCTGCGGATTTTATCCGCAGCAAAATCCATGGCTCGATCCTAAAACAAACTGTAGGTCATATAAATGTAATCCAAGACCATCACCATGCTCGTCTCATCCTCCTGAACTCGTCCCTGTCCATGGTTGGTCCTGATTTTACCTGAAATGGAAACGCCTAAAAACAAGAAACCCAAACCCTAGTTTCAGGTAGGGCTTTACAGGCCATGAAAACTCAATTGAATATTGCAGAATGTTTAGAAATTATGTAATGATCAAGAATATGTCAATGTTTTATCAAAAAAATGCAAGAATCCAAGGTTACGATTTCATGTACAGGGTCGTGTTTCAAGCGACTTACAGTGCGTTTCAGGTGGTTTCAGAGCTTGTGAATGGTTGCAATCGCTTCAGTGGACCTCAGGCAAGAAGATAACGTTCAGCTTTTGCCTTGAATTTGCCTCCAATATGGATTTCAGTTTCACACTTTTCAAGCTTTTTTCAAGTTTTGGTATTTGAGATTTGGCAGCTTTCAGGTCGTGTTCTTGTGTGCTTTGCCTTGTGTGAGTATAAGGTAAGCAATTAGGTTTAATTTTGGGCCTTGAATCCATGTGAATTGATGATTGAAGTTATGATTTGATCACCATTAACAAAGCTTCCAAAATTGTCCCAAATAAAATATTTTGTGCATGAGATAGCTTGATACGAGTTTGATTGTGTCCATCATGATAATTGAAAGTTGTATCAATAAAAAAGATCACAAGTTATTAATATTTAGATTTTATTTTGATTTAAATTGATTAAAAATGAATTAAATCAATAAATATCAAATAAAATAGAAAAATTAACAAATTGGCACAAGACTGAAGATATGACACGTGTGTGGTGTGACAAGATCAAATCAAGTGCGAAAAAGTGGGCCCTTTTGTCAAAAATTGAATTTTTGAGGATAGTTGACTTTTGCCAATTTTGGAAAAATGCCCAAATTCAATAATACATAACTTCTTCAATTTTGAACTTTTGGAGGTGTTATTGGACTTTTTAGAAACCTTGAGATGTCCTCTAACCAACACTTTTGGTATAATATTATTTTGATATTCCATGCTCAAGTTATAAGCTTTTGCAAAAAATGTGTTTTTGTTGACTTTCAAAATTGACCTATAATGTCCAAATTTGTATCGTCTTGTGAGTGCATTTCTTGATCTTGGGGTGTGAAGATGGATTGTAGAAAATTGCATCCTATTCAAAATGAGCTTTGGATGGGTCATTTCTCATAAAGTATGAGAAAGTTATGCTTGGTCAAAGTTGAGTTGACCTTTCTTGCAAAACCCTAATTTAGCAACTTTTGAATCTTGATGAATCTTGAGCAATCCTTGATGAATCATGATAAACCCTTGATCAAATGATGAATTATCCTTCAAAATGAGAATGTTGACAACAAATATTGAAGTTTGACTATATTTGGGACACAGTTGACTTTGGCCCTAGCACAGTCAACTTTTGGGCCTCTTGAGCAATTGACTGACCAAACTTCCTCTGCAAGGCTTGAAATTTGACATGGATGAACTTGAGAACATATTAGGACATTGGGGATCATTTGAGGCCATTTGAATGTAAGGACCATGATGCAACACAAAACCCTAATTTTGAATTGACTGCCTTAGGAGATGATTTGACTGTCCAACTCTTGAGCAATCTTGAGCAACTTGGAGATGATTCTTGACATGTCTTGAGAAATATGGGAGGGAAAATTTTGGGGTACAACAGTTGCCCCTGTTCAATCTTCTTAAACCTGAGGATATAGATTGGCTTTCGGGCCTTTCGTGATCCGAAGGTGGAAGATGATTGAACACTAGAGTGCCCAGAAATTTGAACTCGCATGAAGCGGTATCAGCATTGTGATGTCGGGAATGGGCTTACAGATGCCATTTGGAGATTGTTGGTAGGTGGTTTTGTCTTCTTTGACTGGATTGGTATCATAAAAAATCTTTAGGAATCGATTTAACTGGCCCAGGGGAGGTTTTGTCTTTTTTGACGGGTTGTCTCCTTTGACGGAGGAAAACATCAAGATCTAGGAACTGACTAGTATTCAACGTAGTATACCGTTGAGGTTATAGCACTCGTCCACACTTTGACGTAGGGAAACATCTTCATCAAGATCTAGGAACTGTCTGGTCTTCAACATAGTATACCGTTGAGATTGTAGAACTCGTCCACACTTTGACGGAGGAAAACATCAAGATCTAGGAACTGACTAGTATTCAACGTAGTATACCGTTGAGATTATAGCACTCGTCCACACTTTGACGTAGGGAAACATCTTCATCAAGATCTAGGAACTGTCTGGTCTTCAACGTAGTATACTGTTGAGATTGTAGAAATCGTCCACACATTGACGGAGGAAAACATCAAGATCTAGGAACTGACTAGTATTCAACGTAGTATACCGTTGAGATTATAGCACTCGTCCACACTATGACGTAGGGAAACATCTTCATCAAGATCTAGGGATTGTCTGGTCTTCAACGTAGTATACCGTTGAGATTGTAGAACTCGTCCACACGTTGACGGAGGCAAACATCAAGATCTAGGAACTGACTAGTATTCAACATAGTATACCGTTGAGATTATAACACTCGTCCACACTTTTACATAGGGAAACATCTTCATCAAGATCTAGGAACTGTCTGGTCTTCAACGTAGTATACCATTGAGATTGTAGAAGTCGTCCACACTTTGACGGAGGAAAACATCAAGATCTAGGAACTGACTAGTATTCAACGTAGTATACCGTTGAGGTTATAACACTCGTCCACACTTTGACGTAGGGAAACATCTTCATCAAGATCTAGGGACTGTCTGGTCTTCAACGTAGTATACCGTTGAGATTGTAGAACTCGTCCACACTTTGACGGAGGAAAACATCAAGATCTAGGAACTGACTAGTATTCAACGTAGTATACCGTTGAGGTTATAGCACTCGTCCACACTATGACGTATGGAAACATCTTCATCAAGATCTAGGGACTGTCTGGTCTTCAACGTAGTATACTGTTGAGATTGTAGAACTCGTCCACACTTTGACGAAGGAAAACATCAATATCTAGGAACTGACTAGTACTTAACGTAGTATACTATTGAGGTTATAACACTCGTCCACACTTTGACGTAGGGAAACATCTTCATCAAGATCTAGGAACTGTTTGGTCTTTAACGTAGTATACCGTTGAGATTGTAGCACTCATCCACACTTTGATGGAGGAAAACATCAAGATCTAGGAACTGACTAGTATTCAACGTAGTATACCGTTGAGGTTATAGCACTCGTCCACACTATGACGTAGGCAAACATCTTCATCAAGATCTAGGGACTGTCTGGTCTTCAACGTAGTATACCGTTGAGATTGTAGAACTCGTCCACACTTTGACGAAGGAAAACATCAAGATCTAGGAACTGACTAGTATTCAACATAGTATATCGTTGAGGTTATAGCACTCATCCATACTATGACGTAGGGAAACATCTTCATCAAGATCTAGGAACTGTTTGGTCTTCAACGTAGTATACCGTTGAGATTGTAGAACTCGTCCACACTATGACGGAGGAAAATTGTCGAGATTGAGAACCTTATCTGAAATTCAACCGAGGATAATTCAATTGAGATTTAAGAACCGGTCAGGTCTTCGACGTAACTGAGAACTTTAACTGTATCTTTCCTGAAAGGTAAATGTCAGTCGTATGCAATGCATGATATATATCAAGCAATGAAATTCTTAAAATAAATGAGATTGTGTTGTATGATGTGTATATGCATGTATCATGATGTATGAAAATGTGATGTTTTAGCTGGGGAAAATAAATCCCGGAGCTGTTGGGGAGTAGAGTTGAATTCTTCATTTCTGCTGGGGATGATGAACGAAGATGATAAACCTGCAGGAGAATAGGATAACTCCGTCGGGGAATTACTTTGATAAGGAGATTACTCCGAGGGGAATTACTCTGTGGGGAAGAGATGCTCTGATGAGGATTTTAACGATAAACTCCGTTGGGGATTCCGTTGATAAGCTCTACTAGAGACAGATTACCGTTGCTGGTGATATTGAATCTGTTGAGGATGGAACTCCTGCTTGGGGAAAGGAAAGAACTTCGCTGGGGATGATCTTTCAGTTGCAACTTGCTAGGGATAACCCTGTTAGACTCCTGTGAGGATAACTCTCTGAGTCCTGCTAAGGATGATTTTTTTGAACTTGGTTGGGGAGATTTATTGTTTGTACTCCATTGGGGATAAACTTTCGGAGTCTACTGGGGATGATGATTCAACTCTGTTGGGGAAGCTTTTTAGACTGCGCTGGGGAAACATTGATTCCACTAGAGGTATCTTGTATGCTGTTGGGGAACATTCTTATACTCCGTTGAGGAATATTAAGACTGCTGGGGATACTCTTATACTCGCTGGAGAATATTCTTATACTCCGTTGGGGGAATATTAAGACCTTCTGGGGATACCAAGCCTTTTTAGCATTGGTGATGGATGAACTCTGCTTGGGGAGAGTATTGCTGATTCATTCACGGTTGCCAGTCTCAGCTGAGAGAGCTACCATTAATGTCTTACTCTGCGGGGAGTGAAGGTACCTTAGCCATATCCTTTAGTTGGATTTACCTTGTACCTGGTGGACAGAGCAACTATACCGCTTGGACACTGCTTATGCCCCTGGTTCTGATATTACCAGTAATTCGTCTTTCGTTTCGCATGTAAATATTTATGATCAGCAATTAATGTCAAATGCATATATCAAAAATGAACTTTGGACGTTCTTTACAAAACAAAACAGATAAAGGAAAAATAGTTTGAAATCTCTTTGAAAATGGATTTGTATTGATTTTGAAGTTTGGCCTGTAAATAGGCGTTTTTGTACAAGAGGCTGACGTCCTAGTAAGAGAATACCGCCGAACAAGAGAGTTTATACAACTTGTGAAAAAGAAAACAAAACAACTATGTGAATAATACCACTAGGTTCCAACTCTGCTATTGCCTTTATATCCTCGAACATCTCATCACTTTGCTACTGATTGAAGATGAATCAGATTGATTAGTGTCATCTGAGCTTGATAGTTGACGCCGAAGTCTGGATGCAAGGTGATCCAATGAGACATAGTGTTACACTTTGATCCCTAATTTTTGCCTGGACCGCCATTTCTGGTTTTTAGTCCACCGGGAGACCCATTTTTGCCCAAGTCGCCTTTTCAGGTTTTCGACTTGCCGGGTGTACAGTTTTTTTTTAATTTTCATCCCTTATTTTTTCCCAAACCCTTTTGGTTCGCCGGGAAGCCCTTATTTTTGCCTAGGCCAGTCAACCTAGCGGGTCTTTGATTGTGCGTAGTATTTTTTCACTATGTCTGCATTGACGGGGTGAGGAAGGTCGTCACCATCCATGGTGGTTAGAATCATAGCTCCTCCTGAGAAAATGTTCTTAACCACAAATGGACCTTCGTAAGTAGGGGTCCATTTGCCCCTGGGATCACCTTGAGGTAGGATAATGCGCTTGATTACCAGATCCTTAACTTGATACTCTTGTCGTCTAACTTTCTTGTTAAATGCCTTGATCATCCGTTTTTGGTATGTCTGACCATGACAAATAGCAGTAAGTCTCTTTTCGTAGATTAAGTTTAGCTGATCAAGCCGGGTCTGAATCCAGTCATCTTCACTCAAACCTGAATCCTTCATGATTCGAAGAGAGTGTATCTAAACCTCGATGGGCAAGACTGCCTCCATACCATATACCAAGGAATATGGTGTTGCCCCTGTTGACGTCCGCGCTGAGGTACGGTATCCGTGAAGGGAAAATGGTAACATCTCGTGCCAATCTTTGTAGGTCACTGTCATCTTCTTCATGATCTTCTTAATGTTCTTATTAGTCGCTTCTACAGCCCCATTCATCTTCGGCTGGTAGAGAGAAGAGTTATGATGTTGTATCTTGAATTGCTCGCAGAGCTCGGTGATAATCTTGTTGTTGAGATTGGTACCATTGTCTGTTATGATCCTTTCGGGTACACCGTATCGACAGATCAAATTGTGCCGAATGAACCGTGCCACGACGTTCTTGGTTACAGTAGCAAAGGAAGCTGCTTCAACCCACTTTATAAAGTAATCAATAGCTACCAAGATGAAACGATGCCTGTTTTATACCGTAGGTCTGATTTCGCCGATCATATCAATTCTCCACATTGCGAAAGGCCAAGGTGCCATCAAGACGTTCAGAGGGACTGGAGGTATGTGCACCTTGTCAGCATAGACCTGGCACTTGTGACATGTCCAAGAATACTGATAACAATCGGCTTCCATTGTGGACCAATAATATCCTGCCCATAGGATCTTCTTTGCCATGGTGTGTCCACTGGAATGAGTTCTGAAAGTACCTTCATGTAACTCCTCCATGATCCTTTCTGCTTCATTCTTATCCACACAACCCAGTAAGGTCGAATCATGGTTACGCTTGTAAAGAATGCCATTACCGATGAAGGAATTTTCCGCGAACCTCCTCAGAAATTTCTTGTCATTAACAGATGCACCCTCCGGGTATTCTTGAACCTCAAGGTACTTCTTCACCTCATGATACCAGGGTTTTTCTGTTACCTCTTCAGTCTCAAGATCACAGTAATTTGCAGGTTCGTCCAATCTTTCAATGATAATCTGGGGAGCCTCGTTGTCCCAATTGACTTTGAACATAGAAGACATCGTAGCTAACGCATCCGCCAACTGATTCTCCTCTCTAGGGAAGTGTTCAAAGGTTATCTCCTCGAAATGGGGAAGCAACATCAATACATACTCTTTACAGGGAATAATATTTGGGTGTTTCGTATCCCACTCGCCTTTTATCTGACTGATCACGAGAGCGGAATCTCCGAAGACACTCAGAAACTTAATCCTTAGGTCAATTGCTGCTCGAAGACCCAAAATGCACGCTTCATACTCCGCCATGTTGTTGGTGCAGTTGAAACATAGTCGGGCGGTGAAGGGAGTATGAGAGCCTCTAGGAGATATGATCATGATGCCAATGCCATTACCCAAAGAGTTTGAAGCCCCATCAAAGTACATAGACCATCGGGATCCTTCCTCAGGTCCTTCATCCGGTCCAGGTGTCTCACAATCAGTTACCAACATGATATTCTCGTCCGGGAATTAAAAGTTCATAGACTGGTAATCATCCACTGCTTGATGTGCCAAATGGTATGCCAACACACTTCCTTTAATTGCCTTTTGGGACGTATATTGGATGTCATACTCATTCAAGATCATCTGCCATCTTGCTATTCTTCCGAACAAGGCATGATTTTCGAAGATATTCTTGATTGGATCCATCTTTGATATCAACAGAGTAGTGTGAGTCAGCATATACTGTCTCAACCGGCGAGCAGCCCATACCAAAGCGCAACAAGTTTTCTCGAGCAGTGAGTATCGGGTCTCACAGTCGGTAAACTTTTTGCTAAGGTAATAAATAGCATACTCTTTTCGGCCAGACTCGTCATGTTGACCCAGCACACACCCCATTGAGTTGTCGAGTACTGTCAAGTATAAGATCAAAGGTCTCCCTTCAACTGGTGGCATCAGAATGGGTGGCTCTTGGAGATACTCTTTGATCCTTTCGAAAGCGGCCTGACATTCATCATTCCAACGTACCACTTGATCTTTCTTCAGTATCTTGAAGATTGGATCACAAGTAGCAATCAGGTGCGAGATGAATCGAGCAATGTAATTCAGTCGTCCCAGGAAGCCTCTGACTTCTTTCTCTGTTCTGGGAGCTGGCATTTCCTGTATGGCTTTCACCTTGGCAGGGTCCACTTGAATACCTTTGTCGCTTACAACAAAACCCAGTAGCTTACCAGATCTTACCCCGAAGGTGCACTTGTTCGGGTTTAACCTCAGCTTGTATAACTTCAACCTGTGAAACAGCTTTTGCAGATGGTCAAGGTGTTCCTCCTTAGTCTGGGACCTTGCAATCATATTGTCGACGTATACTTCAATCTCATGATGAATCATGTCATGAAATAAAGCAACCATGGCACGATGATACGTTGCCCCAGCATTTTTCAGTCCAAAAGGCATGACCTTGTAGCAAAAGGTACCCCACTGAGTAACAAAGGTAGTCTTCTCCATATCTTCGGGAGCCATTTTGATTTGATTATAACCGGAGAAACCATCCATAAAGGAGAACACCTTATGCTGAGCAGTGTTGTCAACCAGAACATCAATATGAGGTAGAGGAAAATCATCCTTGGGACTTGCCCTGTTCAAATCCCTGTAATCAACACACATTCGGACCTTACCATCCTTCTTCGGCACAGGAACCACATTGGCCACCTACTGAGGGTAAGAAATAACTGCTAGAAAACCAGCGTCAAACTGTTTCATAACTTCAGCCTTGATCTTCTCAGACATCTCTGGGCGCATTCGGAGGACCTTCTGTTTCACTGGAGGACAATCTTCCTTGGTAGGCAGGCGATGAACCACAATATCGGTATCCAGCCCAGGCATATCTTCGTAAGACCAAGCAAAGATCTCAACATAGTCATGTAGCATCTGAATCAACCGTTTCTTCGCACTAAGCTCCAGATTTGCACCAACCTTGACCTCTTTCTTGTCTGTCTCTGTACCCAGATTCACTGATTGCACCGGCTCTTCATGCGGATGAATGACCCTCTCTTCTTGAAGTAGAAGTCTTGCAAGTTCACCAGGCACTTCGCAATCATCTTCACCTTCGTCTTTGGCTAAGTTGATCGGATTTTCGAAGTCATAACTGGGAGTAGCAGAGTCGTTACCAGTGAGATCCAGAGTGGATGTGGACCTGTATATGTGAGTGTGTGTAAAATAGTTGTTTTGCAATATATAATAAAGAAAAACAAGGAGCGCAAGATTTGAAATGCAAAAAACGTCCAATGCTTTTACTAATGATATCTGAAAATGACACACAAAAGCCCTCACAAATGAAGCCACGATGCCCCGGGTAAGACATTGGGCCATAAAGTTCAAAACATTGTCTGTTACAAATTCAAAACAAAAAGTTCATTACTGGGTGATAACAGAAACAGGCATAGAATCTTTCGATGTCCAGTTTCTTAATCCATCATTGGCAGTCAGGTAGATCCAACTGTCGATATCAAACTCTTCATCATCGTCATCCCTGATAGCATTCACCCCTGCATCTTGTTTAGGCTTCTCTGGTGCTCCGAACTCGATCTCCTTTGCATCAATCAAATCTAGTACCTTGTTCCTCAAAACCCAACAATCATCTGTATTAAGCCCTGGGCTATCAGAATGGATAGCACAACGGGCATTAGAGTTGTACTTTGGTGACGTAGTATTTGGATTCTTCGAAGCTTCCTTTAGAATCACCAGATTAGTCTTCAGCAACTGTGGCAGAATCTGAGATAAAGTCATGCTGAGATGGGTGAATTGCCTCCGAGGTCTCTCATCCTTCTGTTGATTGTTGTGCTAAGGAGCACCAACAGGTTTTGAAATAACAACCGCATTAACAGCTTGGCGGTGTTCAGGTCTATTCTGTCTTTTCGAACTGTAAACAACACTGGACTCTTTCTTGAATGGCTTCTTCTTGGTGCTTGACGAGGCACCCTTCTGTATCTTACGAGCCTTAATACCAGCTTCTATCCTTTCACCGGTCAAAATAAGCTCTGTAAACCCAGACGAAGAGCTTCCAATTAGATGGTTGAAAAATGGACCAGACAGGGTCCCTAGAAACATGTCCACAAGCTCCCGATCAGCCAAGGGTGGTTGCACTCTACCGGTGAGGTCCCTCCACTTCTGAGCATAATCTTTGAATCCTTCACCCGTTCCCATTGACATACCCTGGAGTTGGGTACGCGTAGGAGCGAGGTCGGAGTTGTACTGATACTGCCTGTAGAATGCAGTAGCCAAATCTTCCCAACTGCGGATACTGGCTCCGTCCAACTGATAGAACCACTCAAACTGAGTCCCTGAGAGACTGTCTTGGAAGAAGTGGATCCATAGGTTCTTATCAGCGGTGTAAGGCTGAATCTTCCTCACATATGACCGGAGGTGCAACTTCGGACAAGAAACTCCGTCATACTTAGCAAAGGCTGGTGCCTTGAACTTATGGGGAATCACCACCCTAGACGATAGACCCAGATCACCAAAGTCCAGGCCAGGCACTTTTTTAACTTCCATAGCACTCAACCGGTCTTCCTGTTGCTTGTATCTGTCCTCAGCAGGAGGATATTGTTCTTCATCAAAGTCCGTCTCGTTGTCGGAGACCACAGGGCTAGGAGCCATCCTTTCTTCTTGACTATCTTTCCCCCCAGATGAGGTGGTCAGATCAACTTCATTATGAAGCCTGTTTCCAAACCTGTGCCCTGTGTTAAACATGATTGTCCTCTTCTTCTTCTTCTTCTCTTTCAGAATCAGGGTCTTCAGGTCTTGCTGACCCTTAGCTAGATTCATGAACAGCTCTTGAAATTGGGCATTCTGGGCCTGGAGGGCCTTAATAGCTTGCTTAGTTGAAGGTTCAGTAGAAATGATGAGTGCTGAAATAAACAGCGAAGAAGATAAGAGACCTGTAATGGGTACCTGTTTATGAAGTGCATGGGATGAAATGCGTATGATTATGATTTCAAAGACAATCGAGAGATTCAAATTTGTAAACAAGAAAGGAAACACACTTTATTAGATAAACTTCAAAATTCAAATTGTTCAACTGATGCCATTAAGGCGTTACAAGAATGGAAATACTGAAAAGTAAATAAAACTGAAATAGGAATAAACAAAGGCCCATCAATGCTCCCATGGTCTCTTCTTCTCAGTGCGGACATAGTCGTTGAGAATCCGCTCATTCTCCAACTGCCTAGTCAACTTCTGGATCTTCAGTGGGCATATAAGGATGGAGGATGTTTGGAAGAACCCCTTCTTCATTAGCAACTTCAAGAGTGACAGGTCGGACGTCTTCATATGGCATACCCAGCTTTTGGGCACGGATACGGACCCATCTGAGATATGGCTCCATCGGAAGTGAATTCTTTGGACCTAGCTCATGTGGATCAGATTGGTGAACTCTATCCCAAGCCCTTACGAATCTGCGACGCTGCTCGTCGCTATCCCCTTGAAAGTCAAAGATGATATGGGGCATTAGCAGCTCGTGAGGTCCTTCTCTTCTAGATCTTCCAAACTGACGGAGAGCTAAGCATGGGTTGTAAGAAATTCCTACATGGGTTCCTATCAATGGAACATTAGGATAGTCTCCACAGCGATCAATGATAGTCACCTCATCCATACACTTGAGAGTCCAGATAATGTCATTATGCGAGAGAGACATCACCCTATAGGCCCAGCCCATGCCTTCTTTGTTCTTCAGCACTGACTTGGGAAGGTGCGAAATAAACCACCTCGACAATAAGGGAGCACATCACATCAAGGTTCCCCGCTTTCGGGCGGTACGAGCATAGAGCTGATGAAAAATGTCACCCAAGAGAGTGGGTACAGGGTTCTGAGAGATGAAGATCTTTACCGCATTAACATCAACAAAAGTGTCAGGATTTGGAAACAAAACCAAGCCATATATCAGAAGAGCCAGAATATCCTCGAATGCCTTGAAGTCTAGACTATCCCAGAAATAGTTAGCCTTACCAACCAAGAACTTAGTCAGAAAGCCCTTTGCTCCACTTCTAGTCTCCTAATTAGCCATTACCTCCTCTTTGGTCAAATGAAGGGCCGCAGCAATCTCTTTGGGTCTAAGGGTCTTCTCTCAACCAGTAAACAGGGTCTGCTCCAGAACAGAGATACCGAGCAATTCAGAGAACTCTTCTAAGGTTGGAACCAGCTGATAGTCTTGAAAAGTAAAGCAATGGTACAACGGATCATAAAACTGGACTAGGACACTCATCATTTGCTCGTCTAATTTAGAGGTGACCAAACTGAGAAGATAACCATGCCTCCTGATGAAGGAAGTAGTGTCAGGCATCTTGGCAACCAACTCTTTAAGCAAGGTAGGAACTTGGACAAAGTTAATCCGAATGGTATTCCTACGCATGGGCATCATGATGACCTACAAAACAGAACAAAGATGAATCCCTCCTGTCTTTGAAATAGGTTAGTCCAATGCAAGATGTATGCAATGTTATGATGTCATGATGTCATGATAGTAAGCACACCACAGGTATCCACAAATAGCAAACATGGCAAAGGCACACAAGTCACACAGAGAGCCCTTAGATTTCAGGCTGGCAAGGAGCTTAGGTACTACCCTCTTTCAGTTCAGTTGGTTTAAACCTGTCCTAAAAATAGTGACCGGGTTCTAGAGGATCTCAATATCACTGACTACCCTCGATCGATCATAATTGCAGTTTAGCAACCTTTTCTTGCGGCCGGAATCATCGCGAGAGTTTAGTCTCAATGAGTGTAGCATACTGCTACTGTTCTATGGCCAAGTTGGTCAATTTAAGGTTCTAAGGTCAGTTGGTGCTTAATGACCCCTTAGAAGACCCATATTCTCCTCGTTCCAACACAAGGGATATCGGTACAGACTAAAGTGCCACACCAATGTAGTTACTGCTTCAACCGTGTCGGTCTACGCCGGACAGTTCCCTCACAGTTTATTGCTACTTACCTAAAGGGTACCCCCAGATCCGGGTTAGGATCTATAGAACTCCGATACAAGCCCATAAATATAAATCATACAAAGCATACAATTGAAAACACAATGATCTAATCCTAAGGTACACCTCACTTATATGTCCCCAGCAGAGTCTCCAGTTCTGTGATACGGTGGGAAGAGAACTGACTATTTTTGGAATGCTGGTTTGCGTTTTGCGTTTGTTTTTGCAAAATGTCGCGGTAAGCAAGAGTCGCCACCGTCTTTTATTTTATCCAACAAGGAAAGGAAAAAAGCACCGAAAAATTCCTTTTTCGAGATGTTTCTCGGGTCCGGGGGTGGATTATAGAAAGGGAAGGTGTTAGCACCCTTTCTATCTGTGGTTATCCACGGGCTCTTAGGTACTTGCTCATTGTGTTTTTAAAGTTTGCTTTTCTTTGTGTTTGTGGGCTTGAAAGAAGTTTTTGTTTTGAAGAGAGTGTAAGTGCGAAAAGTTTTGTTTTGTTTTAAAAGGAGAAAGTACTTAAGAACCATCTACCTACTCGAAAAAAGGAATTAATCTGTACAAATGTTCTTTAGACAATGCTATCCCACTATGAAGGAGTAGGTAGCACCGTCGTTGGAGTTTTCGGGTCAATTCGATTAAGGGACGTGTGGTCACTAAAGCAATGTTAGGATGCCTTAGCAGTAACCCTAATGTCTTAGATCATTTTTCCGAGGCAACCGTTTCGAGGCAACTATGATCTTTGAACAAGAGGGCGACCTCTAAAACTTCCTATACTCAATGACCACGTTCAAAGGCAACCAAGTGAGGTGTACCCTAAGAGTGCGCATGTGCGAGTGTGTTATTTCGGTCAATTTTATCTTTGTACATGTCATGGGTGAGCTATGTTGATTTTAAGTTCATACATTTGATCTTGTCATGCATTACCTATTATCAAACATCTAACAGTGTATAGTTGCGGAATTTAAATTGCGGAAATTAAATCTAAACTATTACAAGGCGTCGGGTATTTACATCGCCAAAAACAACCATTGAAATTTAAATTGCGGAAAATAAAAGAAAGCGATAAATAATTAAAGTCCTAATTAAAAGCTATTACATACTGGAAGCAATTACAATATTGGAAATATGGATCGCGTGCGAGAAAATTAAGTCGGCGCATTTTTTAGGGTTTTGACCCTTTTTTGAAAGAAAGCATGTTTTTTGGTTTATTTTTGAATTAAATGGAATTAAACTAAATTAATAATTAAATTAATTAATTAATGAAAATATTTTTGGATTTTTTATATTTAAGGAAATAAAATAAAATTGTTCAAAATTATTAAAAACCTAATTTTCTAAATTAATTTTAAGTATTGCAAAAAAATGTTAAAGATTATATCTATTTAAAACTAAATTAATTAGGTTAATATTTATTTACAAAAATAAAATAATGAAATTAATAAAAATAATATTTTTGTGTTTTCTGATTTTATGAGGAAAAAATATTAATTGGTTAGTTAAAATAATAAAAATAATAATGCAAAAAACAATTAAATAAATAAAATATAACATCACCAAAGTATAATCCTAATGCCCGCTGTGCTTATCACTCTGATAGCCCGAGGCATAATACGGATGATTGTTGGACTTTGAAGAGCAAGGTACAAGACTTGATCCATGCGAAGGAGATTGAGTTCGAAGCACCAGGAAAGCTAAATGTCATAACGGCACCTATGCCCAAACATGACACAGGAGTTTGATATTGATAGCTGGATATACCTAACTACCGACGGTGGACAATGCAACTGGAAAACAAAGGACTTCATCCCTATTACTTTTGTTACTCAGTAATGAAACTCTTTGTTTTGAATTTGTAAACAGACAATGTTCTAAACTTTACGGCCCGGTGTCTTACCCGGGGCACCGTGGTTTCATTTGTGAGGGCTCATGTGTGTCATTTACATATATCATTAATAAAAGCATTGGACGTTTCTTGCATTTTAAATTTTGTGCTCCTTGTGTTTCTTTTATTATATATATTGGGAAACAGCTATTTTTGCACACACTCACGTATCATGGTCCATATCCACTCTGGATCCCATTGGTAACGACTCTGCTAATGCCGGTTATGACTTCGAAAGTCCGATCAACTTAGCCAAAGACGAAGGTGAAGACGATTGTGAAGTGCCTGGGGAACTTGCTAGTCTATTTTCTTCAAGAAGAGAGGGCCATACTACCTCCAAGCCACCAATTATGATGCCTTCAGTTGCAGGAAGACCGTTGATCTTATACTTAAAAGTGTTGTGTAATACAAAGAGGTGTGCTGGGGCAGTATGACGAGTCTGGCCGAAAAGAGCATGCTAGTTATTACCTTAGCAAAAAGTTTACCGACTGTGAGACCTGATACTCACTGCTCGAGAGAACTTGCTATGCTTTGGTATGGGCTGTTCACCGGCTAAGACAGTTATGCTGACTCTCACTACCTTATTGATGACAAAGAGGTGAACATCTTGACAGCTCCTTGACCTTTTGCAATGTCGGGCATTGATATGATTGGCGAGATCAGACCTACAGCATCCAACGGGCATCGTTCCATCCTGGTAGCTATTGATCACTTTACAAAGTAGGTCGAAGCAGCTTCCTTTGCTACTGTAACCAAGAACGTCGTGGCACGGTTCATTCGGCACAATCTGATCTGCTGATATGGTGTACCAGAGAGGATCATTACGAACAATGGTACCAATCTAAACAACAAGATGATCACTGAGCTCTACGAGCAATTCAAGATACAGCATCACAACTCTTCTCCCTACCGACCGAAGATGAATGGGGCTGTAGAAGTGGCTAATCAGAACATTAAGAAGATTGTGCAAAAGATGACAGTGACATACAAAGACTGACACGAGATGTTACCATTTACTCTTCATGGGTACGGTACCTCTGCGCGGACGTCAACAGGGGGAAACACCTTATTCCTTGGTTTATGGCATGGAGGCAGTCTTGCCTATTGAAGTTCAGATACCCTATCTCCGAATCATGAAGGATGCATGTTTGAGTGAAGATGACTGGATTCAGACCCGGCTTGATCAACTGAACCTAATCGATGAAAAGAGACTTACTGTTATTTGTCATGGTCAGACGTACCAAAAACGGATGATCAAGGCATTTAACAAGAAAGTTAGACGACAAGAGTATCAAGTTGGGGACCTGGTTATCAAACACATTATTCTACCTCAAGGTGATCCCAGGGGAAAATGGACCCTTACTTATGAAGGGCCATTTGTGGTTAAGAACATTTTCTCAAGAGGAGCTATGATTCTAACCACCATGGACGGTGACGACCTTCCTCACCCCGTCAATGCAGACATAGTGAAAAGATACTACGCATAATCAAAGACCCGCTAGGTTGACTGGCCTAGGCAAAAATAAGGGCTTCCCGGCGAACCAAAAGGGTTCGGGCAAAAATAAGGGATGAAAATGAAAAAATCTGTACACCCGGCAAGTCGAAAACCTGAAAAGGCGGCTTGGGCAAAAAAGGGTATCCCGGTGGACTGAAAACCCGAAAGGGCGGTCCAGGAAATAATTAGGGATCAAAGCATAATACTATGTCTCATTGGATCACCTTGCATCCAGACTTCGGTACCGACTATCAAGCTCGGACGGCACTAATCAATCTGATCTACCTTCAACTAGTAGCAAAGTGATGAGATGCTCGAGGACATAAAGGCAATAGCAGAGTTGGAACCCAGTGGGATCATTCACATAGCTGTTTTGTTTTCTTTTCACAAATTGTGTAAATTCTATTATTCGGCGGTGTTCTCTTACTAAGACGTCAGCCTCTTGTACAAAAGCGCCTATTTACAGGCCAAACTTCAAATCAATACAAATTCATTTTTCAGACAAATTTCAAACTGTTTTTCCTTTATCTATTTTGTTTTGCAAAGAACGTCCAATGTTCATTTTTGATATATGCATTTGACCTTAATTGCTGCTCATAAATATTTACATGTGAAACAAAAGATGAATTATTGGTAATATCAGAAACAGGGGCAATAGAATTGTCCAAATCTGTGTAGTTTCTCTGTCCACCAGGTACCGGATAAGTTCAGTTGAAGAATGTGGCTAAGATACCTTCACTCCCTGCAGAGTAAGACAGTAAAGATAGCTCTCCCAGCTGAGACTTGCAACTATGAGTGAATCAGCAATACTCTCCCCAAGAAGAGTTAATCTACCATCAACATTAAAAGGCTTGATGTCCCCGGCAGTCTTAATATTCCCCAACAGAGTATAAGAATGTTCCCCGACAAGGTACAAGACACACCCAGTGGAGTCAATTTTTCCCCAGCACGGTCTGAAAAAAGCTTCCCCAGCGGAGTTGAATCATCATCCCCAGTAGACTCTGGAAGTTTATCCCCAACGGAGTACAAAAATAAACCTCCCCGGCCAAGTTCAGAGGATCATTCCCAGCAGAATTTAGAGGAGTATCCCTACAAGAGTCTAACAGGGTTATCCCCAGCAAGTTACAACTGAAAGATCATCCCCAGCGAAGTTCTTTTCTTTCACAAACAGGAATTCAATCCTCAGCAGATTCAATATCACCAGGAACGGTAATCCATCCCCAGCGAAGTTTATCAGTGGAATCCTTAGCAGAGCATCTCTTCCCCACAGAGTAATATCCTCATCAGTTTATTCCCCAACAGAGTTCTCCTCTCCTGCAAGTTTATCATCTTCGTTCATCATCCCCAGCGGAAACGAAGAATTCAACTCTATTCTCCAACAGCTCCGGGATTTATTTTCCCCAGCTAAAACATTACATTTCCATACATCATGATACACGCATATACACATCATATAATACAATCTCATTTATGTTGAGAACATCATTGCTTGATCCATATCATGCATTGCATATGACAGACCTTTACCTTTCAGGAAAGATGCAGTTAAAGTTCTCAGCTATGTCAAAGGAGACAAGACCAGTTAAATCGATTCCTAAAGATTTTTATGATGCCAATCCAGTAAAAGGAGACAAGACCAGTTAAATCGATTCCTAAAGATTTTTCTGAGGCCAACCCACTCAAAGGAGACAAGACCAGTTAAATCGATTCCTAAATATTTTTCTGAGGCCAACCCAGTCAAAGGAGACAAGACCAGTTAAATTGATTCCTAAAGATTTTTCTGAGGCCAACCCAGTCAAAGGAGACAAGACCAGTTAAATCGATTCCTAAAGATTTTTCTGAGGCCAATCCAGTCAAAGGAGACAAGACCAGTTAAATTGATTCCTAAAGATTTTTCTGAGGCCAATCCAGTCAAAAGAGACAAAACCAGTTAAATCGATTCCTAAAGATTTTTCTGATGCCAATCCAGTCAAAGAAGACAAAACCTCCTCTGGTCCAGTTAAATCGATTCCTAAAGATTTTTCTGACATCGATCCAGTTGAAGTTCAGACCACCTATCAACAGTCTCCAAATGGCATCTGTAAGCCCATTCCCGACATCACAATGCTGATACCACTTCATGCGAGTGCAAATTTCTGGGCACTCTAGTGTTCAATCATCTTCCACCTTCGGATCACGAAAGGCTCGAAAGCCAATCTACATCCTAAGGTTTAAGAAAATTGAACAGGGGAAGCTGTTGCACCCTAAAATTTACCCTCTCATATTCCCCAAGACATTGCAAGAATAATCTCCAAGTGGTTCAAGATTGCTCAAAGAGTTGGACAGTCAAATCATCTCCTAAGGCAGTCAATCTCAAATTAGGGTTTTGTGTTACATTAAGGTCTTTGCATCCAAATGACCCCAAGTGCTTCCCAATGTCCTAATATGTTCTCAAATTCATCCATGTCAAATTTAAAGCCTTGCAGAGGAAGTTTGGTCAGCCAATTGCTCAAGAGGCCCAAAAATCGACTGTGCTAGGGCAAAAGTCAACTGTGACCTATAAATAGTCAAACCTCAAGACTTTTTTGTAAACATTCTCATTTTTAAGGATAATTCATCATTTGATCAAGGGCTGATCATGATTCATCAAGGATTGCTCAAGATTCATCAAGATTCAAAAGTTGCTAAATTAAGGTTTTGTAGGAAAAGTCAACTCAACTTTGGACAGGCATAACTTTCTCATACTTTATGAGAAATGACCCATACAAAGATCATTTTGAAGAGGATGCAATTTCCTACAATCCATATTCACACCCCAAGATCAATAAATGCACTCAGAAAAAGTTACAAATTTGGACATTATAGGTCATTTTTGAAAGTCAACAAAAACACCTTTTTTTCCAAAGCTTATAACTTGAGCATGGAATATAAAAATGAGATGATACCAAAAGGGTTGGTTAGAGGACATCTCAAGGTTTCTAAAAAGTCCAAGAACACTTCCAAAAGTTCAAAATTGAAGAAGTTATGCATTGTTAAAGTTGGGCATTTTTCCAAAATTGCCAAAAGTCAACTATCCTCAAACTTCAAATTTTGCCAAATGGGCCCACTTTTTTCCACTTGATTTGATCTTGTCACACTACACACGTGTCCTATCTCCAGTCTTATGTCCATTCATTTATTTTTCTATTTTATTTGATTTTTATTGAATTAATTCATTTTAAATCAATTTAAATCCAAATAAAATCTAAATATTGATAACTTGGTATCTTTTTGATTGATATAGGTCTTAAATATCATCATGTACACAATCAAATCCGAATCAAGCCATATCATGAACAAAAAGATGGAATTTGGACATTTTTGGAAGCTTTTTAATGGTGAATCAAATCACATCTTCAAGCATCAATGCACAAAGATTCAAAGCCCAAAACTTGACCTAATGCATTGCTTGATACTTATACAATGCAAAGGCACAAAAAAAAGGGCTGGAGGCTGCTAAATCACAAAGACAAAAACTGGAAAAAAGGCAAAAAAGCTTGAAACTGAAATCCATTCTAGAGGCAGATTCAAGGTCAAATCTCAACGTAGACCTCTTGCGGGACATCCATTGAGTCTAAAGCAATCAAAATCAAGCCATCACACCTTCCCAATAGCGCTGTAAGTCTCCCTAAACCTTGCCCTGTATTTGAAATCACATACTCGTATTCTTGCATTTTCTTGGCGAAATCTTTACACAATCATGCTAATCGGTCCATTTAGAAACTTTCTGCATTAACCAATTATGTTTTCATGAGCCATAGCCCCATACCCGAATCTAGGGTTTTGGAAGCTTGTTTTTGGGCGTTTGTTTTGCAGGGAAAATTGGAACCAACAAAGGGTATAGACATGATCAGTGGAAGGAGACGAACACAACCATGTGTTTGGAATTAATTTCCATAGCCTAGAGAAGATTTTAGGATCGACCCAGGGATTTAGTTGCAGATTCAAATCCGTAGGAAAAAGAACCAGGGTTCAGTGGAGAAGACGAAGACGTGTCCTTTTCCAACTTGCCCATTTAAAAGCTTCGCGCGTGTTTTTTGCATTGCTGGCATATTGTTGTTGTTTCACATATTATATTCTTTTCTTATTATACTAACAATTAAGCATGTTGGTTGAGTTGGTAAGGGCGCTAGTACAAAATCCATTGGGACCTGGGTTCGAATCCCAGGTCCACCATATTTGCATATTGTTATTTTTCTCTAGGAAATCCAATGCGCTTCAGCAAGTAGGGTCCATCATATTCCTTCAGATCTCAAGGCGCCAGATGGCCCCCAGGCCAGATTTGGTGGCCAGGAATGAAAGTCCATCCTACACTCAAGTAAACACGCCACAGGGAATCATGGAAAGTCAACCCAGGCCAGCGCCTGTTGGGCCACTAAGCTGCTATTTTCACCATCCTTTTAGGCCCAACACCCCCTTTTTGGTTATTTCTTTTTCTTTTCATTTTATTTATTTATTTGTTTTATATTTTTTTTATTTTTTATTTAAACTAACCAATTAATTTTTTTCTCATAAAATCAAAAACACAAAAAAAATATTTTATTTGTTAAAGTTAAATTCATCACTTTTATTTTTGTAAATAAATACTAATTTAATTAACTTAGTTTTAATTAGGTATAATTCCAATATTTTTGCAATAATTAAAATTAATGTAGAAGATTAGGTTTTATTAACTTTGACCAAATTTATTTTAATTTCTTTAAATATCTAAAAAATCCAAAAATATCTTTTTTTAATTAATTAATTTATTTATTTAATTAACCTAATTCAATTTCTTTCTAATTCAAAAATAAAAAAAATGCTTTCTTTAATAAAAAGGGTCAAAACCCTAAATAATGCGCCCGATTTAATTTTTCCGCACGCGATCTATTTTGCCATATTGATGTAATTGTTTCCCGGAATGTAATAGTTTTAATAGGACTTTAAATTATTTTATCGCTTTCTTTTATTTTCCGCAATTTAATTTTCAAGGATTGTTTTTAGCGATGTAAATACCTGACGCCTTGTAATAGTTATATTTAATTTCCGCAATTTAAATTTCGCAACTATACACTGTTAGATGTTTGATAATAGGGAATGCATGACAAGATCGAATGTATGAACTTAAAATCAACATAGCTCACCCATGACATGTACAAAGATAAAATTAACCGAAATAACACACTCGCACATGCGCACTCTTAGGATACACCTCGCTTGGTTGCCTTCGAACGTGGTCATTGAGTATAGGAAGTTTTAGAGGTCGTCCTATTGTCCAAAGATCATAGTTGCCTCGAAACGGTTGCCTCGGAAAAATGATCTAAGACATTAGGGTTACCGCTAATACATCCTAACATTGCTTTAGTGACCACACGTCCCTTAATCGAATTGACCCTTAAACTCCAACGACGGTGCTACCTACTCATCAATAGTGGGATAGCATTGTCTAAAGGACATTTGTACAAATTAATTCCTTTTTCGGGTAGGTAGATGGTTCTTAAGTACTTGCTCTCTTCAAAACAAAAAAAAACTTTTCGCACTTACACATTTTCAAACAAAAACTCCTTTCAAACCCACAAACACAAAGAAAAAGAAAATTTTGAAAACACTTTGAGGAAGTACCTAAGAGCCCGTGGATAACCACGGATAGAAAGGGTGCTAACACCTTCCCTTTCTATAATCTACCCCCCAGACCCGAGAAACATCTCGAAAAAGGAATTTTTCTGTGCTTTTTTCCTTTCCTTGTTGGATAAAATAAAAGACGGTGGCGACTCTTGCTTACCATGACATTTTGCAAAAACAAACGCGAAACGTAAACCAGCATTCCAAAAACAGTCAGTTCTCTCCCACCGCATCACACTTGATCATCCGTTTTTGGTACGTTTGACCATGACAAATAGCAGTAAGTCTCTTTTCGTCGATTAAGTTCAGCTGATCAAGCCGGGTCTGAATCCATTCATCTTCGCTCAAACCTGCATCCTTCATAATCCGAAGAGAGGGTATCTGAACTTCAATGGGCAAGACGGCTTCCATGCCATAAACCAAGGAATAGGGTGTTGCCCCTGTTGACGTCTGTGCTGAGGTACGGTACCCATGAAGAGAAAACGGTAACATGTCGTGCCAATCTTTGTACGTCACCGTCATCTTCTGCACAATCTTCTTAATGTTCTTATTAGCCGCTTCGACAGCCCCATTCATCTTCGGCCGGTAGGGAGAAGAGTTATGATGCTATATATTGAACTGCTTGCGGTGCTCGGTGATCATCTTATTATTGAGATTTGTACCATTGTCCGTAATGATCCTCTCTAGTACACCGTATCGACAGATCAGATTGTGCCGAATGAACTGTGCCACGACGTTCTTGGTTACTGTAGCAAAGGAAGCTGCTTCAACCCACTTCATGAAGTAATCAACCGCTACCAGGATGAAACGATGCCCGTTGGATGCCGTAGGTTTGATCTCGTCGATCATATCAATGCCTCACATTGCAAAAGGCCACGGAGCTGTCAAGACGTTTAGAGGTACTGGAGGTATGTGCACCTTATCAGCATAGACTTGGCACTTGTGATAGGTCCGAGAATGCTGATAACAGTCAGCTTCCATTGTGGACCAATAATATCCTTCCCGAAGGATTTTTTCCCGCCATGGTGTGTCCACTGGAATGAGTTCCGAAAGTACCTTCATGTAACTCTGCCATAATTCTTTCTGCTTCGTTCTTATCCACACATCACAGTAAGGTTGAATCATGGTTACACTTGTAAAGAATACCATTGCTGATGAAGAAATTCGCCGCAAACCTCCTCAGAAACTTCTTATCATTAACAGATGCACCCTCGGGATACTCTTGAGCTTCAAGATACCTCTTTACCTCATGGAACCGGGGTTTATCTACTTCCTCTTCAGTCTCAATGTCACAGTAATGCGCAGGTTCGTCTAACCTCTCAATGGTAATTTGGGGAGCTTTGTTGTCCCAATTTACTTTGAACATAGAAGACATCGTAGCCAGCGTGTCCGCCAACTGATTCTCCTCTCTAGGGAAATGTTCAAAGGTTATCTTCTCGAAGTGCGGAAGCAACGTTAACACATACTCTTTGTAAGGAATAAGATTAGGGTGTTTCGTATCCCACTCACCTTTGATCTGACTGATCACGAGAGCAGAATCTCCGAAAACACTTAAGAACTTAATCCTTAGGTCAATGGCTGCTCGAAGACCCATAATACATGCTTCATACTCCGCCATGTTGTTGGTGAAGTTGAAACATAGTCGGGCGGTGAACGGAGTATGAGATCCTTCAGGAGATATAATCACGGCGCCAATGCCATTACCCAAAGCATTTGAAGCTCCATCAAAGTACATAGACCATCGAGATCCATCCTCAGGTCCTTCATCCGGTCCAGGTGTTTCACAGTCAGTTACCAACATAATGTTCTCATCCGGGAATTCAAAGTTCATAGACTGGTAATCATCCACTGCTTGATGTGCCAAATGATCTGCCAACACACTTCCCTTGATTGCCTTATGGGTCGTGTATTGGATGTCATACTCAGTCAAGATCATCTGCCACCTTTCTATTCTTCCGGACAAGGCAGGCTTCTCGAAGATATACTTGATTGGATCCATCTTTTATATCAATAGAGTAGTGTGAGTCATCATATACTGTCTCAGCCAGCGAGCAGCTCATGCCAAAGCGCAACAAGTTTTCTCAAGCAACGAGTATCGGGTCTCACAGTTGGTAAACTTTTTGCTAAGGTAATAAATAACATGCTCTTTTCGGCCAGACTCGTCATGCTGCCCCAGCACGCACCCCATTGAATTATCGAGTACTGTCAAGTATAAGATCAGAGGTCTCCCTTCAACTGGAGGCATCAGAATAGGTGGCTCTTGGAGATATTCTTTGATCCTTTCGAAAGCGGCCTGACATTCATCGTTCCATTTTACCACTTGATCTTTCTTTAGTAACTTGAAGATTGGCTCACAAGCAGCAGTCAAGTGCGAGATGAATCAGGCAATATAGTTCAAACGTCCCAGAAAGCCTCTGACTTCTTTCTCTGTTCGGGGAGCTGGAATTTCCTGTATAGCCTTCACCTTTGCAGGATCTACTTGAATACCTTTATCGCTTACAATGAAACCCAGCATTTTACCAGATCTCACCCCGAAGGTGCACTTGTTCGGGTTTAACCTCAGCTTATACAACTTCAACCTGTCAAACAGCTTCTGAAGATGGTCCAGATGTTCTTCCTCAGTCTGGGATCTTGCAATCATATCATCGACGTATACCTCAATCTCATGATGGATCATGTCATGGAAAAAAGCGACCATGGCGCGCTGATATGTTGCCCCTGCATTTTTCAATCCAAAAGGCATGACCTTGTCGCAAAAGGTACCCCATTGAGTAACAAAGGTTGTCTTCTCCATATCTTCGGGAGCCATTTTAATCTGATTATAACTGGAGAAACCATCCATAAAAGAGAAGACCTTATGCTGTGCGGTGTTGTCAACCAGAACGTCGATATGAGTTAGAGGGAAATCATCCTTGGGGCTCGCCCTGTTCAGATCCCTATAGTCAATGCACATTCGAACCTTACCATCCTTCTTCGGCACAGGAACCACGCTGGCCACCCACTGTGGGTATGAAGTAACTGCTAGAAAACCGGCGTCAAACTGCTTCATTACTTCAGCGTTGATTTTCTCAGACATCTCTAGGCGCATTCAGCGAACTTTCTGTTTCACCGGAGGACAGTCTTCCTTGGTAGGCAATCGGTGAACCACAATATCGGTATCCAACCCAGGCATATCTTCATAAGACCAGGCAAAGATCTCAACATAGTCACGCAGCATCTGAATCAACCGTTTCTTAACACTAGCTTCTAGATTTGCACCGATCTCGACCTCTTTCTTGTCTTCCTCTGTACCCAGATTTATTGCTTCCACTAGCTCTTCATGCGGCTGTATGGCCCTCTCTTCCTGAAGTAACAGTCTAGCAAGTTCACCAGGCACTTCGCAATCATCTTCACCTTCGTCTTCGGCTAAGTTGATAGGACTTTCGAAGTCATAACCGGCAGTAGCAGAGTCGTTATCAGAGGGATCCAAAGTGGATGTAGACTTGTATATGTGAGTGTGTGTAAAATAGTTGTTTTGCAATATATATATAAAATAAAAACAAGGAGCGCAAAATTCGAAATGCAAGAAAACATCCAATGCTTTTATTAATGATATATGTATATGACACACATAAAGCCCTCACAAACAAAGCCACGGTGCCCCGGGTAAGACACCGGTCCGTAAAGTTTAAAAATTGTCTGTTACAAATTCAAAATAAAAAGTCTCATTACTGGGTAATAAAAGAAATTGGGACGAAGTCCTTTGCTGTCCAATTGCTCAGTCCACCATCAGTAGTAGGATAGATCCAACTGTCGAACTCAGATTCTTCAACATCGTCTTCAATGGCATTTACTCCCGAATTGCTGATAAACAGGGGAGGTCCTCCGATCCGTGCATGCCGTACGGCCCTTTGAGCTTCTGCAGTGAAACCCAAACCAAATTTGTTAGTCTTATGTGCAAAATCAGGGAGTTGGCCCCAATTTTCACACCCACCTTTCTCAACAACATCCCGGACATCCTTGAGGGAAGCCATCTTCATTGGAGGATCTTCAGTAATAGCTTCAGCTGACGCCAATGTCTAGGGTACTTCTTCAAAATGTTGAAACGGGGTCTCAATGAACTCCCCATCCATCTCCACATATCGGAAAGAGTTGAGGTGGCTCACCATGTATTCCTCCTCTCCTCGTACTGTCACAATTTTCCCTTTCACTGGGTACTTCAGCATCTGGTGGAGCGTAGAAGTTACTGCCCCAGCTTTGTGGATCCACGGGCGACCCAGCAAACAAGAATAAGATGGCCGAATGTCCATCACATAGAATGTAGATGCGAAGATCTGAGAACCAACCTTAATCGGAATATCCACTTCTCTGTGTACCATCCTCTTGGACCCGTCAAAGGCCCTAACAACAATGTTACTTGGCTTCAACTCTAAACCTTCACAGTCTAACCGATCCAAAGCTTTCTTAGGCAAAACGTTCAACGATGACCCCATATCCACTAACACATGAGCTAGAGTAGTGCCCCTGCATTCAATGGAGACATGTAGGGCATCATTATGGTTCTTCCCCTTAGCAGTCAAGTCAGCGTCGGAGAAACCCAACCCATTATCCGCTGTCAGACTAGCCACACAATCTTTAAACTAATCAGCTGACGTCTCCTGCGGCACGTGCACAATTTTTAGGAAGGTAATCAGAGCTTTGGCATGGGCTTCTGAGCATAGAAACAGAGACAACATAGAGATTTTGGACGGCATTTGCCCCAGCTGTTCGACTACATTGTAGTCTCTCTTTTTGATGATCTTCAAAATTTCTTCCATCTCTTGTCTAGAGGGTTCAACAGTAATCCTCTTTGGTGCCTCCGTCCGGGCAGGCTCATCAGTGGTCCCTTTTCCCCGAGTATCAGATGACTCGGCAATAGGGGTAAGGATTAGAACTTGAACAGGGACACTAACGGGTGTACTGGCAGCAGGCTTCTGAACAGTTGGTGGAGAGATCTCGGGGGAGAAAAGTCTTCCGCTGCGGGTGACTTTGGCAGGTCCAACAATATTGCTGAGGTCAGTATCAGCCTCTTCAGCACTCAAGTCTTGCTTAACTCCGTGATAATATACGTCAGCCTCGTAGTGCCATGGGACAACTTTATCTGATGTATAGGGGATAAGCCCAGGAACAGTAATGATCAAAGGAGCGATTCTTGGAACAGATGTTATTCTAACAGTCTTTCTCGAGGAAGCGTTGGAAGAATTGTCGAAAATGGTGATTATAGCAACTTCTTCAACAGGAACCAAAGGAACAACAGTCTTCTCAAACAGAATTTATTTGTTATCCATCAGGCGCTGGACACCTGACTTCAAAAGATGGCAACCGGTAGGTAGGACAGAACAAAGACGGCAACCTTCGCCACAACCCGGAAATAAATCGGCTAACAAAAGGTTCTTCTTCACAGTCGTCAATAGGGTAGCAATGTCTTTCACAAAAACCACAAACGAGTCTCTATCTATAGCATTCACTCCATGCTTGGGCATAGGAGCAGTCACAACATTAGGCCTTTTGGGCACTTTGAACTCAATCTCTTTAGCATCAATTAAATCTTGTACCTTATTCTTCTGGACCCAACAATCATTCGTATCGTGCCCCGGGCTATCAGAATGAAAAGCGCAGCGGGTGTTTGGATTGTACATGGGTGATGCTGTATTGGGATTCTTCGGGGCCTCCTTCGGAATCAGCAAGTTGGTCTTCAATAACTGTGGCAGAATCTGAGACAAAGTCATGTTGAGCTGACTGAATTGTCTTCGCGGTCTCTCGGCCCTTGGCTGATTGTTGCGTTGTGTGGCAACAGTTGGTCTTGATATAATAACCGCATTAACAGCTTGGTGGCGTTCAGGTCTATTCTGGATTTTTGAACTGTAAACAACACTGGACTCCTTCTTAAAAGGCTTCTTCTCGGCACTAGACGAAGCACCCTTCTGTATCTTACAGCTCTTGATACCGGCCTCAATTCTTCCCCGGTTATAATCAGCTCAGTAAACTCGGACGATGAACTTCCAATCAGATGGTTGAAATACGGACCAGACAAAGTCCCCAGAAACATATCTACTAACTCCCTGTCAGCCAATGGAGGTTGTACTCTTCCAGCAAGGTCCCTCCATTTCTGAGCGTAGTCTTTGAAACCTTTGCTCGCACCCATGGACATACCCTGAAGTTAGGTACGCGTGGGACCGAGGTCGGCATTGTATTGGTACTGCTTGTAGAAAACAGCAGCAAGGTCTTCCCAATTACGGATACTAGCTCCTTCCAGCTGGTAAAACCATTCAAGTTGAGTCCCTGAAAGACTGTCTTGAAAGAAGTGGATCCAGAGGTTCTTATCAGCAGTGTATGGCTGGATCTTTCTAACATATGAATGGAGGTGCAACTTTGGACAAGAAACCCCGTCGTATTTAGCAAAGATTGGTGCCTTAAACTTGTGGGGAATCACCACCCCATATGACAAACCTAGATCACCAAAGTCCAATCCAGGGACCTTCTGAATCTCCATCGCACTTAACCGGTATTCAAGCTGTTTATATTTATCCTCAGTAGGAGGATACTGGTCTTCGTCAAAGTCAGTCTCGTGGTCAGATACCACAGGGCTAGGAACCCTCCTTTCTTCTTGGTTTTCTCCCCCTCCAGATGAGTGGGATAGATTGAATTCATCTCGCAGCCTGTTTCCAAACCTGTGACCCATGTTCAGGAGGACTGTCTTCTTCTTCTTCTTCTTCTTCTTCTTCTTATCCTTCAAGATAAGAGTCTTCAGATATTGCTGACCCTTAGCCAAATTCATGAACATTTCCTAAAATTGAGCGTTTTGAGCTTGTAGAGCCTTGATAGCTTGATCAGTTGATGTTTCAGCAGACATGATGTGCTGAAATGAACAGCGAAGAAGATGAGAAAACTTGTAAGGGTACCTGTTATGAGGTGTATGGAATGAAATGCGTATGATATGATTTCAAAGACTTCGAGAGATTCAAATTCGTAAACCAAAATGAAACATACTTTTATTAGATAAACTTGAAACAATGTTTGATAAATGCCTTTAAGGCGTTACAAGAAAGAAATACTGAAAAATAAATCAAAGCTAGAAATAATCAAAAGACATCAGCGCTCCCATGGTCGTTTGCTTTTGGTGCTGACATAGTCGTTGAGGATCTGCTCATTCTCCAATTGCCTTGTCAACTTCAGGATCTTCCGCTCTTGCTCGTGATACTTTTCTCTGTAAGTATCCCGCTCTTCTCTTAGCTGCATCCAAGACCTTTTTAATGCCCCAATGTCAGTAGGCATGTACGGGTGGAGGATAGTAGGTGGAACCCTTTCTTCATCAGCGACCTCAACAATCACAGGCAAGACAACTTCGTACGGCATTCCCAGCTTTTGGGCGCGGATTCGAACCCATCAGAGATATGGTTCCATCGGAAGAGAGGTCTTCATCCCTAACTCATGCGAATCAGATATGTGTACCCTATCCCAAGCTCGTATGAACCTGCGGCGATGCTCGTCACTATCCCCTTGGAAGTCAAAGACAATACTTGGCATTATCAAATCATGAGGTTCGTCCCTCCTAGCTCGCTCAAACTGACGTAAGGCCAGACAAGGATTATAGGTGATCCCTCCTCGAACTCCAAGTAGTGGAACATTGGGGTACTCCCCACAGCGATCAATAATAGCCATTTCTTCCATGTCCTTATTACTCCAGATGATGTCATTGTGAGAGAGAGACATAATCCTGTAGGCCCAGCCCATGCCTTCCTTGTTCTTCAAAACTGATTTGGGGAGGTGAGAAATAAACCACCTCGCCAGCAATGGTGCACAACTCATAAGGGTTCCCCGTTTCCGAGCAGTACTGGCATAAAGAGAATGCAGAATGTCACCCAAGAGTGTGGGCACAGGATTACGGGATATGAAAATCTTTATCGCGTTCACATCGACGAAAGAATCTGAGTTAGGGAACAACACCAAACCATATATGAGAAGAGCCAAAATGTATTCAAATGCCTGAAAGTCTAGACTGTCCCAAAACTGATTAGCCCGATCAACCAAGAATTTAGCCAAGAAGCCTTTTGTCTCACTTCTAGTCTCCCAGTTTGACATTACCTCAACCTTTGTCAGATGGAGGGCTGAAGCAATCTCTTCTGGCCTAAGAACTTTCTCCCAACCTGTAAATGGGGTCTGCTCTAGAATGGAGATACCAAGTAAATCAGAGAACTCTTCCAAGGTAGGGACCAACTGGTAGTCCGGAAAAGTAAAGCAGTGGTACAGTGGATCAAAGAACTGGCATAGAACACTCATCATCTGTTCATCTAATCTGGAAGTGACCAACCCAAGGAGGTGACCATGTCTTCTGATAAAAGAGGAAGTATCTGGAACCTTTGCAACTAATTCCTTAAGCTGAGTGGGAATCTGGACAAAGTTGATCCGAATAGTGTTTCTACGCATAGGTGCCATGACCTACAAAACAGAACAAAGATGAATCCTCTATGTCTTTGGAATAGGTTAGTCCAATGCAATATGCATGCAATGTCATGATGCATAATGTTATGATAGAAACACACCACAAGTATTCAAAGATAGCAAACATGGTAAGGGCAAACAAGTCACACAGATAGCCCTTAGATTTTCAGGCTGGCAAGGAGTTTAGGTATTACCCTCTTTCAGTTTAGTTAGTTTAAACCTGTCCTAAAAATAGTAACCGGGTTCTAGAGGATCTCAATATCATTGACCACCGTCGATCAGTCATAATTCCAGTTTGGCAACCTTTTCTTGCAGCCAGAATCATTGCGAGAGTTTGTCTCAATGAGCGTAGCATACTACTATTGTTCTATGGCCAAGTCGGTCAATTATAGGTGCTAAGGTCAGTTGGTGCTTAATGACCCCTTAGAAGACCCATATTCTCCTCGTTGCGCCACAAGGGATATCGGTACAAACTAAAGTGCCACACCAACGTAGCTACTGCTTCAACCGTATCGGTCTATGCTGTACAGTTCCCTTACAGTTTATTGCTACTTATCTAAAGGGTATCCCCAGATCCGGGTTAGGATCTATAGTAACTCCGATACAAGCCCACAAAGATAAAGCATACAAATCAAGCAATTCAAAACATTATGAACTATTCCTAAGGTATACCCCACTTATATATCCCCAGCAGAGTCGCCAGTTCTGTGATACGGTGGAAGAACTGACTGTTTAGAAATGTTGGTTTGCGTTTTGCGTTTGTTTTGGCAAAATGTCGCGGTAAGCAAGAGTCGCCACCGACTTTTATTTTATCCAACAAGGAAAGGAAAAAAGCACAGAAAAATTCCTTTTTCGAGATATTTCTGAGTACGGGGGGTAGATTATAGAAAGGGAAGGTATTAGCACCCTTTTTATCCGTAGTTATCTACGGGCTCTTAGGTAATTGCTCAATTGTTTTCAAAAATTTTTTCTTTGTGCTTGTGGGTTTGAAAAAGCTTTTGTTTGAAACTTCGATTTAACTCCTGCTTCTATCCTCAAGAGTGTAATGAAGTGTTTTGAAAACTTTGTTCGAAAAGTGTAAGTGTAAAAAGTTTTTGTTTTGAAAGGGAAAGTATCTAAGAACCATCTACCTACTTGAAAAAGGAATCGTTCTATGCTAATTTCCTTTAGGCTATATGTTGTACCCCAAAATTTGCCCTCCCATATTCTTCAAGAAATTGCCAAGTCAAGCTTCAAATCTCCCCAAGGGTTGCACAGTTCAAGGGCCTCCTAACAGTCAAAAACTAGGGTTTGTGTTCTGATCAAGAAAATGAAGTTTTCAAAGGTCCAATCAAGTCCTATATGCCTACAAACATGGTCAAGCATCCTCATATCAAGTTTCAAGGCATTCAGCACAAAATTGCACAGTCAAAACCCTAGATTGCACTACAGTCAACTGTAGGGGCAAAATGGTCATTTGGCAGTCAAAAGTTCAAATTTTTGGTCAACATATCATTTTGAAGCCACAAACATCATTTGATCAATGCTTGATCATGATTCTCAAAATTTGGCTCAGAAATCATCAAGATGCAAAAGTTTCCTTATTTGGACAGTTGAAAAAGTCAACTGAAATTGACCAGGGCATAACTTTCACATGGATTATCAGAAAAATCCCATCCAAAGCTCATTTTGAAGAGAAAGACATTTCCTACAACTCATCTTCATACTTCAAGTCCAAGAAATGCTCTCACAAAAAGTTATCAATTTCAACATTATAGGTCATTTTCAAAAGTCAACAAAAAGGGACTTTAAGTCAAAGGCCATAACTTGATATTGGTAAATCAAAATGACATGGGACCAAAGGCATTGGTTAGAGGACTCAAAGACCTTTCCAAAATGCCCAAGAACATGAGAAAAGCTTAAATATTGAGCAAGTTATGCCTTGTGGAAGTTGGGAAATTTTTGGATATTTTGAAAAGTCAACATTGATTCAAATGACCTAAAATTGCTAATGGGCCCATTTTTCTTCCACAAATCATCATCCATGGCATGTGCACGACCACTTGGCCCAAAGGGAAGTATTTTCTCATTTTTTATTTATTTATTTGAATTTTTATTTATGTTAATTCATTTAAATCATTTAAATATGTGAAAAATATTTAACCTAATCAAACCAATCTTTTTATACATGTTTTAGCCTCTATAATTCGTGCATATGCAAATAAGGAAAGAATTGGAGCAATTGGATATGATTTGAACAAAGAACACATGGGAAATATATGAAAAAGATCTTAAGAAATCAAATTTCCAAAATCAATAAAGGCAATGGATTTGATTGAGTTTTTTGACCTAATGCATTCACTACATATGCTAGAACACAACCCTAATCAGAATAGACTCTAAGCTGCGCAAGAAAGCTCTTCAAAAACTTGGAAAATTCTCAAAGAAAGTCAATACTGAAAACTGATTTGCAGGTGAATTCAAGACCTAATTTTGATTCCAATAGCTTCCTCAAGGTCTACTGAACGTATTCCAATCAGAAACCACCATCAAAACGCAAAGAATTGGTATACAGCATTCAAGAAACCTCATGAAAAATCCATTATCGTGTTTCAATATTCACGTACATTCATAGCATTTTGATTATAGATTCATGTTCCTTGTGAAGTTTTGAAGCTAACCATATGCCTTAATTTGATTATTATGCTGTATAAACGATTGTGCCATGTTAGTTTTCTAGGGTTTTGCAGGATGTGAAATTAGGGCTTTTGAAACGAGGCAAAATTAGCCCTTGAGACCACCACCATCCAACTCATCGCATCTGGACGAAGAAGACGCAACTATCGCGCTCAATTTATGAACGCTTGAGAGCTAATCGCTATTTTTCAATAGCTGGCCTAAGGAAACGCGTCTAAAACCGTTGCCTATGTGTTTGGTATTACAGGGATGATGGAGAAGACGAATTCGTGGCACACGGTGATTGGATCATTTAAAATTCGCACGCGTTGGTGGACCATAGTCATTATTCCTTTTATTATGTTTATTTGCTATTATATATTAAATGAAATTGGAATGGCTCAGTGGCAGGTACGCACGCTTGCAATGTTCATGACCTGGGTTCGAGCCCCAGGTCTGCGTTATCTCCATATTATTTTTCAGTAATGATTCCTATGCAGCGCCAGCGTCAAGACGTACCATGCATCCTCAAGAATCAATATCCACGCGTCCATCAGAATTAAACCAAAGGCTGAGATTGAAGGTACGCCATAAACTCAGGTCAACATTGTTACACGCTAGTGGGAAAGTCAAACGGACCTGAAGCTTGTTGGGCCAGAATTCTTGGATCTATACCTCCATATTGGGGCCTGAACCCCCCCTGGTTTGCAATTCTCTACATTTTCATTATATTTTATTTTCAATTGTTATTTTATTTTCTTTATTGTTTTAATTTAATTAATTATTTTTTACAAAATGCAAAAACCTCATAAAAATCAGAAAAGATAAAAAATATAATAAATATTTTTATTTTAATATTTTCTTATAAATAAATGCATGTAAATAAATTTAGTTTAAATTAGGGTTTGCAATATTAATTCTTTTCATAAAAAATCTAAAAAACATAGAGATAGGTTTAATTAATGTTTTTATTCCTTTTTAATTTTTCTTTCTTATAATAATATTTATTTATTTTATTTATTTTATAATTAAATTTGCATGAAAATAACTTAGGTTTAAATTAGGTTAAAATTCAACATATTTCTTAATAAACTAAAAAACAAATAGAATTAGGGTTAGCATTTAATTTCAATTAATTCTTTTTCCATTAAAAACATAAAATACTAAAAAATACCAAAAAACATCTCCTTTCTTTTTAATTAATTAATTTCATCGTTTAATTTTAATTTTGCAAAAAGGGTCCAACGCCCTCGTTTCGATTTAATTCTTATGCGCGTATTTATTTTATTTCTGTATAATTTTTATGTACTTCTCCCAAAGCCGTGTAAATAATTGCTCGCACTTTTAATTCCTTATTTTCTTTTACTTTATTTATTTTCTGTCAAATCGGGTTCGAGAAACTTTTGGCGATGTGGACCCGCGCCTTTTTGTAATAGCTTTAGATCTTTACTTTCCCGCAAATATTTTAACTGTTAAACAAATGGCATGAAAGAATGTATGGACAAAATAAAAACAAGCGTAGCACACCAATAACATGACAAGATAAATACAAATGAAAACGACACACGAATCGCACACACCACCCCTAGGGTACGCCTCACTGTTGCCTTGCCTCGAAAGGTGATCGTCGAGTAGAGGATGTCTTAGTAAGTCCTCATGATCCAGGAACCTGGCATGAGGGTAGCTTCTAAGGTGTCTTCCCATTGCTCTGGTGATCACCATGCCCCTACAAACTCGAATTGACCCGAACACCTCCAACGGTGGTGCTACCTACCTCTCAATGGTGGGATGGCACTGCTTTAAAGGACATTTACACAGACGAATTCCTTAGGGTAGGTAGGTTCTCATAGATACTTGCTCTAAATTTCAAACAAAAATTCAAAAATACTTTTCACACCAACACCTTTTCAAAAGCTTTCGAAAGCATTTTTCAAACACTCTTGAGGACCGATACAAGAGTCGAACTGAAATTTTCAAAGAAACTTTTTAAAATCCACAGTTGAAAAGCAAACAAACCATTTTTGAAAACACAATGAGCAAGTATCTAAGAGCCCATGGATAACCATGGATAGAAAGGGTGCTAATACCTTCCCTTTCTATAATCTACCTCCCGAACCGAGAGCAATCTCTATAAGGAATTTTTCTGTGCTTTTGTCCTTTCCATTTGGAGAAAATAAAAGACGGTGGCGACTCTTGCTTCCGCGACATTTCGCGAACCAGCGTTAAACAGTCAGTTCCAGATCCACCGATCACAGAACTGGCGACTCTGCTGGGGACTTAACTTAAAGTGAGGTGTACCTTAGGGTTAGTTCATAACTGTGTTTTCAATTGCTTTCCTTCTTAGAAAGTAGCAACAAGGCTGTGAGGGAACTGTGCGGGGTATACCGACATGGTTGAAACAGTCTGCTACGTTGATGTGGCACTTTGGTGTGTACCGGTAACCCTTGAGTTCAGTCAAGGAGAGTACGGGGCCTCCGCGTGGTGTCATGAAGCATCAACAGACCTTAGGAACCTTAATCGAACTATCTTGGCCTCTTTAGGGTAGTGAGATAACTGACTTTGGTGCAGTCCGAGGTTGGTTGATACTCGATACTACACTCAATTGAGGGTTGCTTTCCTGGAATATTTCGGTCGCCAGTTCAGTGGCTAAATCGAAACGATGAACAACGAAAGCAATCCAGTGATATTGGGACCCTTAGAACCCGGTTACTTCTAATAGGACAGGTTGAGCCCACCAACTTCAAGAGGGTAATACCCAGACCCCATGCTGGCCTAAACTCTAAGGGTTTCTCTTGTGTGACTTGTGTGCCTTCGTACTTGACTATTTGCATGCTTGTTGTCTGACACTTGAGCTTCTTGCAGGTTTTGTTTGTAGTCCTTAATTAGGACTCATAACAAGGATTACCGAGTTTCTTGCAGGTGTTGTTTTGGTCCTTACTTGGGACTCATGACAGGTTTTACTTGAGTTTCTTGCAGGTGTTGGTTTATAGTCCTTAATAAGGGCTCATAATAGGGTTTACCTACATTACCCCATGAATAGCATGACATCATACCATTGCATATATCCTAACTCATTTCAAGGACTTCAAGGGCTTGTGGTGCAGGTCATGACGAACCAGAACATCTAGCAAGGGGCAAAGAGGATTTATTTCCCTCTAGACAGAGTTATCAGGGGCTATGACCCACTTGATATGGTGAGCTTTGACTCTTAAAGAAAGGTCCCTTAACCAAGGTTGCTGGGAAATCAAAACTAGACATGATGACTAAAGTCAGAGGCTATGACCCACTGGATATGGTGAGCCTTTGACCCTTGAAGAAGAGTTCTCAACAACATGGATGTCCTTCAATCAAGCTATAAATTCCAATGCTAACAAATTTTCTTGTTTACCCCGCGAGGTCCTTGAAAACATTGCATGCATATCATACATATCATCGCATAACAAGTACCCTTGTTGCAGGTTACTTACCTTTTCCGCTGTTTATTTCAGCAATGGCTTCCCAACCAAACAACTAGGGCCTTCTTGCTCAAGAGACTCGGTTCAGGGAAATCCTCCTGAATCTATCCAAGGGGCAGGAGGAGCTAAGGACACTTCTCATGGAGACTCTAGTCAGGAACAGTGCTGAGGAGGAAGGGCTGAAACACCTACAAGCGGAGATGGATGCAATGAAAGCCCATATGCTGGGGCAGAGGAATGCCATTCAAGGTTTAGCTCAAAGACAAGATGAGCTCCGGTTTCTCGTCAACCAACTGCTTCAGGGTAACCAACTGGGGCAAACATCTAAGGGTAAAAAGCCAATCATCGTTCAACCATCTTTGAGACAAAGAGGCGAGGAGAAAGCTCCTCATATGGCTCCAGTATCACCAATTCAGTATCAACCTCACCAGCTTCAGCCAGACAAGCCCAAAAGGCAATTCACCAAGCTCAGCGTGTCGCTGCCTCAAGCCTTACAACAACTGCTGAGGTTGAACTTGGTAACTCTAAAGGATCCTCCTAAGAATCCCAACAGGACACTCTCAAGATATGACCCTAACGCTCACTGCGCTTATCATTCTGACAGTCCGGGGCATGCTACAGAGGATTGTTGGACTTTGAAGAATAAGATCCAGGACCTGATTGAGGAAGGAGCTGTGGAATTCACCCAAGATGGCCAGGCTGAGTGCTTCTACCATCCCTACAGGAGGCACCATTTGAAGTGACAAGCCCTGAGATGAAAAGACTTTTGTTCATTCGAATGTTCAAGTTGTGTTGTTCTTTGATTGTTTAGACATTTATTCATGTTAAACATTGTTATTCCATTAATGCATCGCTTATGTCTATTTTGAATCAATATATTCGTATTCACTAAATGCAAATTATTTTCATATTTTTTCTGATGATCAACTCTTAATTAATAATTCTAAGCCTCTTGAGGGAGGATGACGAAAATGATACCGCAATCTTTACAGTATGCTTTTGAACATATCCCGCTGATGAGGTACAAGCATTGTTTCAATCCCTAAACACTGGAGTTATAAGGATGATAATCCCTCGTCAACCCCTCTGAGCCAAAGAAGTAGGAGTTTTTCTTTTTGAAATTTAAAACCCTTAACCATAACCTGGGGCAGGGTATTCTCTCAGTTGATCCAAGTGCGTAACGAAGGGCACCAAAGAGGTCCTTACAAAATAAAGAAAGACAGTGATGGTTCCGAATAATCAATAAAGAAAGGCAGTCATTATATCTCTCAAAATAAAAAAGAAAGAAGCCCAATAAGTCAAAATACCCATGAAGGAGACTTACAAAGCTGGGGCATCCCGCTGACTGTAATTCCAAAAAAGGGAAACAGTTCAGGCAAAAAAGAAAGGGATAACAAAAAATCAGAAAAGAAAGAGGTCTTACAAACCCTCAACAAAAACAAAAATGACTGCCTATTCAGAATAAATCATTAATATCTGAACCATCATTGGAACATCAGGACAAAGACTCAAACAAGGTCTAACGTATGATCAACTGAGTTTAGGTTTGGAGAACATCACGAAGAGCGGGTGGGTACAAATAAAATTTGAGCCTTTATCCTTTGTTTCTTAAACCGTGAACCAGGCCACGTTATAACCCTTAAAAGTCCTAGCTGAAGCATGGGTTGGTTCGAAAGCATACTGTTACCAAAGGTATCCTGACTCCTTAGGGCTTGCTATAAAATAACGAGTTGACATCACAGTTTACAAAATTCACTTGTTTTATAAAAAACTGCATTTTCAAAAAAAAAAAACTTCAAGACAGACATAAGCTTTGCATTTTTGATATAACATTGTTTGCATGTGACTATTTGTTTGAACAACATAAGAGATTCGCACGACGAAAGTCTAATGAACAAGAGTACCTCCAATCAAGGGGCATGGCATGACTATTGTCCATTATCTGGGGAAATCCAATCAAGATTCAAGGAATCTCTCAAGATGCCAATAGCCTGGGGCAAATCTCCGCCTGAGTCACTTGGGGCATTTCAACAACGAATCTGGCCTGATCAAACACCTTCTGGTGGCATGACAAAACACTTATAATAGGGGCAACTCCCTACATTCTGAGAACATGGACATAGTCGAAAAGATACTACACAAAATCAAAGACCCGCTAGGTTGACATACCTAGGCAAAAATAAGGGCTCCCCGACGAACCAAAAGGGTTCGGGCAAAATGAAGGAATGAAAATGAAAAAAAAAACATGTACACCCGGCAAGTCGAAAACCTGAAAAGGCGGCTTGGGCAAAAATGGGTATCCCGGTGGACTGAAAACCCGAAAGGGCAGTCCAGGCAAAAGTTAGGGATCAAAGCGTACGACTATGTCCTGTCATCTTGTCACTTGCCTACCAGGAGAAGGTTTGCCTGTCAACAACTATCAGCACCTCACAGTTCTTCCTCTCCCACTTCAGAAACAGGGGCAATGATGAGTTGTCCAAACAATCTAATCACTCTGTCCACCAAGGTATCAAGGTGAGTTCAGCTAAAGAACATAACCAAATATCTTAATTCCTCAGAGAGTGAGACAACAAGACAGTATACTCTCCTCAAGCAGTCATACAGTTAAAAGGAAGTTGGGTGTCCTCCAGCAGATCTCAACATTCCCCAGCACATCACTCTTAAACAAGCATCCCCGGTAGTCTTGCTCTAAAGATTGTTCCCCGGCGGCGTATCAACATTCAAAGGAATCACTTCCCCAGCATATCAAAACTTCCCCAGGAAGGTCGGAATCCATCTCCCCAAGCAGTAAGCTTATCCCCACTAGATTCTGGAAGCTTATCCCTCGCGGAGCACGAACGCGTCGTCCGGCTTTATTCAAAGAGTTATTTCCGTAACAGGATATAACTGGGTTATCCTCAGCCAAAAGCCACGGAAAGATCGTCGTCGACACAGTTCTTTCTTATCCCCAGCGAAGTCTATCAACACTTTCAACGCAGCAAGGGTATCCCCAGCAAGTTACTATCAACAATTCAGCAGAAATACCTCTCCCCACAGAGTATCACTTCCCGGCATGGTCGCTAGAGTATTTTCTCCCCGCAGAATCTTCCATTTGTCAAGTTTATTCCTCAACGGAGTCATCTTCTCCTACCGGTATTCTTGCAATTATCATCCCCAGCGGAAGCAATAAAGCTTATTCTTCAACATCAGCCCAGGAGTGACTTCCCGGCACCCGTCAAGGATTTATTTTCCTAGACGAAAAAACACATACATAAACATCACATACATCATTATAGCATGCATAAACGCATCATATCATACAAATCTCATTTATGTTGAGAACATCATTGCTTGATCCATATCATGCATTGCATATGACTGACCTTCACCTTTCAGGAAAGATGCAGTTGAAATTCTCAATCATATTTCAAGACCTAGACTGGTTCAATTAATCGACTCCAAAGATTTCTTATCCAGTCCCAGGCCTTCTCTAGTCCAGCTAAATCGACTCCCAACAGATTTTTCTGATGAAGACTCAGTAGAAGTTATCAGATGTTTCCCTCTCCGACGGAGTGTGAGGTGATAGTCTCCTATGGTTCCCTCTCCGACGGCGAGTGATGTGGTAAGTCCTTTTCAGATGTTTCCCTCTCCGACGGAGTGTGAGGTGATAGTCTCCTATGGTTCCCTCTCCGACGGCGAGTGAGGTGGTAAGTCCTTTTCAGATGTTTCCCTCTCCGACGGTGAGTGTGAGGTGATAGTCTCCTATGGTTCCCTCTCCGACGGCGAGTGATGTGGTAAGTCCTTTTCAGATGTTTCCCTCTCCGACGGTGAGTGTGAGGTGATAGTCTCCTATGGTTCCCTCTTCGACGGCGAGTGAGGTGGTAAGTCCTTTTCAGATGTTTCCCTCTCCGACGGTGAGTGTGAGGTGATAGTCTCCTATGGTTCCCTCTCCGACGGCGAGTGAGGTGGTAAGTCCTTTTCATATGTTTCCCTCTCCGATGGTGAGTGTGAGGTGATAGTCTCCTATGGTTCCCTCTCCGACGGCGAGTGAGGTGGTAAGTCCTTTTCAGATGTTTCCCTCTCCGACGGTGAGTGTGAGGTGATAGTCTCCTATGGTTCCCTCTCCGACGGCGAGTGAGGTGGTAAGTCCTTTTCAGATGTTTCCCTCTCCGACGGTGAGTGAGGGGATAATTCCTTTTCTTATGGTTCCCTCTCCGACGGTGAGTGAGGTGACATTTCCCTTTCAGATTATAATTACCTATGGTTTTCTTCCCAACACTGCGAAGATGGTAGGTCCCACCAAGATTTTTCTCAACGAGCATTGTTGAAATTAAAGTCACCCAAGGTTCCCTTACCACGCATGCTAAGGCAGTAACCATCCCAGGTTCATTCATCATCTTCTGAAGCTCCAGATTCAGCTCCTGTAACCAGTCAGGACGCATCTATACCAAGCGTCTGAAAACCAACTCCTGCAACGTGTCAGGTACTCATGTTTCTTTGTGCTTGTGGGTTTGAAAAAGCTTTTGTTTGAAACTTCGATTTAACTCCTGCTTCTATCCTCAAGAGTGTAATGAAGTATTTTGAAAACTTTGTTCGAAAAGTGTAAGTGTAAAGAGTTTTTGTTTTGAAAGGGCAAGTATCTAAGAACCATCTACCTACTTGAAAAAGGAATCGTTCTATGCTAATTTACTTTAGGCTATGTGTTGTACCCCAAAATTTGCCCTCCCATATTCTTCAAGAAATTGCCAAGTCAAGCTTCAAATCTCCCCAAGGGTTGCACAGTTCAAGGGCCTCCTAACAGTCAAAAACTAGGGTTTGTGTTCTGATCAAGAAAATGAAGTTTTCAAAGGTCCAATCAAGTCCTATATGCCTACAAACATGGTCAAGCATCCTCATATCAAGTTTCAAGGCATTCAGCACAAAATTGCACAGTCAAAACCCTAGATTGCACTACAGTCAACTGTAGGGGCAAAATGGTCATTTGGCAGTCAAAAGTTCAAATTTTTGGTCAACATATCATTTTGAAGCCACAAACATCATTTGATCAATGCTTGATCATGATTCTCAAAATTTGGCTCAGAAATCATCAAGATGCAAAAGTTTCCTTATTTGGACAGCTGAAAAAGTCAACTGAAATTGACCAGGGCATAACTTTCACATGGATTATCAGAAAAATCCCATCCAAATCTCATTTTGAAGAGAAAGACATTTCCTACAACTCATCTTCATACTTCAAGTCCAAGAAATGCTCTCACAAAAAGTTATCAATTTCAACATTATAGGTCATTTTCAAAAGTCAACAAAAAGGGACTTTAAGTCAAAGGCCATAACTTGATATTGGTAAATCAAAATGACATGGGACCAAAGGCATTGGTTAGAGGACTCAAAGACCTTTCCAAAATGCCCAAGAACATGAGAAAAGCTTAAAAATTGAGCAAGTTATGCCTTGTGGAAGTTGGGAAATTTTTGGATATTTTGAAAAGTCAACATTGATTCAAATGACCTAAAATTGCTAATGGGCCCATTTTTCTTCCACAAATCATCATCCATGGCATGTGCAAGACCACTTGGCCCAAAGGGAAGTATTTTCTCATTTTTTATTTATTTATTTGAATTTTTATTTATGTTAATTCATTTAAATCATTTAAATATGTGAAAAATATTTAACCTAATCAAACCAATCTTTTTATACATGTTTTAGCCTCTATAATTCGTGCATATGCAAATAAGGAAAGAATTGGAGCAATTGGATATGATTTGAACAAAGAACACATGGGAAAGATATGAAAAAGATCTTAAGAAATCAAATTTCCAAAATCAATAAAGGCAATGGATTTGATTGAGTTTTTTGACCTAATGCATTCACTACATATGCTAGAACACAACCCTAATCAGAATAGACTCTAAGCTGCGCAAGAAAGCTCTTCAAAAACTTGGAAAATTCTCAAAGAAAGTCAATACTAAAAACTGATTTGCAGGTGAATTCAAGACCTAATTTTGATTCCAATAGCTTCCTCAAGGTCTACTGAACGTATTCCAATCAGAAACCACCATCAAAACGCAAAGAATTGGTATACAACATTCAAGAAACCTCATGAAAAATCCATTATCGTGTTTCAATATTCACGTACATTCATAGCATTTTGATTATAGATTAATGTTCCTTGTGAAGTTTTGAAGCTAACCATATGCCTTAATTTGATTATTATGCTGTATACACGATTGTGCCATGTTAGTTTTCTAGGGTTTTGCAGGATGTGAAATTAGGGCTTTTGAAACGAGGCAAAATTAGCCCTTGAGACCACCACCATCCAACTCATCGCATCTGGACGAAGAAGACGCAACTATCGCGCTCAATTTATGAACGCTTGAGAGCTAATCGCTATTTTTCAATAGCTGGCCTAAGGAAACGCGTCTAAAACCGTTGCCTATGTGTTTGGTATTACAGGGATGATGGAGAAGACGAATTCGTGGCACACGGTGATTGGATCATTTAAAATTCGCGCGCGTTGGTGGACCATAGTCATTATTCCTTTTATTATGTTTATTTGCTATTATATATTAAATGAAATTGGAATGGCTCAGTGGCAGGTACGCACGCTTGCAATGTTCATGACCTGGGTTCGAGCCCCAGGTCTGCGTTATCTCCATATTATTTTTCAGTAATGATTCCTATGCAGCGCCAGCGTCAAGACGTACCATGCATCCTCAAGAATCAATATCCACGCGTCCATCAGAATTAAACCAAAGGCTGAGATTGAAGGTACGCCATAAACTCAGGTCAACATTGTTACACGCTAGTGGGAAAGTCAAACGGACCTGAAGCTTGTTGGGCCAGAATTCTTGGATCTATACCTCCATATTGGGGCCTGAACCCCCCCTGGTTTGCAATTCTCTACATTTTCATTATATTTTATTTTCAATTGTTATTTTATTTTCTTTATTGTTTTAATTTAATTAATTATTTTTTACAAAATGCAAAAACCTCATAAAAATCAAAAAAGATAAAAAATATAATAAATATTTTTTTTTAATATTTTCTTATAAATAAATGCATGTAAATAAATTTAGTTTAAATTAGGGTTTGCAATATTAATTCTTTTCATAAAAAATCTAAAAAACATAGAGATAGGTTTAATTAATGTTTTTATTCCTTTTTAATTTTTCTTTCTTATAATAATATTTATTTATTTTATTTATTTTATAATTAAATTTGCATGAAAATAACTTAGGTTTAAATTAGGTTAAAATTCAACATATTTCTTAATAAACTAAAAAACAAATAGAATTAGGGTTAGCATTTAATTTCAATTAATTCTTTTTCCATTAAAAACATAAAATACTAAAAAATACCAAAAAACATCTCCTTTCTTTTTAATTAATTAATTTCATCGTTTAATTTTAATTTTGCAAAAAGGGTCCAACGCCCTCGTTTCGATTTAATTCTTATGCGCGTATTTATTTTATTTCTGTATAATTTTTATGTACTTCTCCCAAAGCCGTGTAAATAATTGCTCGCACTTTTAATTACTTATTTTCTTTTACTTTATTTATTTTCTGTCAAATCGGGTTCGAGAAACTTTTGGCGATGTGGACCCGCGCCTTTTTGTAATAGCTTTAGATCTTTACTTTCCCGCAAATATTTTAACTGTTAAACAAATGGCATGAAAGAATGTATGGACAAAATAAAAACAAGCGTAGCACACCAATAACATGACAAGATAAGTACAAATGAAAACGACACACGAATCGCACACACCACCCCTAGGGTACGCCTCACTGTTGCCTTACCTCGAAAGGTGATCGTCGAGTAGAGGATGTCTTAGTAAGTCCTCATGATCCGGGAACCTGGCATGAGGGTAGCTTCTAAGGTGTCTTCCCATTGCTCTGGTGATCACCATGCCCCTACAAACTCGAATTGACCCGAACACCTCCAACGGTGGTGCTACCTACCTCTCAATGGTGGGATGGCACTGCTTTAAAGGACATTTACACAGACGAATTCCTTAGGGTAGATAGGTTCTCATAGATACTTGCTCTAAATTTCAAACAAAAATTCAAAAATACTTTTCACACCAACACCTTTTCAAAAGCTTTCGAAAGCATTTTTCAAACACTCTTGAGGACCGATACAAGAGTCGAACTGAAATTTTCAAAGAAACTTTTTAAAACCCACAGTTGAAAAGCAAACAAACCATTTTTGAAAACACAATGAGCAAGTATCTAAGAGCCCATGCATAACCATGGATAGAAAGGGTGCTAATACCTTCCCTTTCTATAATCTACCTCCCGAACCGAGAGCAATCTCTATAAGGAATTTTTCTGTGCTTTTGTCCTTTCCATTTGGAGAAAATAAAAGACGGTGGCGACTCTTGCTTCCGCGACATTTCGCGAACCAGCGTTAAACAGTCAGTTCCAGATCCACCGATCACACTATGCTATCCCACTATTAATGATTAGGTAGCACCGCCGTTGGAGTTTTAGTGTCAATTTGAATGCGGAACATACGGTCACTAAAGCAATGTTAGGACGCCTTAGCGGTAACCCTAATGTCTTAGATCATTTGTTTGAGGCAACAATATCCGAGGCAACCATTTCGAGGAGACTATGATCTTTTAGACAAGAGGGCGACCTCTAAAATGACCTATACTCAATGACTGTGTACGAAGGCAACCAAATGGGGTATACCCTAAGAGTGCGCATGTGCGAGTGTGTCGTTTTCAGTTATATTTTTCTTTGTACATGTTAAGGGTGATCTAATTTGATTTTAAGATTAAGCATTCATTCTTGTCATGCAAACCCTATTATCAAACATTTAGCAGTTATAATTTGCGGAAATTAAAAGTGCGGAACTTAAATTACAAGGCGTCGGGTATTTACATCGCCAAAAGCAACCCTTTGAAAAATAAAATAAAGCGATAAAAATAATTAAATGTCCTATTTAACTATTACAATCCGTAAACAGATACATAATCGGATAAAAATAAATAAAACGCGCGAGAGATTGAATTGAGTGCGATTTTTAGGGTTTTGACCCTTTTGAAAGAAAATTGTTTTTTTGTGTTTTGTTGTTTTTATTTAAGGAAAGGAGTTAAATCCTAAATTAAATAACTAAATTAAATTAATAAATTAATTAATGAAAAATAATTTACGACATATTTTGGATTTTTATTATTTTGAGGAAGAAAATAAAATGATTAAATTAGTAGTTAAAACCTAATTAAATCTAATTAATTTTATTTATTTACAAGAATAAGTTAAGATTTCCTAATTAATATCCTAATTAATTAATGAGTTTATTAATAAAAATAAAAGTTTTAAAATTTGATTGGATAAAAAAAAAGTAATTTTGATTTTATTTGATAAAAAAAATTTCGTTATTGGTTAGAAAATTAGTTAAATGAAATAAAACAATTAAATTAAATAAACAAAATGAGTAAAAAAGTAGAAGAATTGAGCCTGATTGAAGGGTGTTAATAGCAATTATGTAGGCCCATTAGAAGTTGGCCCTTTTGACTTTTTGGATCTGGTACACACGCGTTGACTGGCATCTTGGTGGACCTCCAATCACTGACCATCAGATATGGCCATTGGCCATCTGGCACTTGGATGGGTGAGGGCATATGGTGGATTGCAGATGGGCGTATGCATGCAATTACCTGAAAAATATGAAGAAAATACAAATTGCTGGAGGAAGGGATCGAACCCCTGACCTCTAGCCTTTGGATGCCTTAATGCCAACGTGGTGTCCGCTGGGCTGTGTTGCTTCATTTGTAATAATAATACAAAGAAATAATAATATATGAAAACAACTCAAATTCCAGAAAAAACAAAACAAAGGCGCGCTTCGTTTGAATCAACCAATGGACGGATGACACGAGTTCATCCCTGTCCTCCAAAACCTGTAAAAATTACCTGCAGATTTCTATCCGCAGCTAAAACCGCAGGTTCCTTCAAAAATCTTCCTCAGGCCATATAAATACATTCCAAGAACATGGTTGAACTCATCATGACCTTCTGATAAAAACCATGTTCTTCTTATGGGCCAATTGTACCTGAAACAGAAAACCCCAAAAAAGCTCCAAGAACCCTAACTATGGTGATTCTTGTTACAGATCATATAAATGCAATTCGTTAATACCAAAAGCTTGCAAATGTTCTTGTGATCATAAATATTCTATTAGTTTGTTCAATAGAGCCAGGATGACTCAAATCGACATCAAGAATAGGGGTAAGTTGCGTGAGACTTACAGTGTGTATGGGGTCCTGAGAATGCTTGGTTTGGATCGAGTTAGCTCGTGTGTGTTTCCAGGAATCGATTGAGATATGTCTCAGATCTTGAAAACACCTCTAACTATGATTTCGATCTCCACCTTTTTTGTGATTTTTTGAAAAGTTGTTCTGCCTCTACAAGTGCTTGCCCACCCTGATTTTCATGTCCTTGGCCTCCTTATGTATTGTGCACTGCATTAGGTTAAAAAACTTGGTCCAAATCACTCTACATTGATGTTTGGATATTTGATTTGATCCTCCATGAAAATCTTTCCAAACTTGGCCTAAATCATATCCTTTTGCACATGATTCACTTGATACGAATTTTATTGCAAGGATAGCTGTATTTGGAGCCTGAAATAGCCAAAAAATCATGTGTTATCAATACTTTAGATTTTATATGATTTTATTTGATTTAAAATGAATTAATTCAAATAAAAATCAAATTAAATAATAAAAATGTGATATGGACACATGGATGGAGCTAGGGAACGTGGGAAATAATTCAAACTCAAATCAAGTGAAAAAGAATGGGCCCATTTTGCAAAATTTGAAGATTTGGGGATAGTTGACTTTTGGCAATTTTGCCAAAAAAGTCCAACTTCAACAATGCATAACTTCTTCAATTTTGAACTTTTGGAGGTGTTCTTTGACTTTATAGATAGCTTGAGATGTCCTCTAACCAACCCTTTTGGTATAATCGCATTTTGATATTCCATTCTAAAGTTATAAGCTTTGGCAAAAAAAGGTGTTTTTGTTGACTTTCAAAAATGACCTATAATGTCCAAATTCATAACTTCTTGTGAGTGCATTTTTTGAACTTGGGGTATGAAGATGGATTGTAGGCAATTGCATCCTCTTCAAAATGAGATTTGGATGGGTCATTTCTCATAAAGTATGAGAAAGTTATTCTTGGTGAAAGTTGAGTTAACTTTTCCTACAAAACCCTAATTTAGCAACTTTTGAGTCTTGATGAATTTTGAGAAATCCTTGATGAATCATGATCAACCCTTGATCAAATGATGAAATATCCTTAAAAATTAGAATGTTGACAAAAAATCTTGAAGTTTGACTGTTTGTAGGTCACAGTTGACTTTTGCCCTAGCACAGTCGGTTTTTGGACCTTTGGGCAATTGACTGAGCAAACTTCCTCTGCAAGGCTTGAAATTTGACATGGATGATCTTGAGAACATATTCGGACATTAGGGAGCACTTGAGGTCATTTGGAATCAAGGATATTGGTGCAACACAAAACCCTAATTTGGGGTAGACTGCCTTAGGAGATAGCTTGTATGACCAACTCTTGAGCCACCTTGAGCAACTTGGAGATCTTTCTTGAAATTTTTGAGAAATATGGGAGGGTAAATTTTGGGGTACAACACTCCACAATCACCGGTAATACGGCCTCATAAGGCATCCCAAGCTTCTGGGCACGGGCTCGGACCCATTGGAGATAAGGCTGCATAGGAAGGGAAGTCTTTGGTCCCAACTCTTGGGGGTCAGATATGTTCACCATGTCCCAAGCTCGTATAAACCTCTGGCGATGCTCCTTAATGTCTTCCTTATAGTCAAATACAATGTCCTCAAGAAGTAACTCATGGGGACCATCTCTTCGAGCACGACCAAATTGTCGCAAATCCAAATAAGGATTGTAAGTTATACCTCCTCGGATTCCAAGCAATGGGACATTAGGGTATCCTCCACAGCGGTCAATAACAGTGGTGTCTTCCATAGCCCGGGAACACCAAAGAATATTTGTATGTGTGATCGGTGGATCTGGAACTGACTATTTAAAGCTGGTTTCGCGAAATGTCGCGGTAAGCAAGAGTCGCCACCGTCTTTTATTTTCTCCAACATGGAAAGGACAAAAGCACAAAAAAATTCCTTATTGAGATTAGTTCTCGGTTCGGGAGGTAGATTTATAGAAAGGGAAGGTGTTAGCACCCTTTCTATCCATGGTTATCCATGGGCTCTTAGATACTTTCTCATTGTGTTTTCAAAATGTTTGTTTGCTTTTCAAAGTGAGTGGGTTTTGAAAAAGTTTCTTTGAAAGTTTCAGGTCGACTCTTGTATCAGTCCTCAAGAGTGTTTGAAAAATTGTTTTTGAAAGCTTTTTGCAAAGTGTTGGTGTGAAAAGAAGTTTTTGATTTGTTTTGAATTAGAGCAAGTATCTACGAGTCATCTACCTACCCTAAGGAATTATGCTGTGTAAATGTCCTTAAGGTAGCGCCATCCCACCATTGAGAGGTAGGTAGCACCACCGTTGGAGGTGTTCGGGTCAATTCGAGGTTCGGGACATGGTGATCACCAAAGCAATGGGAAGACACCTTAGAAGCTACCCTCATGCCAGGTTCCCGGATCATGAGGACTTACTAAGACATCCTCTACTCGATGATCACCTTTCGAGGGGCAAGGCAACAGTGAAGCGTACCCTAGGGGTGGTGTGTGAATTGTGTGCCATTTTCAGTTTATTGTTTTTCTTGTCATGCGTTGATGATCTACGTTTTGATTTTTATTTTTGGGCATTCATTCTTTCATGTTATTGTTTAACAGTTAAAGGTGCGGGAATTTAAAGTGCGGGAAAGATAAATGGTCATACGCTATTACAAAGGCGCGGGTCTACAACGCCAAATTAATCCAGACCCGATTTAAAATAAAATGCAGAAAATATAAGCCTAATTAACTATTACAGGGCTTTGGAACAAATACATTATATTTACATCAAAGAAATAAATAAAACGCGCGAAAAGAGAATATAATCGAACGCGAGGGCGTTGAACCCTTTGAAGGAATTAAAAATAAAATTATTAAAATAATTAAGTTAAAAAAGAAAGAACTTATTTTTTATGTTTTTGTATTTATGACATTAAAGAAAATTAAATTAATTAAAAGTCAAATAATTAAATCTAATTCTAATTGTTTTTAATTTATTAAAGAGAATGCATTAAAGTTAAAACCTAGAATTAAAACTAAATTAATTATAAAATTTATTTACAAAATTAATGGTTGATGATAAAATATTAAAAATACTTAATTAATTAAAAAAAAGTAAAAAAGAGTCAAAGATCTATTTTTTATTATTTTTTGGTTTATTGTGAAAGAAAGAATTAAATTACAACCTAAATTTAAACCTAAATTAATTATGGGATTTATTTACAAAATTAATATTAAAATAAAATATTTATTTTTTATCTTTTTCTGATTTTTTTGGTATTTTTTTATATTTTGAAAATATTAATTAATTAAAAAAAGCAACAATTAAAAGAATATAAAAATAATAAAAAAAGAACAAAGAAAAGAAAGAAAATTGCAAAACCTAAGGGGGTGAAGCCCCTAATTTGGAGGTTGGCCCCAGCAATTTCTGGCCCATTACTGAGGCCTTGCTTGACTTTTTTAGGCCACGTGTGGTAGCTTTGACTAGGACCCATCATGGTCTTCAGATCTGAACCTTTGATTTGATCTCCCTGGCTTTGTGAATGGTTTGATGTTGAGAGCGCATGATGTGCCTTGATGCTGATCCTGCATGGAATCACTAAACACAAAATAATATGAAGAGAGTGAAGACCTGGGGTCGAACCCAGGTCCTCTTGGTTATCCACCTACACGCCTACCAACTGTGCCAAGTTGTTTCTTTGTAAATTAAATAACAAACAAAATTGATAAACAAAATAACGCGTTAGTGTTATAAAAATAAAAAAATGCGCGCTGGATTCAAACCAGCCAATCAGAGCATGACAAGCAATCGTCTTCCCCAATGTTTTATTTTCCTGAAAATGTCAAAGCATTGGCAACGGTTTTTACACCGTTTCAGAAAAGGCCCTTACAAAAAATAGCGATTAGAGCTCAGACGCTCATAAATTAAGCGCGAGGGTACATTTGAGATCGTCCAGAAGCGCTGAGTTGAGTGATGGTGGTCATGAGTCTCAATTTTTCCTTGGGTGAAAAGCCCCAATTCCAAGGTCCTGTAACCCTAGAAATCAACCACGGCGAAATCGTCTATACAGCTCAAAAACATAATTAAACACATGGGTTAGCTTGCAGACACTTCATTGATCATGAATATATAAGCAAAATGTTATGAATGTGCATGGATATTAAAACACGACAATGAAAAAAAATGGCAAAAGGGTGACTTCTGGATACCGTTTCACAGCGTTTGGATTGATGTTTTTGATTGGAATACGTCCAATGATGCTCAAGGAAGCTAATGGGATGAGAATCGTGGCTTGAAACCACCTCTAACTTGGTTTTCAGATTTGAGATTTTTTTTGTAAAAGGTGTGAGTTTGTTTTCAAGGTTCCTGCGTAGTTTCTTGTCCAAAATGGTTTCTGATCACTTGTATATCTCTTAGGCAATGTGTATGAATGAGAATTATGGCCAATAATGCCTTGCATTGATGTTTTGGATTTTCACATAAACCACCATTATCACACTTTCCATTTCTTGCCTTATTTTGAATTCTTGCCTTATTTGAGCCTTAGCACGAAAATGGCATAGGCTTAATGATGTTTCAAGGCTAGTTAAGGCCAATAATTTCATTTAATCAAACTTTTTGATTTTTCCTTGATTTTAAAAGATTTAAACTTAATTAAATCCAAGAAAATCAATAAAAAATGAAAAAATTAATTAAAAAAAATGAAATAAAAGGTGGGACACGTGGGAGGCATGGCCAAGTTAATTCAAGTGGAAAAAGTGGGCCCCTTTTGTCAAAAATGAGATTTCAAGGATAAATGATTTTGGCCATTTCACAAAAATTTCCCAACTTCTCCAATGCATAACTTTTTCAATTTTTAAGTTTTGCTCATGTTCTTGGACATTTTGGAAATGTTTTTGAGTCCTCTAACCAATGTCTTTGGTCCCATGTCATTTTGATTTACCAATCTCAAGTTATGGCCTTTGACTTAAAGTCCCTTTTTGTTGACTTTTGAAAATGACCTATAATGTTGAAATTGATAACTTTTTGTGAGAGCATTTCTTGGACTTGAAGTATGAAGATGAGTTGCAGGAAATGTCTTTCTCTTCAAAATGAGCTTTGGATGGAATTTTTCTGATGAACCATGTGAAAGTTATGCCCTGGTCAATTTCAGTTGACTTTTTCAGCTGTCCAAAAATAGAAACTTTTGCATCTTTATGATTTTTGAGCCAAGTTTTGAGAATCATGATCAAGCATTGATCAAATGATGTTTGTGGCTTCAAAATGATATGTTGGCCAAAAATTTGAACTTTTGACTGTCAAATGACCATTTTGCCCCTACAGTTGACTGTAGTGCAATTAGGGTTTTTGACTGTGCAACTTTGTGCTGAAAGTCTTGAAACTTGATATGAGGATGCTTGACCATATTTGTAGGCATGTGGGAATTGATTGGGCCCTTTGAAACTTCATTTCCTTGATCAGAACCAAAACCCTAATTTTGCCTGCTTAGGAGGCCCTTGCACTGTGCAACCCTTGGGGAGATTTGAAGCTTGACTTGGCAGTTTCTTGAAGAATATGGGAGGGCAAATTTTGGGGTACAACAGTATGAGCAAGTGACATTATTCTGTACGACCAGCCCAAACCTTCTTCGTTCTTCAGTACAGACTTAGGGAGGTGCGAAATAAACCACCTCGACAGCAACGACATACAACACATAAGAGTCCCTCTTCTCCTTATAGTACGAGTATAAAGGGCATGCAAGATATCTCCAAGCAAGGTAGGCACGGGGTTGCAAGAAAGGAAAATCTTGATAGCATTCACATCTACGAAAGAGTCCGGATTAGGGAAGAGAACTAAACCATAGATAAGAAGATCCAAGACATCCTCAAAAGCCTGAAAGTCCAAATCATCCCAAAACAACTGAGCCTGGTCTATCATAAATTTGGCTAGAAAACCTTCGACCCCGATTCGATTTCCCAATTGGATACCACATCAGCCCGTTTCAAGTGCAAAGCTGAGGCAATGTCTTTTGGTCTAGGAACTTCTTCCATACCTGTGAAGGGTACCTGTTCAAGGATGGATATGCCCAATAGATGAGAGATCTCTTCCAAGGTGGGTACCAGCTAGTAATCTGGAAAGGTGAAGCAATGATGCACGGGATCAAAGAATTGAAATAATACACGCATCATCTATTCGTCAAGATTTGAAGTAACCAGGATGAGAAGTTGATTGTGTCTCTTAATGAACATAGAAGTCTCAGAAACTTTTAAGGCTATCTCTTTAAGTTGGGCAGGTATTTGCACAAAGTTGATTCGGATTGTATTTCTACGCACGAAAGCCATGATCTGCAAAACAAAACAAAGATAAATTCCCTTGGTCTTTGAAATGGTTAGTGTAATGAAGCATGAGTGCCATGTTATGATGCATGATGTCATGATAAATCACAAGTATAGCAAACAACAAATATTGCAAACACAGCCAAATCACACAAAGCCCTTAGGTTTAAGGCTTGCATAAGGTCAAAGGTAGTACCCTCTTGAAGTTAAGTTGGTTTCAAACTGTCCTAGAAAAAGAAACCGGGTTCTAGAGGATCTCAATATCACTGACCATCCTCCATCGGTCATGGTTTCAACTCACGCAATCTTTTCTTGCAGCCGGAAATATCTCGAGAGTATGGTCTCAATGAGTGTAGCATTGAGTATCAACCAGTTCTCAGCTTTACACCGAGGCTGGCTATCTCACTACTTTCTAATGGCCAAGTTAGGCGATTAAAGATTCTAAAGTCAGTTGATGCTTAACGACACCACGCAGCGGCCCCGTATTATCCTCGTTTCTCCACCAGGGATACCAGTACTAACCAATGTGCCACGTCAACGTAGCTACTGCTTCAACCGTATCGGTCTACGCTGTACAGTTCCCTCACAGTCTATTGCTACTTACCTAAAAGGAATCCCCAGATCCGAGTTAGGATCTATAGTAACTCCCAAATAAAACCCTTAAAAGTAAAGCAAACAAAGCAATCAAGAGAAGTAATTTATGATGAACTAGATCCTAAGATATACCCCACTTATTATTCCCCAGCAGAGTCGCCAGTTCTGTGATACGGTGGCAGAACTGACTGTTTGAATGTTGGTTTGTGTTTTGCGTGTTTTGTTCGCAAAATGTTGCGGTAAGCAAGAGTCGCCACCGACTTTTATTTCATTCAACCGAAAAGGAAAAAAGTATAGAAAAATCCTTTTTCGAGATGTTTTTGAGTACGGGGGGTAGATTATAGAAAGGGAAGGTGTTAGAACCCTTTCTATCCATGGTTTTCCATGGGCTCTTAGGTACTTGCTTATCTTTTTAAAATTGCTTGTGTATGTGTTTTGTTTTGAAAATTTTGACTCCGTGATAACCCTTGTATCAGCCCTTAAAGGTGTGACAAAGTTGTTTTGAAAATTTGTTTGAAAAGTATGAGTGTGAAAAGTTTTGATTTGAGCAAGTACCTACTAGCATCTACCTACTCGAAAAAAGATTGTTTCTATTCTTGTTTCCTTTAGACAGCGCTATCCTACTATTGAGAAATAGCTAGCACCGTCGTTGGAGTTGTAAGGGTCAATTCGAAAGGGACGTACGATCACTAAAGCAATGTTAGGATACCTTAGTAATAACCCTAGAGTCTTAAGATCATATTCGAGGCAACATTTCCGAGGAAACATTTTCGAGGCAACATTTTCGATGCAACATTCGAATGGGGCGTTTGATCTTTTTAGACAGGAGGGTAACCACTAAGACACCCTATACCTAATGATCGTTTACCGAAGGCAACCGAAGTGAGAGTATACCCTAAGAGTGATATGTGCGAGTGATTTGTTTCAGTTATTTAATCTTTGCACATTAGGGTTTTCTAACCGTATTAATTTGTCATGCATTCTTGCCATACAAACCTATTAGCATACATGTAAACAGTCAAATATTTGCGGGAATTACAATGCGAGAAAGTAAATCTATGCTATTACAAGGCTTTGGGGAGGGGGATTAATTACACAGCCAAAAACCCAGGGAAAAGTGATAAGTAAAAAGTCCTAGATTAAACTATTACAAACCATGAACAATTACAAAAATATTGGCAAAAATAAATAATACGCGTGCGAGGAATCAAGTCCGAAACAACTAGGGTTTTGACCCTTGCTTAAACCTAATTGCGATTGTTTAAAAAAATGTTTTTTTTTTGTTATTTTAAGAAAATAAAGAAATCATTAAAAAAGAGAATCCTAATTCTAATTGATTTTAAATTTAGAAAAATAAATTAATTTATTCTAAAACCTATTTTTGTATTTTTATTTAATTGAGAAAAAGAGCAAAATTAAATCAAAAGTTTTAACCTAATTTTCTATTTGATTTTATTTTATGAAAACAAATTACAATTTTCTAAATTAAACTAAATTAAATTAATTTGATAATAATAAAAAAAAACTAATCCTAATTTTGTGAATTATTGATTTTATGACTTTATATAATTAAAAAAATTAATTTGTTAATTAAAAAGATTAAAAGAAAATTAAAAGAAAATTAAAAGAAAATTAAAAGAATTAAAGAAAAGAAGTAAATAGAAAAAGGTTAGAGATGGGCCTAATAGCAATGCTGGGGGGTTGGAATATGAATTTTCTTGGCCAAAGGTTGATGGCCCGTTTGACTTTGCTGGATTCAGTGCATACGTTGACTAGAAGCGCATGGCAGTCGTTCAGGGGAAAGGCATTGGATCTGGAGAGTTGATGAATGGGACGGCCAGATCTTGAGTTTCATGGTGGATGCTTGGACGTGAGGTATACCTGATCACTTATTGAAAAATAACATGAAACAAATATGGGACCTGGGGATCGAACCCAGGTCCTTATACATATTTCCAATGTACGCTTGCCAACTGAGCTGCAGTTGTTATTTGTATGTATAATAAAAACAAACTGTAATATATGGAAAATAATGATTAATGAAAAAAAAAACGCATTAAAGTTCAAACTGCCTAACCAGGGAGTGCCACGCATCCATCTTCTTCCTCCCAACCGTCGTTTTAGATAAACAAACTTTTACCTACAGACGCTTGCTGTAGGTATAACCCTGTACATCTCCAAAATTGCGTAGGCTCAAGATAAATGGCCATGGCCGGTACCAATCAACTCGCATCATCCTCACGAGTATCATGGTACCAGAGTTAACGCCCAATTTTGCCTGCATAAAAAAGCCCTAAACAAGAACACAAAACCCTAACTATGGCATCTCTTGATTCTTGTACTAAAAACACAATTAAACAGTACCAAAAGCTTGCAAATTCAATGATAAACAATAATATATGAAACAAACATCCTAATGATGCGTAAACCAATGAAAACGAAATCAAAATTCTGAGACAAAACCGTGACTTATGTACCTATGATTCCAGGCGTGAGAAAGCTTGCAATTGGTTGAAATCCCTTCTAGAGATGTCCAGGAACCTATTGGTATTGTGAGAATGGCTCAAACTGGCCTCTAGAATGGAAATTGGATCACCACTTTCTCTTGAATTTTTTTAGTTTTGTTCTTGCTCTGCACGACTGCTCCAACCCTCCTCTTGCCTTGGATCTCTTCTGTATATGTATTGCAACCTATTAGGTCAACAAAAATGAATTCAATCTTGCCCATTATGAAGATTTGATTTGGTCTTTCATGGCATATGATATCTTTCCAAACTTGCTTCAATTCAATCTTTTTCCACCCAAATTAGCCTTGCACGAATTGATTCTCAATTGACAGCACATAAGATCTTCCTTCAATGCAAAAATCATCCCTAAAACACATTATAAGATTTATTTAGATTTATTTGATTTTATTTGAATTATAAGTGAATAAAAATAAAAATAAATTAAATAAATAGATGAAGCATGGAGGGTCCCATAGGTCGTGGACTATGTTAGGAATGAGATGCAATCTTGAAAAGGTCAACTTGGCCAATGCATAACTCTCTCAACTTTGACCCTAGAGAGGTTTTCTTGGACTTTTTAGAAAGTTAGGATGTACTCTAAGCAACCCTTTTGGTCTCATCTCAATTGTGTCTTCCATGTTCATGTATGAAGCTTTGACCCAAAAGGTGTTTTTGTTGACTTTCCAAAATGACCTGTAATGTCAAAATTCATATCTTCTTGTGAGTGCATATTTTTAACTTGGGGACTGAATATTAATTGTAGATAATTGCATCCCCTTCAAAATGAGCTTTGGATGGGTCATTTCTTATGAAGTATGAGAAAGTTATGTTTGGATAAAGTTGAGTTGACTTTTCCTGCAAAACCCTAATTTAGTAACTTTTGGGTTTTGATGAATTATGAGAAATCCTTGATGGATCATGATCAACCCTTGATAAAATGATGAATGATACTTCAAAATGAGAATGTTGACCAAAAATCTTGAAGTTTGACTGTAATTGGGCCACAGTTGACTTTTGACCTAGCACATTCGATTTTCAGGCCTTTGAGCAATTGACTGGGCAAACTTCTTCTGCAAGGCTTGAAACTTGACATGGATGATCTTGGGAACATATTAGAACAATGGAAGGCATTTGGGATCCTTTGGACTCAAGCACCTTGATGAAAAATGAAACCCTAATTTGAGGTAGACTGCCTTAGGAGAGAGTCTGTCTGGTCAACTCTTGAACTTCCTTCAGCAGTTTGGGGATTTCACATGACATATGTTGAGAAACATGGGAGGGAAAATTTTGGGGTACAACAAGGGGCATCACATACCCTACAAATTCTAACCAATAATGTAGACAACTACCTAGACTTGTAATACGGAGATCACGACCCAGAGGATGCTCACCAGGCACCCTTAAAGACGACTGGTACTCATGTTGTTGATAATCCACTGGTAGTGAATCAGTATAATGCCCTGGAGGAAAGGTTAAAAGTTATGGAGGGTTTTGATGCTTTCGAAGTAGACGCCCTCGAAATGGGTCTAGTTCCTGATGTGGTGATTTCGCCAAAATTCAAAGTACCCGACTTTGGAAAATACAAAGGGCTCACTTGTCCAATGAATCATCTTCGTATGTATTGAAGGAAGATACATGCCCATGCCCATGATCAAAAGCTAATCATTCACTATTTTTAAGACAGCTTGAGTGGGGCATCTTTAGACTGGTACATGCAATTGGAGCAAAGACATATTTGAACCTGGGTAGATCTTTGTGATGCGGTGGGAGAACTGACTTGAAGGTTTTGCGTTTGTGTTTACAAATGTCGCGGTTAGCAAGAGTCGCCACCGACTTTTCTTTTATCCAAAAGGAAAGGTAAAAAAGCACAGGAAAGACCTTTGAGATGTTTTCTTGAGTTCGGGGGTAGATTATGAAAAGGGAAGGTGCTAGCACCATTTTCATCCATGGTTTTCCATGGGCTCTTAGTTACTTGTTTAGATCACTTGCCTTGCTTTTGCAATTGTTTGAAATGGTGCTTTGTGTGGTTTTGAAAGTATTTTGAAAAGAGGCCATCGTTTAGGCAATCTTTGTAATGATTCTCGTTCGTAAGAATGTATACAAAGATGTTTGTCTTTTGAAAAATGTTTCAATGTTTTGAAAGTTATTTGGAAATGGTTTGAAATGTGTGTTGGAAATGTTGTGAAATGTGTGTGTTTGTTTTTGAAAATAGCAAGGATTGTTTTGAAGTTGATCAAGTAACTAGAATCTATCTACCTACTCAAAAGTCTTTCTTGTGCATTTTTATTCCTTTGACATTGTTGATTTACCATTGATTTGGTGAACAACCCTATCTTTGGATGTTAAACGGGACGGGCGTGGGTCATCGTATAACCATGATAGCAATGTTGCCAAATATCTTAGCATGTTTGAGGGACCAAGATCATTTGTTTAAGCAACTTTTTGATAGCGTCATCGAGGGACTATGATCTTTTGTTTTGTTTTGTTTTGCCAAGATACTTTGCATGCATACCATGGCCATTTTGTTTAGGCAACCAAGTGGGTGAAACCCTAGGGGTGCTTGTGTGCAATGTGTGTGATATTACATACTTTTGTTTGTCTTTGATTAGGGTCATTGCTATTTGTTTGTTTTTTGTCTTATCATGCAAAACCCTAGTTTTTACTAAACATGGTATAATGCGATAAATTGCGTAAAATAAAACTAAGCTATTACAACAATTATTATGGGAGGGGGGATACAAGTTTTTGAATGGGGATATTTGCACAAAATAAAACCCTAAAATACTATTACAACCCAATTGAATTATTGTACAATAAATAAATACACAATTATTTAAATATGCAAATAAAATGTATTTATGTAAAAATGATTGTATTAATTTTATGTATGAAAAGATAAAATTATTTAAGTCCTAAAAATAAGAAAAATAATATTATTATTTTTGAAAGGGGAAACCCTAATTTTTGATTTAAAAGAAAATTATGCTTTCTATTATTTATTTTTGTTCATTATTTGTATAAGAAAATAATAAATAATATTATTAACAAATATTAAAAATTAAAGTATGTATGAAAATAATATTTTATGTGAAAAATAATAAAATAAAATGTATAGTATTTTTATTAAATGTATTTACAAATAAATAAGAAAATAAGTTATATTTATTAAAATAAAACTATTTTATATGTGGAAAAAATAATAAAAATAAAATAAAAATGCAAAAAATAAAGAAAATATTTTTCATGATTTTTTGATGTTCAGAAAAAATATTAAAAACAACAAATATTAAAATATAAAAGAAAATATGAAAAATAAACAAAATATGCAAGGGGTGTGGATAGTGGATCAGGGGGCATGGAAAGTAGAAATAACAAGGCCCAGGCGTGCCAGGCCCAAGACAGGTCGTCCCTGTCCTCCAGCTCCCTCCTGCGCGCGTTTCTGCCTTGAACCTACAACTCTCTATCCTTTGCACAAAAACAAAAACTTGAAACATGAAAAATGTAGCATTTCATTTCAGGATTCTAATGATATAAAATTTGTAAACTAACTCTCAAAGATCAGAGAGAATTTCTGTAGCCCTAATTTCTGACCTAATTTTTCATGAACTTCAAGCTTCAAATTCTTACTACTCAGTTAATATAAATGACAACTATGCATATGTACAACTTCACCATGTTAAGGACTACATCTTTGCTTCACAAATCAAAGCTTGAGGATTCCTAAATAGAGAGATAGAGTTTTGAAAAATACCTTGTTCAGCTGAGTTTGGATATCCCAATGTGGGGACTTTGAGTGAGGCCTGAGGATCGTGTGAGCTTCCTTGAAGTTCCCTCAAGCTATTCCAATGCTTAGCTTACCTTGAGGATGCTTGAAACTCCCTGTAGAAGTCAACCTGCAACCTTCAAGTTTGAAAATGGTGATGTCTGAAATAGAGGTTACATCAACAGGACAAGGGCTTGGATGGTTTGGATGTGATGTATGGAAGGTGTTTGAAGTGTTACAAGGCAAAACGCACGAGCAAATATTGAATTGGCAAGGATTTTGCAAAAGTTGCCCTATTTGGGCAGAAAAATGTGTTTTTTGGGTTTGAGAGTGTTTGGGATGTTATGCCTTCGTATGCTAGCTTTCAACAAGTTTGTGAAGTTGTTTTGAATGATGCCAAGCCCTCCCTTTATCAACTTGTACAAGTTTTCTACCTTTTGGCCACTTTTCTTGTTTTTGAAGAAAGGTTGAAGTGACCATGCTAAAGGCTTGTACTTGGCTATCTTGTGAGCTGCAAGAGTTGGTAAACCATGCCTGATATCTATGGACAATGCTTGCACAAAAGGAACAAGTCCAAGGCTCAAGGCTGATAAAGTTTGCAAAAGCATGCTTTATGAAAATGGCAATGTGCCCTTTATGCCATTTATGGATTTATTCTTTGTGCAATGCTTCAAAAGCCAAAACAAAGCCATTATCCACTGAATTAGCATTTAATTATGGAGTGTAGAAGGTATTTAGGACCTATAATGCAAGGTACAAGCATGCTAGGATCTGATTTGCAACTTGATGCATTGTAAAAATGGCTTGCACAAAAGTGACAAAATGCCATTTTCTCTTCTTCGATTCTCCCTAACCACAAATGATCTTGGAGAGTTCTTGGACATTTTGGAAAGCTTGCAACATGCTCTAAAATCAATTTTTGAAATGAATTTTGAGATAACTCTTGGAACTAGGTTAAAAATGTCCATGAAGTTGGGTAAAAAACCTGCCTAAATTAGGGCAAATTTTCACTAAGTCTTTTAGTTCATGATCCCCTATTCACAAAATCATAACTTGAGATACAAGCATCTTTTGGGAAAACTTTGTGAAGCAAAGTTGTAGATTTCATGGAGGAATACAACTTTCATGTTGGAATTTTTCTTTTAATCCAATTGCATCATGGTGAAAAAATGGTGCAAAGTTAGGAAAAAATAAGAAATTTTTCATACTTAGAAAAATTCTAAGTTATGAAAAATTTAAAATTAAAACCCTAATTTTCAATTTTAGGTTTCTTGGCCAATAAGTTTCACATTTTGACATATCTTGATGAATTATGACCCTTGGCACTTGATTTTGTCCAAAAAGTCAAAGTTTGACTTTTCAGTGCACAGTTGACTTTTGATCAGTTGACTGCAAAATTCATCTGTCAATCCTATGCACTTGAGATCTTTTGAACTATGTGATTAGGTCAATATGATGCTATTAAGTCCTTGAAATCATTCTTGAACCCAATTGGTCATTGGCTAGGTTAAAAATCAGAAATTGCCCTTTCTCAATCAAAACCCTAATTTTGACCATTTTGCCCTTTTGATGGTTTGATCAAATTTCTTGAGGAGTTGTGATCCAAACTTGATAAAATGGTACATAGGAGCCTAAAATGTTATTGTGGATAAAAAATTATGAAGTTTGACTGTAAATTGGCCATGGTTGACTTTTTCCCTAATACAGCTGATTTTTAGGTCAACTGTCTAATTGACTGGGCAAAAATGTGATTCAAGGCTTGAAACTTGTCATGGGCAATATTAGGGGTCCAAGACAGTGTATGAAAGTCACATGAAGCATTGATGGTCCAAAAATCCTTGTGCAAACTCAAACCCTAATTTTAGGTCATCAGTGCAAGATGAGGTCTCGAGCTGAGCAACCCTAATCTTGTCTTGAGTCCAAGAGGTCTTGTGAGGAAAATCTTGATAAATGAGAGGACAAATTTTGGGGTACAACAGCTTCCCCTGTTCAATCTTCTTGAACCTGAAGAGTTAGATTGGCGAGCTTTGTCGTTCGTGACTCGAAGGTAAAAGATGATTGGACACTAGAGTGCCCATAAATTTGCACTCGTCAAAGTGTAGTTGAGGGAATGGGCTTAAAGATGCCATTTGGAGAGGTGACAGAATCTTGTCGGAGATGGGCTTGTAGATACCATCCAAGAATGTTTGCTGAATGGTAAGTTGTAAGTCAGAAGAATGAGTATTCAGAATGGTATTCGTGTCTGGAACGTATCTGAGTTGTATCTGGAGACTGAATCTGTATGAGCAATGGAATGGCGTCCATGTCTGGAGCGTATCCGAGTTGGGGAAAATCAAAATAAGTGACAGAATGGCAACCGTGTCTGGAGCGTATCTGGACTGTATTTGAAGTTTGAAACTGAATGAGTAATAGAATAGCATCCGTGTCTGGAGCGTATCTAAACTATATCTGAGATCTGAGTCTGAATGAGCGACAAAATGACTTCCGTGTCTGGAGTGTATCCGTACTGTATCTGAAGTTTGAAACTGAATGAGTAATAGAATAGCATCCGTGTCTGGAGCGTATCTAAACTGTATCTGAGATCTGAGTCTGAATGAGCGACATAATGACTTCTGTGTCTGGAGTGTATCCGTACTGTATCTGAATCAGAAAACTGAATAAGGGCCAGAATGGAATCCTGTCTGGAGCGTATCTGAACTAGAATCTGAATAAGTGACAAAATGACTTTCGTGTTTGGAGTGTATCTGTATTGTATCTGAGGGTTGAGATTTGCATGAGTAGTAGAATGACTTCCGTGTCTGGAGTGTATCTGTAATGTACCTTGAAATCTTTGATCATTGTTAATGGTAGCTGTTAATCTCATCCTGAAAAGGGTAAAACGTTAGCTGAAACACAAAGTTATGTTGCATGAAATGTATGATGCAATATATGTGCTTTATCAATGTTTATGATATATGGATGTAATGTATGTGCATGCAAGCTGATTTGCTGTATTGATGAGGAAAATAAATCCTTGACAGCTGGGGATAATAAAACCCTTGACTGCTGCCGGGGGAAAATAAATCCTTGGTGACTGTTGGGGAAAAGAAATCCTTGACAACTTCTGTGGGGATGTGAGGATCCTTTATGTCTTTAAGTTAGAGTATTGACAAAAATACTGTTGTGAGAGTAATGCCAAATATTGCTTGAGAAATCTGCTTGGGGAGTCCAGAGAACTTTGATGACTTCTACTGGGGGTTACTCAATGGGAATCCTTATTCTGCTGGGGAATAGAGAAAACTCCGGTGACTTCTGCGGGGAATTAAGAATGAGAATCTTCATTCTGTTGAGGAGCAATAAAAATTTTAGCGACTTCACTGGGGAATTAAGGATGAGAATCTTCATCTTGTTGGGGAATAGAGAAAACTCTGTGGGGAAGAAGGCTTACTGCTGGGGAGTAAGTTTAGGGGTTTTCGGTCGTCGGCCAGTTTACTGGGGAGTTATCCTAGGTTGGGGAGAGACAAAAGTTAACTATTATCTGGTTGATTTTTAGACTTCAAGATAACTTGCTGGGGAATTTAGAGAAACTGGATGGTTTCCATCGGGGATAGATAGTTATAAGTTTTGGCTCCGCTAGGGATTGGGAGTTTGAAGTTTTAACTCTGATGGGGATTAAGGGTTTGAAATTTTAGCTCCACCGGGGATCTAGAGTTCAAAGTTTGGGCTCTGCAGGGGATTTTAATGACGTACTGTAGGGATCGCTCCTGGAATAGCCTAAAGACGTTTTCCTATCCTTTCAGTATGTCAGTAATTGTTCTCTTCCATCCTGTTTATTTGTTGTTATACCCCAAAATTTGCCCTCCCATATTCCTCAAGAAATTGCCAAGCCAAGCTACAAAATTCCCCAAGGGTTGTGCAGTGCAACAGTCTCCCATACAGTCAAAACTAGGGTTTGGGTTCTGATCAAGAGAATGAAGTTTTCAAAGGCTCAATCAAGTCTCATATGCTCACAAACATGGTCAAACATCCTCATATCAAGTTTCAAGGCATTCAGCTCAAAATTGCACAGTCAAAACCCTAAATTGCACTACAGTCAACTGTAGGGGCAAAATGGTCATTTGACAGTCAAAAGTTCAAATTTTTGGTCAACATATCATTTTGAAGCCACAAACATCATTTGATCAATGCTTGATCATGATTCTCAAAATTTGGCTCAGAAATCATCAAAGATGCAAAGGTTGCTATATTTGGACAGCTGAAAAAGTCAACTGAAATTGACCAGGGCATAACTTTCACATGGATTATCAGAAAAATTCCATCCAAAGCTCATTTTGAAGAGAAAGACATTTCCTACAACTCATCTTCATACTTCAAGTCCAAGAAATGCTCTCACAAAAAGTTATCAATTTCAACATTACAGGTCATTTTCAAAAGTCAACAAAAAGGGACTTTAAGTCAAAGACCATAACTTGAGATTGGTAAATCAAAATGACATGGGACCAAAGGCATTGGTTAAAGGACTCAAAGACCTTTCCAAAATGTCCAAGAACATGTGAAAAGCTTAAAAATTGAGCAAGTTGTGCCTTGTAGAAGTTGGGAAATTTTTGTGAAATGGCAAAAGTCAACTATCCTTGAAAATCAAATTTTTGACAAAAGGGCCCCATTTTTTCCACTTGGTTCATCCTTGTCATGCCACACACGTGTCCCATGGTTAATTTCAAGACCAAATATTGATTTTTTTATTTTATTTAATTTTTGATGATTTAATTCATTTTAATTCTTTGAAAATTCAAATAAAATTTAAAAACCAATGGAATAGTGTCATGTGAACTTGGACAATTTCTATGTATCATGAACCAACTCAAGAAATCAGGCTAGGGTTCATTTGCACACTAGGTCTAGGGTTTGGCTAAAAAGGAGGAAAAATGGTTAAGAGTGAAAACCCTAAGACTAATTCCTTCATGAGCTTGAATCTAGGTCAAAGAGTAAGCCAATTCCATTCCATTATCATCACTAAGTCAAACCCTAACCACAATATGCCATATGCTGCGCTGAAAAGCCATTGGACAATTTGAAAAAATGAGCCATATATTGCAGATCTGAAATCAGTGCTAGAGGATCTTTCAAGCCTTAATTCTTTGTCCATTAGCATCCTGGACAATCACTGAACACATCTCAATCACTAACATCAACCAAAACACCCTGAAACGGTAGCTACAAGTCCAACTGTGAAGCAAAAAATTCCAAATCGCATAGCATAATTCAAGCATTTTCTTTCATTTTTATTTATGTATTCATGATCACAATGAAGTTTCTAAGCTAACCATAACTGTTAATTGAATTTTCGTGCACTTTTGGCCAAGTTACCATGTTTGGTTTTTAGGGTTTCCAGCTTTTTGAATTAGGGCTTTTAGAACAGAGTAAAATCAAGTCTCAAGATCACTACCATTGCAATCAGCGTGCTCCAACGAACAAGAAGCATGCCTCGCGAACAATTTATGTCCAACAGGATCCTAATCGCTATTTTCTAACATGCCTTCTATAGCAACGGATTAAAACCGTTGCTTATTGCTTTTGTGTTTCAGAAAAAAAAGAAGAACGAGGATGATGATGTGGTGGCATGCAGGGATTGGGAGGTTTAAAAATTCGCGCGCGTTCCAAGAGTTGTGCCACTTTTCTTTTATATTATTTATATTATATTATATGTTAATTGAAACACAACTGGCTCAGTGGACAAGGAAGCGTGCATGTGACTCTCATGGCCTGGGTTCAAGTCCCAGGTCTACTTTACTTCAATATTCTTTTTCAATATATGTTCAGGTGTGGATATGACATTGCAGACTACCGTGTACTCACCAGATCAGGCCAGCCACGTCACTTAGTGGGATCAGATCAAGGGTTGTGTACTGGGGAATACCATGAGGATAAGTCAACAGGCGTGCACGTGGCTTAGAAAAGTCAATAAATTCAAGCAAATGGGCCTTAATCTTCCAGGCCTGCACCTCACAATTTTGGGGTTTACCCCCCCCTGGTTTGCCTTATTTTTTATTCTTTCTTTAATTTTTCCTTTTTTATTCCTTTTATTTGCTATTTATTTAATTAATTATTTTCACATAAATAATATAAAAACCTCAAAAAAATCAGAAAAGACCATAAAAAATATAATTTTTATTCTAATCATTTTCTAAATAAATATTTGTAATTATTTAGTTTTAATTAGGTTTTCAAATTTAATTCTTTTAATAACTAAAAATCCAAAAAATAGAGTTTAGGTTTAATAACTTTTTATTTTCTTTTTTAATTTTCCTTTTTTCTTTTCTTTCAGAATAATAATATTATTTATTTATTTTCATAAACTAAAAATTGTACATCAATTAATTTAGAATTAAATTAGGTTAGAAATTAAATCTTTTTCTTAATAACTTAAAAAACATTAGAACTAGGGTTTAGCACTTTAATTTTAATTAATTTTCCTTTTTTTCTTTTAAATCTAAAAACACAAAAATACCATTCTTCATTTAATTTTAATTTTAGATAATTTAATTATTTTAATTCCTTTAAAGGGTTCAACGCCCTCGCATTTGATTATTTTCTTTTTCGCGCGTTTCATTCATTTCTTTTGTGAATATAATGTACTTGTACCAAAGCCATGTATAGCCATTAGACATTTCTTTTCTGCAATTTATTTTAAAACGGGTCTGGATTAATTTGGCGTTGTAGACCCTCGCCCTTTGTAATAGCGTAGGACTTTTATCTTTTCCGCACTTTAAATTCCCGCACTTTTAACTGTTAAACAATAACATGAAAGAATGAATGTCCAAAAATAAAATCGAATCGTTAGATCACCAATGCATGACAAGACAAACAATAAACTGAAAATGACACACAATTCGCACACACCACCCCTAGGGTACGCTTCACTGTTGCCTTGCCTTTCGAAAGGTGGTTGTCGAGTAAAAAACGTCTTAGTAAGTCCTCATGATCCGGGAACCTGGCATGAGGGTAGCTTCTAAGGTGTTTTCCCATTGCTCTGGTGATCACCACGTCCCTAAAACTCGAATTGACCCGAACACCTCCAACGGTGGTGCTACCTACCTCTCAATGGTGGGATGGCACTACTTTAAAGGACATTTACACAGACGAATTCCTTAGGGTAGGTAGGTTCTCAAGGATACTTGCTCTAATCTCAAACAAAACAAAAACTCTTTTCACACCAACACACTTTCAAAAACTTTCAAAACAAACTTTTCAAACACTCTGACGTACGAGTTAAACTGAAACTTTCCAAAGAATCTTTTTAAAACCCACATTGAAAAGCAAGCAAACATTTTGAAAACACATTGAGCAAGTATCTAAGAGCCCATGGATAACCATGGATAGAAAGGGTGCTAACACCTTCCCTTTCTATAACCTACCTCCCGAACCGAGAGCAATCTCTTAAAAGGAATTTTTCTGTGCTTTTGTCCTTTCCAAATTGGAGAAAATAAAAGACGGTGGCGACTCTTGCTTACCGCGACATTTCGCGAACCAGCTTTAAAACAGTCAGTTCCAGATCCACCGATCACAGAACTGGCGACTCTGCTGGGGAATAACTTAAAGTGGGGTGTACCTTAGGATTAAGATAACTGTGTTTTCAATTGTATTCTTTGCTTGCTTTAAAATTGTGGGACCGTCTTGGGAGTTCTATAGATCCTAACCCGGATCTGGGGGATACCTTTTTAGAAAGTAGCAACAAGGCTGTGAGGGAACTGTGCGGGGTATACCGACATGGTTGAAACAGTCTGCTACGTTGATGTGGCACTTTGGTGTGTACCGGTAACCCTTGAGTCAGTCAAGGAGAGTACGGGGCCTCCATGTGGTGTCATGAAGCATCAACAGACCTTAGGAACCTTAATTGAATCATCTTGGCCTCTTTAGGGTAGTGAGATAACTGACTTTGGTGCAGTCCGAGGTTGGTTGATGCTCGATACTACACTCAATTGAGGGTTGCTTTCCTGGAATATTTCGGTCGCCAGTTCAGTGGCTAAATCGAAACGATGAACAATGAAAGCAATCCCGTGATATTGGGAACCTTAGAACCCGGTTACTTTGATTAGGACAGGTTGAACCCACCAACTTCAAGAGGGTACCACCCAGACCCCATGCTGGCCTTAAACCTTAAGGGCTTGTCTTGTGTGCCTTGTGTGCCTTACATGTTTGTCTTTGTACATATTTGTGATGTGTTTAATCATAGCATCATGACATCATCCAGCATCATATGCATTAACTAACCATTTCAGGGGTTCGAATTTTCATCTTTGTTCTTGTTTTGTAGGACATGGAAACTGTTCGTAGAAAGACAATTCCAATCAGTCTTGTAAGGATCCCTCCTCAGCTTAAGGAGCTTATATCCAGGATTCCCGAGAACTCTTCATTCAGTGAAAGGCATGGAAGCCTCATCAGCTTGGTCAACACCAACATTGAGGAAGATATGATTAAAGTCCTGTTCCAATTCTTTGACCCTCTGCATCACTGTTTCACCTTCTTGGACTATCAGTTGGTACCTACATTGGAGGAGTTCTCCCGACTCCTGAAGATCCCTATCCTTGATCAGCTACCCTTCAACGGTACAGAAAAGGAACCTAAGCTTGAAGAGATTGCCAAAGCCTTGCACCTACAGTCATCTGACCTCAAGGGACATTGGGAAGTTAGAAGTGGTATCAAAGGGTTCTTAGCCAGGTTTCTGTTTGAAAAGGCCTATGAATGTTGGAACTCCCTTGACTTACAAGCTTTTGAAAAGGTTGTGGCCCTTCTTGTTTATGGTTTGGTGTTGTTCCCTAACCCAGACCAGCTCGTTGATATCAATGTTGTCCAGATCTTTATGTCCAGGAACCCTATACCTACGTTGCTGGGGGACATCCTTCACTCATGTTACACTCGAACCATGAGAAAAAGAGGTGTCCTTATGTGTTGCACTCCTCTCCTGGGAAAGTGGTTTATTTCGCACCTTCCACAATCAGTCCTGAAGAACGAGCGGGGTTTGAGATGGTCACAACGGTTGATGACTCTTACACATGCAGATATACATTGGTGCCCTAGGTCCAGAGAAGATGTCACTATCATTGATCGTTGCGGGGAGTATCCTAATGTTCCTTTACTTGGAATCAGAGGGGGTATTACTTATAGTCCATGCCTGGCTTGGAGACAATTTGGTTATGCTCGGAGGAATGGTCCTCATGACATGTTGATTCCTGACATAGTTTTTGACTTCGACAACGATACTCAAGGACTTCGCCAGAAATTTATCAGAGCTTGGAGGATGCCTAGTAGGATAGACAGCAAGACACTGGGGCACAGGAACTCCATCCCTTTGGAGCCTTACCTCAAGTGGGTACGAGCCCGCTCTCAGAAATTAGTAATGCCTTATCCTCACATGCTTCCAGTAATCAAAGAGCCTGCCTTGGAGGGAGAGGTGTCTCATGTTATTCAGCACCCTGATATGCCCACATCCTGGGAAGAGATGCAGAAGAGTTGGATCCAACTTAAGGAAGAGCGGAATTCTCTTGAGACTAGTTTGCATGCCAGTGAAAGGAAGGTCTTGGAGCTCACCCGCCTGTTGCACGAGGAAAGGAACCTCAACACTTACATAGCTCCAAAGAAGATGCGCAACATATTTTGGGATTGAGTTGATCTTTTTGCACTTTTGCCCATGAGGCTTTGATGTATTAAACAATTATTTTCTTAATAATAACGTGTGTTCCTTTTGGTCTACAACAAATTTGAATTTTCGAACCCTTGAATGCATCGCATAAACACATATCATTCATCATGTGCATCATAAATACTCTTCTTTTCAGGTTGTTTACCGTTCTTCGCTGTTTATTTCAGCATCATGAACCCTGAATCATCAACTGAGGCATCTATCAAGGCTCTTCAGGCGCAGAACGTCCAGTTTCAGGCGCAAAACGCCCAATTTCAGGAGCTGATCAAGGGCTTGGCTCAGGGTCAACAAGAGTTGAAAACCATGCTTTTGAAGAAGACTAAGAAGAAGAGGAGGACTGTGCTATTTAACACTGGGCGCAGACTCGGGAACACTTTGGTTGAAGCTGAAAGGACTCCTCCATCTGTGACGGAAGGTAGTCACCAAGAAAGGGAGGTCACTACTCCTGTGGGCTCTGATACTGAAACAGAATTCAACGACGAACAGTACCCTCCTGCTGAAGACCGGTACAAACAGCTGGAAGACAGATTAAAGGCTATGGAAGTTCAGAGGGTGCCTGGATTGGATTTCGGAGACTTGGGGTTATCTACTGGAGTGGTGATCCCGCACAAGTTCAAAACACCTGCCTTCGTGAAGTATGATGGGGCTTCCTGTCCCAAGATGCACCTCCGTTCTTATGTAAGGAAGATCCAGCCTTACACAGCAGACAAGAACCTTTGGATCCACTTCTTCCAGGAGAGTCTTTCAGGGACTCACCTCGACTGGTTCTATCAGCTGGATGGAATCAGCATTCGTAACTGGGAGGATCTGGCCACTGCTTTTTACAAGCAGTATCAGTATAATGCCGACCTCGCTCCTACGCGTACCCAGCTCCAGGGTATGTCGCTAGGGTCGGGTGAAGGTTTTAAGGAGTACGCTCAGAAATGGAGAGACCTGGCTGGCAGGGTGCAGCCACCATTGACTGATCGGGAGTTAGTAGACATGTTCTTGGGGACCCTATCGGGTCCATTTTTCAATCATCTCATTGGTAATTCCTCTGCTGGGTTTACTGATCTGATCCTAACTGGTGAAAGGATCGAGGCCGGTATAAAATCGGGGAAGATACAGAAAGTTGTCTCCTCCAGTACTGAGAAGAAACCCTTCAAAAAGGAGACTAGTGCTGTATATAGCTCCCGGAGAACAGAGCGACCTGAGCACCGCCAATCTGTCAGTGCAGTAATGATTGCCAAACCTGCTGCCGCTCCTCGGCCAACTAATCCTCAAAAGTTTGAAAGACCCCGGAGAGAGTTTACCCGGTTAAGCATGACCTTATCACAGATCCTGCCACAGTTGCTATCCACCAATTTAGTGACTGTCAGGGAGGCTCCAAAGTTTCCCAATACTGCGTCCCCCAAGTTTAATCCAAATGCTCGCTGTGCTTACCATTCAGATAGCCCGGGGCACTCTACTGATGACTGTTGGGCACTAAAGAACAAGCTGCAGGACCTTATTGACGCCAAGGAGGTACAGTTTGAGGCGTCTGACAAGCCTAATGTGGTAGCGGCTCCCCTACCTGCTCATGGAGTGAATGCTATTGGAGACGAAGACGAAGTGGATGATGCTGAGTTTGATAGCTGGATCTACCCGACGACTGACAGTGGGCCTAACAATTGGAGTGCAAAAGACAATCTCTCTGTTTCTATTGTTCCTCAGTAATGAATTTCTTTGTTTTTTTTTTGTAATAAACAATAATTTGAAACTATATGGCCCGGTGTCTTACCCGGGGCACCGTGGTTTTATTTATGAGGGCTTTTGTTTGTCACCATCATATATCATGAATAAAAGCATTGGACGTTTTTCACAATTCAAATTTTGCGCTCCTTTTCTTTCCTTTCTTTACATATTGCAAAACAGCTGTATTTACACACACACTCACTCATACAGGTTTCAATCCACTCTGGATCTCACTGGTAACGACTCTGCTACTGCCAGTTATGACTTCGAAAATCCGATCAACTTAGCCGAAGACGAAGGTGAAGATGATTGCGAAGTGCCTGGTGAACTTGCAAGACTGTTACAACAGGAAGAGAGGGCAATTCAACCCCATGAAGAGCCAGTGGAAATAATAAACTTGGGTACTGAGGAAGACAAGAAAGAGGTGAAGATTGGTGCCAACCTAGAACTCAGCGTGAAGCAACGGTTGACTCAGATGCTGCATGACTATAAAGAAATCTTTGCCTGGTCCTACGAAGATATGCCCGGATTGGATACCGACATTGTGGTCCATCACTTACCAACTAAAGAAGATTTCCCTCCGGTTAAGCAAAAGGTCCGCCGTATGCGTCCAGAGATGTCTGAGAAGATTAAAGCCGAGGTTATGAAGCAGTTTGATGCCGGGTTTCTTGCAGTGACTTCTTACCCTCAGTGGGTTGCTAATGTGGTGCCGGTACCTAAGAAGGACGGCAAGGTCAGGATGTGTGTCGATTACAGGGATCTGAACAGGGCCAGCCCCAAGGATGACTTCCCTCTACCCCACATTGTTGTCCTTGTTGATAATACAGCTCAGCATAAAGTGTTCTCTTTCATGGATGGTTTTTCAGGCTATAATCAGATCAAGATGGCTCCGGAAGACATGGAAAAGACTACATTTGTTACTCAGTGGGGCACCTTCTGCTACAAGGTCATGCCGTTTGGACTAAAGAATGCTGGGGCAACCTACCAACGTGCCATGGTTGCTTTATTTCATGACATGATCCATCATGAGATAGAAGTGTATGTTGACGATATGATCGCTAGGTCCCAGACTGAGGAAGAACACCTTGGTCATCTGCAGAAATTGTTTGACCGGTTGAAACTGTACAAACTAAGATTGAACCCTAACAAGTGCACCTTCGGGGTAAGATCGGGAAAGTTGCTAGGCTTCGTGGTAAGTGACAAGGGAATTCAAGTGGATCCTGCTAAGGTCAAAGCCATTCAAGAGATGCCAGTTCCTAAGACAGAGAAGGAAGTCAGAGGCTTTCTAGGACGTCTGAATTACATTGCTCGGTTCATCTCACACTTAACTGCTACCTGTGAACCAATCTTCAAGCTGCTGAAGAAAGATCAGGTAGTACGTTGGAATGATGAATGTCAGGCTGCTTTTGACAGAATCAAAGAATATCTCCAAGAACCACCCATCCTTATGCCACCAGTTGAAGGGAGACCTTTGATACTTTACCTGACAGTGCTTGACAATGCAATGGGGTGTGTGCTGGGGCAGCATGACGAGTCTGGCCGAAAAGAGCATGCCATTTATTACCTTAGCAAAAAGTTTACCGACTGTGAGACCCGATACTCACTGCTTGAGAAAACTTGCTGCGCTTTGGTATGGGCTGCTCGCCGGCTGAGACAGTATATGTTGACTCACACTACCTTGTTAATCTCAAAAATGGATCCTATAAAGTACATATTCGAAAAGCCTGCTCTGTCTGGGAGAATTGCAAGATGGCAGATGATCTTGACGGAATACGACATTCAGTACACGACCCAAAAAGCCATCAAGGGAAGTGTATTGGCAGACCACTTAGCACATGAAGCTGTGGATGACTACCAATCAATGAACTTCGAGTTTCCAGATGAAAGCATTATGATAGTAACTGACTGTGAAATACCTGGACCGGATGAAGGACCTGAACCAGGATCCCGATGGTCTATGCACTTTGACGGAGCCTCCAATGCTTTGGGAAATGGTATCGGCGCCATAATCGTATCTCCACAAGGTACTCATACTCCACTCACCGCCCGGCTGTGTTTCAACTGTACCAATAACATGGCGGAGTATGAAGCGTGTATTATGGGTCTTCAAGCTGCGATCGACCTGAGGATCAAATTTCTGAGTGTCTTCGGAGATTCCGCTCTTGTGATCAATCAGATCAAAGGAGAGTGGGATACGAAACACCCAAACTTGATTCCTTACAGAGAATGTGTGTTGGCCCTGATCCCCCACTTCACAGAGATAACATTTGAGCACTTTCCAAGAGAAGAGAATCAGCTGGCGGACGCGTTAGCCACAATGTCTTCAATGTTCAAGGTTAAATGGGATAATGAAGCTCCCCGGATCATCATCTGGAAACTGGACGAACCGGCATACTGTTGTGATCTCGAAACCGAATTGGTGACTGAGAAGCCTTGGTACCACGAAGTGAAGAGATATCTAGAAGCTCAGGAATACCCTGAAGGAGCATCTGTCAACGATAAGAAATTCCTGAGGAGGTTCGCAGCCAAATTCTTCCTTAGCAACGGCATCTTGTACAAGCGAAACCATGATTCAACCTTACTGCGTTGTGTGGATAAGACTGAAGCAGAAAGAATCATGGAAGAGCTGCATGAAGGGACCTTTGGTACACACTCCAGTGGACATACCATGGCAAAGAAGATCCTACGGGCAGGATATTACTGGTCTACAATGGAAGCTGACTGCTACCAACACTCCAGGACATGCCACAAGCGCCAGATTTATGCAGACAAGGTGCATGTTCCTCCGGTTCCCCTGAATGTTCTAACTGCGCCTTGGCCGTTTGCAATGTGGGGCATAGACATGATTGGCGAGATTAAACCTACGGCATCCAATGGACATCGCTTCATCCTAGTGGCGATTGATTATTTTACGAAGTGGGTTGAGGCAGCATCCTATGCTACGGTAACCAAGACTGTTGTGGCACGGTTCATTCGGCACAACCTGATCTGTCGGTACGGCGTCCCTGAGCGGATTATTACAGACAACGGTACCAATCTGAACAATAAAATGATCGCTGAGCTCTGCGAACAGTTCAAGGTACAGCACCACAATTCTTCTCCTTACAGACCAAAGATGAATGGGGTTGTAGAAGCAGCTAATAAAAACATCAAGAAGATCGTGCAGAAGATGACAGTGACGTATAAAGATTGGCACGAGATGTTACCGTTCGCTCTGCATGGGTATCGTACTTCAGCTAGGACGTCAACCGGGGCAACTCCTTTCTCTCTGGTTTATGGCATGGAGGCAGTCTTGCCAATCGAGGTACAAATTCCTTCTCTCCGGATAATGAAGGATGCAAATCTGAGCGAAGATGATTGGATCCAGACACGACTTGATCAACTCAATCTCATTGACGAAAAGAGACTTGCTGCTATCTGTCATGGTCAGACGTATCAGAAACGAATGATTAGGGCATTTAACAAAAAGGTCAGGCCACAGGAATATCAAGTCGGGGATCTGGTGATCAAGCGAATCATCCTTCCTCAGAGTGATCCAAGGGGCAAATGGACCCCTACGTACGAAGGGCCATTTGTGGTTAAGCATGTGTTCTCAGGAGGAGCAATGATATTAACCAACATGGATGGTGACGACCTTCCTCACCCTGCCAATGCAGACATAGTTAAAAAATACTACGCATGAAAAAAGACCCGCTAGGCTGACATGCCTAGGCAAAAATTAGGGCTTCCCGTCGAACCAAAAGGGTTCGGGCAAAATGAAGGGATGAAAATGAAAAATCTGTACACCCGGCAAGTCGAAAACCTGAAAAGGCGGCTTGGGCAAAAATGGGTATCCCGGTGGACTGAAAACCCGAAAGGGCAGTCCAGGCAAAAATTAGGGATAAAAGCGTAATACTATGTCTCATTGGATCACTTTGCATCCAGAATCCGGTACCTACATCAAGTTCAGACAGCATCGATCAGTCAGCTTCACCTCCAACCAAGGCCATCAAGTGATGAGACACTCAGAGTTATAAAGGCGATAGCAGAGTTGAAACCCAGTGGATCATTCATATTTCACACAGCTGTTTATTTTCTTTTGTACAAAACTTGTATAAACTCTCTTGTTCGGCGACGTTCCGCTTACTAGGACGTCAGCCTCTTGTACACAAAACGCCTATTCACAGGCTATTCGAAATCAATACAAATATACTTTTCAGTTAAACGTGCCAACTATTTTTCTTTTTGTTTTGTTTTGTGAAGAACGTCCAAGGTTCAATTTGTGATATATGCATTGACAATAATTTGCTAGCTCATAAATATTTGCATACGAAACAAAGAATTAATTGCAGGTGACACTAGAAACAGGGGCAATAAAGAGTTGTCCGAGCAGTCTAATTATCCTATCCTCCAAGGTACCAAGGTAGGTTCAGCTAAAGAACCTAACCAGACATCTTAAATTCCCCAGAGGACAGCAAGTCAGTGCATTCTTCCCCAAACAAAGTTAACAAGTCTCAAGGAAATTGGGTATCCTCCAGTAGATCCCAATATTCCCCAGCAGCATATATTCTTAACAAGCATCCCCGGCAGTCTTGGTCTAAAGATTGTTCCCCGGCGGCATACATCAACATTCAAAGGAATCACTTCCCCAGCATATCAAAACTTCCCCAGGAGAGTCCCGTCCAAGTTCCCCAGGAAAGATGGAATTCATCTCCCCAAGCAGTAAGCTTATCCCCAGTATATTCTGGAAGCTTATCCTCTCGCAGAACACGAACGCGTCGTCCGGCTTTATTTAAAGAGTTATTTCCTCAACAGGATATAACTGGGTTATCCTCAGCCAAAAGCCAAGGAAAGGTCGTCGTCAACGTAGTTCTTTCCTATCCCCAGCGAAGTCAATTCACACTTCCAATACAACAACGGTATCCCCAACAGAGTTACTATCAACATTCAGCAAGGCATCACTCTTCCCACAGAGTATTGCTTTCCAGTATGATCGCTAGAGTATCTTTTCTCCCCGCAGAATCTTCCATTCGCCAAGTTTATTCCGCAACGGAGTCATCTTCTCCTACCGGCATCCTTGCAATTATCATCCCCAGCGGAAGCAAAATCTATTCTTCGACATCAGCTCAGGATACGACTTCCCGGCACCCGTCAAGGATTCACTTTCCTAGACAAAAACATACATAAAACATCACATACGTCATTATAGCATGCATAACACACTGCATCATACAAATCTCATTTATGTTGAGAACATCATTGCTTGATCCATATCATGCATTGCATATGACTGACTTTCACGTTTCAGGAAAGATCCAGTTAAGTTCTCAAGCTACATTTCAAGACCTAGACCGGTTCGGTTAAATCGTCCCAAGATTTTCCCGATGCTTATCCAGTCAAAGGCCTTCTCTGGTTCAGTCAGATCGACCCTAAGATCTCCCTGATACTTATCCAGTTGAAGACATTTCAAGACCTAGACCGGTTCAGTTAAATCGTCCCAAGATTTTCCTGATGCTTATCCAGTCAAAGGCCTTCTCTGGTTCAGTCAGATCGACCCTAAGATCTCCCTGATGCTTATCCAGTTGAAGACATTTCAAGACCTAGACCGGTTCGGTTAAATCGTCCCAAGATTTTCCCGATGCTTATCCAGTCAAAGGCCTTCTCTGGTTCAGTTAAATCGTCCCAAGATTTCCCTGATGCTTATCCAGTTGAAGACATTCCAAGACCTAGACCGGTTCGGTTAAATCGTCCCAAGATTTTCCCGATGCTTATCCAGTCAAAGGCCTTCTCTGGTTCAGTTAAATCGTCCCAAGATTTCCCTGATGCTTATCCAGTTGAAGACATTCCAAGACCTAGACCGGTTCGGTTAAATCGTCCCAAGATTTTCCCGATGCTTATCCAGTCAAAGGCCTTCTCTGGTTCAGTCAGATCGACCTCAAGATTTTCCTGATACTTATCCCAGTTGAAGACACTTCAAGACCTAGACCGGTTCAGTTAAATCGACCCTAAGATTTTCCTGATTCTTACCCAGTCAAAGGCTTCTCTGGTTCAGTTAAATCGTCCCAAGATTTCCCTGATGCTTATCCAGTTGAAGACATTCCAAGACCTAGACCGGTTCGGTTAAATCGTCCCAAGATTTTCCCGATGCTTATCCAGTCAAAGGCCTTCTCTGGTTCAGTTAAATCGTCCCAAGATTTTCCTGATGCTTATCCAGTGGAAGACATTTCAAGACCTAGACCGGTTCAGTTAAATCGACCCTAAGATTTTCCTGATTCTTATCCAGTCAAAGGCCTCTCTGGTTCAGTCAGATCGACTCTAAGATCTCCCTGATTCTTATCCCAGTAGAAGACACCCCAGATCTTTTCTCAACGAGTGTCGTTGAAGCTAAAATCACCAAGATTTTTCTCAAAAAATCAGTTCCTGCAACGTGTCAGGTACTCATTTTTTCTGTTTTGCAGGTATACAGGTTCTCGCCGAGGAATCTCTTACGCAATCAAACATCCAGATGGCATCTATAAGCCCATCCCCTCATCATTGCTAACATGTGAGCGCAAATTTCCGGGCACTCTAGTGTCCAATCATCTTTTACCCTCGGATTACGAAAGGCACGTCAGCCAATCTGCTCCTCAGGTCTAAGAAGATTGAACAGGGGCAACTGTTATACCCCAAAATTTGCCCTCCCATATTCCTCAAGAAATTGCCAAGCCAAGCTACAAAATTCCCCAAGGGTTGTGCAGTGCAACAGTCTCCCATACAGTCAAAACTAGGGTTTGGGTTCTGATCAAGAGAATGAAGTTTTCAAAGGCTCAATCAAGTCTCATATGCTCACAAACATGGTCAAACATCCTCATATCAAGTTTCAAGGCATTCAGCTCAAAATTGCACAGTCAAAACCCTAAATTGCACTACAGTCAACTGTAGGGGCAAAATGGTCATTTGACAGTCAAAAGTTCAAATTTTTGGTCAACATATCATTTTGAAGCCACAAACATCATTTGATCAATGCTTGATCATGATTCTCAAAATTTGGCTCAGAAATCATCAAAGATGCAAAGGTTGCTATATTTGGACAGCTGAAAAAGTCAACTGAAATTGACCAGGGCATAACTTTCACATGGATTATCAGAAAAATTCCATCCAAAGCTCATTTTGAAGAGAAAGACATTTCCTACAACTCATCTTCATACTTCAAGTCCAAGAAATGCTCTCACAAAAAGTTATCAATTTCAACATTACAGGTCATTTTCAAAAGTCAACAAAAAGGGACTTTAAGTCAAAGACCATAACTTGAGATTGGTAAATCAAAATGACATGGGACCAAAGGCATTGGTTAAAGGACTCAAAGACCTTTCCAAAATGTCCAAGAACATGTGAAAAGCTTAAAAATTGAGCAAGTTGTGCCTTGTAGAAGTTGGGAAATTTTTGTGAAATGGCAAAAGTCAACTATCCTTGAAAATCAAATTTTTGACAAAAGGGCCCCATTTTTTCCACTTGGTTCATCCTTGTCATGCCACACACGTGTCCCATGGTTAATTTCAAGACCAAATATTGATTTTTTTATTTTATTTAATTTTTGATGATTTAATTCATTTTAATTCTTTGAAAATTCAAATAAAATTTAAAAACCAATGGAATAGTGTCATGTGAACTTGGACAATTTCTATGTATCATGAACCAACTCAAGAAATCAGGCTAGGGTTCATTTGCACACTAGGTCTAGGGTTTGGCTAAAAAGGAGGAAAAATGGTTAAGAGTGAAAACCCTAAGACTAATTCCTTCATGAGCTTGAATCTAGGTCAAAGAGTAAGCCAATTCCATTCCATTATCATCACTAAGTCAAACCCTAACCACAATATGCCATATGCTGCGCTGAAAAGCCATTGGACAATTTGAAAAAATGAGCCATATATTGCAGATCTGAAATCAGTGCTAGAGGATCTTTCAAGCCTTAATTCTTTGTCCATTAGCATCCTGGACAATCACTGAACACATCTCAATCACTAACATCAACCAAAACACCCTGAAACGGTAGCTACAAGTCCAACTGTGAAGCAAAAAATTCCAAATCGCATAGCATAATTCAAGCATTTTCTTTCATTTTTATTTATGTATTCATGATCACAATGAAGTTTCTAAGCTAACCATAACTGTTAATTGAATTTTCGTGCACTTTTGGCCAAGTTACCATGTTTGGTTTTTAGGGTTTCCAGCTTTTTGAATTAGGGCTTTTAGAACAGAGTAAAATCAAGTCTCAAGATCACTACCATTGCAATCAGCGTGCTCCAACGAACAAGAAGCATGCCTCGCGAACAATTTATGTCCAACAGGATCCTAATCGCTATTTTCTAACATGCCTTCTATAGCAACGGATTAAAACCGTTGCTTATTGCTTTTGTGTTTCAGAAAAAAAAGAAGAACGAGGATGATGATGTGGTGGCATGCAGGGATTGGGAGGTTTAAAAATTCGCGCGCGTTCCAAGAGTTGTGCCACTTTTCTTTTATATTATTTATATTATATTATATGTTAATTGAAACACAACTGGCTCAGTGGACAAGGAAGCGTGCATGTGACTCTCATGGCCTGGGTTCAAGTCCCAGGTCTACTTTACTTCAATATTCTTTTTCAATATATGTTCAGGTGTGGATATGACATTGCAGACTACCGTGTACTCACCAGATCAGGCCAGCCACGTCACTTAGTGGGATCAGATCAAGGGTTGTGTACTGGGGAATACCATGAGGATAAGTCAACAGGCGTGCACGTGGCTTAGAAAAGTCAATAAATTCAAGCAAATGGGCCTTAATCTTCCAGGCCTGCACCTCACAATTTTGGGGTTTACCCCCCCCTGGTTTGCCTTATTTTTTATTCTTTCTTTAATTTTTCCTTTTTTATTCCTTTTATTTGCTATTTATTTAATTAATTATTTTCACATAAATAATATAAAAACCTCAAAAAAATCAGAAAAGACCATAAAAAATATAATTTTTATTCTAATCATTTTCTAAATAAATATTTGTAATTATTTAGTTTTAATTAGGTTTTCAAATTTAATTCTTTTAATAACTAAAAATCCAAAAAATAGAGTTTAGGTTTAATAACTTTTTATTTTCTTTTTTAATTTTCCTTTTTTCTTTTCTTTCAGAATAATAATATTATTTATTTATTTTCATAAACTAAAAATTGTACATCAATTAATTTAGAATTAAATTAGGTTAGAAATTAAATCTTTTTCTTAATAACTTAAAAAACATTAGAACTAGGGTTTAGCACTTTAATTTTAATTAATTTTCCTTTTTTTCTTTTAAATCTAAAAACACAAAAATACCATTCTTCATTTAATTTTAATTTTAGATAATTTAATTATTTTAATTCCTTTAAAGGGTTCAACGCCCTCGCATTTGATTATTTTCTTTTCCGCGCGTTTCATTCATTTCTTTTGTGAATATAATGTACTTGTACCAAAGCCATGTATAGCCATTAGACATTTCTTTTCTGCAATTTATTTTAAAACGGGTCTGGATTAATTTGGCGTTGTAGACCCTCGCCCTTTGTAATAGCGTAGGACTTTTATCTTTTCCGCACTTTAAATTCCCGCACTTTTAACTGTTAAACAATAACATGAAAGAATGAATGTCCAAAAATAAAATCGAATCGTTAGATCACCAATGCATGACAAGACAAACAATAAACTGAAAATGACACACAATTCGCACACACCACCCCTAGGGTACGCTTCACTGTTGCCTTGCCTTTCGAAAGGTGGTTGTCGAGTAAAAAACGTCTTAGTAAGTCCTCATGATCCGGGAACCTGGCATGAGGGTAGCTTCTAAGGTGTTTTCCCATTGCTCTGGTGATCACCACGTCCCTAAAACTCGAATTGACCCGAACACCTCCAACGGTGGTGCTACCTACCTCTCAATGGTGGGATGGCACTACTTTAAAGGACATTTACACAGACGAATTCCTTAGGGTAGGTAGGTTCTCAAGGATACTTGCTCTAATCTCAAACAAAACAAAAACTCTTTTCACACCAACACACTTTCAAAAACTTTCAAAACAAACTTTTCAAACACTCTGACGTACGAGTTAAACTGAAACTTTCCAAAGAATCTTTTTAAAACCCACATTGAAAAGCAAGCAAACATTTTGAAAACACATTGAGCAAGTATCTAAGAGCCCATGGATAACCATGGATAGAAAGGGTGCTAACACCTTCCCTTTCTATAACCTACCTCCCGAACCGAGAGCAATCTCTTAAAAGGAATTTTTCTGTGCTTTTGTCCTTTCCAAATTGGAGAAAATAAAAGACGGTGGCGACTCTTGCTTACCGCGACATTTCGCGAACCAGCTTTAAAACAGTCAGTTCCAGATCCACCGATCACATTTGTAAACAGTAATTATGTTCAAATGCATATTTTCATCAATGAATCATTGGACGTTTTTGCACATAAAACACAAGTGTAAAAGAAAAAGGCAAATAGTTTTATGTACTTTGAAAGATGTATCTTTTTATTTACTCTGAATAAGTGTTTTGTACAAAGGAGACATGCATCCTAGTAAGAGGATGGTGTCATAAAAGTAAGAAAAATTTATACAAAGAAAGATGGCTATGTGTAAAAATCCCATGGGGTTCCCATTCCGCTATAGCCTTCGTATCTCTGAATATCTTGTCTGTCCGTTGCTTCGTCCGAAGATGATTGAATTGATCAGAAATCCAGAGTTTGTTAATGAAGAGATTATCCTCAAAGTGATCCGACGAGACATAGTCATACGCTTTAATTCCCTAAATTTTGCCTAGACCGCCCTTTCGGGTTTTCAGTCCACCGGGAAACCCTTTTTTACCCAAGTCACCCTTTCGGGTTTTCAACTTGCCGGGTGTACATATTTTTTTTATTTTATCCCTAATTTTTGCCCGAACCTTTTTGGTTCGCCGGGATGCCCTTGTTTTGCCTAGGTGTGTCAACCTAGCGGGTCATTTATGCGTAGTATCTTTTGACTATGTCTGCGTTCGCAGGGTGCGGCAGATCGTCGCCGTCCATGGTGGTTAAGATCATTTCCCCACTAGAAAAGATGTTCTTGATTACAAATGGTCCTTCATAGATAGGAGTCCATTTGCCCCTGGGATCACTTTGTGGCAAGATGATGCGCTTGATCACTAAGTCCCCAACTTGATATACCTGGCGTCTTACTTTCTTGTTGAAAGCCTTGATCATCCGTTTTTGATACGTCTGACCGTGGCAAACATCAGTGAGTCTCTTTTCATCAATCAAGTTTAGCTGATCAAGTCGGGTCTGGATTCAATCGTCTTCACTCAAACCAGCATCCTTCATGATTCTCAAGGAGGGAATCTGAACCTCAATAGGTAAAACAACCTCCATGCCATAAACCAAAGAATAGGGTGTTGTTCCAGTTGATGTGCGAGCCGTGGTATGGTACCCGTGGAGAGCAAACGGTAGCATCTCATGCCAGTCCTTGTAGGTGACTGTCATATTTTGTATGATCTTCTTGATATTTTTGTTAGCAGCTTCAACTGCACCATTCATCTTTGGCCGATAGGGGGATGAATTGTGATGTTGAATCTTGAACTGCTCGCACAAAGCGGTGATCATAGTATTGTTAAGGTTTGTACCGTTATCAGTGATGATCCTTTCGGGGATACCGTACCGACAGATAAGATTCTGCTTGATGAAGCGGGCAACAACATTCTTAGTAACAGATGCGAAGGAAGCTGCTTCGACCCACTTGGTGAAATAGTCAATGGCTACTAGAATAAAGCGGTGTCCATTAGATGTTGTAAGCTTAATCTCTCCAATCATGTCGATTCCCCACATAGCGAACGACCAAGGAGCTGTTAAAACGTTTAGAGGAACGGGAGGCACGTGGACCTTGTCTGCATAGATTTGACATTTATGACAAGTCCGGGAGTGTTGATAGCAGTCAGATTCCATGGTAGACCAGTAATAGCCTGCCCGTAGGATCTTCTTAGCCATCGTATGCCCGCTAGAGTGAGTGCCAAAGGTGCCCTCATGCAATTCAGCCATGATCTTTTCAGCTTCAATCATGTCCACACAATGGAGCAGAATAGAATCATGATTAAGTTTGTACAGGATGCCATTACTTAGGAAGAACTTAGCTGAGAATCTCCTTAAGAACTTTTTGTCATTGACTGAAGCTCCTTCAGGATATTCTTGATCCTCGAGATACCTTTTGACTTCATGAAACCACGGTTGGTCCATTACTTCTTCGGTGTTAATCTCGTGACAATGTGCTGGTTCGTCCATCCGTTCAATGGTAATTTGGGGAGCCTCATTATCCCAGTTAAGTTTAAACATGGATGACATTGTAGCTAGAGCATCTGCCAACTGGTTTTCTTCTCGCGGGAAGTGCTCGAAGGTAATCTGCTCGAAATGTGGTAACAATGTCAAAACATGTTCTTTGTAAGGGATGAGGTTTGGATGCTTAGTGTCCCACTCTCCTTTGATCTGACTGATGACCAAAGTTGAGTCCCCAAACACATCTAAGGATTTGATTCCCAAGTCTATGGCAGCCTTGAGTCCAAAAATGCATGCCTCGTACTCTGCCATGTTGTTCGTACAGTTGAAGCAAAGTCTAGCGGTGAAAGGAGTATGGCATCCCTCTGGGGATATGAGTATTGCGCCGATACCATTGCCAAGTGCATTGGATGCCCCATCAAAGTACAGGGTCCATCGGGATCCTTGTCCAGGTCCGTCATATGGTCTGAATTCTTCAACATAGTCCAATGTCATGATGTCTTTGTCAGGGAAGTCAAACTTCATGGATTGATAATCTTCTACAGCTTGGTGAGCCAGATGATCAGCTAGCACACTCCCCTTTATAGCTTTTTGGGTTGTTTACTGTATATCATATTCCATTAGGATCATCTGCCATCTAGCTATTCTTTCAGACAAAGCAGGCTTCTCAAAGATGTATTTTATCGGATCCATCTTATATATCAGCAAAGTGGTATGAGTCAACATATACTGCCTTAGTCGGTGATCATCCCATACCAAAGCGCAACAAGTTTTCTCGAGCAGTGAATATCTGGTTTCACAATCGGTAAACTTTTTGCTAAGGTAATAAATAGCATGCTCTTTTCGGACAGACTCGTCATGCTGCCCCAGTATGCACCCCATCGAATTCTCTAAAATGGTCAGATACATGATTAGCGGTCTTCTCTCGACGGGTGGCATCAAGACAAGAGGTTCTAGTAAATACTCCTTGATTCTATCGAAAGTAACTTGACATTCATCATTCCATCGAACTACCTGATCTTTCTTCAACAGCTTGAAGATTGGTTCACAAGTAGATGTTAGGTGAGAAATGAACCTAGCAATGTAGTTTAGGCGTCCCAAGAAACCTCTGACCTCCTTCTCAGTGCGAGGAGCAGGCATTTCTTGTATAGCTTTGACTTTGTCAGGATCAACCTTAATGCATTTGTTGCTGACAATGAAACCTAAGAGTTTACCGGACCGGACTCTGAATGTACACTTGTTTGGGTTCAGTCTTAGCTTGTACTCCTTTAACCTGGCAAACAGCTTTTGCAAGTGATCAAGGTGTTCTTCTTCAGTTTGTGATCGGGCTATCATGTCATCTACGTAGACCTCTATCTCATGATGTATCATATCATGAAACAAAGCTACCATGGTGCGTTGATAGGTTTCCCCGACATTCTTCAGTCTGAATGGCATCACTTTGTAGCAGAACATACCTCACTGTGTGACCAATGTAGTTTTCTCCATGTCCTCAGGTGCCATTTTGATCTGGTTATAGCCTGAGAATCCGTCCATGAAAGAAAATAATTTGTGTTGAGTTGTGTTGTCGACCAGGATGTCGATGTGCGGAAGAGGAAAGTCATCTTTAGGGATGGCCCTGTTTAAATCTCTATAATCCACGCACATTCTCACTTTGCCGTCCTTTTTAGGCACGGGCACGATGTTAGCAACCCATTGTGGATAGGAAGTAACAGTCAGAAATCCAGCATTGAACTGCTTCATAACTTCTGCTTTGATCTTCTCTAACATGTCAGGTATGATACGGCGGACCTTCTGTTTCACTGGTGGACAGTCTTCTCTTGTGGGTAGATGGTGTACCACAATTTCTGTATCGAGTCTCGGCATGTCTTCGTATGACCATGCGAAGATCTCAACATAATCATTCAATAGCTGAATTAGACGCTCTTTGACACTCGGCTCTAGATTGGCACCTATCTTGATTTCCTTTTTATCATCCTCAGTACCCAAGTTGATTGTATCCAACTGCTCCTCATGAGGCTGAATTGCTTTTTCCTCTTGCTGTAATAATCTGGCCAATTTCCCTGGCACCTCACAATCTTCCTCACCTTCATATTCGGCTTGGTAGATCAGATCTTCAGAGTCACTGAAGGCTATAGCAGTATCGTTACCCATGGGATCCAGAATGGAAGGGTACCTGCATTTGTGAGTGTGGGTGTGTGTAAGGGATAGCCATCTTAAAACAAAAAAATGTAAAAGAAAGACAATGAGCATAAAAAGTTTAAATATGAAAAGCGTCCATGATTCATTGAATGACATATGAAAATGAAATTAGAACCCTTACAAATGGACCTATGTGCCTCAGGTAAGACACAAGGCTGAAAAAAGTACGAATTGTTTTGTGAATCATTACAGTCCAACAAAAATGGAAAAGATAAATTACTGAGTTATGAAAGTAATCGGAACAAAGTCTTTTGCTTCCCAGTTGCACAGTCCTCCACTGACAGTAGGAAATATCCAATCTTCCAGGTTGCCCTCTTCCTCACTGTCCTCTAGTGCATTAACCCCTCGGTGGTTGATCTTCACAGGTGGCCCTCCGGCACGGGTGCGGCGCACGGCCTTCAGAGCAGTCGAAGTAAACCCCAAGCCGAATTTCTCTGATTTGAAAGGAAAGTCTGGAAGCTGCCCCCAGATGGTGGATCCGCCTTCTTCCACTACTTCCCTAGCATCCTTGAGAGATGACATTTGAGGTGGAGGTCTGGTGATCACAGGAGTTAAGGATACCGCCTTGGTCGCTGCTATCTCTTCAGAGACTTCTTCAAAATGTTGGAAAGGGGTCTCTATGAATTCACCATCTAACTCCACATAACGGAAGGAATTCAGATGACTAATCATATATTCCTCTTCCCCATGGACAATTATGATCTTCCCTTGGACGGGGTACTTGAGCATCTGGTGCAAGGTGGAGGTGACGACCCCGACATTGTGAATCCAGGAACGTCCCAACAGGCAAGAGTAGGAAAGACGGATGTCCATCACGTAGAATGTTGAGTTGAAAATCTGAGTTCCCACCTTGATTGGGATGTCCACCTCCCCATGGACCATCCTCTTAGATCTATCAAAAGCTCTGACCACTATATTGCTGGGTTTTAGAGTCAGCCCTTCACAATCTAACCTATCAAGGGCTTTCTTCGGAAAGACATTTAAAGATGACCCAGTATCAACCAAAACATGAGCTAGGGTTGTTCCCCTGCACTCCACTGAGACATGTAGTGCATCGTTGTGTTTTCTCCCTCGGGGTGTCAAGTCAGCATCGGAGAAACCCATGCCATTATCAGTTGTCAAACTGGCCACGCACTCTTGGAATTGATCCGCAGACGTCTCTTGCGGCACATGAGCTTTCTTCAGAAATTTTACCAGTGCTTTGGCATGCGCTTCAAAGCAAAGCATTAGGGCTAACATAGAGATCTTGGAAGGGGTCTGCCCTAATTGTTCAACCACATCATAATCACTCTTCTTAATTATCCTCTGGATTTCTTCCATCTCCTTCTTGGATGTTTTAGGAATAGCTAGTGATTGAGCCTTTGTCTGGACAGGCTCCTCTTGAACATTCTTTCCTTTATTCTCAGAAATGGAAACATGGATAGGAATTGTATTGTCTTTGTTGGTGGGTACACTTGCAGGTACAATCACTGGTGTGGAGGTAATCTTCGGAATGGCCACGGGTCCAAAGACTGCGGTTGGAGGAGCAATCTCTGGAGAAAATATTCTTCCACTACGGGTAACCTTGCTTGTTCCGGCAATGTTACTGATGTCGGAATTATCCTCCTCGGAGCTTTCGTCTTCGACAGTCTGTTCAATTTGTTTAATACCATGATAGTAGATTTCTCCACCATAGTTCCATGGTACTGATTTATCTGATTTGTATGGGGTTGGCCCGAGCATTGTTATCTTCAATGGAGTAGTCATAGGAGCAGATGTAATCCTAACAGGTTTTTTAGGAACCCTGCAAGGATTGGCGTAGATGGTTATTATTGAAACTTCTGGAATTGGAATGGGTGAAATAGGAGCTTTCTCAAACAAAATTTCCTGGTTATCAATCAGTTGTTGGATTCCTTTCTTCAGCAGAGGACAGTCAAATGATGAGGACAGGAAATTATGGCAATCTTGGTCACAACCTGGGAAAACCCCAGCTTTTAACAAATTCAACTTGATGGTTAGGAGAGGAGTTAACAGTTCATCCACAGTAGAAACAAATAGATCTTCCTCCACAGCATTGGCATTATGTCCATGCCTCGGCATTGGAGTGGAGATAACATTCGGTTTCTCAGGAGCTTCAAATTCAACTTCCTTTGCGTCAATCAGATCTTGAATCTTGTTCTTCAGAGCCCAACAGTTGTTGGTGTCGTACCCTGGACTTTCAGAATGGTACGCGCATCTGGCATTGGGATGGTAGTGTGGAGAAGCAGTATTAGGATTTTTTGGGGCCTCTTTCAAAGTGGCCAGGTTCAACTTCAAGAGATATGGTAGGACTTGGGCTAGAGTCATGTTAATCTTGGTAAATTGTTGCACTGGCATTTCTACCCTTTGCTGATTGGTTCTTGGCTGGTCTGATGCAGGCTTCGGAATCATAACGGCCCCCACAGTTGGTCGTCTTTCGGTTCTTCCCTGATTCCTCTGTGCATAGACAATATACACTTCCTTTCTTCCCGTGAAGGTCTTTTTTGCAGCAGTTGAGGCAGATGCGTCCTTCTGAATTTTCCCATTTCTTATACCAGCCTCTATTCTTTCGCCAGTTAGAATCAATTCGGTAAACCCTGCAGAGGAGCTTCCAATCAGGTGATTAAAGAAATGACCTGACAAAGTTCCAAGGAACATGTCCACTAGCTCCCTTTCAGATAAAGGTGGTTTCACCCTTCCGGCTAGATCTCTCCACTTTTGGGTGTAGTCTTTGAAGCCCTCATTGGAAGCCATGGCCATACTCTATAGCTGAGTACGGATTGGCGCCAAGTCGGCGTTGTATTGATACTGTTTATAGAAGGCTGCTGTCAAGTCTTCAGAATTATGGACATCTGCTCTCTCCAACTGGTAGAACCAATCAAGCTGCGTTCCTGATAAATTGTCCTGGAAAAAGTGGACCCACAGGTCTTTGTCAGCAGAATATGGTTGAATCTTCCTGACATAGGATCTGAGGTGCATTTTAGGGCAAGACACCCCATCATACTTGGCAAATAGTGGCACTTTAAACTTAGGAGGGATTACAATTCAAGAAACCAACCCTAACTCCTCAAAATCCAGCCCCGGTACTCTTTGCACTTCCATAGCAGCTAGACGCTCTTCCAGGTTTTTGTATTTCTCATCAGCCAGAGGGTATTGTTGTTCAGAGTAGTCTTCCTCTTCCTCTTCTTCTTCTTCCTCAGAATATGATGGTATTGCCGCTCCTTTTCCTTTTCTTCCCTCTTCATCAGATGTTGATGGGAATTCCAAAGTCCGTATGGCTTGTCCCTGAAATCTTCTACCCATGAGAACCACACCAGTTGGCTTCTTCTTCTTTTTCTCTTTCTCTAGCAGAGTCTTCAGTTCCTCCTTCCCCTTGGCTAGGGTCATGAGCAACTGTTGGAATTGTGAATTCTGAGCTTGCAAATCTTTGACCGTTTGTTCAATATCCATCTTGCTGAAATAAACAGCAGAGAAATGAGGAAACCTGGTGTGAAGAACTGTTTATGCTTATGATGAATGATATGTATTCATGCAATGCATTCAAGGATTCAGAAATTCAAATTTGTTTTAAACAAAAAAAAAAGAAACACACGTCATATTAATAAGATAGAATTTGTTAGTACCTCAATGCCCCTAGGGAAAAATAATACAAAACTCTAAGGTAAAAAGACATTGCGCATCCTTTTTTGTGCAATGTAGGTGTTAAGAGTCTGCTCTTCGTGAAGTAGCCGAGTGAGTTCTAAAACCTTCTTCTCACTTGCGCAGAATTGGGATTCAAAAGTATCGCGCTCTCCCTTGAGTTGTATCCAACTCCTTTGTAGATCTTCGAGTGATGTTGGCATGTCAGGATGTAGGATGGTGTATGGAACCTCTCTTTCCATGACAGGCTCTATAATCACTTGGAGAATGGAGGGGTAAGGAATCATAAGACTTTGGGCACGGGTTCGTACCCACTTGAGGTAAGGCTCAAGAGGGATGGAATTCTTGTGTCCCAAGGTCTTACTGTCCACCTTATTGGGCATTCTCCAAGCTCTGATGAATCTCTGACGGAGTCCTTGGTCATCGTTGTTGAAGTCGAAAACAAATCCTTGAATCAGCATATCATGTGGGCCATCCCTTCGGGCATAACCAAACTGTCTTCGAGCCAAACAAGGGTTGTAGGTGATGCCTCCCCTAATTCCAAGTAGAGGGACATTAGGGAATTCCCCACAACGGTCAATAATGATGACATTCTCTTTGGATCGAGAACACCAATGAATGTCTGAATATGTAAGAGTCATCAATCGTTGTGACCACCTCAAACCTTGCTCATTCTTCAAGACTAATTGGGGAAGAAGAGAAATAAACCATCTTGCCAGGAGAGGAGTGCAACACATGAGAACACCTCTTTTCCTCATTGTTCGAGTGTGAAAAGAGTGGAGGATATCCCCAAGCAATGTAGGCACCGGGTTACGAGTCATGAAGATTTTGACAGCGCTTACATCTATCAGTTGGTCAGGATTAGGGAACAAGACCATCCCATAGATGAGAAGAGCTACAATCTCCTCAAAAGCTTGCAAGTCTATATAATTCCAATAGCTTTGGGCCTTCTCAAACAGAAACTTTGACAAGAAGCCTTTGACACCACTTCTAGTTTCCCAATGTGTTGTGACATCAGATGAGTGCAAGTGCAAGGTTTGAGCAATCTCTTCTGGCTTTGGATCTCTTTCCGTACCGTTGAAGGGTAGTTGATTGAGAATAGGAATCCTCAAAAGTTGAGAGAACTCTTCCAAAGTAGGCACAAGTTGATAGTCAGGAAATGTGAAGCAATGATGCAAAGGGTCAAAGAACTAGAAGAGAACTTTCATCATATCCTCCTCTGTGTTGGTGGTGACCAAGTTGAGTAGACGGCCATGTCTCTCGGTGAATGGAGAATTCTCAGGAATCCTTGAAGCTAGCTCCTTGATTTTTGGAGGAATTCTTACAAGGTTGATTTGGATAGTTTTCCTGCGAAGTGAATCCATAACCTACAAAACAGGAACAAAGATGAATTTCCAAAATCCTTGAAATGGTTAGTGGATGCATATGATGCTTCATGATGTCCATGATGTTATGAACAAGTATATATGTACAAGCAAATCACATAAGTTCCTAGTTTAGGCTTGCATGGGGTTTCATAGGTAAGTAGCCTCTTGAAGTTTAGTTGGCTCAACCTGTCCTAGTATATAGTAACCGGGTTCTAAGGAGCTCAATATCACTGGATTGTTTCCTTGTTCATTGTTTCAATTCAAGCCTCTTTATTGGCGACCGAAATATTCCAAGGAACCAACCCTCAATGAGTGTAGTATCGAGTATCTACCAACTTCGGACTGCACCAAAGTCGGTCATCTCACTACATCCTAAAAGGCCAAGTTTGTCAAGTAAAGGTTCTAGAAGTTCATTAGTGCTTCATGACATCACTCAGCGGCCCCGTATTCTCTTTGATTGACTCAAAGGCTACCGGTACCCACAAATATGTCACACTAATATAGCTATTGCTTAGACCATGTCGGTATATCCCGCACAGTTTCCACAATGTATTGCTTTTTACCTATAATGTTTCCCAAATCCGGGTAGAGGATTCAAACCCAAACAATAGAACCAAGATGTAAAGCAAACAAATCAAGCAATTGTAAGTAAATAAAGGTGATCTAAACCCTAAGGTAACCCCACTTTTATAATAGATCCCCAGCAGAGTCGCCAGTTCTGTGATGCAGTGGGAGAACTGACTTGAAGGTTTTGTGTTTGTGTTTGCAAATGTCGTGGTTAGCAAGAGTCACCACCGACTTTTCTTTTATCCAAAAGGAAAGGTAAAAAAGCACAAGAAAGACCTTTGAGATGTTTTCTTGAGTTCGGGGGATAGATTATGAAAAGGGAAGGTTCTAGCACCCTTTTCATCCATGGTTTTCCATGGGCTCTTAGTTACTTGTTTAGATCACTTGCCTTGCTTTTGCAATTGTTTGAAATGGTGCTTTGTGTGGTTTTGAAAGTATTTTGAAAATAGGCCATCGTTTAGGCAATCTTTGTAATGATTCTCGTTCGTAAGAATGTATACAAAGATGTTTGTCTTTTGAAAAATGTTTCAATGTTTTGAAAGTTGTTTGGAAATGTTTTGAAATGTGTGTTGGAAATGTTTTGAAATGTGTGTGTTTGTTTTTGAAAATAGCAAGGATTGTTTTGAAGTTGATCAAGTAACTAGAAGCTATCTACCTACTCAAAAGTCTTTCTTGTGCATTTTTATTCCTTTGACATTGTTGATTTACCATTGATTTGGTAAACAACCCTATCTTTGGATGTTAAACGGGATGGGTGTGGGTCATCGTATGACCATGATAGCAATGTTGCCAAATATCTTAGCATGTTTGAGGGACCAAGATCATTTGTTTAGGCAACTTTTTGATAGCGCCATCGAGGGAATATGATCTTCTGTTTTGTTTTGTTTTTCCAAGATACTTTGCATGCATACCATGGCCATTTTGTTTAGGCATCCAAGTGGGTGAAACCCTAGGGGTGCTTGTGTGCAATGTGTGTGTTATTACATGCTTTTGTTTGTCTTTGATTAGGGTCATTGCTATTTATTTGTTTTTTGTCTTATCATGCAAAACCCTAGTTTTTACTAAACATGGTATAATGCGATAAATTGCGTAAAATAAAACTAAGTTATTACAACAATTATTATGGGAGGGGGGATACAAGTTTTTGAATGGGGATATTTGCACAAAATAAAACCCTAAAATACTATTACAACCCAATTGAATTATGGTACAATAAATAAATACACAATTATTTAAATATGCAAATAAAATGTATTTATGTAAAAATGTCTTGTATTAATTTTATGTATGAAAAGATAAAATTATTTAAGTCCTAAAAATAAGAAAAATAATATTATTATTTTTGAAAGGGGAAACCCTAATTTTTGATTTAAAAGAAAATTATGCTTTCTATTATTTATTTTTGTTCATTATTTGTATAAGAAAATAATAAATAATATTATTAACAAATATTAAAAATTAAAGTATGTATGAAAATAATATTTTATGTGAAAAATAATAAAATAAAATGTATAGTATTTTTATTAAATGTATTTACAAATAAATAAGAAAATAAGTTCTATTTATTAAAATAAAACTATTTTATATGTGGAAAAAAATAATAAAAATAAAATAAAAACGCAAAAAATAAAGAAAATATTTTTCATGATTTTTTGATGTTCAGAAAAAAATATTAAAAACCACAAATATAAAAATATAAAAGAAAATATGAAAAATAAACAAAATATGCAAGGATGTGTGGATAGTGGATCAGGGGGTGTGGAAAGTAGAAATAACAAGGCCCAAGTGCGCCAGGCCCAAGACAGGTCGTCCCTGTCTTCTAGCTCCCTCCTGCGCGCTTTTCTGCCTTCAACCTGTAACTCTCTATCCTTTGCACAAAAACAAAAATTTGCAACATGAAAAATGTAGCATTTCATCTCACGATTCCAATGATATAAAATTTGTAAACTAACTCTCAAAGATCAGAGAGAATTTCTGTAGCCCTAATTTCTGACCTGATTTTTTCATGAACTTCAAGCTTCAAATTCTCACTACTCAGTTAATATAAATGACAACTATGCATATGTACAACTTCACCATGTTAAGGACTACATCTTGGCTTCACAAATCAAAGCATGAGGATTCCTAAATAGAGAGATAGAGTTTTGAAAAATACCTTGTTCAACTGAGTTTGGATATGGCAATGTGGGGACTTTGAGTGAGGCCTGAGGATCGTGTGAGCTTCCTTGAAGTTCCCTCAAGCTATTCCAATGCTTAGCTTGCCTTGAGGATGCTTGAAACTCCCTGTAGAAGTTAACCTGCAACCTTCAAGTTTGAAAATGGTGATGTCTGAAATAGAGGTTACAGCAACAAGACAAGGGCTTGGATGGTTTGGATGTGATATATGGAAGGTGTTTGAAGTGTTACAAGGCAAAACGCATGAGCAAATATTGAATTGGCAAGGATTTTGCAGAAGCTGCCCTGTTTGGGAAGAAAATGTGTTTTTTGGGTTTGAGAGTGTTTGGGATGTTATGCCTTCGTATGCTAGCTTGTAACAAGTTTGTGAAGTTGTTTTGAATGATGCCAAGCCCTCCCTTTATCAGCTTGTACAAGTTCTCTACCTTTTGGCCACTTTTCTTGTTTTTGAAGAAAGGTTGAAGTGACCATGCTAAAGGCTTGTACTTGGCTATCTTATGAGCTGCAAGAGTTGGTAAACCATGACTGATATCTGTGGACAATGCTTGCACAAAAGGAACAAGTCCAAAGCTCAAGGATGATAAAGTTTGCAAAAGCATGCTTTATGAAAATGGCAATGTGCCCTTTATGCCATTTATGGATTTATTCTTTGTGCAATGCTTCAGAAGCCAAATCAAAGCCATTATCCACTGAATTAGCATTTAATTATGGAATGTAGAAGGGATTTAGGACCTGTAATGCAAGGTACAAGCATGCTAGGGTCTGATTTCCAACTTGATGCATTGTAAAAATGGCTTGCACAAAAGTGACAAAATTCCATTTTCTCTTCTTCGATTCTCCCTAACCACAAATGATCTTGGAGAGTTCTTGGACATTTTAGAAAGCTTGCAACATGATCTACAATACATCTTTTAAATGAATTTTGAGATACCTCTTGGAACTAGGTGAAAAATGTCCATGAAGTTGGGTCAAAAACCTGCCTAAATTAGGGCAAATTTTCACTAAGTCTTTTAGTTCATGGACCCCTATTCACAAAATCATAACTTGAGATCCAATCATCTTTTGGGAAAACTTTGTGAAGAAAAGTTGTAGATTTAATGGAGGATTAAAACTTTCATGTTGGAAGTTTTCTTTGAATCCAATTGCATCATGGTGAAAGAATGGTGCAAAGTTAGGAAAAAATAAGAAATTTTTCATACTTAGAAAAATTCTAAGTTATGAAAAATTTCAAATTAAAACCCTAATTTGCAATTTTAGGTTTCTTGGACAATAAGTTTTACATTTTGACATATCTTGATGAATTATGACCCTTGGCACTTGATTCTGACCAAAAAGTCAAAGTTTGACTTTTCAGTGCACAATTGACTTTTGATCAGTTGACTGCAAAATTCATCTGTCAATCCTATGCACCTGAGATCTTTTGAAATATGTGATTAGGTAAAGATGATTCTATTAAGTCCTTGAAATCATTATTGAACCCAATTGGTCATTGGCTAGGTTAAAAATCAAAAATTGCCCTTTCTCAGTCAAAAGCCTAATTTTGACCATTTTGCCCTTTTAATGATTTGATCAAATTTTTTGAGGAGTTGCGATCCAAACTTGATCAAATGGTAGATAGGAGCCTAAAATGTTTTTGTGGATCAAAAATTATGAAGTTTGACTGTAAATTGTCCATGGTTGACTTTTTCCCTAATACAGTTGATTTTTAGGTCAATTGTCCAATTGACTGGGCAAAAATGTGATTCAAGGCTTGAAACTTCTCATGGGAAATCTTAGGGGTCCAAGATCGTGTATGAAAGTCACATGAAGCATTGATGGTCCAAAAATCCTTGTGCAAACTCAAACCCTAATTTTAGGTCATCAGTGCAAGATGAGGTCTCGAGCTGAGCAGCCTTAATCTTGTCTTGAGTCCAAGAGGTCTTGTGAGGAAAATCTTGATAAATGAGAGGGAAAATTTTGGGGTACAACAATCTTGTTAATGCTTTCTTGAAGAATTACAAATATAACCTGGACATGGCGCCTATCCACATTCAACTCCAGAATCTGTCCTAAAAGAAGGAAGACTCCTTCAAAGAATATGCTCAGAGATAGAGGGAGATGCCATCCTATGTGCAACCACCACTACTGGAAAAAGAACTAGTGGACATGTTCATGGGAACTTTGCAAGGGCTTTATTATGAGAAGATGGTTGGAAGTGTATCGTCGAGTTTCTCAGACCTACTGACTATCGGAGAAAGAATCGAGACTTGATTAAAGAGTGGGAAGATATCAGGGGGACCATCAAACTCTCCCTACAATTCGAAAAGACCTGCTTCAAACTTCCCAAGGAGAAAAGAGGGAGAAGTCAATGTTGTAGCCTCACAACCGAGGGTACCACAACCATTAGTGATCCCACAAGGACTGCGGCAAGATAGATTTAAAAGGCCACCCAGAAATTTTAATCCACTCCCCAGGCCACCTTGCCAATTATTACAACACTTGGTTAAGGCATCCTTGGTGGAAATCAAGCCTCTAGATCCTCCAGTCGGGCCACTCCCTGCCGACACCAGGTGCGAATACCATGCTAACTCTATGGGGCACGCCCTATAACAATGTTGGGCATTCAAGCATAAGGTTCAGGATTTGTTAGAATCTCAAGACATCACCTTTGAGAAGCCTAACATCAAATCAAACCCTATGCCTCTGCATGATGGGCCAACAATAAATGCAATTGAGGTGGTCACTGACTTTGGGGAAACCATAAAGGCAAAAACCCCTATCAACTTGTTGAAAGAATATTTGTTCGAATGTGGATTCTTGTTAGAGCCTAATGAAGCCTTTGAAACAACTCTGCGAAAACTAGTGGATCAGGAGATAGTCCAATTCGGACTATACCCTGAAGAAAAATATATAGCTACGATTGGAGGAAAGAAGCTGCTGGCAATCCTCTTCCAAGGCCCAAATTTTACCAAGAAAACTCTAGTGATCCCGTGGGAAGAATCAATATAGAATACAAGAAGGGCATCTAAGAAGGCTCTCTTAATACCCTCCACTCCAAAATCCACAATGGTAATTAAGGGACCGTCACCTATCCCTTATGAAAATAACAAGACAGTTCCATGGAGTTATGGACTCATATGTGTACATTAACGGAGTGAAGCAAGAAAGTGAACCCTCACCAAGTCGGGGACAGGGGGTATAACCCGAAGTGGTCGGATTTTTTGAGTTGAACTATCAAAAAAGAAGGATGTGATTCCGAAGAAGGACAAGGGAAAAGAAGTGGTTGATACAAATCAAGAAATAGAACCCCCAAGCAAAAACATTACCAATCAAGAGGCAGAAGAGTTTGAGAATAATCAAAACAAGTGACTACAGAGTGGTGGATCAGCTTCACCAAACTCCAGCAAAAATCTCCATACTCTCCTTACTCATCAACTCTAAAGCAGAGTGGAACTCTTTGATGAAGGTATTAAGTTCAGCTCATGTTGCAAAGGAGATTTCAGTGAATCAATTTGACAACATCGTAGAAAATCTAATATCCGGATCATACATGGGTTTTAGAAACAATGAATTTCCGCCACAGAGCCAAGCTCATAAAAAGGAACTCCACATTACCATGCAAATAGGTATTACCCATTTGTCCAGGGTTCTTATTGATACTGGGTCTGCTCTTAATGTGTTTCCAAAGTCAAGTCTGATAAATTTAACAATATATGACGTGGTAATGAGACCAAGTTCTACAATAGTGAAAGCGTTTGACGGCTATCAAAGCTTGGTGTTAGGAGAGGTGGATCTTCCAGTTAAGATTAGGCCGCATATCTTAAATATCACTTTTCAGGTCATAGATATAGAACCAGCATACACTTACTTACTGGGGAGACCTTGGATCCATGCCGCAGGGGCAGTCACCTCGACCCTGCATCAAAAATTGAAGTTTCTAGTGGAAGGGAAATTAATCATAATCGACGGCAAGGAAGACATCTTTGTAAGCCACAATGAATCGTACAGATATATCAGTGCCGACGAAGACTTCATAGCTACCCCGTTCCAAGCCTTGGAAATTGCTTCAACGGTGACTTTACCAGTCCAGAAGGGTAACAAGCCTAAGGTGACATCGTGGAGAGATCTGCAAGCAACTATGGGATGTGATGTCTCAAAAGGCTAGGGAAACCTCCCAGAAATTCCTGAGAAGAAGAATCGCTTCGGTTTAGGCTATGAATCGTCGAGAGCTACTATAAAAGGCAAAGCATGTTCCCTTTGATCTAAGAAACTTTTGTCAGCAAAGGAACAGAGCATGGCAGACATGTGGCAATGATATCAAGCAAAATCAATACCAAAAGGGCAACTGACTTCATCAGAGAAGGCACCCCGGGAGAAGAAATCAAAGGATGGACTGCCATGGAGATTCCCGAGATATTGTTCTTTCCTAAGTAATGTTTCTTGTTTTTGAAAGAACCTATGTCAAACCCGAGGAATAGGGGTTGCTTGTAAGGGTTTTCCCGGTTCTTGTTTCACACAATATTTATAATTAATAAAAGTTATATTTTGTTTTCAATTAAGATCCTTGTCTTTCTTTTGCATTTATCTACTAAATTTATAAATGGCAATACTTTCTTTGCATACGCATTTTCAAAATCCAAGAAACTAAAATATGCACCAAAACATGATATTATACTTGACAGTGCTAGACAAATCAATGGGGTGTGTGCTGGGGCAGCATGACGAGTCTGGTCGAAAAGAGCATGCAATTTACTACCTTAGCAAAAAATTTACTGACTGTGAGACACGATACTCATTGCTCGAGAAAACTTGCTGCGCTTTGGCATGGGATGCTTGCCGACTGAGACAGTATATGCTAACTCACACTACCTTGTTGATATCAAAGATGGATCTGATCAAGTACATTTTCGAGAAGCCCGCACGCTCCGTAAGGATAGCAAGGTGGAAAATGATCTTAACTGAGTACGACATACAATATACAACCCAAAAAGCAATAAAGGGGAGTGTATTGGCTAATCATTTGGCTCATCAGGCCGTGGATGACTACCAGTCCATGAATTTTGAGTTCCTAGATGAGAATATTATGTTGGTGACTGACTACGAAGAACCTGGACCAGATGAAGGACCTTAGGAGGGATCCCGATGGTCTATGTATTTTGATGGAGCCTTAAACGCACTAGGTAACGACATTGGCGCTGTAATCATATCTCCCGAGGGCTGTCATACTTCGTTCACTGCCCGATTATGTTTCAATTGCACCAACAACATGGCGAAGTATGAAGCATACATCATGGGCCTTCGAGCTGCTATTGACCTAAGGATCAAGTTCTTAAATGTATTCGGGGATTCCGCTTTGCTGATAAGTCAGATCAAAGGAGAGTGGGATATGAAACACCCGAATCTCATTCCTTACAAAGAGTATGTACTGACATTGCTCCCACACTTTGAGGAGGTAACCTTCGAACATTTCCCACGAGATGAGAACTAGTTAGCGGACGCGCTAGCTACCATGTCTTCTATGTTCAAGGTTAGGTGGGACAATGAAGCTCCCCAAATTACCATTGAGAGGTTGGATGAACCAACACACTGTTGTGAAATCGATATCGAAGAAGTGGCAGACAAACCCTGGTTTCACGAAGTCAAAAGGTATCTCGAGGCTCAAGAGTATCCCAAAGGGGCATCTGTCAATGATAAGAAGTTTCTGAGAAGGTTTGCTGCAAAGTTCTTCCTCAGTAATGGAATTCTCTATAAATGCAACCATGACTCCACACTACTACGGTGTGTAGACAAGAGTGAAGCAGAGAGGATCATGATAGATCTACATGAAGGCACCTTCGGAACTCATTCTAGTGGACATACCATGGCTAAGAAGATCCTACGGGCAGGATGTTATTGGTCCACTATGGAAGCCGATTATTATCAGCACTCTCGAACTTGTCATAAATTCCAAATCTACGCTGATAAGGTGCATGTGCCTCCGGTCCCCTTAAACGTCTTGACAGCTCCGAGGCCCTTCACGACGTAGGGCATTGACATGATCGGAAAAATCAAGCTCACCGCTTCCAATGGACATCGCTTCATCTTAGTAGCCATTGATTACTTCACGGAGTGGGTTGAGGAAGCTTCCTTCGCTACAGTAACCAAGAACGTCGTGGCACGGTTTATCCGACACAATCTGATATGTCGATATGGTGTGCCAGAGATAATAATTACTGACAATGGTATGAATCTCAACAACACAATGATCACTGAGCTCTGTAAATAGTTCAAGATACAACATCATAATTCTTCCCCTACCGGCCGAAGATGAATGGCGTTATTGAAGCAGCTAACAAGAACATCAAAAAGATTGTACCGAAGATGATGGTGACATATAAGGATTGGCATGAGATGTTACCATTCTCTCTTCATGGGTACCGTACCTCAGCATGGATGTCGACATGGGAAACCCCCTATTCTCTGGTATATGGCATGGAGGCAGTCCTACCCATCGAAATCCAGATACCTTCTCTCAGAATTATGAAGGACGCGGGTTTGAACGAAGACGAGTGGATCCGAACCAGACTTGATCAGTTAAATCTAATCGATGAAAAGAGACTTACTGCTATCTGCCATGGTCAGACGTATCAAAAGTGAATGATCAAGGCTTTTAACAAGAAAGTTAGACGCCAATAATATCAAGTCGAGGATCTAGTGATCAAACACATCATACTGCCGCAAGGTGATCCCAGGGGCAAATGGACCCCCACGTACGAAGGGCCATTTGTGGTTAAGAACATTTTCTCGGGAGGAGCTATGATTCTAACCACCATGGATGGTGAGGACCTTCCTCACCCTGTCAATGCAGACATAGTGAAAATATATTACGCCTAATCAAAGACCCGCTAGGTTGACCAGCCTAGGAAAAAATAAGGGCTTCCCGGCGAACCAAAAGGGTTTGGGCAAAAGTAAGGGATGAAAATGAAAAAGGTCTGTACACCTGGCAAGTCGAAAACCCGAAAGGGAGGCTTGGGAAAAAAAGGGTATCCCGGTGGACTGAAAACCCGAAAGGGCAGTCCAGGAAAAAGTTAGGGATATGAAGCGTATCACTATGTCTCATTGGATCATATTGCGACCAGACTTCGGTATCGACTATCAAGCTCGGACGGCACCAATCAATCTGATCAACTTTCGGCCAAGAAGCAAAGTGATGAGACGCTTGAAGATATAAAGGCAATAACAGAGTTGGAACCTAATGGGGCTGTTGCACATAGCTGTTTTTATTTTTCATAAATTTGTATAGCTTCTATTTTTTTTAGGCGGCGTTCTCTTACTAGAGCGTGAGCCTCCTTGTACAAAAATGCCTATTACAAGCCGACTTCAAAAATAAATACAAAATTATTTTCACTTCGAGTTTGTTTTTGTTTTCTGTTTTGTTTTGAAAGAACGTCCAATGACTTATTTTTGATATATGAATTTGAAAATGATTGCTGCTCATAAATACTTACATAAAAAACAAAATACAATTACTCGTAATTCCAGAAACAGGGGCAAAAACAAGAAGTGCCAAACCCTACAGTTACTCTGCCCAGTAGGTACCGGGATAGAGCCAGCTTGGGAACATAATTATTGGTACATACACTCCCCACAGAGTAAAAGTATTCAAAAGCATTGATGCCCGCTTTCCCGAAACAGGACATAACCTCCCTAGCCAGGGTCCTTCTGAAACCTGACAGCTATATCCCCCAGTCGATTCCCATATTCGCTGGCGAGTCAGTAAAATTCATCCCCCAAGCAGAGTTTATTTCTCTAGATACAGAGGCTCAATCCCCGACAGAGTTCATCACTTCGGCTAGAAAAATACATTTTCTAAAGTCATTGCCCGCAGAGTTTATTCACAAGCAGCATCTCCTCCCGACAGAATATTTACAAATCTCCAGCAACTGTCAGGTATTTATTTTCCCATATGCGAGCATACCCCGATAGCATTTCATGAACATACATCATGACATACGCATACATATCATATACAGCATAATCTCATTTATTTTGGGAAAATCATCTCACCCTGCATTTCATGCATCGCATATAACTAACCCTGATATCTTTCCAGTAAAAGAGGATTAGCTTCAATAAATTCAGCAGTTATGCAAGTCACATATGCAGACGACTAACGGAAACTCAGTTCCTGAAACCAAACGGGTCAACTAATCTACACTATCGCTTCGAAGTAACCCTACTACCTAGGTTCCTTCTTACATCCCTACTATCCAGGTTTTCATTTCGAAGAAACCCTACTATCCAGGTTCCTTCTCACAGCCCTGCTATCCAGGCTTTCATTTCAAAGAAACCCTACGACCCAGGTTCCTTTTCACAGCCATACTATCCAGGCTTTCATATCAAAGAAACCCTACGACCCAGGTTCCTTCTCACAGCCCTGCTATCCAGGCTTTCATATCGAAGAAACCCTATGACCCAGGTTCCTTCTCACAACCCTACTATCCAGGCTTTCATTTCTAAGTAACCCTACGACCCAAGTTCCTTCTCACAGCCCTACTATCCAGGCTTTCATTTCAGAGTAACCCTACTATCCAGGTTCCTTCTCACAGCCCTTCTATCTAGGCTTTTATATCGAAGAAACCCTACGACCCAGGTTCCTTCTCACAGCTCTGTTATCCAGGATTTCATATCGAAGAAACCCTACGACCCAGGTTCCTTCTCACAGCCATACTATCCAGGCTTTCATTTAGAAGAAACCCTACGACCCAGATTCCTTCTCACAGCTCTACTATCCAGGATTTCATATCGAAGAAACCCTACGACCCAGGTTCCTTCTCACAACCCTTCTATCCAGGCTTTCATATCGAAGAAACCCTATGACCCAGGTTACTTCTCACAACCCTACTATCCAGGCTTTCACTTCGAAGTAACCCTACTATCCAGGTTCCTTCTCACATCCCTACTATCCAGGCTTTCATTTCGAAGAAACCCTACGACCCAGGTTCCTTCTCACAACCCTATTATCCAGGCTTTCATATCGAAGTAATCCTACTATCCAAGTTCCTTCTCACAGCTCTACTATCAAGGATTTCATTTCGAAGAAACCCTACGATACAGGTTCCTTATCACAACCCTACTATCCAGGCTTTCATATCAAAGTAACCCTACTATCCAGGTTCCTTCTCACAGCCCTACTATCCAGGCTTTCATTTCGAAGTAACCCTACTATCCAGGTTCCTTCTCATAGCCCTACTATCTAGGCTTTCACTTCGAAGTAACCCTACTATCCAAGTTCCTTCCCATAACCTTACCATCTAGGTTTCTTTTCTCTTACCTCCAGACGACAGTTTACAACACGGTAAAACCTAGACCTAACCAGTTTCGGTCAATTTCACCTTTCCCCAGTAAGTCGCGATGCAGCCTGTACACTGACCAGATATGCATTTCACCGCCGGATTTAATTCCCCGGTAGAGTAACGGACAACTGAAGCTCCTAAAATTCTATTTCTCCCAAGACAGATACCAACATTCCTCGGCAGATTCCTCCTGAACGACAGGAGCATGGACTCTCATCGAAGGAATATCTCAGGAAATCAACATCCTCTAGATGGCATCTTTAAGCCTGTCTCCGACGGTACTCTGTCACATCTTGGATGGCATCTTTAATCCCATCTCCTACAATTCTCTAGCAACTTCCTAATGGAATCTATACGCACATTCCCGATATCACAAATCAAGTATCACTTCATGCGAGTGCAAATTTCTGGGCACTCTAGTGTTCAATCATCTTCCACCTTCAGATCACGAAAGGCAGACGAGCCAATCTACATCCTCAGGTTTAAGAAGATTGAACAGGGGCAGCTGTTGTACCCCAAAATTTTCCCTCTCATTTTACTCAATAAATACTCCTAGAGATCCTCAATTTGCTCAAGTTTACCCAACAGTTGACCATACGAATTCTCTCCTAAGGTAGTGTGTCTCAAATTAGGGTTTCCATTTTCATCAAGATAGGTGAACTCCAAAGACCTCATATGCTCTCCATGGTCCTAATATGTTCTCAAGACCCTCCATGTCAAATTTCAAGCACTTCACAAGAAGTTTGCTCAGTCAACTGCTTAGATGCTTGAGAATCGACTATATTAGGTCAAAAGTCAACTGTGGCCCACATACAGTCAAACTTCAGGATTTTTGGTCAAAATAAACATTTTGAAGTGATATCCATCATTTGATCAAGGGTTGATCATGATTCTTCAAGGAATGCCCTAAATTCATCAAAACCCAAAAGTTGCTAAATTAGGGTTTCTCAGGAAAAGTCAACCAAACTTTGACAAAACATAACTTCCACATACTTTATTAGAAATTTTCCATCCAAGGCTCATTTTGAAGAGGATGCAATTCCTTACAACTCATATTCATCCCACAAGTTCAAAATATGCACTAACAAAAATATATGAATTTCTGCATTATAGGTCCTTTTGAAAAATCAACAAAAAACACCTTTTGGGTCAAAGCTTCTTACATGAACATGGAAGACCCAATTAAAATGAGACCAAAATGGTTGCTTAGGGGACATTCTAAGCTTTCTAAAAAGTCAAATAACACCTCTCTAGGGTTATAATTGGAGGAGATATGCCTTGTCAAAGTTGACTTTTTTTTAAAAATTGCCAAAAGTCAAATATGCTCAAAAGTGCATTTTTTACCAAATGGGCTTAGCATTTCATGATTGCACCTCACTTGTAGCATGGTCCACGACCCAAATGTTCACTCACATGTTATTTGCTTAATTATTTATTTTATTTTGATTTTTTATTTATTAAAATTGAATAAAATCTAATAATTGGTAAATAATATCAAAGATATGTTTTGATATGATTTTTGGACAGGATCTCAATCAAATTATGCTGAGATATCAAGACCAAATTGAATCAAGCGTGATTGGTACAAAAATGGGATAATTTGACTCAATATAGAAGGTTTGCATATGGATGAAGAATCAAATCAAATCTTCCAAAATTCCAAAGATAGCCTCTGTTTTTGCAACCCTAATTCGCTCTAGCATATATAATGAACAAGAACCAAGGATAAAAAAAAGGGGTTGGCACGCGTGAAAAGGAAGAACAAAGTTCCAATTTTTTCAAAGAAAAGTGCAGATCCAATCTTGCTCCATAGGCCGTTTCAAGCGTTTCTAAAGATCAAGTCATATCCCTAGGCACTCACTGAACCTGTAGCAAGCATTTGAAAGGACTGAAGCATCCAGAATCGCGCGCTACAACTCATATGGTTTGCATATTTTTTTCAAAATCGATTAATGTAATTCTTGCATTGTTAGCATATTTGATTGACATATTTGTGATCATTGACATGTTTGCAAGCTTACTGAATGGTTTGATTAAAGTTTTGACGCATATATGTGCCTTTGCCATTGTTAGGGTTTGCATGTGCCTTTTAGGGGTTTATCCTACAGGTTAAATTGGGCTAGGAGAAGGGTACCATGATGTTCACGAGATCAAAATGAATTGATCTATATAGTTAGAAATCATTTATCATTTGTTTTTTGAATTTTGAAAGTTGCAGGGGCTATGGCTACAGGCGTTGTCTGTGGGTATAGAGGGGATGTCTAAGACAACGGAGCCGTGGAGAAGAAGAATAGGTGGCAGGCAATCACTGGCCAGTTTGAATCTGGCCCGTGCATTTTAAAATTCTAGACATTAATTTTGTTTTTCTATATTATATTAATATGCCACTATTTGTACAACTAACGCATGTAGCGCAGATGGCAAGTGTATACGCTGGGTAGTGGGAGGACCTGGGTTCGATCCTAGGTCCAGGCAATTTTGGCTATTTTTCTAACATTCCAACGCAGGATTCAGTGCGCCTCATACCTAGGTGTCAAACTTGCATCCTCCAGATCTGGCCATTAGATCTAGCCTCAAGGGAGATCCAACGCTCACATAGGTGCAGAGCATGATGGACCCTCAAGAGATGATCCCACTGGATCAGGCGCTGGTAGGCTGGGCCAACAACCTTGGCCCCAACAATTTCAGAATCATACCCCCAGATTGCTAACAACATACAAGCCCATTTTCAATTCTTTCTTATTTTTATTTCCTTTATTTAATTAGTTTGTTTAATTATTTTTTTCCACAAAAATTAATTACTTTTTTTTATTATTAAATCAAAAAATCACAAAACACCAAAAATCATTTTTTCATAAAATATTTATTTTCTTTAATTAATTAATTTAATTAGAAATTAGGTTAATTCAATTCTTTTTTGCAAATAAAACCAATTAGAAATTATGGTTTAATTTGTATATAATTTAATTTTTTTCTCAAATAAAAATGCACTAAAAAATATGTTTCTCTCAATTAGGGTTTTTTAGGTTATTTTTAACCGTCCTCGCATTTAATTCGCCGCGCGCATATAATTATTTTTTCATCATTTATGTAACTGTCGATGGTTTGTAATAGCTTTAAAAATTAGGATTTTTATTTACTATTTAATCCCCGGTTTTTGGTTATGCAATTAATCCCCCTCCTCGAAGCCTTGTAATAGCTAGGTTTATTTTCTCGCACTTTAAATTCCTGCAAATCTTTAACTGTCTAGATGCATGGCTAATAGGATTGTATGGAAAGATTATTTGAAAATTAAAACAGTAGATCACCTAATGTGCAAAGACTAAATTAACTGAAAAAATTCACATGCACATATTCACTCCTAGGGTTTGCCTCACTTCGGTTGCCTTCGGTAAAACAGTCATTAAGCATAGGAGATTTTAGTGGTTTCCCTCCATTCTAAAATATCAAAATGACCCATTCGAATGTTGCCTCAAAAATGTTGCCTCGGAAAGATCTTAGGACCTTAGGGTAATTACTAAAGTTTCCTTCCCATTGCTTTGGTAACACTTGTCCCTTTCGAACGTCCCTTTCGAACTCCAACGACGGGGCTACCTACTCCTTAATAGTAAGATAGCGCTGTCTAAAGGAAATGAGAATGAACAATCTTTTTTCGAGTAGGTAGAATCTTAAGTACTTGCTCAACAAAACTCTTCACACAAACACTTTTCAAAATAATTTTCAAGACAACTTCGTCACATCCTTGAGGACTGATACAAGGGTTATCACGAAGCAAACCTTTTTTCAAAACAAGCACACACAGAAGCAATTTCAAAATGAGCAAGTACCTAAGTGCCCATGGAAAACCATGGATAGAAAGGGTGCTAACACCTTCCCTTTCTATAATCTACCCTCCGTACTCAGAAATATTCTCGAAAAAGGTTTTTTCTGTTCTTTTTCCTTTTCCTAATTGGATAAAATAAAAGTCGGTGGTGACTCTTGCTTACCGCGACATTTTACGAACAAAAAACGCAAAATGCAAACCAGTATTAACAGTTGGTTCTGCCACCGTATCACAAATATGTTTGTCTTGAATTCATCCATTTGTTTTCACTATATTTAAGCTATGCTTTTTAATCTCTTTATGACATTTAACTCTTGCTAAAAGTTATAAGCCTTTAGAGGGAGGATGACGAAAACAATGCCTTAATCTCATACAGTATACTTTTGGACAGACCCTGCTGATGATGTACAGGCGTTCTTTCAATTCCTAAACACTGGAGTTATAAGGAGGATAATCCCTAGTCAACCCCTTTGAGCCAAAGAAGTAGGACTTTCCTTTTTACACAAATTGAAACCTTTAATCAAAACCTGGGGCATGGTAGTCTCTCAGTTAATTCAAATACGCACTCAGTCGCAAACTTTCACTTCGTAATACAACAAATGACATAAAAAATATTCCTCTAGAATCAAAAGACGGTGATGGTTCCCTATCACATAGGCAGTCATTATCTCTCAAAAGAAAATCCCACTAAGTCAAAACCTACGAAGGAGACTTAAGAAAAACTGGGGCATCCCGCTGACTGTAATCTCAAAAAAGGAACAGTCCGGCAAAAATCAGGGATAATAAATATAAAAAAAGGAGGTCACTGCAAATCCTCAACAACATGAAAAATGTTGCAAAAATGATTGCCTTCCGATAAACTAAACTTGTTTGAACCATCACCAAAACGTCATTGGAGTTCGAACGTACAATTAACTGAGTTTAGGACTGAAGAACATCACGAAGAATGGGTGGGTACAAATAAAGTTTTAGCCTTTATCCTTTGTTTCTTAAACCGTGAACCAAGCCACATTACAACCCTTCAAAAGTCCTAATTGAAGCATGGGTTAATTCGAAAGCATACTGTTACAAAAGGTATCTTGACTCTTGTAAGGCTTACTGTAAATCCCGAGTTAAATTCATATTCTTACAAAATTCTCTTTACTTGCTAAAACGCATTTTCAAAACATCAAGACAAGCATAAACTTTGCATTATCTGAATATCGTTGTTTGCATATGGCTAATTGTTTGACAGTGGAGAAATTCACACGACGAATATCTAGTGAACAAAAACTCTCTCAATGAACAAAATCACTTCAAGTGGGAAGACACTTCCAATAACAGGTCTCCTATAAGCAAGGGGGAATGACGTGTCACTGTCCAACACATCTAGGGCAGTCCAGTCTAGATTCCAAGAAATCTCTCATGAAATGTTGAATAACCAGGGGCAGGCCTGTATCTGAATCACTTGGGGCATCGAACGTGAATTCCAACAAAGGATTATGTACGGTCAGGCAAACACTTCCTGGCAATACTGCAAACACTTGCTACTAGGGGGAGTGACAAGTTTCCCATAAAGTCCTTTTCATAGGATGACCCACAGTCAAGTCCCCACAATGTTGGATCTAGACAACCCCCAGCCAGGGTTTTTATCTCTGAAAACTTCTCCCAAACTGAGTTAATCTCAAGAATCCTCGAGGATTTCTGCCAAAAAAGAAGATACCTCTCCAACAGACTGGCGACAGGGTTTATTTTCCCAACAAACTACAGATTTCCCAGCTTGAGTTTACCTCTCAGACTATTACAAATAAAGGGAATACAACTCCTCTTCCCCAATAGACTTTTCTACAATCCCCAAAAAGTTACTACAAAGCTGGACCCGACCAGATATCAGTTCAACTTCATCCTTTCTAGCAAGTTACTGCAAAGCCTGGAGTCTGACCAGATAATAGTTTAACTTAACTCTCCCAAAAAAATTTCTGCGAAGCCTGGAATCCGACCAGATAACAGTTAATTTAATCTTCCCAATCAGGAATAACTCCCCAGTAGAGCAATAAACAACTGAGACTCCTAAACTCTTTTCCCCTAGGGGAAATCAATGTCCTCCACAGAGTTTTCAACATACCCCAACGGAGTTCTCCTCAAATAAACAAAACATGAATCCCCAGCGGAAACATTCTAAAATCAAGGTATGGAATAGTGTACATACTCTTCATTCCCAACGGCCGTCCGGGATTCAGCTTCCCAAAACTCACTAGCACTTGTCGAGGATTTAATTTCCAAGACAAAATTACATTCCAACAATATTTCATGCATCATATTTACATACTTGATAAATGCATACAGCATAATCTCATTCATTTTGAGAACATCATTACGCCATGCACTTCATACATCATGACAATGCATGCAGCTAACCCTTTATCTCTTCAGGAAAGATCAGTCAACAGATGGCTATCATAAACAAATTTTCAAAAGGTCAGAAATTAATACCTGAAACAAGCCAGGACAATTATCTACGCGGCCAGCTGAAGCAATCCTACACGGGCTCCTCCAGATTTCTTCTAGAAACAGTTCAGATGTGATCCAGATATGGCTAACATTCTGATACTTACTCCAGATTCCTTCTAGAAATAGTTCAGATGCGATCCATATATGGCTGACATTCTGATACTTACTCTAGATTCCTTCTAGAAACAGTTCAGATGCGAACCATATATGGCTGATATTCTGATACTTACTACAGATTCCTTCTAGAAACAGTTCAGATGCAATCCAGATATGGATGACATTTTGATACTTACTCCAGATTCCTTCTAGAAACAGTTCAGATGCGATCCAGATATGGCTGACATTCTGATACTTACTCCAGATTCCTTCTAGAAACAGTTCAGATGCGATCCAGATATGGCTGACATTCTGATACTTACTCCAGATTCCTTCTAGAAACAGTTCAGATGTGATCCAGATATGCCTAACATTCTGATACTTACTCCAAATTCCTTCTAGAAGCAGTTCAAATGCGATCCAGATATGGCTGACATTCTGATACTTACTCCATCATCTTTCAAATACAGTCCAGATACGATCCATATACGAATGTCATTCTGCCACTCATTCAACACACCTTTCAAATCCAGTCCAGATACGGATGTCATTCTGCCACTCATTCAGCATACCTTTTAAATACAGTCCAGATACGATCCAGACACGGTTTTCATTCTCACACTCATTCAGCTTATTTCTCAAAAACAGTCCAGATACGATCTAGATACGAATGTCATTCTAAAGCTCATTCAGTACTTCTTTCAAATATGAGTCAGATACAATCTATTTATGGATATTATTCTGATACTCATCCCACTATCTCTGTTGGTTCAGTTTAAATCTCTCAACGGTTTATCCTGATTCTTTCTCGTAGACACTTTCTCTGGTTCAGATAAATGGCTCCAAGATTTATTCTGATTCTTTCCAGTTAAAGAATATTCAAGACCCCTGCTGGTTCAGTTTGAATCTCTCAACGATTTATCCTGATTCTTTCTGGTAGACACTTTCTCTGGTTCAGATGAATCGCTCCAAGGTTTGTTCTGATTTTTTCCAGACCTCTTTTGGTTCAGTTTAAATCTCTCAATGGTTTATCATGATTCTTTTTAGTAGACATTTTCTCTGGTTCAGATAAATCACTCCAAAGATTTATTCTGATTCTTTTCCAGTTTAAGTCAATTTTAGACTTAGTCTAATTTCTGTCAACAATCACCCATGGATGGCATTTGTAAGCCCATCTCCAACAACTCTTCGTCTTCTCTCCAAATGGCATCTGTAATACTATTCCCTACATAATCAACCACCACATCATCGAGTGAAAATTTTCTAGGCACTCTAGTGATCAATCATCTTCCACCTTCAAGTCACGAATGGCAGATTCACCAATCTAACTATTCAGGTTTAAGAAGATTGAACAGGGGCAGCTGTTGTACCCCAAAATTTGCCCTCCCATTTTTCAAGACATTTCTCACAAGGATTCTCAAGGTTCAAGCTTGCACATGTACATTGAGATTTTCCAGTACCATGATTAAAAGGAAAGACTGTCAAAAAGGGAGAAAACAGATAACAATAATATTTTGACAAATTTGGAGAAAAACAAGTGTTTTTCGATTCAGCTCCTTCAATTGTCCTTTTGGCTTCTTTCGGTGCAGGCTTGGCTTTCATCCTTCGACTGGGCATGGACCTCTAGCACGAATGGATTCACAAGGAACAAAGCCTCATGTAACCTCCTTTGATTCCAAGGCAAAAGGCTCCCTTTTGGCATCCTTCGATTTGCACTTCTTGCCTCCTATATGCCTCTTTCGAATTTGGATATTTTGGCCTCCTGCATGAACCTTTTGTTTGGGCATGTGATTCCTTCAGTACAAGCTACTAGTTATACCCTTCGTTTGGGAACATGAATCCTCCAACACAAGGTTTTGGTCAAAACTTTCGTTTGGGCATTTGACTCCCTTCATGCTTACTTCGTTTAGGCACATGAATTCTTCAGTACAAGCTGTTGGTCACACCTCTCGTTTGGGCATGTTGGTTCCCTTCATGCAAGCTTCATTTGAACATAGATCTTTTGCATGTTGGCATGAAATCACAAGGCAGAGACCCCCCATGTACACTCCTTTGATTAGCCACTTGGAACTTTGGGCAGGCAAGCCTTTGACTGGACAAAACCACCTTCACAAAGTTTCCTTACATCACGTGTCCCCTTCGAATCAACATCTTTGGAATCCAACTCTGGGCATCTCATTCAAAGGATATGCTTGATAGTCCATTCGAAGGATTTAAAAGCCCACTTTAAGTAAGGTTTTTGGTGACCCATCCAAGGGTCACACTTTTGGCTCCTTAGAAGGATGCACAAAAGTGACTCAATCGAAAGGCACTTGTTTGAGGAAACTCAAATAGTATTGCTTGAAGAAGAGTCTGGTCGAAGAAGGGACAAAACAAAAAGATGATATTCAAAGATGCTTGCTGCCAAATTCAGGCATGGTATACTGACCAAGACTGCTGCACAATGTTCCTGAAACATTGCCCCTTTCTTACACCAAAATAGCATATAAGGCACTGTCTCTCGAAAGCTACAAAGAACAGGTTACCCAAAAGCTTCAGGAAATCTTGCCTATAAATAAGAGGCCTTACAACACGAAAATCAGGACTTTTTGGCCAGAGGAACGAATCTCCAAAATTCTCTCAAACACAACAAAGCTCTCAAACACTTAAACACTTGTCAAACACAAAACCCAGAATCCCAAACACTTGTCTCCTTCGAATCTGAAGCCTCCTTACATCTTGTTACTCTTCGAATCCAGCAAGAAAAACATGTCATTTGTTTTTCTCTTTCGAATCCAGCAGTAGAGACGTTAGCTTCGCTCCTTCCCTTTGAATCCAGGGACATTCTAGGTAACCACCTAAAGGTCCAGCACACCCTCCAGCCTCCAGTAAGGTAAGTTGTTCCAAACCTTGAGCTTTTCATTTCTTGTATAACATGTGAATAAGCTTATCTTTCGTTTCAAGCATGTACATATCATTTTTCTTTTTGTTTCCACCCTTTTAACATGTTTACAGAGCTAACCCTTTCGTTTTGCTTCTTGTTTACCTATACATGCATTAACTATTAAAATTGTTTGTAAGGAAATGCTAGCATGGCCTTAGGCCATGTTTCTATTTAGGAGTTCAAATTAAAGAAACAGGAAAAAGGAATTAGGAAACCAAGCTTCTGGCTTCTACCCCATTCTCCAAGTCAATAAAAGAGGCAACCAGAAGGCACACCATACTGACTTCCAAGCCCAGACAAAAAGCATGCCTACCCTATTGCCAGGCCCAGTCGAAAGGCACGCCCTCACTAATTTCAACCTCCAGTCAAAGGAGGCAAAAAGGAATCTTGCATCTTGCACTAGTTCTAGGCTCAACCAAAAGCCACGCCCTCACCCCTTTCAGGCCAAATTGAAGGAAGCCAGAAAGTGCAGAATCGAAGGGTCTTCTGCCTCAATCGAAAGACCTTCTTTTTTCTTGCTTTTATTTCATTTTTGCCTTTATATTTTCATGCAATTCAATATGGTTGTAATAGTATAGGATTTTATCTTTCTGCATTTTTATTATTTTTTTATGCTTGCTAGTAAAATAGGGAATGTATGGAAAGATAAAAACAACAAGTAGACAACCCCTAATCAAAGACTAAATGCATGCAAATCAAACACACCATTCACACATGCACCCTTAGGGTAATTCCACTTGTTGCCTCGGAAAAATAGTCATGTCCCTCAAACATGGGCGTTTTAGAGAAGACCCTCGATAAAAGATCGTAGTCCCTCGATGACCCTCAATGTTGCCTTCGGTAAACGATCTAGTCCCTAACAGACATTGCTAAAAGGTCCCATAGGTTGCCTTCTATGACTACACAAATGTTCCATGTGCGTCCCTTCACATCAAATGATGGAGCTTCTTACCAAATCAATGGTAAGATAACAATATCTAAATGAGGAGGAAAAGAACGTTAAGACCTTTTGAGTAGGTATATTGCTCCTAGTTGCTCGCTTGCTCACACAAAAACTTTTTATACACCAACACTTTCATTTTGAAACATTTTCAAAAGACAACACTTTGTATGCGTTCTTATAAAAATGAGAACCATTACAAAAACACATTTTCAAAATCAGTTTCAAAAACACATTCCACAAACACCTGTTTGAACTATTTTCGAAACAACACTTTGTACGTGTTCTTATAAAGAAGAGAACCATTACAAAGACATTTTCAAAATACATTCAAAACCCACACCACAAGCACATTTTTTAAACAAAAGCAAGTGATCTAGCAAGAAACTAAGAGCCTGTAGATAATTACGGATGAAAAGGGTGCTAATACCTTCCCTTTTCATAACCTACCCTCTTAACTCAAGAAAACATCTCTAAAGGTCTTTCCTGTTCTTTCCATCCTTTCCTTTTGTATAAAAGAAAATACGGTGGCGACTCTTCCTATCCGCAACATTTCCAATCAAATCCAAAACCCCCAAGTCAGTTCTCCCACCGTGTTACAGGGTGGTATACAAAATAAACTACGACATAGTACTACTCAGGTGTATGGAGAAGCAAGAAGCAGATATGTTTATGAGAGAAATCCATGAAGGTACTTTCAGAACTCATACAAATGGGCATGCCATGGCTATAAAGATTCTGCGAGTAGGGTATTATTGGTTAACAATAAAAGCCGATTGTTACCACTACAAGAAGACGTGTCATAAATGTCAGATCTACACTGATAAGATAAATGTACCACCGACTCCTCTAAACGTCATGAGCTCCCCTTGGGCATTCTCAATGCGGGGAATTGATATGATTGGCATGATCGAGCCGAAAGCATCCAACAGACACTGTTTTATATTGGTACCAATGTGATAAGTCAAGTGGTTACACGCTTCATCAAACAAAATATCATATGCAAATACGGTTTCCGAAGCCGGATAATTACAGATAACGGGTCCAATTTAAACAACAAAATAATGAAGGAACTGTGCAACGACTTCAAAATCAAGCATAATAATTCCTCACCATACAAACCAAATATGAACGGGGCCGTCGAAGAAGCCAACAAAAATATCAAGTTGATCATCCAGAAGATGGTAAAGATAAAAGATTGGCACGAAATGCTTCCCTTCGCTATACATGGCTGTCGCACTTCTGTACGCACATCAACAGACGCGACTCCTTTCTCCCTAGTATATGGCATGGAAGTGGTACTCCCAGTGGAAGTTAAGATACCATCACTTCGGGTTCTGAGGGAAACAAAGCTGGAAGAAGAAGAAAGGGTGCAGACACGGCTTGATTAACTCAACCTTATTGAAGAAAAATGATTGACAGCTTTGTATTATAGTCAGCTACATCAGAAGAGAATGAAGAGAGCCTTCAACAAGAAAGTCCGCCCTCGAATATTCAAAGTAGGGGATCTAGTGCTCAAGAAGATTATACTACCTCGCCTCAATTCACGTGGTAAATGGACATCCAACTACGAAGGTCCATACATAGTCAAAACATCATTCCCTGGAAGTGGTCTCATCCTCACAACAATGGATGGGGAAGAACTACCGCATCCGGAAAATTCAGACGCAGTCAAAAAATACTATGTATAAAAAGCTCGCTAAGCTCGAACCCCAGAAGAGCGACTGAGGCAAAAAGGAGCGTCCCGGTGGATCGAAAACCCTAAAGGTCGATCCAGGAAAAAATTAGGGGAATAGAACAAAAAAACTATCCCGGTGGATTGAAAACCCGAAAGGGAAATCCAGGAAAAAGTTAGGGATTTCATACCAAAAAAATAAAGAACAAAAAGACTGCGATTTAAGAACTACGCCTACAAACCATGAAGGGAAAGATATATTGGAATCATACGAATCAGACGCAAAGGAGATAAGATCATCAAAAGGATATTGGGGAATAGCAGTAGCAATTATCATTTTTTATTGCCATTTACAGTTCGAGAATTTCTTGTAATTACCTCTTTTTAGGAATTACATATTGTATTCTCGCCTATTCAGAGGCATATCAATGAGACATCTATTTTATTTACATCTTTCAAATTGCGTTTTTCTTTTCTCTGACTTGTTTGCAAAATACTACGATTATTACCTGTGAATATTGTCTTGAAATCATTTCAGGGAAACTAACAAAATAAAAGCATTTGACAAAACATTGAAAAAGCATTTTGGTTGGAAAAATATCGAAAGAAAATCCACGTCTACGTCCACGAACATGTCTACTCCTGCGTCAACCATACAAATTCTATACATATGTCCACGTCTACGCCTACGCTTACAACATAAAAGTCCACACATATGCCAATACATACATCTACGGCTACGCTTACAATATACAAATTTGTGCATATGCCAATACCCACGTCTACGTCTACACCGGAACTTACAATATAGAAAATCAATGTTCAAAATCTTGCTAACACTTTTCACCGCATTCAACAATGCCACGACGATACAACATACAACGCCAAGGAATTGGTAATTCAACACCAATGGCTTAAAGGGAAGAATGCCAGAAATAGTGTTCATAGTATTTCAGAGCATACATGCATTGTACACATATTGCATACATACGTATGGCATATCAATATCAAACATGTAACAAATTGCATACATACATACAATTCAATAGACATACGCTCAGAGTTCCGTCCCGGTATCAAACATCATACGCATGTATCACACAGCAAACGAACAATCTTAACCATGAGTCAATCCTTTGAGGGTCAATCAACAAAACACTTCTCCTGCGATCCAACCTGTCACCTAAGTATCCATGACGTGACGCATCCCGCCCATCACCCAAGTCTCCATGTAGTGATGAGTTCTTGATAAAGTAGTCGATTAACTAAGTCTCCACGCAGTAATGAATGAAGCTCAGTGCATTGCCTCTAAGCCACAATGCATTCACAAATCTCAGTACATTTCCTCTAAGCCGCAATGTATTCTCACAAACTCAATACATTGACTGTAAGTCGCAATGTATTCTCAAAACTCAGCACATTGCCTCTAAGCTACAATGTATTCTCAAAACTTAGCATATTGCCTCTAAGCCGCAATGTATTCACAAATCTCAATACATTTCCTCTAAGCCACAATGTATTCTCAAAACTCAGTACATTGCCTCTAAGCCGAACAAAAGCAAATTGATGGAGATATCATCGGCTCAAACATTTGTTTGATGAAAAAATGTTCTAAACCAAATAAATTACACCCATAGAACTTCATGACAGTAAGAGTCTCGGAGAGAAAGATCTCGAAGTCTTGTAGAAGCCAATCAAGCTGGACGATTATGAAGGAAAAGGAGATCCCGACGATAATGTGTAAATCGTGAATGACCGGCTAAGTTACTCAAACTCTGATGATGCCTCCAAGTGAAAGTTGTTCGCATTAACCTTGATTGGGCCGATACGGTTGTGGTTTAATTGTCCGCTTGATGGAACCATCCACTTTTGGAGGGACTTATGTGAGAGATTTTCTATGCACTTCACAACCCATAAAAGACAACTTATAATTGAAGTTTCCATAAGCGGGACCATCTAGGGAAATAAAGAGAGCTTGTAGTCTTACATACACTGATTCATGCAAGTCTTAGTTGAGTTGGAGGGGACCTAAGGAGGTCTTCAAAGCTAGATCTTTGAGAATGGCCTTTTGAGAGACCATCCCTTCTAACATAATTAGGGAAGAAGAAGGTAAAATATGTCGAAGAAATGTTAATAATTGCTGAAATTTACATTCTCCTCGAGGAAAAGATGATCCCGAGCTTCGACAGCCCCGCCTCCATCGGATCTCACTCTAGTATTCTTGTAGAGAAGGAGTCCCATCAGTGTCGAGATGACCCTATCTGGGGTATGTTGGGGATGTATGAGAACTACACCCCCTTGAAAATATCATAATAGATAATTTATCAAGACTATAAAAATAATGAGTTTCGAAAACAGGGAATCCAAACTTCTTACCCCGTCAAAGAGACATCTTGGACGGCTAAATAAAAGTAATAATGATTCCTCCAGAGCCACAACCACAACATCAACGAATGCACCCATCTAAAATATGCCATTGAAGGACTAATCAAGAGAGGCCGGATAGCTGAGTATGTTATGGGGCAATCATGATAGAGAGGAATCACATAAGGGTAAGTCTCCCTCGAAAACTATGGAGGCCAGAACAAGCGGAGAATGCAAGGAAGCAAGAAAAGGTAAACGCCTCAACATATTCACCATAATAGGAGGAACTCCACGGAAAAACCTCCCATCCAAAGGCACCATAAAGAGAAATATTGCATAAATGGTGACCTTCCACCGTAAGGAAGGAAATACATCGATAAAAGTCTATGACCAACCTACGCTAGGATTTCGAGACTCAAAGAAGGTCGAAGGTGTTTCCAACAGAGTTTCCCCTTGTAATCATTGCTATAGTTGGGAAGTTTAACTTGTTTCAGACCCTCATCAACATCAGAAACTCATGTGGCATCATGTACTCGCAATTATTCAAGAAAATGGTGCTGGACAGAAGCGGTTTTTTTCCATACGAAAGCTCTAATTTCCAATATTTCTATAGAAAAACTACTCTTCATTAGGGATGCGTGGAACTGGTGGTTTCTTTTGGTGGTGGATAGGACATTCGGGAATTACATTCTCAATTTCTTGTTGTTCCTTGCAGGATTTTTTACAATTGTATCTTCGAACGACCTTCTACAGCCACGTTGGAAGTTGTTACCTCATAGGTGCACCTCAAACTTAAATATAAAAATCTAGAACAAGAATCAAACACCATCAGTGATGAGCTAAAGGGAGCAAAAAAAATATACCCTGCCCTCTAAAAATATGAGGGAGATGGTATATCCAAGGAGATCAATGTCTCTTATCTATTCGACAATTCAACATGGTGGGCATTAGTCCTCCAAAAAGTTGTTTAATCAGCCAAAAAGAACAAAAGAATAAGAGACAGCTAGCCCTTTTGGTTGTGTTACACATCCTTTAATCACATCAAATGTTATGCATGTAACACCATGCACATATACATCTATAATAATATGCAGTGATTTTAAATATGGTACAAGATGTTATACCCCAATTTTTGCCTATAAGATTTCTCATCATCTCACTTTTATCAATACAACAAGATCACACTGTCGTACCCCATATTTGTCCTACCTCGATGATTTTATTTTTCAAGATTAAAATAATTAAGAAACGTTTAATTAAGGATGGTACAATAATATCTGATGGCCCATTCTTAAAAAGAATTCAAATTAGTAAGAAAAATGTATTTTAATCGAGAAAGTGGGGCTTTCTAAATCAGAAAGACTCATAAACCCATTCGTGAAGCATGTTGGCCAGTGGCCCATGAGATTCGAATATGGAAAATTATTTCAAAAAATAATTATTAAGTTCTTAACTAAGACCATTTAAGTATTATTGTTGTTAGTAAGAGAGGAGGTGAAATTTCAATTAAAAGCCCATTCGGCATGACTCGTTTAGCCCATTTCATTCTGGTCTTTGAACAGCAAAAAGAAGGGGGTGTAGTTATAGAATTGTAGGCCCATTGCGTTTTCAGCAGCCCATTTGCTATTTTGTTTTATTAAATATTTTTTAAATCACTTATTAGAAGTTGTTTAATGTAAGAAGATCTGTTTTAAAGGGCTAGGTATTGGGCCCGGTTCGCGCTAAGAAAATGTTGGTTGTGTTAAAAGAAATTTGTTGATGGACAGAAATGATTTTGCAAATACAGCTCAGAAGCCCAACTCAGTTTAAACAAAATTAGGCCCATTAAGTTTTTGTTAAAACTAATATATTTGTTGATTTTGTTATTTGGTGTTAAACTGTTATAATAACATTAGATATTATTCGACTTATTTATTAAGTTTTGTTTAAACAACTGGCATTGGGTTAGAGAAAATAAAAAAGGCCAATTGGGCCTAGTTGCATAAAAACATTTTTGCTGTAAATAAAAGAATAATGTTGCTGTAAATAAAAAATGATGTTGTTGGGCTGAGTAAAAAATTGTAACGCAAGGCCCAAACTAAAAAATAATAAACTAATGCAAAGACCTAAATCATTAACCAACAATGTATCAATCATGAGAAAAATGCGCGTTTTTGTATCATTAACAGATACTATAGCGATCAAAGCCAGAAAATTGAGCAAGCCAATTAATGGATATTGTACAGATTATCTCAGTATCAAGACTAAATCTTTTACAATCCATTACAATCATCATAATCAAATCTTCATCAGAACAAATCTCACAAAGTCATATCTCAGAAAATAAATCAAATACTACAGCATTCAATTAAAATAAACCAATCTTCAAATCGAATCTCAGAAAAAAAGATTAAAATGTATCAAATCTATACTAAATCAAATCTGTATCAATAATACCAAATCAATATTATTGCAATCCCCAAATTTGTTCTCATATCCCTAATCTATGTTAACAAATTATAAACAACAATAATCTAACCCTAAATCAAAAACACTATAAATACAAAGAGGAAAATAAATACAAGAGAGGATTTTTTTTACTGTGAAGAACACCGCGAAGATCTTGAATAACAGAAGAGAAAGAAACTCGAATTCGGCGAGGAACTCAAAGCAACCGCGAGCCAACGCCGTTGAAGAAGAGAAGGACGATTGGGGTTTCGTTGTCTGAAACCACAATCGTCATTGATAGCCGCCTTCGATCACTCATCATAACCTTAAATCGATGTTGGATCCTACAAGATCAAGAAAGCGCTTAGTACCGAATTGGAAAAAACAAGAATCAACAAGACAATCGCGAAAGGGTAAAAATCATTAGTTTTTTTTTGTGTTGGTGTTTTGGGGTTTGATTCATGATGGGGGTTAAGGGTTGGTAGCCGCTGCAGTGGTGGGAAGATAAGGGTGGGAGAATTAGGGTTATTGAAAGGGGGAAAGGGTTGTGTGCGAGAGAGAGAGAGAGAGAGAGAGAGAGAGAGAGAGAGAGGAAATGATACAGTAAAACAAGAAAAATGAAAAAAATGAATTAATTTTTTTTTATTATCCGTAGCAATCTAATACACACTCGCCCATAGTAAATAATGTGCTCCCCCATGCTTATCTGCTTGATGTTGATCAGACGGCCATTTGGCCAAGTCTGCACCGTATTCACCTACGCCCTCATGCACACAATAACACGAACCCTCTCCTAAACGCTTGGGCCTAAGCCCGTTTCTTATTCACACACCCATTATGCTGTTTTACTAAGCACCTAAACAATTAGCACCTCCCTGCTGAATTCATATTTGGGCCAGCCCAGATTTCCTTTTAACACCCCCTCTGATTTACTTATCAAATAAAACTGCACCCCCCCAGAATTGATTATTATTTTTTATTTATTATTATTTTCTATATACATTTAATTTATTATCCTTATTATTTCTTTTATAATAATAATAATAATTATTAATACTTTATTAATATTTTATTGATTTATTATTTAATATTATCATGTAAATAAATTATTTTTATTTAAAGCTCATTAATATTATTTTTGTATATATTGCATTAAACATTTTTAATCATGCATTAATCAATAATTTTTGCAGTTAATACGATTTTAAAACACGCAACAAATAGAAAACTATTTTTTCACAATCAACTAAGCTAAATAATTATTTTTGCAAAAGGGTTTCAAACAGATTTTGACTAATAGCGCATTTAGCCAAAATCTCCGCAATCACTACTCCCAGCCAAAATGCGAGGTGATTCAAAGTATGTTTGCAACCCCTAAAAAACACCAACCCCATACGAACTAAGAATTGGGACTCTGATTCCTCATAAAAGGATACACAGGAATACGATAAAAAATCGTAGCTAGTTCCCCTATTAAAAATTAAGACACTTTTCCCCTATAAAAATATTTAAACCCTTCCCCTAATTAAAATTTAAAACCCTACTTTATCCGAACCTAAACCTAAAACCTAGTATCCTTGTAAACAAGGTAGATGAAATGTGCCTAACACCTTCCTTTCGTCTAAAGAAGTCTGAAACCTAGAATCTCTGTCTGCAAATTAGGGTTTTTTGTTAGATTCCCTTCCCTAGGATAAAAACTAATAGTGGAGACTCTGATTAAAAAACTAGTCACAACACACACATTAGAGTTGGTTCTCCCTATCTTCATCCTATATTTAAGTTTTCCCTTGAGGGATCACCAAGCACCTTGAAGTGTGTATCTTGTACATGTGTTTTTTAAAATAACATCAAAATATTTATATATGTTTCTTTGAATATTCATATTGTAGGTGGTGATACAATTGCATTCATCTCACTATCAAACCTAGGGTTTGAGGATTGGTTCTCAATCAAATGACTCTTCAATGGTTTTTAAGAGCTCAAGTTTCAAGGCTATGTCCATGATATCAAAGATTTGTGGTTCAAAGAGTTATCTCACCTTATTTAGGTCAAACTTTCCTCAAAGTTGGTGTTGACATTCATCAAAGAGATAGGTTCATGTGTTTATTTCCATGCCTTCTTCAACAAGCTTCATTGATACTTAAGCTCCATCTTTGAGTGTGCTTCAAGACAATATCATTTCAAGACCTATTATGATTCATCATGCTTTATATTTCCAAGAAAGATCAAAATATTCAAGGTTGGTTCAACAAGTTTGACCTAATTGAGAAAATGCTTGATTTAGTGATCACAAGTGCATAACTCCCTCAATTTTCAAAATTTTGAGTTGGTTCTTTTTACTATGGAATCTTATCATCATCAAAAACAACCTCTCTTCACATGATAAGATCCAATTGTGCAAGAAAAATCATCAAAAGTTGAAAGGGGTTTCAAGTCATTTTGACACTCTCTGAGCTAGGGTTTGTTGACCAAAACCTAATTTTGAGTGGAAGGCCATGTTTGAAGGAAAGAGACTATGAGTCACTTTTGAACTCAAACCTTGGAATTTTTCTAAGTTCACAAGTCAATGTGTTTTTCACGATTTCAATTGATCATAACTTTTTGCTCAAGCATCCAAATGCTACCTTTCTTGGCACATTGTGAAATTTGTGGTGAGATCTTTCCATGCAAAAAGAATGAGATCATAAAGCCCCTTAAGCTGTATGCACCATGGATTCAAAGTTGGCATCATGAAATGGAGTTTTTGCTTGCAATCAGTTTTTACTTTCTTGCGTGTTTTTTATTTATACATGTTTAATAAAGTTCCAAAGCATGATTAGAGCATTGAAATGCAAGAATTAGCTGAGTTTTGACAACTTGAAAGTCACACTTTTGTCATGATCACTTCACCCCCACTCTCTATCCCATTCACTTCCCTATAAATAGAGGGACGTATTGCACTCATTTCCTCAAGCTTGGATAGCCAGAATCACCCTGCCAAACTCTCTCCATAAATCACTTTTTGAGTTTTCGAATTCATCTTTTCCCCACTTCTCAATCCAATTTCTTTGTTCATTCTCAATCCTTGAACATCCATAAACCTAACACAATAATAATCAAGCCTTGAGGAGTCCTAAATTGTGTTGTAGAAGTCCAGTTTCATAGCAATTTTCTCATACTTCGTTCAGGTTTATTACTCATTCATTTTGCCTCAAATAAGTTCCTAACCTACTCTCCTCATCTCTCTGAATCTCGCACTTTTTACAGTTTTCATTTTTCGTTGATAATTGACCATGTAATTTTGAAAACTCAATGCTCACTATTTTTGGTGTATTTTGCAAAGTAAACATTGTACAGTTTATATAAATTTTTTGCGAGGCCATGGTTGAGTTCGTCTCAGTGAGACACTTCAAATGGTACTGGTCTGGCTTGCTACTTTGACAGTTTTGAAGATCACAATTTGAGGTTGGTTGGAGGTTGAATACAATGACATGCCCGTCTTCAACCAATGACATTTAACCACGTTATTTTTTTTGAAATAGATTTGGAGTTTTGCTTTACCATGAACGCGTTTCATGAGCCCTTGGATCCGATTACTTAAGTGAGTCAGATTGTATCCAACGCGCCACATTTAAAGTTGCTTTTTATTTTAATTTATTTAATAAATATTGATCCTGTGTAATTTTCATAAGGGTCCATGTCAAGTACAGCGTGCTAGGTCCTTTGGATCTGTTTACTAGCACATTTTGACTATGATCAGATGGTCCACATTATTTTGACATTATTTTTATTTTCTAATTTTTTTATTCAATTGTTGTTAACTTCAAAAATTCATAAAAAATTAATTTCAACTTCTAAAATTCTGAAAAATTCTCAAAAATACTTTTGATTTTTCTCTTTCTGATTTTTATTTTTTCACAATTTTATTTTATGATTTGATATTTTTTTTTATGATTTTCACTTTATTTGATTTCTTTTAATTGATTAAAATTACTTTTCTTGATTTTAAAATTCTAAAAAAATTATGGAAGGATCCAATAACCTCTTGACTAATTTTGGTGACCTCATTTTATTTTTTATTTCTGATTTTAATAATTTTCACAATTTTTGGTTTATTTTGCATATGTTTTTAAATTTTAAAAATAGTTTATGATTTTAAAGAAATTCTAAATAAACTTCTCAACACTTATTAACTCATGTTTGACTTCTGACTATTTTTTGGGATTTTTATTTGGTGGTTTAATATACTTTGTGTATTTTACCTATTATTTTCCTTTAATTAACCATTTAAATATTGTTTTATTAAATATTATTTTATTATTTATTTCGTCCTGATTTGGAAGTTATTTTGGGACAAGTTCCTCAACCTCATTGGATCTTGGGTGTTGATAGGTAAAAAAACCAAATCCACAAAAATGGATTAATAATGTTGATGATATTTGAAACCCTAATTTCAGCTGATACATCCCCTCCCTCTTCATCTTATCCCTTTCTTACTTGTTCTATATGTTGTTGGAGAATGATCTATATATCATTTCTCTAACTCGTGGTACATAGATTGCTATTGACTGGCTTCAAAATAGGTGTGACTTCTAGATAAATCCACTTACGATTGTTTAACATAGTGCTAAATTTGTCCTGATTCGAAAAATGATCATCCGTGGCCCAAACCTATGTTTGCAAGCCCGAGTATGTTTAATTTGAAACCTTTGATCCAATAACCTTGGATCTCATTGTTAGGAGGCTTTGATCTTATCAATCCTCTAATGAACCTTCATGAATTTTGGTTTATGTGAATCATTTAAACATCATTGATCATATGAGGTTGCCTTGAGCATTTGAAATGAATGATATATTTGTCAAAAAGAAAATGAGACTTGTTGTTGAGAAGCTTTGACTTTATCAATCTTCTAATAAGTCTTCAAATAGAAGTTTCAAAATGGTCATTCAACTAACCTTTAACTTCTAATTCACTAACAATTGATTTTACTTTGTACTTTTACTTTATGCCCTTTTATTTCATGCCTTTACTTTTATGTACCATTTACTTTAGCATTTACATTCCATGTTATTTTTATCTTTGCTCACTTAAGCATTATCTTTATGTCATTTTTATTTTTCTCACTTGAGCTTTTATTTTATTTTTGAAGACACTTAATAATCAACTTGAACAATAAAAAACCTTAAGGTTACTTGGACTATTTGGTTACTATCCTTGGCATTATGGAGTTGTGGACCCATTGGACTTAGGATTAGAAGCCTTGACTACCCTTGGGACCTTGTGACTCTATTGTTATTTTGTCTGGAGCTCTTGGGGTTTACCCTAAGACATTGGGTTGATTTTCTTCATGTGTAGGTTATTTTGATTATATGATTTGTCTGTGATTGAGAATTCCTCTATATAGAACTGTTACTCTGCCCAATTTTTATGAAGACTTAATTCATCTGAAGCTTGATATTTCTCAGAGGTTTATTATTTTTGCTTGCTTGGTTTCAATCCAAACGATGAGAATTCTACATTGGCTCCTTTATGTCAAGTGTTAGCTTCTTGTTGGTTAGATCATTCTTTTCCTTAGCTTTTACCTCATGCTTTAGGATAGTCCCTTCATCTCCTCCTATCTTCTTTAATTTAAAAAATATTCTCCCTTCCTTTTAAAACTCTTCTTGTTTTTTTTAACCTGAACCACTTTCATAATAAACTTGGACTTAGGTCCATGCATTTTCAAAAATATTTTCTTAAGCAAACTTTAACCAACTTAATCATACTTTGACATTTTTTGTGAGAAGACTAAAAGTCAATCAACCTCATTCAAACTATTTTCTCCACTTTGGCTTTTTTTACTTTAAAATTTTCTTAAAAGATTAGACTCTTGTCAATCCTTGTAGTGATGTGAGCTACTATACTTCTACGATATATAGTGAAGTGAGATATTTTTCACTTCAATGTTGAGTGAGGCTTTGTTGATTTTAAAATCCAAGCTATATGCTCCACTTTGAGATGATGCAAATTATCTTTTCTCATAATTGTGGATAGTAAGTATGTTTTCCACTCGGATATGAAGATGATGTCCCGTCTCTTAAAATTAACCAACACACTTGTTTTAAAATTTTTAAAAGGAGAACTACGAGTACCCTAATCCCCTATAACACGAAAGGTGGTACGCATGCACTAAAGGTTCACAACTGCGGCGGGTGAAAATTGTAAAAAATACTTCTTTTCTCACCTCCACGATGTATTTTTTTATACAACGTTTATAGCTAAAGTACACAAATTTTCAAAGATGTTCTTGCGGAGTACCATAGATGTTTAGGGTGCTAATACCTTCCTTTTTCATAACCAACCCCCGTACATAGATTCTCTCCCCCTTATTTTTTAGTTATTCACCCTTTTCCCATTCTTAAGGAAACAATAAAGCATGGTGGAGATTTTTATTTTATCTGTGCGAGTCAAGTCAATCCAATGGCTTAATCTCAATATTTCTACTGGTACACAAGGAAAAACACAAATAGCTGGAAAAGACAAGTAATTAAAATCGAATACAATACAATATCAGAATGTATACGAATAGCTTGTCTTTAACAATTCACAACGGAAAGATAAAGTCTACAAAGGTCTAACTACCACCTGCTTGTCTGCAGTCTTCAAAACCAAACATCTAGCAATTCTACCACTTATAACTTGTTCTTGAAAAAAATAATAAGAGGATTAGGGTGATATTTCTAAGTCTCAGTGGGTCTCCCTATCTTAAGGGTTCACTCGATTCTATAGGATGCATACAACAAAACAGACCCGCAGTGGATCTAGAGTTTTCCTTACGCCGGGTGCAAATACAAAACAAAGGTACACCCCATTGAAAGTCTCTTATTTATACAATGAGGAAACAAGAAAACACAACTGGCTCAAGGCCACAAACAAATATGCATACATGTTCCCGTGCACGAAGAATCCATAAGTAAGTTCTACCTTTCTATTTAGGCTAGACATTTCACACCCTCGATGGGTTATCTCTTGTGTCTAAGTGTCAAAAGACTTACGCATGTGCACCCTGTTGTACCCCAAAATTTGCCCTCCCATATTCTCCAAGAAATTGCCAAGCCAAGTCACAAAATTCCCCAAGGGCTGCACAGTGCAAAGGTCTCCTATACAGTCAAAACTAGGGTTTATGTTCTGGTCAAGAAAATGGAGTTTTCAAAGGCCCAATCAAGTCTCATATGCCTACAAATATGGTCAAGTATCCTCATATCAAGTTTCAAGGCATTCAGCTCAAAATTGCACAGTCAAAACCCTAAATTGCACTACAGTCAACTGTAGGGGCAAAATGGTCATTTGACAGTCAAAAGTTCAAATTTTTGGTCAATATATCATTTTGAAGCCACAAACATCATTTGATCAATGCTTGATCATGATTCTCAAAATTTGGCTCAGAAATCATCAAAGATGCAAAAGTTTCCTTATTTGGACAGCTGAAAAAGTCAACTGAAATTGACCAGGGCATAACTTTCACATGGATTATCAGAAAAATTCCATCCAAAGCTCATTTTGAAGAGAAAGACATTTCCTACAACTCATCTTCATACTTCAAGTCCAAGAAATTCTCTCACAAAAATTTATCAATTTCAACATTATAGGTCATTTTCAAAAGTCAACAAAAAGGGACTTTAAGTCAAAGGCCATAACTTGAGATTGGTAAATCAAAATGACATGGGACCAAAGGCATTGGTTAAAGGACTCAAATACCTTTCCAAAATGTCAAAGAAAATGAGAAAATCTTAATAATTGAGCAAGTTATGCCTTGTAGAAGTTGGGAAATATTTGGATATTTTGAAAAGTCAACTTTGATCCAAATGACCTAAAATTGCTAATGGGCCCATTTTTCTTCCATGATTCATCATTCTAAGCATGTGCACGACCACTTGGCCCAAAGGGAAGTATTTTCTCATTTTTTATTTATTTATTTGGATTTTTATTCATATTAATTCATTTAAATCAAATTAAATATGTGAAAAATGTCTAACCTATTTTTTTCAATCTTTTTATACATGTTTTAAGGTCAATATTTCGTGCACATGCTAATAAGGAAATAATTGGATTGATTGGCATAATTTTGACACAAAGAACATGTGAAAAAGATATGAAAAGATCTTAGAAAATCAATTTGCAAAATCATTGAATGAAAGAGATTTTATTGAGTTTTCTTAACCTAATGCCTTCACTACATAATCAAAAACCTAAACCTAATGCTGGGACACGAAAAGCTGCGCTAAAGAGCCATTGAAAGACTTGAAAAAATTGTCAAAAAACACAAAACTGAAATCATTGATAGAGGTTGATTCAAGGCACGAAATTCATTCCAAAAGCTTCCTTGTGGTCCCCTGAACGCATTCCAATCAAAAACAACAACCAAAGCTCCAAGAATCGGTACCTATGACTCGAACTGTAAAGAGAAAAAGTCATAATCGTGCATACCAATTCATGCATTTTTTATAAATTTTGATATGTGTTTTGCATTCCTCATGATGTTCTGAAGCTAACCCATGCCTTTAATTTGATTATTATGTTGTGTATGCAATTTCGCCATTGTTGCTTTTCTAGGGTTTACGAAGCTCAAAATTAGGGATTCTTAAAAGAGGTAAAATTAGCCCTCAAGACCACCACGGTTGCATTCAGCAAGCTTGGACGAAGAAGACTCAATATTCGCGCTCAATTTATGGAGCCCTGAGACCCAATCGCTATTTTTCCAAAAGCCTTCTAATGAAACGCGTCCAAAACCGTTGCTTTTGTGTTTTTTGTTTCAGGGATAGTGGAGACGATGAAGCGTGGCAAACTATGATTCGTTGATTTGAATTTTCGCGCGTGGATCCATTAATGTTGATTGTTTTCTTTATATTATTTGTTTCTTTATTATATAACAAACGCGTTAACATGGCTCAGCTGGCAGGCGCTCATTGCATTGACGTCCAAGACCTGGGTTCGAGTCCCAGGTCTGCATAATATGTCATGTTATTTTTCAATTCAAACTCCTATGCAGCGTCAGTATTGAGGATGCATCATATGCCTCAAAATCCAAAGGTCCACGCGTCCAAGGGATGTAGATCAAGGGCTCAGAATTGAAGAACACCATGAGGACTAGTCAACACGCGCATACGTGGCCTGGAAAAGTCAAACAATCTCAAGTTTAATGGGCCAGAATTTCACACTAAGACCTCCACTTTGGGGCCTGAACCCCCCCTGGTTTGCTTTCTCTATATTTTTCTTATTTTATTTTTAATTGTTATTTTATTTTCTTTATTTGTTTAAATTAATTATTATTTTTTACCAAATATAAAAACTTCATAAAAAAATCAGAAAAAGATAAAAATGCAATAAATATTTTTATTTTAACATTTTCTTGTAAATAAATTGTATATAATAAATTTAGTTTCAAATTAGGTTTAACTTAAATTCTTTTCATAACAAAAATCCAAAAATATAGAATTAGGTTTAATAAGCGTTTTATCTTTTTTTCTTTTTCACAATAATATTATTATTTTATTTATTTTCATAATTAAAATTGTATGTAAAAATTAGGTTTAATTTAGATTAAAAAATTCAATATTTTCTTAATAACTTAAAAATAATTAGAACTAGGTTTAACATTTCATTTTAGTTTTTTTAATTAATTCTTTTTCTACTAAATCCTGAAAAACATAAAAATACCAAAAACATTCTCTTTTAATTTTTAATTTAATCTTGCAAAAGGGTCCAACGCCCATGTTCTTAAATTCATTTAATTTCGCACATTTATTTTATTTCGCCTAAATCATTATGTATCTCTCCCGAAGCCATGTAACAATTACTTCTCGCACTTTACTTTATTTGCTTCTTTACTTTTTTGTCAAATCGGGTCCGGTTTAATTTTGGCGATGTGGACCCGCGCCATTTGTAATAGCCTTAGATTTACTTTTTCCCGCAAATATTAATTGTTAAATAAGCATGCAAGAATGAATGGACATAATAAAATCAAGCGTAGATCACTTTAACATGACAAGACAAAAATCAATGAAAACGACACACGAATCGCACACACCACCCCTAGGGTACGCCTCACTGTTGCCTTGCCTCGAAAGGTGATCGTCGAGTAGAGGACGTCTTAGTAAGTCCTCATGATCCGGGAACCTGGCATGAGGGTAGCTTCTAAGGTGTCTTCCCATTGCTCTGGTGATCACCATGTCCCTACAAACTCGAATTGACCTGAACACCTCCAACGGTGGTGCTACCTACCTCTCAATGGTGGGATGGCACTACTTTAAAGGACATTTACACAGACGAATTCCTTAGGGTAGGTAGGTTCTCGTAGATACTTGCTCTCTTCAAAAACAAACGAAAATCTTTTCACACCAACACTTTTCAAAAGCTTTCAAAGCAATTTTTCAAACACTCTGACACAAGAGTCGATCTGAAACTTTCAAAGAAACTTTTTTTAAAACCCACAATTGAAAAGCAAACAAACAATTTTGAAAACACAATGAGCAAGTATCTAAGAGCCCATGGATAACCATGGATAGAAAGGGTGCTAACACCTTCCCTTTCTATAACCTACCTCCCGAACCGAGAGAAATCTCTTTAAGGAATTTTTCTGTGCTTTTGTCCTTTCCATTTGGAAAAAATAAAAGACGGTGGCGACTCTTGCTTCCGCGACATTTCGCGAACCAGCGTTAAACAGTCAGTTCCAGATCCACCGATCACAGAACTGGCGACTCTGCTGGGGAATAATCTTATAAAGTGGGGTGTACCTTAGGATTAAGATCACTGTGTTTTAACTTGTATTGATTTGCTTGCTTTACTATTGTGGGTTGCATCGGAGTTACATAGATCCTAACCCGGATCTGGGGATACCTTGTTTAGGTAGCATAAGCTGTGAGGGACCTGTCCGGCGTATACCGACATGGGTGAAGCAGTGGCTACGTTGGTGTGGCGCCTTGGTCTGTACCGATATCCCTCGTGTTGAAACGGGGAGAATATGGGTCTTCCAAGGAGTCATTAAGCACCAACAGACCTTAGAACCTTAATTGACCCAACTTGGCCATTAGAACAGTAGCAGTATGCTACGCCCATTGAGGCTAAACTCTCGTGATGGTTCTGGCCGCAAGAAAAGATTGCGATGCTGGAGTTATGACCGATTGAGGGTAGTCAATGATATTGGGATCCTCTAAGAACCCGGTTACTTTGATAGGACAGGTATGAACCAACAAACTGAAAGAGGGTAATACCTAGACCTCATGCTGGCCTAAACTCTAAGGGCTTCTATTGTGTGACTTGTGTGCCTTCGTACTTGACTACTTGCATGTTTTATCTAACACATGAACTACTTGCAGGTTTTGTTTTAGTCCTTAACTGGGACTCATAACAGGGTTTACCAAATTTCTTACAGGTTTTGTTTATAGTCCTTAACTGGGACTCATAATAGGGTTTACTAGATATCTTGCAGGTTTTGTTTATAGTCCTTAATTGGGACTCATAACAAAGTATACTGAATTTCTTGCAGGGTCTGTTTATAGTCCTTAATTGGGACTCACAACATGGTTTACCTACATCACCCCATGCATAGCATGACATCATACCATTGCATACATCCTAACCCATTTCAAGGATCTCAAGGGCTTGTGATGCAGGTCATGATGAATCAAACATCTAGCAAAAGGCAAAGAGGATTTATTTTCCTCTAGTCAAAGTCGTCAGGGGCTATGACCCACTGGATATGGTGAGCCTTTGACCCTTGAAGAAGGGCTCTCTATAATAGGAAGTTCCTTCAATCAAGTTGCCAGTTTCCAACTCTAACAAGTTTCTCTGTTTACCCTGCGAGGTCCTTGAAATCATGGCATGCATATCATACATCTCATTGCATTGCAGGTATCCCTTTGACAGGTTGCTTACCCTTCTTCGCTGTTTATTTCAACCGATCGTCATGAATCCTGAATCATCAGCTGAGCAGTCTATCAAGGCCCTCCAGGCTCAGAACGCCCAGTTCCAAGGGCTGATCATGAATTTGACCCAGGGGCAACAAGATCTGAAGGCTCTGCTCTTAAAGAAGGACAAGAAGAAGAAGAGGACCGTTTTGTTCAGCCCTAGACGCAGATCTGGGAACACACCGCAGACTGAAACTGAGAGGACTACCCCATCTGTGAGGGAAAGCAGTCACCATGAGAGAGAGGTGCCTAGTCCAGTGGTCTCCAACAACGAGGCAGATTTCAACGACGAACAATACCCTCCGGCTGAGGACAAGTACAAGCAGTTGGAAGACCGTTTGAAGGCTATGGAAATACAACAAGTACCTGGGCTGGATTTCGGAGATCTGGGTTTGTCTACTGGTGTGATCATCCCTCGGAAGTTCAAGGCACCATCATTCACTAAATATGACGGGGCGTCTTGTCCCAAGTTACATCTCAGGTCCTATGTTCGGAAGATTCAGCCATATACGGTGGACAAGAATTTGTGGATCCACTTCTTCCAGGAAAGTCTTTCAGGGACTCACCTCGAATGGTTCTATCAACTGGATGGGGCCAAAGTTCGTAACTGCGAGGAGTTGGCAACTGCTTTCTATAAGCAGTACCAGTATAATGCCGACCTTGCTCCCACACGTACCCAACTCCAGGGTATGTCATTGGGGTCAAGTGAAGGTTTCAAGGAGTACGCACAAAGATGGAGAGACCTTGCTGGAAGGGTGCAACCTCCCTTAACTGACCGGGAGCTCGTTGACATGTTCTTGGGGACTTTGTCTGGTCCATTCTACAACCATCTGATTGGGAATTCTTCTGCTGGGTTCACAGATCTTATCTTGACTGGGGAGAGAATTGAAGCTGGTATCAAGTCGGGGAAGATTCAAGAAACCGCACTCGCCGATGCTCAGAAAAAGCCCCACAGTGGGAAGAAAGAATCCAATGCTATAAATGGTAAAAAGGGTCGTCATGATGTAGGGGCAATCCAGATTTCTGATCCCACGCCCGTTCAACCAAGAAAGAGCAATAGGCGTAGGATAAAGCATCAAGATAGGAAGTATACTGACATCAACATGTCTTTGTCTCAGGCATTACAGCAATTGCTGAGGGCAAAACTGATCACACTAAAGGATCCTCCTCAAAATCCTGACACGTCCTCTCCCAAGTACAACTCGGGTGTGAGATGTGCCTACCATTCTGACAGTCCTGGACATGACACCGACGACTGTTGGACCTTGAAGAACAAAATCCAGGATTTGATTGACGCCAAGGAAGTCGAGTTTGAACACTGATCCTACACCAAATCATCGAGAATGTCTTTTGTTCATTCAAATGTTCAATTTGTATTTTTCTTTGATTGTTCAAACATTTCATTCATGTCAAACTTTGTTATTTCATTAATGCATCGCTTATGTCTATTTTTGAATCAATATATTCGCATTCACTATATGCAAACTGTTTTCATATTTTTTCTGATGTCAACTCTTGATCTTAAATAATTCTACGCCTCTTGAGGGAGGATGACGAAAACGATACCATAATCTACAGTATGCTTTTGAACAGACCCCGCTGATGAGGTACAGGCATTGTTTCAATCCCTAAACACTGGAGTTATAAGGATGATAATCCCTCGTCAACCCCTCTGAGCCAAAGAAGTAGGAGTTTTTTCTTTTCGAAATTTAAAACCCTTAATCATAACCTGGGGCAGGGTAGTCTCTCAGTTGATCCAAGTGCATAACGAATGGCACCAAAGAGATCCTTACGAAAGAAGAAAGACAGTGATGGTTCCGAACAATCGTAAAGACAGGCAGTCATTATCAAAAAAAATCATAAATGAAAAGCCCAAAAGTCAAAACCTAAAAAAGGGACTTGTGAAACTGGGGCATCCCGCTGACTGTAATTCCAAAAAAGGGAAACAGTTCAGGCAAAAAAAAGAAAGGGATAACAAAATCAAAAAGAAAGAGGTCTTATAAACCCTCAACCAAAGCAAAAAATGACTGCTTGTTCAAAACAAATCATCAATATCTGAACCATCATTGGAACATCAGAACAAAGACTCAAACAAGGTCTAACGTATGATCAACTGAGTTTAGGTGTGGAGAACATCACGAAGAGCGGGTGGGTACAAATAAAATTTGAGCCTTTATCCTTTGTTTCTTAAACCGTGAACCAGACCACGTTATAACCCTTAAAAGTCCTAGCTGAAGCATGGGTTAGTTCGAAAGCATACTGTTACGAAAGGTATCCTGACTCCTTAAGGCTTACGGTAAATATGGAGTTGACATCACGTTTTACAAACAATCACTTGTTTTATGAAAAAAAGAATGCATTTTCAAAATCTTCAAGACAGACATAAGCTTTGCATTTTTAACATAACTTTGTTTGCATATGACTTTTCGTTTGAACAGCAGGAAAATTCGCACGATGAATACCTAATGAACAGAAGTACTTCCAATCAAGGGGCAAACAAGATCATTGTCCATCATCTGGGGCAGTCCAATCAAGATTCGGAGAATCTCTCAAAAGGCCAAATAGCCTGGGGCAAATCTCCGCTTGAGTCACTTGGGGCACTCCAGCAACGAATCTTGCCTAATCAGACATCTTCTGGTAGCAGGGCAACCAAACACTTCTAACAGGGGCAACTCCCTATATTCTGAGAGCGTGGACATAGTCGAAAAAATACTACGCATAATCAAAGACCCGCTAGGTTGACATACCTAGGCAAAAATAAGGGCTTCCCGACGAACCAAAAGGGTTCGGGCAAAATGAAGGGATGAAATGAAAAAATCTGTACACCCGGCAAGTCGAAAACCTGAAAAGGCGGCTTGGGCAAAAATGGGTATCCCGGTGGACTAAAAACCCGAAAGGGCGGTCCAGGCAAAAGTTAGGGATTAAAGCGTACGACTATGTCCCGTCTTCTTGTCACCTGCCTGCTAGAAGAAGGTTTGTCCATCAACAACTATCAAGCACCCCCACAGGTATCTTCCGCTCCCACATCAGAAACAGGGGCAATAATGGGTGGTCTAAGCAATCTGGTTGCTCTGTCCTCTAAGGTGTCAAGGTAGGGTCCGTTGAAGAACATAACCAATACAGTTTAATACTTCCCCAGGAGAGTCTAATCTAGTTCCCCAGGAAAGTCGGAATCATCTCCCCAAGCAGTAAGCTTATCCCCAGTAAGTTACGGAAGCTTATCCTCGCAAAGCACGAACGCGTCGCCCGGCTTTATTTAAAGAGTTATTTCCTTAACAGGATATAACTGGGTTATCCTCAGCCAAAAGCCACGGAAAGAGCGTCCTCGACGTAGTTCTTTCCTATCCCCAGCGAAGTCTATTCACACTTCCAACAACAAGACATCCTCAGCAAGTTACTATCAACATTCAGCAAAGCATCTCTCTCCCCACAGAGTGTTGCTTCCCAGCATGGTTGCTAGAGTATCTTTTCTCCCCGCAGAATCTTCCATTTGCCGAGTTTATTCCGCAACGGAGTCATCTTCTCCTACCGGTATTCTTGCAGTTATCATCCCCAGCGGAAGCAAAATCTATTCTTCAACATCAGCCCAGGATACGACTTCCCGGCACCCGTCAAGGATTTACTTTCCTAGACGAAAAACACATTCATAAAACGTCACATACATCATTATAGCATGCATAGACGCATCATATCACCCCAATCTCATTTATTTTTGAGAACATCTTAAAATCAGGCAATTCATGCATTATGACATTGCATACAACTAATTCGTTACTTTTTCAGGAAAGAACGATCAATAGATAAAAGTCTTTACCCGTTGAGGTAGTAATCGTCCCAGATTCCTTCATCATTCTGCTGAGGTAGTAATCGTCCCATATTCCTTCATCACCCTGCTGAGGTAGTAATCGTCCCAGATTCCTTCATCATTCTGCTGAGGTAGTAATCGTCCCAGATTCCTTCATCACCCTGCTGAGGTAGTAATCGTCCCAGATTCCTTCATCATTCTGCTGAGGTAGTAATCGTCCCAGATTCCTTCATCATCCTACTGAGGTAGTAATCGTCCCAGATTCCTTCATCATTCTGCTGAGGTAGTAATCGTCCCAGATTCCTTCATCATCCTGCTGAGGTAGTAATTGTCCCAGATTCCTTCATCATCCTGCTGAGGTAGTAATCGTCCCAGATTCCTTCATCATTCTGCTGAGGTAGTAATCGTCCCAGATTCCTTCATCATTCTGCTGAGGTAGTAATCGTCCCAGATTCCTTCATCATCCTGCTGAGGTAGTAATCAGATTCCTTCATCATCCTGCTGAGATAGTAATCGTCCCAGATTCCTTCATCATTCTGCTGAGGTAGTAATCGTCCCAGATTCCTTCATCATAGATTTGGAGTAGCAATCGTCTCAGATTCCTTCATCACATCCTTATCAAAAAAACCTCCTCTGGTTCAGTCAGATCGACCCTAAGATCTCCCCGATTCTTATCCCAGTAGAAGACACCCAAGATTTTTCTCAACGAGCGTTGTTGAAGTTAAAGTCTCCCAAGGTTCTCTTACCATTCATGATAAAGCAGTAACCATACCTGGTTCATTCATCATCTTTTGAAGCTCCAGATCCAGCTCCTGTAACCAGTCAGGACATATCTATACCAAGCATCTAAAATCAGCTCCTGCAGCGTGTCGGGTGCTCATTTTCTATTTTGCAGGTATGCAGGTTCTCGCTAAGGAATCTCTTACGCGATCAACATCCAGATGGCATCTATAAGCCCATCATCCTATCCAGCAATCTCCAAATGTCATCTATAAGCCCATTCCTCCATCATACTGCTACTATGTGAGCGCAAATTTCTGGGCACTCTAGTGTCCAATCATCTTCTACCCTCGGATTACGAAAGGCACGTCAGCCAATCTGCATCCTCAGGTCTAAGAAGATTGAACAGGGGCAACTGTTGTACCCCAAAATTTGCCCTCCCATATTCTCCAAGAAATTGCCAAGCCAAGTCACAAAATTCCCCAAGGGCTGCACAGTGCAAAGGTCTCCTATACAGTCAAAACTAGGGTTTGTGTTCTGGTCAAGAAAATGGAGTTTTCAAAGGCCCAATCAAGTCTCATATGCCTACAAATATGGTCAAGTATCCTCATATCAAGTTTCAAGGCATTCAGCTCAAAATTGCACAGTCAAAACCCTAAATTGCACTACAGTCAACTGTAGGGGCAAAATGGTCATTTGACAGTCAAAAGTTCAAATTTTTGGTCAATATATCATTTTGAAGCCACAAACATCATTTGATCAATGCTTGATCATGATTCTCAAAATTTGTTTCAGATATCATCAAAGATGCAAAAGTTTCCTTATTTGGACAGCTGAAAAAGTCAACTGAAATTGACCAGGGCATAACTTTCACATGGATTATCAGAAAAATTCCATCCAAAGCTCATTTTGAAGAGAAAGACATTTACTACAACTCATCTTCATACTTCAAGTCCAAGAAATGCTCTCACAAAAAGTTATCAATTTCAACATTATAGGTCATTTTCAAAAGTCAACAAAAAGGGACTTTAAGTCAAAGGCCATAACTTGAGATTGGTAAATCAAAATGACATGGGACCAAAGGAATTGGTTAAAGGACTCAAAGACCTTTCCAAAATGTCAAAGAACATGAGAAAAGCTTAGAAATTGAGCAAGTTAGGCCTTGTAGAAGTTGGGAAATTTTTGGATATTTTGAAAAGTCAACTTTGATCCAAATGACCTAAAATTGCTAATGGGCCCATTTTTCTTCCATGATTCATCATTATAAGCATGTGCACGACCACTTGGCCCAAAGGGAAGTATTTTCTCATTTTTTATTTATTTATTTGGATTTTTATTCATATTAATTCATTTAAATCAAATTAAATATGTGAAAAATGTCTAACCTATTTTTTTCAATCTTTTTATACATGTTTTAAGGTCAATATTTCGTGCACATGCTAATAAGGAAATAATTGGATTGATTGGCATAATTTTGACACAAAGAACATGTGAAAAAGATATGAAAAGATCTTAGAAAATCAATTTGCAAAATCATTGAATGAAAGAGATTTTATTGAGTTTTCTTAACCTAATGCCTTCACTACATAATCAAAAACCTAAACCTAATGCTGGGACACGAAAAGCTGCGCTAAAGAGCCATTGAAAGACTTGAAAAAATTGTCAAAAAACACAAAACTGAAATCATTGATAGAGGTTGATTCAAGGCACGAAATTCATTCCAAAAGCTTCCTTGTGGTCCCCTGAACGCATTCCAATCAAAAACAACAACCAAAGCTCCAAGAATCGGTACCTATGACTCGAACTGTAAAGAGAAAAAGTCATAATCGTGCATACCAATTCATGCATTTTTTATAAATTTTGATATGTGTTTTGCATTCCTCATGATGTTCTGAAGCTAACCCATGCCTTTAATTTGATTATTATGATGTGTATGCAATTTCGCCATTGTTGCTTTTCTAGGGTTTACGAAGCTCAAAATTAGGGATTCTTAAAAGAGGTAAAATTAGCCCCCAAGACCACCACGGTTGCATTCAGCAAGCTTGGACGAAGAAGACTCAATATTCGCGCTCAATTTATGGAGCCCTGAGACCCAATCGCTATTTTTCCAAAAGCCTTCTAATGAAACGCGTCCAAAACCGTTGCTTTTGTGTTTTTTGTTTCAGGGATAGTGGAGACGATGAAGCGTGGCAAACTATGATTCGTTGATTTGAATTTTCGCGCGTGGATCCATTAATGTTGATTGTTTTCTTTATATTATTTGTTTGTTTATTATATAACAAACGCGTTAACATGGCTCAGCTGGCAGGCGCTCATTGCATTGACGTCCAAGACCTGGGTTCGAGTCCCAGGTCTGCATAATATGTCATGTTATTTTTCAATTCAAACTCCTATGCAGCGTCAGTATTGAGGATGCATCATATGCCTCAAAATCCAAAGGTCCACGCGTCCAAGGGATGCAGATCAAGGGCTCAGAATTGAAGAACACCATGAGGACTAGTCAACACGCGCATACGTGGCCTGGAAAAGTCAAACAATCTCAAGTTTAATGGGCCAGAATTTCACACTAAGACCTCCACTTTGGGGCCTGAACCCCCCCTGGTTTGCTTTCTCTATATTTTTCTTATTTTATTTTTAATTGTTATTTTATTTTCTTTATTTGTTTAAATTAATTATTATTTTTTACCAAATATAAAAACTTCATAAAAAAATCAGAAAAAGATAAAAATACAATAAATATTTTTATTTTAACATTTTCTTGTAAATAAATTGTATATAATAAATTTAGTTTCAAATTAGGTTTAACTTAAATTCTTTTCATAACAAAAATCCAAAAATATAGAATTAGGTTTAATAAGCGTTTTATCTTTTTTTCTTTTTCACAATAATATTATTATTTTATTTATTTTCATAATTAAAATTGTATGTAAAAATTAGGTTTAATTTAGATTAAAAAATTCAATATTTTCTTAATAACTTAAAAATAATTAGAACTAGGTTTAACATTTCATTTTAGTTTTTTTAATTAATTCTTTTTCTACTAAATCCTGAAAAACATAAAAATACCAAAAACATTCTCTTTTAATTTTTAATTTAATCTTGCAAAAGGGTCCAACGCCCATGTTCTTAAATTCATTTAATTTCGCACATTTATTTTATTTCGCCTAAATCATTATGTATCTCTCCCGAAGCCATGTAACAATTACTTCTCGCACTTTACTTTATTTTCTTCTTTACTTTTTTGTCAAATCGGGTCCGGTTTAATTTTGGCGATGTGGACCCGCGCCATTTGTAATAGCCTTAGATTTACTTTTTCCCGCAAATATTAATTGTTAAATAAGCATGCAAGAATGAATGGACATAATAAAATCAAGCGTAGATCACTTTAACATGACAAGACAAAAATCAATGAAAACGACACACGAATCGCACACACCACCCCTAGGGTACGCCTCACTGTTGCCTTGCCTCGAAAGGTGATCGTCGAGTAGAGGACGTCTTAGTAAGTCCTCATGATCCGGGAACCTGGCATGAGGGTAGCTTCTAAGGTGTCTTCCCATTGCTCTGGTGATCACCATGTCCCTACAAACTCGAATTGACCCGAACACCTCCAACGGTGGTGCTACCTACCTCTCAATGGTGGGATGGCACTACTTTAAAGGACATTTACACAGACGAATTCCTTAGGGTAGGTAGGTTCTCGTAGATACTTGCTCTCTTCAAAAACAAACGAAAATCTTTTCACACCAACACTTTTCAAAAGCTTTCAAAGCAATTTTTCAAACACTCTGACACAAGAGTCGATCTGAAACTTGCAAAGAAACTTTTTTTAAAACCCACAATTGAAAAGCAAACAAACAATTTTGAAAACACAATGAGCAAGTATCTAAGAGCCCATGGATAACCATGGATAGAAAGGGTGCTAACACCTTCCCTTTCTATAACCTACCTCCCGAACCGAGAGAAATCTCTTTAAGGAATTTTTCTGTGCTTTTGTCCTTTCCATTTGGAAAAAATAAAAGACGGTGGCGACTCTTGCTTCCGCGACATTTCGCGAACCAGCGTTAAACAGTCAGTTCCAGATCCACCGATCACACACCCCAAGATGAATCAGATAATTCCTACATGGAATTCCATTTGTGATGAGTTTACCTACTGTGACATTTTCCTAAGTGGCGTCACAACCCCATCATACCAAGAACTCGAATGTGTTAACGGCTAGTGGGGGAACGCCCTGTAAGACCCTCATATGAACATTAAAATGGTATTCATCATTAATATGCAGGTGTTTTAACTGCTAGTGCAAATATGTCATAATTACTACACAAGCCCACCAGGCGAAAGCCTAATAATATTGCCTACATGGCACCACTAATAGGGAGTTTCCTGATGTGATATAGCCTACATGGCATCATGCCCTCTCCATAACAAGCACACCAATGTGTTAACTGCTAGTGGAGAAATGCCCTATAAGACTCTCACATGCACATTACAATGGTAGCTCAAGAGTGTATGACTTACTAATAATGCTTATAGGATCATAATCTCATCGCATCAGTAATAACTGTCTTAAGAGCTTTACTACCTAATAGTCTAGGTTTACTTCGATTCCAGCATATAACAAATAATCACAATCACAACAAGCCACCAAGGCAAAACATATCTGAACATTCAACCGGAACGAATAGGAATAATAGGTAATGATCAGATAAATGCATTTCAAAATACCACATGCATTAAGCATACACATCCATGAATTTATCATACAATGTGATCTGAATCGTAATCGTGCATATTCATATCATAAGCGAATAATGATCACACAAGAATTATACTTATTATGCAATACGTTTCCAAGAAATCACATAAATTAAGGAGGCGTTCGATGCTCACTATAATACGGGACTGCACTCAAAGCGTTACAATAACATAGTTTTCTCTAGGAGGGCGCGCTGAGCGGAGCCTCCCGCACTAAGTGCGCTCTACAAAATAATTAAATTTCAAGTCCCAGGAGGATGCGCTAAAGCCTTATTTCTGCACTTCAATCTAAGTATCCATATGATACCAGTAAGAAAAACAAGTTATTATATGCTAAACATCATTAGATCCAAACATGCATTAAAGATTTCTCAATCTAACCCTTATCCCAAAACATGCAATTTCCCATCAATACCCTATTTTCTATCTAATGAAACTCACTTTACATCAAAGGAGGTTTAGATGACACCCATGTAAAAAATAAACTCCTCTCTTGCCCAAAACTCCACCTTCATCATCATAAATCCCATAACCCCATATTTTTTATTTTGGCAAGAAAACCCCAACTTCAAATGAATATTTATCTTTCAATATAAACCTTCTTAACACAAAATTATATATCAAAATGAAAGGGATTTTATGTAGGTTATAGAACTTCAAGAATTTCTTAAATCGGAGTTATGAGTAAGAATTTATGACCTATTATATGAAGGTTGTCCCTTAGGTGCGAAAATGGAAGTATGGACATGAACATAAGTTTCTCTTCCTCTCCCTCTCTCTATTCCACAATCTATAAAATCAGATTTGTAATTGTATCTACCAAACAATGCCTTATGATGCCTTATCATGTAACTTAACTGATACAATAATCTTTTCACAATTACACTTCTCCCAAGTAGTCGACCAATACCGTTCATAACACATTATATTGACTCTAAGATCACTGGCTAACCCTACAAACCAATACAAATCCTCATAATCCTTCCTTTAACCATGAAGTACCATACCTGCACAGCCTCAAGATCCTTCTCTTTTTGATGCAAATTCCAATTCCCCCTTAGAAGTTTTTATGAGCGTCTCACTACCAGGCCTCGTTGTTTCTAAGACTGTCTCTAAACTGACTTCCTCGGTTGCAATTCCAAATGCAACATTCTAATGTCTAGAGAGCGACCATAATTCAAGGAATTATACTTCGTGCTTCGAATATTCCCCTTTGGAATTTCTCAGCACTCTAAATATAATGTGTTTCTTCTTATCTATACTAACATTACTTCACTCTTGAGGGTCTCAAGGTACTCCCCCTAGATACATTTCATACTAGGCTATCCCAAAATATACTTCATATATTCCAACATTGATCACAAATGTTAAAGAATAGCCACACCACACGTCGGTCAAGATATGACAACCTCACATCAGTTCCACCTATGGCATTCATGCACACTCATTACTTACCACTCCACAAAAGAAGAAACATCTACAAGGTATCATCTGATATCACCCACACAGCCATAAGCACCCAGGTTCCTCATAAACGTAGTACCGAAACTTGATCCATCTCAGCTTTGGTTCTATCGCCTGATAGTTCCCCACCATCTAGCACGACATATGGATCCTTGATACACCTACCTCATGGGAATTCAAATCCACTCCATGAATACCATATCAGAATCCTACCTTGAGTTCCAGATCAACATTGTCCCACCTCTGCCAGGTCTCGTGCACGATAGAGATATTGTAGCGTTAAACCTATCTGGTAGTACTAACATGGTGGTCCAACTCAGAGGCCATGATCTCAAGTAACCTACCTTGTAGCATATAACGATCTTCACCCGTATCCTATAGTCACTGTCGTGACATGTCTGAACAGCTCTCTACTGAGGTCATTTCTCCTCGAAACCTTCCAGCCACACTCCTTAGGATGCTAAAACCTAAGAGTGTCACATGTTTAGGGTTTACTTACTCGAAAGCAACAAGCTAGATAAAACTGAGTAAGAATTCATTTTGAAATGATATGCCATGCATGTACTCACCCGTACAGTGCATGCATAATAAATTCTAAGGATAGGAATGTCAGGGTTCCAAACAGTCGATACAACTTCGATCATCTAGTGGATGCTTCAGACAGACACTAGTTTCCATTCATCTAATTACTTAACACCGAGCATAGTTCTATGGAATCACTCGGGGTTAGACGAATTACAACTAGCAAGAAACTTAGGCTACTGCATTTCACTCTTACTTCAACTGCCGCCTAGCATAGTTCTAGGGCTTAATCACAGATTAGCAAGAACGAAGATACAATAGTCCCTCCTCTAATCGGGTTCCTAACACTTTCCCAATTAGAGATCGCCACTTCTACCCCTTAAATCAATCCTTTATTGAGTAATCCATTCACAGCTTACGACATACTGAAACAAGTCGGAGTGTACACCTTGTCCATCCAAGTACTTCCCATACTAGGGTAATCAGAAGGATTTGACTTCTTCATTAAAACTCTCAAAAGTCTTTCATCCAACAGTTTCTCAAGTCATATCTACAACTGGCACCAGGATTGAGAAGTAAATTTCTAGTAGTTTCAAACTCTGCTCCATCTCGAAATTCCCTTATTATATTTCTACTAAAGGGCCTTGTGAATTTCCTCCACTGCTACTGGGATCTAGAGAAAAATCCATCGAATCTTGGAAGCTCTAGTAGTCTCAAACCTTACCACGACAGTTAGGCTGCCAACTAATATGCATCAATGTTCCATCTATACTCAATATACCCAACACTCTCCCAACTTAACAGGTCTCTACCACTTTGACTCAAGACGCTTCAGATCTTACGCATCCTCATGGTGGCTCCACCATGATTCTATCCATCACATATGCAGTCAGTGATATGGCTAGGCTCAAAGACAGAATACTATGATAGTAGAAATCAGGCTAGCAACACGCACATATGAGGGAGAAAAGAATTTCTAGTGATGTTTCACGGAAGAGACAATAATCGACATGCTCTAATACCAACTGTAACATCCCGTACATATACGTTTAGAATAATATGTAGTTATGTTAAATATGGTACAAGGAAACATATAAATATCTGGAAAAGACAAGTAATTAAAATCAAATACAATACAATATCAGAACGTATATGAATAGCTTGTCTTCAATAATGCACAGCGAAAAGATAAAGTCTACAAACGTCTTCCTGCCATCTACTCATCTACAGTCTTCAAAATCGACCATCTAGCAATTTTACCCCTTATAACCTGTTCCTGAAAAAAATAATAAGAGGATTAAGGTGAAATTACTAAATCTCAGGGAGTCTCCTTATCTTAAGGGTTCACTCGATTCTACAGGGTGCATACAACAAAACTGGTTGGTCGTGGATCCAGGGTTTTCCTCACACCGGGTGCAAATACACAACAAAGGAACACCACCATTGAATGTCCCATAACTATCCAATGAGGTAACAAGAAAACACAACCAGCTCAAGGCCACAAACAAATATGCAGACCTGTACATGTGTACAAGGAATCTAGAAGTAAGTTCTACCTTTCTATTTAGGATACACGTTTCACACTCTTGATGGGTTAACTCTTATGTCTAAGTGTCAAAAGACTTGCACATGCACACTGCTAGATGAATCAAATCACTCCTACATGGAATTCCATCAGAGATGAGTTTATCTGTTGTGAAATTTCCTAAGTCGCGTCACAACCTCATCATACCAAGAACGCCAATGTGTTAACGGCTAGTTGGGAAATGCCCTGTAAGACCCCCACATGCACATTGCAATGGTATTCATCATTAATACGCATGTGTGTTAACTGCTAGTGCAAATACGCCATAATGACTACACAAGCCCACTGGGCGAAAGCCTAATGGTATTTCCTAAGTGGCACCATTGGAGGGGAGTTTCCTAACGTTATGTAACCTACATGGCATCATGCCCTCGCCATACCAAGCATGCCAATACGTTAACTGGTAGTGGGGAAACGCCCTATAAGACCCCCACATGCACATTTCAATGATATCTCAGGAGTGTATGACTTACTGATAACGTTGATAGGATCCCACACCTCATCGCATCGGTAATAACTGTCATAGGTGCTTTATCACCTAATAGTCTAGGTCTACTTCGATTAAAGCATATAAAAAGTAGGGTTAAATATGTTTTTGATCCTTATAAATATCTCAAATTTCATTTTTAGTCCCTATTAAAAAAATGACAAATTCTGATCCCTATTAAATTTGTGTTCATGCAACTTTAGTCCCTGCTATTTTCTACCATTTGAAAAACTTTTTAATTACCCTTAAAATTTTAAATTTTTAAATAATTTTTTTTATACGTGTTTAGAATACTATAAAATATTTCTTTATCGAATTTTAGAATTTTTTAAAATTAAAAGAATTAAATATGAATTTTTTAAATTTCAAAAGATATTGATAAAAGTAATAAAAATATCTACTTAGAAATCAAATTATTAGTTTCTTTTTTTCCGAAGAATTTTTTATAACGTTCTAAACATGTTTAAAAAATAGTCATTCAAAAATACACATTGGTTTAACAGTAAGGACTAAAACTACGTGCATAATAATTTTGTAAGGACTAAAACGTGTCATTTTCTTAATGAAGACCAAAAATAAAAATTTTAGATATTTATAGGCACCAAAAATATATTTAACCCTAAAAAATAATCACAATAACAACAAACCACCAAGGCAAAACACATCTGAATATTCAACCGAAACAAACGGGAATAAGTAATGATCACATAAATGCATTTCAACATACCACATGCATTAAGCACACACATCCGTAAATGATCATACATGACATTTATCATACAATGTGATCCGAATCGTAATCGTGCATATTCATGTCATAAGCGAATAATGATTACACAAGGATTATACTCATTATGCAATACGTTTCCAAGCAATCACATAAATCATAGAGGCATCTGGTACTCACTATAGTACGGAACTGAACTTAAAAGGTTACCATAACACATTTTTATCCAGAAGGGCGCACTGAGCGAAGCCTCCCGCGCTAAGCGCACTCTGCAAAATAATTAAATTTCAAGTCCCAAGAGGGCGCGCTAAGCGCAGTCCTATGCGCTAAGCGCGATCTGCGGAATGCAGAAAAAAATTGTAACAGCTCTACCTTGAGGTCCCAAAGCCTCATTTCTGCACTTCAATCCAAGTATCCATATCATAACAGTAAGAAAAACAAGTTATTATATGCTAAACATCATTAGATCCAAACATGCGTTGAAGATTTCTCAATCTAACCCTTATCCCCAAAGATGCATTTTCCGATTAATATCTCATTTTCTATCTAATGAGACTTATCTTACATCAGAGGAGATTTAGATGACAACCATGTAGCAAATGAACTCCTCTCTTGCCTAAAACTCCACCTTCATCATCATCAATCCTGTAACCCCATATTTTCCATTTAAGCAAGAAAGCTACAACTTCAAATGTGTTTTTATCTTTCTATACAAATCTTTATAACACAAAATTATATATCAAAATGAAGGTAATTTTGTGTATATTCTAGAACTTCAAGAATTTCTCAAATTAAAGTTATCAGTAAGAAGTTATGACTTATTATGTGAAGATTGTTCCTTAGGTGCAAAAATGGAAGTTTGGACATGAATATAAGTTTCTCTTCCTCTCTCTCCCTATTCCACTATCTACAAAATCTGATTTATAATTGTATCTACCAAACAATATCTTATGATGACATGCAATATTGTTCATTGAACAAAATATCCCTCAACTAAGCCATATTTACCAAGATGCCACTTAGTTCAATACCAACTAATTTTTTTTTGTTCTAACTACTCCACTTAATCTCTCTTAATACATATACATTCTCATAGTTAGCAATAAATATATGGATGTTACAATGCATATATTATTTATCTCTTGTACACACACATACACATACACACACACACACACACACACACATATATATATATATATATATATATATATATATATATATATATATATATATATATATATATATATATATATATAAAGTAAATACAGTTGACTCTTTCTGAAACATTCTTTTCTTTATGACTATGCATTACGACATGAAACTCAGGGTACGACCAAGGATATCGATGCCCATTGCTTTGAGAAAATCCAGAGTGTTGTCGGAGATGCTTTGAAAAAATTTCTAAGCAATAAATTCTCAATCTAAAGTCAATGGTGTTGTAGGAGACGCTTTTTACATCCGACTAAAGAAAGAAATTCCCCACCTAAAGTCAGGGGTGTTATCAGAGACCTTATGTACGTTCGACTAAAGAAATCAATTCCCCACTTAAAGTTAGAGGTGTTATCAAAGATGCGTTACACGTACAACTAAAACAATCAATTTCCCACTAACAATCTTGTCTCGCCCTTGCCTAGCAGCTAGACACTTCAGATGCCGTGGTGGCTTGGCCATATGTACCATTGACTGAGTTTTTATCTGGTAGGGGGAAGGGAACCGACCTTTGTCCAAGCAGCTCAAGTGATGTCCAATTAATTGTGAGGTAAGTCAAGTGATGTCCAATTGATTGTGAGGTAAGTCCTTGTAATTTTGAAAATATCAGGAGCTATGCACTAACAATCCTACCAAAATAATAAAACATGTAATAAAAGTATTTCATTCCATAAGAAGTATTTTTACATACTCTTACACTACAAGGTATTATATAAAGAGTACATAAAAAAAGTGGTGCGGAAACAGAGGTCCCAACATGTCTACTTTGGAAGAGAAATGATTTCCCTATTCTCGACTACTTGATCCATCCAAATTTTCTCCTTAGAAATCCTGAAAAGGCGATGAAACTGCTCTACTTGCAGCAAAGAATTTTCTGATGACTACAAAACTGCCTCAAGGAGAAAACTCATATAGTCAGCTGTCTTTTGGGTCAGTAAAGCGTTATGAGGATACAAGAACTCTAATTTTTTTATAAGATCCAAAAATACCTCAAATAATGGCCAGATACTGGTTCTTCATCACCATAGTATTAACAAGATGATCCACATGGTCGAATAGAGAACCATTGAGCTTCAGAGGAAGCAAAGCATTCTCCACCCCAGTAAGAGAGGTAGTAATTTTATTTACTTCATACAAGTACCCATATTGTTGAAGCTTCTGATCACAAATGATATCATCCAGTTGTTTATTTTCAGCATGGTGCCAATCAGACCAAAAATCTTCCTAGTGAACGGATGCACCAAGGGCCAAAGTAGTCGATGCACGTCGGGCATGTTGTGCTAGAGTAACCAGTTATTTTTCTAGAATAGAACCAAAACGGTTAGCCAAGTCAGAGAAATTCTCATCCAAAGGAGTAGGTTGAAAACTCTCGGAAGAATGAGAGCCAATCCTCGTTAGTAGGGGTGGGTAATTAAACACATAACTTTTGACAAAGTCGGCACGACCTTTGCAATAACATCACTCCTGATTGATTGTATTCCCTACATTTAAAGATGAAGTTGAACTTCATTATACATACCTATAAACTACATACAATCATGGGTAAAACAAATGCATCAAGTTATGCTCATTAAAAATATCGAAAACCCTAAAGGCTTTATAGCTTGCCAAATATTTTTTTCTCTCTTCCCGAGAGTAGGCTCCTATGAACAACCAGACATAAATAAAGTTATTAAAGCGTATCTTTTCAACCTCCTCTACATGAATACCCCTTTTTTGTATCCCATATTATTGGTAAACTTATTTAACGATCCCTTCTGGTATCGTGCCTCATCGGGGAGATCTCTTTCCCCATACACGTAAAGATGGTTCCCTAGTAAAAAGTGATTGTCAGTACAATACTTGGAGAACAAATAGGCACATCTACCATCCACTCGTCCTTCAATTTTGCAAACTACATCATGAGCTTAAGGCCTAATAGGGGTTACCAAAAAAAAACTAGTCCTTAAAGAGTTGCAGATTCAGAAGACATCCAAATACATGAATAGTTAGTTCTAGGTAGATTAAACCTCTATCCTTCTTCTGGGTTGGCAGGTCACAATGACACTTGAAGAGATACAAGAAAAGGATCACAAAAGGTTATTCATTCAAATACTCGCACGAGTACTGGTATACCTTTATATATTCCTAACTTGTAGGATGAAGTTCAAATGAGCCATTGTCGGGTGCTTCAGAACATCCATATCAAAGCTTGTGAAAAGGAGACGAAGGCCCGTGAAAGAAAAATCACATTCATATAAAGTAATGTCGTAATATTCATACTTGTCACATATTATTTCATCTTTATAGGGACTTAATATCCCTCTGTTAAAATATATACCAACTTCTATTAAAGCATCATTAAGACTACCTACTTTAGCAAAAGCAGAAACAATGGAAGAGTAGATATGATCTACCCAAGAATATGGAGTATCCTTCTAAGACTTATGAATACTTTTCTATAATTTCTGGCTCATGTCGCACTAACGTTACAGTTGCACGAAAATGAAACGTTAAAACAAGAAGGTAACTTCTTGACTTGAAAACTATGAATCATAAGAAAATCACACTTACCCTTCTAAAGGACACAATAATATAACATGCAAAGGGACTTCACCAAACAGGTTTAATCACTCATACACAAAACACAAAAGTTTCGGTTCCCAAGAACCCTAATGATGATACCTCTGAAATAATGTATGAAATATGGTGAATTAAATGCATGATCCCCTAAAGAAATTAAAATTCTTCTCCTCTGCTTGTATTAAGGTGATCAAGGGATGGTTGGCATCAGAGCTGAGATATCAAGCCTCTGCCTACCTATACATCGACAAGGGCTTGGAGGAAATTGTTTAGGGCCGACCACATCAACCCCGAACGACTATCAGGAAAGGGACTCACTCCTTCCAAAATCTTCTCAACATGCAAAGATTATCATCCTAATAATCACAAAGGGTCTCATGCATCTAACGACACTCTGTAAGTTATGGCTAATAAATAGAAAGTTTGTTATTTCCCTCTCTTTATATAGAGAATGCGCCAAATTGAGGTAACAAGTTTCAATTTCAATTTCATTTCACTCTTCTTCCTCCCGTATTGACTTGAGTGTTGGAGTGCTAATCACTACAACATTTAGGCTCTCCAGCAACAATTGAAAAACGTTGCCAGAACTCTGAAAATCGTTGCCTAAAACAATAGGGGACATTTTCTAGGCGTCTCCTGTGAGAGCGTTGCCTATTGTTTGAGGCGACGTTTTTTTATGTTTTTTGGGAACGCTTTTGAAAAACGTCGCCTATAGTAAAGGAATACGGGACGATTATTTACGGCCTCTGAGACAACGTTTTTTAAGCGTTGCCAAATTCGGCTACAATTAACAATCGTTGCCTTAAACCTGAATCAGGAAGATCGTTTTTGAAGTGTAGCCATAGCTTATAGGTTGTTGTTTTATAGTGTCCACATAAAATATACAATTTTGCAATTATTATCAAAATAATATAGTCAATAATAATTGGCTTCAAAAATAATATTGATTATATAACTTAAACCATACATCCATAAAAGTTGTAATATAATAAAATCGAGTTCAAACTTTAATTCAAGATATAGTATATAGAGTACACAAAATGCCTAACGTAACAATATTACTTTTAATACTTTGAAGTATGATCCTAGTAAAATAACTAAAAACATAGTTCAGCAAAAGAACAAAAATCATATTTCAAGTTTAATGCTTTCAACTACAAACCAAAAAAAAGACATCATCCAACTCATTCAAGTTTGTCTTCTAGGAGTAAAGCATCCAGATCGTCCTCTTGAAATTCGTTAGATATGTCATCCTCCATAAATTCTTCATCTACGTCGTCCTCTTGAAATTCACCATCTATATCCTCCTCTTGAAATTCATCATCTAGATCTATGTCGTCCTCTTGAAATTCATCATCTACGTCGTCCTCTTGAATTTTATCATTTAGGTCGTCCTCTTGAATTTTATCATTTATGTCGTCCTCTTGAATTTCATCATTTATATCGTCCTTTTCAACATCTTCATTGATACATTGCTGCATAAGAAAATAAAATAAAACACAATAACCATAAGTATTTTTGGTCCTAAGGACAATTAAGACATCAACAAGAATTAAACCTCACACAAATAAAAACTAAACCAATGAGCAAAACACATTGTTTATATTCTTCACATCTCATGGATGTGAATTAATTATGAAGGTTTTTAATGGATGTGAATTTTCGTTCTAAACTGTAATAGGTGACATGAGCTTACTAGCAAATAAATCAATTATGAAAACCATTCTGTTTTTGGCTCACTATTCAGGACTTACAATAGCCTTTAACTGTATGTATGTATGTATGTATAACTTGTGCTATCCTTTTATGTTTATTTTTTGGAGTAAATGAACTCTGATGAACACTCTTACTTGTTGTATCTTCTTTGGTTTTCAGTATCATATGGATAAATTTACAGCATACATAGTGAGTGTTATCAAACAAGGGGGTCCCATAATCTTATCCCAGGCAAGTATGTTTGTGAAATATCAATGAAAGCTCGCACAAATAAAACAGTTTCAGCCACTTCTAGGTGTTGTCACTACTTAAACAATTTCAACCACTTATTTTATTCTAGGTGTTGTCACTACTTGCAAATTTTTGCATACATTAACAACCATTTTGATACTATAACATAATTAGAAAAATATAAATCAATAATATTGGTATATATGGTTACCTTTCCATGACATGGAGCATGAGTTGATGTAGATGAATGCATTTGCGGTCTTATATCCTTTGGGGAACTATTAGCATCTCCATGAGATAATCCTAACAAATCTTCAATTGACTCTATATTAATTTGAGGATTGCATTGTTGTATTACGGTCTTAAAAGCATTTTGCAATCTATCAATCTTATCTTGAAACTCGTCCCTTAATGTAGAGACCTCTTCACTGTGGGCTTGTTTCAAAGCATTAATCTCTGCCTTTCTCTTTAAGGAAGTTTTAGTTATGTTTCTCCCATAACAGCGTACCCTGCCTGGACACTCCTTTCCAAAAAAAACTTTAAAAGCTTATGTATCACTTTCCTCCTTTTCAACCATTTCTTGAAGTTGGGACTAGCATAAATTACAAAAAAAAAAATATTAGCTACTATTATAGACAATGTTGGCCGATTATATTAAGCAAACGTATTATATAAACAATGTTACATACAATTACTTTTCCAGTTTCTACATCCAGTTCCTTTCCTTTATTTCCTTTTCGAGTTTCAACAAACATTTCTGATTGAGTGGGCTCTCTTTTTTCCTTTTCACGCTGCACAAATCAAAATAATTCCATAACAAATTATGTGAATTAAAATTCCTATTCACGAGTCAAAGAAAAGTTTTTCACGAATACTTTAATTGAACAAAGAAACATTCATACAAGGAATAATTTATTGAGAACAAAAGAAAGTTACCACTTTTTCACGAGTCAAAGCAAAGTTTTTGGGACCCATTCGATGCATCCACTTTAGTTGAGCTCTATTTCTAGTGTTATTTTCACTGATTGCCTACATTTAAATTTGACAGAATTATTATAATAAATATTACTTAATTATGGCATACATAGAAAGGTGTAAATTCACACACATACATAAAAAAATTTATTAATCTTACTTGTATAGTTTCCTTACTCCAATAAGCACAAAGACTCTTAAACTGGGCTATTGGCACATTTGGCGGACGATTTTTGAGTCTCTCGGTCATGTTGGAATACTTCAAAAAATGATTCTTCTTAATTTTGTGCTTATATCTTCTCCATGCCTCTCTAACAGTGGTCTCAATCCAATCTCGTGCTTCAACCGACAAGATAAACTTCCGCTACATAAATTATAAGATAAGACAAGATCAAGAAATGAAAAACTTTTTTTAATAATTAGACTTTCAAATTCATAGATAAAAACATACATTAGTATATCTCCAGAAACGGTTTTTATTATCATCTGGCATTCCTGACCAATTGGTGTAACGTAGAGGACAAAATGTTGAGTTCCTAGCCAATGTTCCCAAGAAGAGGCTCAAGTCAGATACTACTTTTTCACTAGGGCCAATTGGCTGAAAATCCTCATTAAAGGTCACTTCTACTCGCTCTTCCAAAGTTCTTGCATGAATCTTTTTGCACAAATTTTTCCCACGAGTTTTTCTTTGGGATGTTTCTATAAAGTAATAACACAACAACATGATATCACATATTTGCTACCAATATGTAAATAATACATGAAATCATTATTATGAAATATGAAACTAATTACCTTTTTCTTCTTCTCTATTTGTGATTTCATCTTCTTCGTTGACTTTTGCCCGATTTTGAACACTTTCTTGTCGAGTTCCTTTTTTTGATTGATTTTGATTAGAGCTACGGTTAACGCTGCTGCCCGGTTTTTCACCATTGTTTGACTTGGTTGCATCCATTTCCTTTGACTTGTGAAGATCTACATAATCATCAATCAACATTGATGGGCATTTTGGCACCCTATTTAGCTTTTGAGAGCATTCAGCTTTTGACATCATTGTGTCCAAAGATAGAGTAGATTTCTCTGGTTTCTTATTTTTGGAAGAAATAAGTATTCTCCTTGCAACTGGTTTTTCCACCTTTTGAATTTTATCTCTATTGTTCTCTAGTAGATTCTCATGAATTCTTTTTTTCAGCATTCCTGGTTTCAATATAATTTTCTCGTCATAATAATGTCATGAAAAGAAATATATAAATTTAAAGTATATGCAGGGATATTAACTACCTTGTGAAACTTCTTTGTTTCCATGTGCAAGAACTTCCTTAGCTTGTGGTTGCAAAAGCTTAGGTCTCTCTTCTTTCTACATAGCAATGTGGTTGTCCAATTTTCCATCAACCTTTTGAATTCTTTCTCTATTCACTGTAGCTTTCACTTGAGTTCTTTTCTTTGGTGTTTCTAATTTTAGTAAAAATTCACCAAAAGATATTAGGAATAATTTCATGTAATATATGCATAATAGAAAAATTTAAAAATCACTTACCTTGTACAAATTCTTTGTCACCATGTGCATGATCTTTCATTACTTTTGGTTGCGAGAGTTTGTCTATCTCCATTTTCTTTGCAATAGTCTCTTTGTCCAAATTGTGATCAACTTTTTGAACTCTTTCTTGTTGAGTTCCTTTTTTTGGTGTTTCTAATTTTCGTAAAAATTCATTAAAAAATAGTAGGAATAATATATCTAAAGGAATTCCAAAACATAACTTTAACATACATCATTTTATATAAAATCAAATGAAACAAGAAAATGATTTACCGTCCACAACTTCTATAATTTCCTGAACCCTTTCTCTATTGTTTCCCTGTAGCATCTCATGTAACTTGTCAATTTTTTCTTTCTTAACATGTTGTAGCACTTTCTTTGTCAATTCTGCACTTGATCTGACTTGAAGAGGAAAATCAAATCTTTTAGTAGGACTTCGACCACTCCTCCTATGTGATCCACCATCTTTTACACTTCTTACATTGTCCATTATGGCCAACAACTATGATCTACAAAGGGAGAAAATTACATAATTAAATAATGAAAAATTGAGTATAAATTGACATTATGTATAACCATAAATTAACAGTATATTTGAATCTAGTTTGTTATGGTTTAAGTAAAAACATGACAGCATGCGTAACCATAAATTAAACTTTGAATCATAATCAGTACTAGAAACACATTGCCAATGCTACCTAATCAGTACTAGAATCATAATCGGTTTCATCGTCACTTCCATAACTCGTGTCACTATGATCACTCTCTATTGCTTTTTGGTTGTGAAGTTCTGATAAAGGAATTTCAAAGATATCATCCGACAAATCTTTCCTAACCAAATCCACTTCACAATCATCCCTTAATGTATTAAGATTTGTTGAAATATCATATTCTTGGGCATCTGTACTTAAAGATTCTCCCATGTCAAATGATTCCCTTGGAAGTGCATTTAGAACATAGTGTTTGTTTTTGTTTAAAGGATCTTCAATAAAGAAGCATTGTTGAACTTGAGATGCCAACACAAATGGATCATTTTTGTAGCATTTTTTGATAAAGTAAACCAACGGCGATCCATATTTATCCTTTTCATCCACAAACCAATCACATTTGAACAATACATATTTTTCATGACCATAATAATCTAACTCTATAATATCTTTTATTGCCCCATAGTAAGTCACACAAATCTTTTTGGGATTTTCATCCTTCGCATTTCTAAGAACTTGAGTCACCGCTTCTAATGTCACACCACTATTTTGTGTTTTAAGCCTTGCTTCACGATTTGTTGTATGAAACCTGTATCCATTAATAACATAACCAGAATACCTTCTAACAACATCATTTGGTCCCCTAGACAACACCTTCAACCATTCAGTAACTTTCTCATCCATGAGACGTGTTTCAAACCATTGAATAAAATCTTCTCTTTGATTGTTAGCTTTTCTGGACTTCCTTTTTTTAGAGGATTATGATCATTAACCTCATGCTCTCTACAAAATAAATAACTAATATTTTAATACAAAAGAAAAAGAAAACTTATAGTGAGAATGAAATTTTGTATCAAGTAGATGAGTGTACCTAATGTACTCTTGCACTTCATCGCAATTGAATAAAATGTAGCCGTGAGCTTGGTTTAGAGACTTATGATCAAGGGAAATTAGTTTCTTCCCCCTATTGGATGACCTATGTTTGGAGTATCATCGCTATTTCGTGTCATTCTATTCATCCTTGTGTCTACAGCACTAGACAAATATCTTGAACAAAATGTTAGAGATTCTTTAACTAAGTATGCTTCAGCGATAGAACCCTCTGGACGACTCCTATTACGATCAAAAGATTTTAAATCACCCAAATATCTTTCCATATAATACATCCATCGAAATTGAACCGGTCCACCCAATCTGACTTCATTTTCCAGGTGAATTGGTAAGTGAACCATTATGTCAAAGAAACTCGGAGGGAAGATACGCTCAAATTGGCAAAGTGTTTCAGAAATTTCTACTTCCAAGTAATCCAATGATTTCACATCTATAACCTTCTGGCATAAACACCGAAAAAATGAACAAAGTCGAAGCAAAGGGATAACAATTTGATTAGGGCCTATCCCTCTTATTGCTACTTGCAACAAGTAATGCAATATAATATGAGCATCATGACTCTTGTATCCAGAAACTTTTCCTTCATTAACTTGAACACATCGAGAAATATTGGATGCAAGGCCATCAGGAAGTTTTACTGTCTTTAAAAAATTACAAAAAATAGTTTTCTCTTGCTTTGTTAGGGAGAAACATGCCTTAGGGATTTGAGTTTTCTTACCATCACGTGTTTCCTTCAAATGGAGTTTTTTTCTAATCCCCATGTGTTGTAGGCCCAAACGAGCTTTTGCATGATCCTTTTTCTTCCCTTCAATATCTAAGAGAGTCCCCGTTATATTATCACACATGTTCTTTTCTGTATGCATAACATCTACATTATGGCGCAAAGAATTATCCTTCCAATATGGTAATTGCCAAAAGATAGACTTTTTCTTCCATGGACCAGGCCTTTTTTTATGATATTTTTGCCCCACTACGTCAGGAATCTTTTCTAAGTCTTTTAAAATCATTGTTGAATCTAACAAGGAGGGTGCAGACCTATATTCTGGCTTTCCATCAAAAGAACTTGAATTTGATCTCCAACTATGATTTGAATCCAAAAAGACTCGATGACCCATATAACACATCTTTCGACTATGTTTTAAGTATCTTGAAGAAGTTTTATAATTACAAGCAGGACAAGCAAACTTCCCTTTAGTACTCCAACCGGATAACATAGCATATGCAGGGAAGTCATTCACAGTCCACATAAGAGCTGCACGCATTTGAAATGATTGATTTTTTGAAATATCATATGTTTCTACACCGACTTCCCACAATATCTTAAGCTCCTCAATAAGTGGCTGCAAATACACATCAATTTCATTTCCGGGTGACTTTGGTCCAGGAATAAGTAACGACATCAAACAATTTTCAGCCTTCATGCACAAATTTGGCGGATAGTTATATACTGTTAATACAACAGGCCATGTGCTATGTGAAAGACTCATGGTCCTAAATGGATTAAACCCATCACTTGCCAACCCAAGTCTGATGTTACGAGTTTCACGAGCAAAATCTGAATGTTTGGCATCAAAGTCTTTCCATGCTTGGGCATCAGCTGGATGCCTTAACTTCCCATCCCTTGAACGATGGTCTGCGTTCCACCTCAATGTACCCGCTGTCTTTGAACACATAAAAAGTCTTTTCAATCTTGGAATCAATGGAAAATGTCTTAGAACTTTGGCGGGAACCTTATGAGCTTTTATAGATTCTTCAAGATCATTAGCAACTTCAGGATATTCAATCCACCTTGACGTGCCACAAATATGACATGAATCATCTTTCTCGTGATCTTTCCAAAACAACATGCAGTTGTTCGGACATGCATCAATCTTTTTATAGTCTAAGCCCAAATCTTTTATCATAGATTTTGTTTTATTGAAAGAGACAGGGATGTTCAAATCTGGCATAGCCTCTTTTAACAACTCTACGAGAGCAGTGAATGATGCATTACTCCATCCATGGAGACATTTCAACAAATAAATTCGAATAGTGAATGATAACGAGGAAAACTTTTCACAATCAGGATACAACTCTTGATTTGCATCATCAACTAGTTTATAAAATTTCTTTGCATCTTCATTTATCCCTTCATGTACTCCACCTCCTTCAGCCACATCTTTAAATGTCTCAAATAGTAAGCCATCGATATCATCATGAGATGATGTTTCATCATCACTATCACCATCAAGATCTATAAGACTCTCATCTTCACCATGATAAATCCATTAGGTGTATCCCTTTACAAATCCTTTACTACATAAATGGTCATACACTACATCTCTTACTTCCCAACTATCATTGCAACATACAGAACAAGGACACGAAATATCTTCTTCTTCAACCATTCCTTTGGTGAATGCAATATCCAAAAAGTAATTTACACCGTCCTTATAACTTTGACTGTGTGGAGGTAACTCCACCCAATCCTTCTTTATCATGTTTGGTTTTCTAAAATTAAATAAATTATACATTTCTCTTTATCATATAAAGGATGGAAAAACACCATGGTTCATATATCAACGTAGCTTTTACAAATGCATAGTTATTATAAAAATTTCATTTATAATCTAAATATACACTAAACATGCATTCCAATACCAAACATGGAATAAATTGGTGAATTTCTAAACATGCACAAACATTTCATAGTCTAATATAATATGTATTTGTTGTTTCTTTTCAAACTATATAATATGTATCTGTTACCTGAATTCTTTCAACTTGATTCCAGCAGTAATAGAAACTAAAATCTTGTCCTTAGTTACAAGCGACTTCGATTTCAACACAACTTCCTTCACTGCAACAACAACAACAAAGCTAGTAAATGAAACGGAGACGTTTCTTTCCCAAACAATGTTGAAACCGATGAAATATCTATTGAGGTTTAACCGAAACAACGACGGTGAATGATCTAAAGACAAATAATTAGAAAATGAGAAAATGAAATGCAATTACAATTACAAACTTATTAAACAAAATTGAACAAAGAACCAATATTGTAATAGTTATCTAATAAAGTGCCACCACAGAATAATATAGGTATTTACTCATGCAAAACTTAAAGAGTAGAAAGTAATTTATGCTCCTCACATGGACCCAACAAGCGCATCACAATGGTAGCTCGGGTGCTTTTGACATACTCAAATCACATAGCAAGGTATCCCATATCACATAGCAAGGCACGAACTAAAGATCATACAACGTTATTCGTGGTCATAAGTGATTTGTGTCCTGGTAGTCGGTCTACTTAGATTCAAACATACATCCACCGACATCACCCAGCACGGTACAATAACATAGCATATCGAGCTACATGGTAAAATTCATCTAAACGTTCAACCAGAACGACGGGAAACAACAATGATCTCATAATATCATTTATTAAATAATACATTTCCATCATATACATGTACTATCATCATTCTCATAAAGCGTGCAATTAAGCATATGTATCAACAGTCAAATAATAAGTTGCATACACATCACTGCACTCGTTCCTTAATTTAAGGAACTAACAGAGGAGTCTGCTTCACTCATAAAACAGAATCGCACTCAAAAGGATCATTCACCACTTAAATTCCAATGTAACACTCATAATTAGTGTTATAAAAAGTGATCCCCAAATGTTTATTTTTGCATCATAACATGCTCATAGAAGTCATAGAAGACTAAGAATATACCTGGTTACCATCACAGGACGGGACGACACTCCATAAGAAAGTTCAATTTCTCGAGGAATTAGCTTTCGCGCTAAGCGCTAATTGGAAATTTTATTTTTTCCAAATTTCAAGAAAGCGCGCTAAGCGTAGTCTGTGAAACCAGAAAAACCAAAATATTATCAGTTCTGTCATGGAGTCCCAAATCCCTAACTCTACACTTCAATCCAATTACTCACAACATATAGATATGAAATACAATACATTTACATGTTATTATTCAATTAGAAGCAACATGTAATAAGTATCTCAAAAACTTTCAATGGTATGGTGGAAAATTTATATTTCTTATGGTTATATTTTGGTTCTGTTGAATAGTTTCAAATCTTTAAAATCAAACATTGATAACACAGTAATAGTAGGTGTATGTTATGATAGCATAGTAATAGTAAGTGTATATTTTACGTGATGTTGTTAGCAAGACATACCTATGTTTCAAATGAGAATAAGCTATAGCAAACACGTGCATATACATCATGGTCATCACTAGTTAGGACCAAATGAAACATATATGCTACACATACACACACGTAGTAGTAACTGTAATAGTGTACTAGTGGAAATGAGAATAAGCTATAGCAAACACATGCATATACATAATCCATATATTACTGTAATGCACCATACACTCTACATCAAATATTACTACAATGTTCATGCAAACATTATTCATACTCATGCCAAAAAGCATGAACACGGTGGACATCATATATCAAAGGTAAGTTAACCACGATGAAAAAAGATCCCAGTTTTTTTACTGAGCTAATTGAACACATTGAGAACAACACAACTAGTGATCGTTGATGGATCTGCAAGTAAGCCGTTAGAAAGCTGTTGTCATTGTCGAAGCAGTGATGATAGAAGTTGTTGTTGGCAGATCGGAGTAGATATAGAAGAGGTGTTACGGGGTTGTTTGTGGGTGGTGCTTGGCGGTTGCTCACTGTTAATGCAAGATGCATTATTTTGGGATGGGGATCACATGGTATTGAAGAGTTCTCTTGTGGCTAATAAACTTCATGCTAACAAAACAATGAGCATCGCTAACAGTAAAATCGTAAAACAATTATGCTGTCCAATTATATATGATGTCCAATAAAACATACTAAGAGTTAAAACAATTATGCTGTCCAATTATATATGCTGTCCAATTTAAAGGAGAGTTCTCTTGTGGCTAATAAACTTCATGCTAACAAAACAATGAGCATCGCTCACAGTAAAATCGTAAAACAATTATGCTGTCCAATTATATATGCTGTCCAATTTAAAGGAGAGTTCTCTTGTGGCTAATACATACACAATTACGCTGTCCAAACTAAACAACACCAAACCATAAAACACCGTACAACAACACACATATACATGAACACCTTAACAGTGACAATTCAAAAGAAACTAAGCTAACATTGCGCGAACCGCATCATGCACGTAATAAAGTATCAACCAAAACAGAATGCAAGTAAATTGTGTGAAAAGCCACATGTGAAATGTACACAATTATGAGTTACAAAGATCAAGATCAAAATAAGAAACCTACTGGCACATCAGAAAAAAAACATTAACATGGGAGTACTGTAATATTTATATTGATTGAAATTGTGAAAGTGTTTATGTAATCTTTTCCATCATTTTCCATCAACCTTGTGAAAGAAATTGAATAGAATTTCGTCTGGTACTAATCTGCTACTACAATTGACAGAATATCTACCCAATATCCGTCATGTCCCTTTTACTAATCTGCTACTACAATTGCCATATACATATTCAAATAACAAAATAAATTTACTACTCCTAAAAAACAATTTCATGTAATTAATTTCAATTCAAGAAAAGGTAGTACTACTAATTAATTTCCTCTCTGATCTTATCTTCCCTTGCCTTGGCTTCCCTTTCTACCAAAATAATATGAGCATGAATACAAGATTCTCAGGCCTGGGAATCAACTAGAATCTTGCTAAACTATTCATCAAAGTAGGATTTAATTAGCACTAGCAAACAATAAACCATCAAGGAATGAAGACAAATCAAATGATGTACCAACATGATCAGAAATAGACACTGACTTCTTCCTTTTTGACAAAACTTATTTCGGCTCTACAATTCTATCCTCACACACATACCTTCCATTATTGTCAAGAAACTAATAGAAACCATTCTCATCAGGAAAATACCTCATTAGCTTGATAGTAGATTTTCAACAACTTTTAGAGCTTCAACCAAGTCAGCATCATCAGAAAGAATACCATTCAGTTCCAAAAAGAAGTGAATAAAGATGAAAAGAATACCATTCAATACTTCTGCTAAACACCTTAAGATTTTAGTAAAAAAGCTTTAACATGCTTGAAGTTAAAGTTTTTATTCAATCCAATAAATTTCAATTTCAATTCAGACTCGGTAGATATATCAACGTAGTGCTTAACTTCTATAGGTTTATTAAAAAAATCTTTGACTTACCTTTGAAGTTGTCTTTTCGGTATCAAATGGATAATCTTTTGACATAGAGCATACAATTCTTTGCTCTGAGCAATTGATGCAATTGCTCTGAGCAATTCTTTGGACGACGTGGACGGCGGACGACGTGGACGAAAGCAGTTGGACGGCGAACGGACGACGACGTGGACGACGAACACGGCGTGGCAGTTGGACGGAGTGACGAAGAACACGGCGGAGGGTGTGAACGAAAGAGGTTTGACTCGGAGCAGATGAAAGACGGAGTGTCTGAGAGCGCGGCTAGGTTCGGCGAAATGTGTGAACGAAAAAGAAGGAGAATCGAAAGCTGCTTGTTTTCCTTATTTGTTTCTTATTCTTTTTTGTATTTTCTATTCTTTTTAATAAGACATGGTAATAATTGAGAGGACTAGTAATGAAAAATATTTTAAATTCCTGTGTTAGAAAATTTTTTATTTTCTGTTTAATGAATTTTTTTTAATATATATATATAAGTTTTAGAGAAATATTAATAATGTGTTAGAAAAATTCCTGTTTAATTGAAATATATATAAGTTTTAGACTAATATATATATATATATATATATATATATATATATATATATATATATATATATATATATATATATATATATATATATATATATATATATATATATATATATATATATATATATATATATATATATATATATATATATATATATATATATATATATATATATATATATATATATATATATATATATATATATATATAATTTTTATTTTCTGTTTAATTGAAATTTTTTATTTTTAAATTCCTGTGTTAGAAAAATATTTTTTTTTATATATATTAATAATATTTAGAGAAAAATATTTGTTTTTTAGTGTATAAGTTTTGGAGGGAAGATTGCCACCAAAAATTTGATAATTCTAAAAAAATTTATACAACATTTCAGAAATGTAGCCTTTTATTAGAACTAATGTAACAATCTAAAAATATCCCCAAAAATATTTTAGGGGACAATTGTCAAACATTGCTAAAGAAATAATATTTTAACGCTCTAAAATCGTTCCCAAAAGCAGTTAAGGGCACAATTAACAACCGTTGGCAAAAAAATAAAAGAGTATCGCTCCATAAACGTCCCCAAAAGTATTTTAGGCGACGATTATCAAGGGTTGCAAACATATTTTTGACAACAATCATAAATCGTTGCCTATATGAATTTAAGGCAACAATTTCTACATGTTATCTAAAAAAGTGTTGCCAGAGACAACAAATGTTGTAGTATAACCTTGTAGGTCCCCTACTCCATCGTATCAGAAGTTACGATCCACCATCATTGTCGTTCCTCTTCTCATTTCTAGTTTCAGAATGTAAAACTATCTTTTGTATTGCATTTAATTTTGAAAAGTGTTTCAATTAAACTATCACACATTTTTCTCCACATGCATCACATCAAGAAAATATCTTACATCAAGGTTAGACCGATATAGATGATTAAAGAACAACAACCTCTTTTTCTAAATATTTTTTTCCATGGAACCTCTTTAAATATTTCCTAAGACAATGTAATATGTTGATGTCTTTTATAAATTCCTCCGTGACTAAGGACTTTTGTGAGATATCAAACTCTTACTCTCAATTGAAAACCTACCGTAATCTACGGTATGTATGATTGGGTCTTAATAATTTTCGACGCCCAAGGTAAACAAACTTTCTTCCATTTTTTAGTTGGTGGGAGCATGTATCATCTCCATTGTTATTTCTTTTGATTGACTGCATTAGATAAAATAACATATGAACAAGATATATTTTTTGTGCAGAGGAAACATGCAGAACAAGATGTTCTAACATTTGTTGTTGTATCTTTTAACAAATATTATTCAGTAACATTTTCTAAAAATATTTTATTAATCCATAAGTTTAAATAAGATTTAATTAGATATGAATTAGTTAAAAAGACTTGGAGTTGGAATATTTGATTGAATTTATATTGAGGAAAAGATTTAATTGGATATGCTTTAAAGATAAATTTGGTTAAATTTTATTCAAGATTGCACTTAATGAGAAGATCTTCGATGCAAGATTTAGAAGTGTGGTTTAGTTCAAACAAGAGATGTAATCTTAATCCCTTACTTGAGAAGTTGGAATTATGAGTAGTATAAAGTAAAGATTATATTTGATTTGTTAAAAGATTCATAAATATGTCAAAAGGACAAATTTTGAATTGATGTTCTAGCATGTGTGCAAGATGTGGCCTTTGACAACATGTTATCATTGTTGTTGTTTTGAGCATAATTTCTGGAAGTTTGCAATGTGATTGGTTGCTATCTTTTAATAATGAGTTATTTATTTGTTTGTAAAATATTGGATGAGATTAATTCAATTTAAATGGAGATTTAAATTTGAATTTGAATCAAATCAAGTAATATCTTTTTGTTTTTTTTTTTTTGTGGAAAACAAAATAAAACCAAATCCTCTAAAATCCAATTGTTATGTAAGGAGACTCAAACTTTATGTTTCAGGTGTACAAGTACTGAAGACATTGTGTGTTAGCGTTTATACTTTGGTTATTTGTTTGAGTTATTGTTGTGCACTACTCTAACACGTTCATTAATATCTAAAGGCATAGTATTTGGTTTGTTATTTGAGTTGTAATACTTTCTTCTTAGATACTAATTCTATAGAAGAGTGGTTTTCCTTTCTTGGGTAAGATGTCTCTCAGATGTAGGTATGGTTTGAACTGAATTGGATTAACAATTCTCTTATGTTATTTATCTGCCTTCTTAATTTATTATCTTGCTTGCAAATTGGTTTTTTCTGGTTTACTATATCCTGCAAATTTGGTCTGACATTTGTTTCCAGAATATGTCATTTGTCATAAATCAATTATACACATTGTTTCAGGCATCTGATCCAGCATATATCCTCCTGAGAACATGATTTCAATTGGCATCAGAGCAAACACACTATTCTATTTGAGTGTGTTCCAGAGTTCTTATATTCAAGACGGACAATGTCAAAAAAGGAGGGATAGTTCATCAATCAAATATTATTTATCGTATTAAGTGCTGGTGTATAAGGGAAGCTGGATCATTTTGTGGATTATTTTGAGGGGGTTTAAAATGGTATTTGGGCTAGGAGTTAACTTCCACAAGAGTAACTTGTATAGAACCAATGTGAGAGATCAATTTTTGCAGGTGGCAGCTTTATTCGTGTCTTGCTGTTTAGGATCTTTTCATTTCAATTTTTTGGGCATAGATATTGGTGCAAACTCAAGAAGAATAGAAATGAGTCCTTGACAACTTGGAAAGGAGTACATCTTTCTATGAGAGGAAGGGTGTCTCTTATCAAATTGGTTCAGGACAATCTTTCTATCTATCATTTGTCACTTTTCAAACTATACCCTATATTTTGAAGGAATTGTCAAAGATTCAACAAAAATTCTTATGGGGAGGAATAAGTCATAAAAGAAAGGTGCATTGGGTCAAAATTGGGAAAAGGTCTTTAGTCTAAAGACATGTGGTGGTCTAGGGGTGAAGTAAATTGAGAGATTCAATAGGGCTCTAATTAGAAAGTGGAAGTGGAGATTGTTGGCTGAGAATGATGCAATCTGATCAGGTCTAATAAGTCATAGGTATGAAAGATGGTATGTGCAAATGTATACAGGTGAAAGTGGTATGCAGAAGAGGAATGAATCAGTAAGGTGGAAAGACTTAAAATCTAGAAGGGGGAGGGGAGGTAGGTATACTAGCTGTTTTAGATTGAATTTAAACTATATGGTGGGATTAGGGATAAATATAACTTTCTATAAATCTAGATGTGCTAGAAAATAAGCCATGAAGGAAGCATTTCCAAAATTATTTTCCAAATCAACCAAGGAAGAAGGGACAATAGCAGAGATGGGAGATTGGGCTGAGAATGTTTGATCTTGGAACTTGGAATGTTGAGCTCAAAGAGTGGAAACCTTGACTAATATTTTGTTTCATTGTCACAAAAGTTTGGAGAATTGACTTATAATGGAAATCTGGGTAGGGGTAAAATTAGAAGAAAATAACTGTGGATGAGAAAGTTTTAATCAACACAAGAGAAAGATGAAATGGAAAGTTAGAAAGAACAAGAAATTATCTGGCTTGCAACATGATGGAATATCTGGTTGACAAGAAACAACATTATTTTTAAAAAGGAGAGTCATTCAATTTAGTAGAAATTGTTTACTCAATCAAAGTGTTGGTATGGATGTGGAGTATCATAGGTTCCAAATCAAATCTTAATTGTAGTTTTTATGAGTTTTATGTATCCCAATTGTCTTAAGAGGGCTCGATCATATTGTTGTTGTTTAGTGTTTCCTTGTTATTGTTGTTTGAGATTTTATGGTCTTCTCTTTGTTAGAGTGAGAGTTCACTTGTACTCTTCTTTCATTGAATTTGCCTAACAAAAAACAATAATATTTATAGTTTGTTATATTTGCAGTAGGGGATGCAATATTTTGTAATGTAATATTTTGTTTTATATACTAAAGTTTATACATAAATAGAAAGCAAGCTTATATCAAGCTACACTGTTATTCTTTTTGGATGGCAATTCATTCCTCTTAGAAATTACATCAATAAATTTAGGAGATAAAATATTGTTATTCATTAGTCTTTAAATTTTTTTGTAAAAGATCAACTTCTTCTGATGCTAAGAAACTAAAAATGTCAAATGTAATTGGTATAAAAGCATATTGATTATTAGAACACGTTTTCTCATATTTAACCATTTTACTTGAAACAGTTTTAACAATTTTCTATTCCACAGTAAATTCTTCGGACCACAATTTCACAAATGAGAAATTCCAATCAAGCCCATACAAATATATTTTTCTCCTATACACGTGTACACCAGAATATATTTTGGCCTAATTGTTCTCTATGATTTGCGATGTAATCACAACACAACATGTGTATTTAAGTACTTGTTAGAAATATCTTTCAAATCCGATGTAGACTTAAGAAAACAAATTACAACCCAAAATACCAAAGTAACCTTTGAATTATTATCTTAAATAATGTCTTGTTAGTATTCTTTAAGTCTATTTTTGACCATACAACCATATTTCAATACAAATTAATTTAATAATAAATATAATTTTCGTTATGTTTAAGTAAATTTTATAATAATAATTATATAGAAATAACTTTAAAAAATATAAATTTATTATAACATAATATTTTATAACTTTTAATATTTTTACAAATATTTTTCTAATGCATTTAAAATATAACTATTTTTAGATTATTCTTTTTCTCTTCTCACATATAAATTTCAGACTAATGTATTATCAATTTAAATAATTATATAAAATATATATATATATATATATATATTATTGAGCATATTAAAAAAAATATGACAAATATTTTCCATGGATAATTATCTAATGTAGTCGTAAGGATTTTTTTAATTATAAAATAAAAAACAAACATTTATTATTGATAAGTATAAAAAAACACGAGATAAAAAAATATTATTTGATTCATAAAAAATTCATGAGGTATTTTTTATTTATAAATAGAAAATACGCGACAAATATATATCATTGAAAATATAAACACAATTCTTTACAAAGTAAACTTCAGTTAGATGCATTTTTTCCGTCAATATAAAAATATAAAAAAAATATTTATTAATGATTACTATTGATAATATATGTAAAATATTTGTCAGCAATAATTATAAAATAATTATGGAATATATATTTTTCACTAAAACATAAAAATATTTGTTTGACAAATATCCACCATCCTTCAACCACAAGCATCAACCTTCAACATTCGAATGAAATCACGAGCTCAGTTTTCAACATTGACTCAGTTTGGTTGCATTAACGGTCGCAAAAGCAAGTAAGTTTTATAACTTGACATTTGATTTGTTCACCTTGAAACTTTGTTTTTAGAGTGGTGCTTTTGTTGCTTATATTTATTTATGTTTCGTGTTGTGACCACTCCGATTACTTCTTGTTGTTTACTTGCTGAAAGCTAACATAATATTGCAAATTGAATATGAATATTGAAAAAGTTTGGTATTTTAACATTGATATTAAACTCAAATTAATTTTATTTTCATAGGCTTCTACCAGGAACTATTTCTTTGCTGGTTTTGCAGCTCAAAGAAATTTTGCTGAGGTGAGCTTTTGCACTTTAACTAAGTCAGATTTTTTATTAAATGAAACTGCAGTAGTTCAATAATAACTTCAATTTGTTGTTTGAAAGATAACTATAAATTATAGGTAATTGCTAAAGGTGAAGTTCAAGGAATGGCAAGCAGATTTATTGGTCAGTAACTTTTATTGATATATGCTAGGAGTTTGAGATATGCAAGGAGCTGAAAATATGCAAAATAACGGTATGTTTAGGCTAAGTTTTATTAATGGTTAGGTGTATGCTCTTTTGTATGAATTATTTGATAACTTTTATTAATATATGAAAGGTGTTGAAAATATGCAAGGAGTTAGAGAAATGCAAGGAGCTAACAATATGCCAAATAATTGTATGTTTTGGATAAATTCATTCATAATTGTAAGTTTTGGATAATCCTCTGAAATTGCATTCCTTGTTATATGTTTTGTTTCTTATTGCATTCCTTCTATTTAGTAATGGAGCAAGACACTCCGACAACAACACCTATTGAACCAACCGCAAATCTTCCCTCTATTGGCCGAAAGAAAAGAAGAGCTAATGCAAATGATATTAAAAAGAGGTCTGAGGTATGGAACCACTTTAACCGTATTCCTATTAATGATCCCGCTACTGTAGCATGTAAGTATCGTCATCAAAAGTACATTTGTGACTCTAAGAAACATGGAACATCAAACTTAAAGAGTCACATGAAAACATGTCCTAAGTATCTGTTAAACCTTTCAACTGAGTCTACCCAAACCATATTGACATTTTCAACAACTGAGAGAGTTTGGTTGGTTCCAACAAGTACTAGGTTCGATCCTTTAAGTTGTAGAAAAAGGTTGACTTATTTCATCATTTTAGATGAGAAGCCAATTATTACATTTGGAGGAGACAGATTCAAGTACTTTTATAAGCAAAAGCAACCCCAATTTACTATACCATCAAGGAGAACCATAGCTAGGGATTGTTGGATTTCCGTTCTAAATATAAACTATTTAAACCTCACTGTCCATTTTATAGATAGGGATTGGCAATACCAAAAAAGGATAATTAGCTTTACGATTATCCCTAATCACCGAGGTAAAACAGTTGGTAAGAAGGTTCAGGATGTGTTTAGAAGTGGAGATTGAGAAAAATTTCAACCATAACGGTAGATAACGCAATATTAAATGATGGTGTTGTTAAGTATTTAGAGCAAATAATAAGAAACATGAACAGACTTTTGTTGGATGAGTTTGGGTTTCACATGAGGTGTTGTACACATATTTTGAATTTGGTCGTGAGAGATAGATTAAAAGTAGCCAGCAACTCAATTTCAAGTGTTAGAAATGCAATTACATTTGTAATATCTTTACCCGTAGAGCTTTAAAATTCAAGGAATATGTGTATTATTCCAAGACTACATGCAAGAAGTATGTATGTCTTGATGTTTCAACTAGATGGAACTGGGCATATTAAATGTTAGATGCAGCTGAAAAGTTTGAAACTGCTTCTACTAAGCTAGAAAATGAGAATGAAGACTATAGAGATTTCTTTGACAATGATTCCCCTCTAGTACTCAAGATTGGGATAATGTTAGGGTCTTTATTAAGTTTTTTAAGAATTACTATGAAGCGACGAAGGTTTTTTCTATTTCTACAAAAGCATGTTTGCATACAACTTTTCTATTCTTGGCTAGAATTTACATTGAGCTTAAGTAATTAAACATGGACCTTAATGGATTTTTTGCATATGTGGCTAGGGATATGGTGGGAAAATTTAGGAAATACTAGGTTGATATCACTAAGATGAACCCATTCCTTTATTTGGGTGTTATTTTTTATCATTGATATAAGTTAAGTTTTATGGAATGGTACTTTGATGATATGTATGGAAAACTTTCAGAAACTAAGAAATCCTTATTATAAGATATCAATAACAATATCTAAAAAAAATTTATTGTTTATAAACAAGCCCATGACACTGCTGAAGGATCTGTCCCATCTGGGGCAGCCACAGTTTCTCATGGGGAAACAGTTGCCAGCGTTGAAGTACCGACACATGTATCTAGACCAAATGCTTTTCAGTAACATTTGATGTCTATGGATTCGGTTGTAAAAAACTGATATTGAAAGCTATATAAAAGATAAACGTATAAGTTTTAATGAAAAGGTTAAAGATAAGTTTGACATTCTATGTTGGTGGAAACATAATGTTGGTAAATACCCAGTTCTATCCCAAATAGTTAGAGATATCATGCCTACGCCAGTTTCAACCATGGCTTCTGAGAGTGCTTTTAGCACGAGTGGGAGAGTGTTAGAGGTATATAGAATCTCCCTAAAACCAGAAATGGCAGAGGCTCTAATTTGTGCTCAGAATTGGTTGAGGCTTTCTTTTTACCAATTCAAAGACTTGGAATTCATTTAGGAGTGTGAGATATTCCAAGATGCTTTAGAAGGTACTATTTCTTTCATTATTAAGTGTTATTTTTATGTTTGTTTTGTAACGTATTTCTAATTGTTTTTTAAAATGTCTATAGGATTTACTTAAACTTCAGTTGGATGTGGAACATGGCTTTGACTACACTGAGACATTCTCCTCTGTGATAAAACCTACTACTATCAGAGTTATATTAACACATGCTATTAATTTTCAATGGGAGATTCAGCAGATTGATATTAATAATGCTTTTGTGAATGGCAATCTACATGATGAATTCTACATGATCCAACCTCCAGGCTTTGTGAGTGCTAACAAAAATATGGTTTGTAGAATGAACAAGGCAATCTATGGCCTTAAACAAGCCCAACTTGTTTGGTATGAAAATTTAACCCAAGCATTACTTCATTTTGGGTTTACTACCTCCAAATGTGACAACTCCCTCTTTGTATATTGCGAACAAGGCATCACTATGTATGCACTTGTATATGTGGATTATATACTTATTACAGGTTTAAGCTCCTCTCTTGTTCATGATCTGATCAACAAACTTCACACTACTTTTGCACTGAAAAAGCTTAGTAAACCTAAATATTTTCTAGGCATTGAGGTAACTTTTTGCAAGAATGGATCCATGCTTTTAACTTAGTCCAAATATATTCAAGATCTTTTGTCAAAGGAAAAGATGACTGCTGCTAATGGTGTCCCCACGCCTATGATAAGTACATGTAAACTTAGTAAGCATGGTACTAACCACATGGTTGATCCACATCTATATCGTTCCATTGTTGGTGCTCTTCAATATATAACTCTAACAAGACCCAATATTTCATATGGTGTGAACAAGGCCTGTCAGTTTATGGCATTCCCTCTTGATACTCATTTGGCTGCTGTCAAAAGACTCCTTTGATATCTCAGTGGTACATCAAGGTATGGTTTAATATTGTTTTCCTCTAATGCTCCCTCTAAATTCTCACTGCGTGCATATAGTGATTCAGACTAGGCCAGTGACATAGAAGATATACGTCTACGTCCGACTCCTGCATCTATTTTGGTCCTAACTTAGTGGCCCAGAGCTCTAAAAAGCAGTCACTTGTTGCTCGTTCTAGCACAGAGGCAGAATACAGGGCATTGACGCATTCCACCTCAGAATTATTATGGCTTGAAGCTTTTCTATCTGAGCTTAAAATACCGTTTCACACTCCGATGCTTCTTTGCGATAATCTTACTGTTGTTTTGTTATCGCATAATCTGGTGCTTCATGCTCGCACAAAACATTTTGAGCTTGATATACATTTTTTTCGTGAAAGGGTTATGGTTGGCCGTATGTATATTCAACATGTCCCAACTGCTATGCAAATTATTGACACTCTTACCAAGCCCTTAGGCACGACTGTGTTTTAGGACTTAAGGAGCAAACTGAAGGTTGTTAATTCTGCTCACTATCCTTCAGCTTGAGGGGGGTGTTAGAATATAGTTTAGTAGTGGGTTAAGTTTGTTAACCAAATGGTTAACACTTAGGTCCAATAGTTAGTTTCAATTAAGCCCATTTATGAGTTTACTTATATGGCTTGTATATATGTTATCTGCAGAGTTACATTGAATATGATGATGAATAATATATTGTAACCACATATCTCTATACTTTCATATCTTTCTAACTGAATCAAAGATTCAAAGATGAATAGCATTCTTCATCTTCAATACTGGCACATTAACAATCTCTTAAGGGTGTCTGCTTGTGCTGCTAAATTTGCTAATGGGGATGCCAAATACTCTGCTAATGTTATAGAAACTCTGACAGCTTTGATATCAGTGTTTACAACTGATGCTAATAGTGTCTTATGATCTTCTACATCAACACATGATCCAGTTAATGATCAAATAATATTGAATTATTTTAAGCTTTACATTATAATTTTAGAGCCTTTAGATAATAATCTTATTTAAATTATATTACTCTTATTTTGCAGGTCATGAATGATGATATCAATAAAGATTTTCAATCATTCGAAGATGAAGAGATGCAAATGTAAATATGCATAGATGTTTAAGTGTACTTTTATAAATTAAATATGTTATTTTAATTATGAATGATGATTGACTTTATAATAGATAATTTAAAGGTATTTTTTTATTATGAATCAATTATTGACATTAAGATATAGATATATATATATATATATATATATATATATATATATATATATATATATATATATATATATATATATATATATATATATATATATATATATATATATATATAATTGATAATTTTATGCAACGGTGTTGTTGTAGTATAGAAAGCGTTGTTGTAACTTTAGAAGAAGAAATTAAAATATGTATCTATTAGAACGGTTTCAAATATACTACAGTTAAAAACCGTTGTACAATTCCATAAAACAGTCGTTCCAAAAAATAATCCAATTACAACGGTTTTTATTTTAAAATAGAGTGCAGTCGTTGCTGTTAGAAATCATTTTCTAAAGTAGACGACAACAACAATTAAGTACAAGGTGTTGCTGTTGATTAAAACATTGCTCCGAAACTCATTCCCATAACTAAAGGTAACAGTTGTTTTAAATTTCGCAACGCTTTTCATGCGTTGTTGTATAACAAAAATATTGTATTGATTCTCGAGATTTATATTGGTCTTTTAACTTAAAAAAAAAATCATATTAGTCATTGCCTATTCAAAATGTATTGGGCATACTTAACGATGAAATTAGCTATAATAATTGAATTTTTCTATCATTAATTGGACAAAAAAAAAACTAACATAATACATTTTGAAGAATTAAGAAAATAATATGAACATTTTATAAGTTAAAGAAGCAAAATAAACTCTAAATTTAAACCAAAAAATTAGAAAATACATAACAAATATTCTTCAATGCTACATAAAAAAATATACATAACAAGTATTTGATAAAAATAAATATTTAGAATTAAATCCTTTTCCAAATTAACATGTTTCACTTGACTATGTCTATAAAATAAATATATAAATCATGTCTCTTAATTATAATAGTTATAATAAAAAATAAAAAATAAATATTTATCAATAATAATTATAATAAAATGAGACAGATCTTTGTGTCTTAGATATATAAATCATGTGACATATATATTTTCTTTATCACAGATATATAAAAATGTGCAAAACAAATACTTGTTACATATTAATATGAAAGAGCTCAAAATAAATATTTGTCACTTAAGAAAAATAAGGGACAAATTATAATTAGTGATAAATATACAAATAATTTGCTCCTCATACAATTAAAATTCACTCGATACATTCTTTGCATCAAAATAATTTTCATAACAAATACTTGTAAACTATGAATATAAAAAACATACGACACGTATTCTTTATTGATAACTAGCTTTCAAACGGGTACAAAGTGTCTATTTGTTCGCTTTTTAATGTGCACAATATTAAAACACAACCTTATGCCGAGTTCAGCTATTTGTATGCATTTTAATTTTTTATATTGAGGAGAGCATGTCTCTATATTATATCGCAAATTTTCTTTCATTATATGTAATGTAACCACCCTTTCTTTCAAAATATAAAAAAGAGAAAAAATATAAGTCTCATCGGTATAAAATAATTTTACATTATCAATTAATTAGTACTATGTATTCTGCAAAATCACTTTAATATTTTTATGTTAGTTGTGTGACATAACTAATTAGTGAATTTTCATTGAATAACACTATAAAACTATTTTACATTGTCAACACTACTTTTATTCTCTATAAAACATTTCAAATAAAAAATTTAAAAATATTCAATTTCATCAAAAAAAATCTAAATGAAAATAATTATATTTTGAAAAGAAAAGAAAAAAGCAAAATTGAAAATTTGAAGAGCGAGAGAAAAAAATTGTTTATCTATACAAGATAAATATGAAAATCACTCTCTATAATCAAACATGCAACAGTATACTGCTATCAATTAAAAGAAAAAAGTGGAACACAAAGGAGAAGAGAGACTAGGCCAAGACATTCTCAAAAATTAATAAATCTGAAAATAAACTCATCACCAATCTATTTTTTACAAAATCACATCTAATAGTTAAGGGGATGGTATCAAAAAGAGTGAGAGAATAAGTTATACGGCCTGATTTAGCGGAAAAATTAGCACAAGAATTATCTTTTCTGGAAATATGCGTAATGACAAAAGACACATTTTATATAGTATTTTTACAATTTAACCACCTATTCCTAAGCTGTCAAGGGACCAAAGTATCTTTTGAAAAAATTTGGACCACAATAGAAGAGTCACATTCAATCCAAAGCTTCGACCATGCTCTATCTCTAGCAAGCTCAATGGCTCTGAAAACCGCAGAGAATTCTGCATGTAAGGAATTAGGATCCAATGTGGGCTCGGTAAAAGCTAATAAAAAATTTCCAATAGAATTTCGAAAGATGTCACCACATCCACTAGAATTGTTCTCAAAAGAACCGTCACAGTGTTATTATCAATCAAAACGACTTGTGCAATAATGTCGAAGATGCTAGACATGATATGGGGAGATTTGTTGATAAATATATAAATGTTTGCCGATTGTTCCTCCATAACACATTTATCCAACAGAATTTTCATTCTATTAGCTAGAACTTTCGACACAATTTTATACACCATATTACATAATGATATGGGTCTGTAATCCTTCATATTTTGTGGTTTATTATTTTTAGGAATCAAGCAAATATTTATGTCGGTAATCGACTGTGGGAAATATCCTCTCGTTAACCATTTTGTAGCAGTCTGCCAGATATCATCCCCACAAAGCTCCCAAAAGTTCTGATAAATAACGGGGTTGAACCTGTCGGATCTTGGAGATTTATTCGGATACATATCACAAAGAGCCGCATGAAATTCATCCTCGAAAACTGGACGAAGAAGTCTACGGTTATCTTTTGTAGAAACTATCGGCTGGATAAGAGATAGCATTGGTTCGTGATTATTCCAAGTTGTTGTGAATAAACCTTCAAAGTACTTCCTAGCTATTCTACACAGCCCCTTGTGCTCTCTAATTTCCATACACTCTTCACTTCTTAGCATATCAATTTGCTTAAATTTCCTCCTTACTGACGCCGATTGGTGGAAGAAACGAGTATTAGGATCTCCTTCTCACAACCAATGCATCTTCGCTATCTGCTGTTAGTATCATACTCACTTTGTGCTTCCAGCCACTAGTAACAACCTCTTCAATGCCTTCCTCCTTTAGCCAATAATTCTCAAAATGAAAAACATGATTTTTAAAATAATATAACCTTTAATATAACAATAATATTGGGAGAAAAAAAAAGTTGCAAAAGCACGGATACTTACTTCGTTAAAATGAAACAACATTTCTAAAAAGCTAGTTGACCACGTGAGTATATAAATGTAAGTGGTCATTGAAAAACTGCACTACATAGGTTTGTTTTGTTACAAATACTAGTGGTGTTGGTGGTAGGAATTTAAGGAAATGTCACTTTCTAGTAGATAACCTCACATGGCCAAAACATACTTTGTGAATTATTGTTTGATATTACTATTATTAGAGGGTAATTTAGTATTTTGTTATTTGTAGATAAGTTTTAATTAGGGCCTATGTGGCATCTTTATTTGTGTATAAATAGGTGTACTAGGATTACATTTATATCAATCAATTCTCCAATCATTTGTAGTCAGCCTTTATTGCATTTATTCCCTTTCATCTTCTTCCTCAAATTCATCACCTTGCACTAACAAATTGGTATCTAGAGCTCTTGGTTTGATTCTGAAACTCTGGGAAACACGAGTGATAGTGAGCTGTGTGTTTGATTTTTGATTCTTGAACGAAAATCTGAAACAGAATCACACTGATTCTGTGGGTTTGGGAAACACTGAGTGAGAATCTGAGATCTGAGTTTTTCTGTGCAAAGGTTTAAGATGAATGGAGGCAGTAGTTTGAACACTAAACTTCCAGTCTTTGATGGTAAAAACTGGAACAGATGGAAGATACAAATGCGTGTGCTGTTTGGTGCTCAGGATGTTCTGGACCTTGTCTCTGAAGGTTATCTTCCAGTTGCAGCAGATGCTACTGAAGAACAGAAATCAGAAGAAAGAGCTACAAGGAAGAGGGATCAGAAAGCACTGTTCTTCATCCATCAGTGTGTGGATGAAAATGTGTTTGAGAAGATTGTTGATTCGACGACGTCGAAAGGGGCATGGGATATTCTGACCAGATGTTATGGTGGTGATGTATCAGTGAAGAAGGTAAAACTTCAGTCCCTGCGAAAACAATATGAAAATCTCAGCATGAAAAACAGTGAGAAAGTTTCTGAATACATTTCCAGATTGATTCTGATTACTAATGAAATGAAGGCTTGTGGAGAAACACTTTCTGAACAGGTAATCATAGAAAAAATTCTGAGGTCACTTACGCCTCAGTTTGATTACATTGTTGTTTCTATTGAACATTCTAAAAATCTGGAAACCATGAGAATAGAAGAGTTGCAAAGCAGTCTAGAAGCACAAGAGTTGCGTCTGACTGAAAGAACTTCTGAGAGGGAAGTGGAGCAAGCTCTGAAAGCTTCTTTTGTCAAGAAGGACCAGAAGCAGAATAGACATGGTGATAAATTCCAGAAGTCAGAAACCTCAACTTCTGATGAAAAGAAATATCAGAAGGGAAAGGAAAGGTATGACAAGAAGAAGGTTCAATGTTACTGCTGTAAACAGTTTGGGCATTTTGCCAGAGACTGTAGAAACAAAGGAAGAAAATCAGAAGAAGCAAATATAGCCAGAGAAGATTCTGATGATGAACCTGTGCTACTGATGGCTTCTAATTCTGATGGAAACTGTTCAGGAGATTGGTGGTATATGGACACTGGCTGTTCAAATCACTTGACTGGGAACAAACAATGGCTGACAGACTTTGACTCCAGAAGGAGAACAAAGATCAGATGTGCTGATGATAAGTACCTTAATGCAGAAGGTATGGGAAATGTCAGAGTCAGAGTAAAGAATGGAAGAAACATTCTGATCAAAGATGTCTGGTACGTTCCTGGAATTAAAAGCAATCTGATGAGTGTGGGTCAGCTTGTTGAGAAAGGTTTTTCAGTGGTTATGAAGGACAACCTCTTGACGTTGTACGATTCTAATCAGAAGATGATTATGAAGTCTGAGCAGGGAAGCAACAGAACATTCAAAGTGAATGTAGAAACTTCTGAAGCGGAGTGTCTCAGTGCAGAAGGCGCTGAAGTAGACAGTAAGTTGTGGCACAAGAGGTTGGGGCACTTGAACTATAGAAGCTTAGGGCATCTAAGTTCTAAGAAGCTCGTACATGGCATTTCGAAGATTGTGAAGCCTCAGAAGTCATGTGAGATATGCATGAAAGGCAAGCAGCCCAGATTGCCATTTGCGTCAGAAGTAGCCCCCAGAGCAAAACATGCTCTGGGAGTAGTACACTCTGATGTATGTGGACCATTTCCAGTAGCTTCACTTGGAGGAAACAAATATTTCGTGTCTTTTGTGGATGAGTTCACAAGAATGACTTGGGTAACACTCATCAAGTTCAAGCATGAAGTGTTTACAGAATTCCAGAAGTTCAAGGTGAAGGCTGAGAAGCAGAGTGGTCAGAAGCTGAAGATTCTGAGAACAGATGGTGGAGGTGAGTATAACTCTACAGAGTTCCAGAAGTTCTGTGAGAAGAATGGAATAGAACATGAGGTTACTGCTCCATATACTCCTCAGCACAACGGTCTTGCTGAAAGAAGAAACATAACTTTGCTTGATATGACCAGAAGTATGCTGAAAGAAAAGAAGTTACCTCACATGTTATGGGGAGAAGTTGTTGCCACATCAGCATATGTTCTGAATAGGTGTCCAACGAAGAAGCTAAAAGAAACTGTCCCTTTAGAAAAATGGACTGGAGACAAGCAGAGTGTTAGCCATCTGAAAGTATTTGGTTCTGTGTGCTACAAACACATTCCAGAGGCTAGAAGACGAAAACTGGATGATAGAAGCAAAACAATGTTACTGGTAGGGTACCACAGTACTGGTGCCTACAAGCTTTATTGTCCAGAAACCAACAAAGTTGAAATCAGCAGAGACGTCGTTGTGAAAGAGTCAGAAACATGGGATTGGAACAAGCTTCAATCAGATTCTGGTGTAGTGCCAACACCAGGGTTAGTTTCTGAAGACGAGTCAGAGTCAGAAGAAGAAGACTCTGAAGATGAGTCAGAATCTCAGGGAGATTCTGATAGTGGATCTGATTCTGATCCAGATTCTGATGATGATCCAGATTCTGATGATGATCCAGAATCTGGTGGTGATTTTACTTCTGGAAGGGAAAACTCTGAAGACATAGGGTCTGGAGAACAAATTTCCAGAAGTAACTCTGAAGGTGGTAATTCTGAAGGAAGTAGTTCTGGACAAGGTTCAGAAGCCAGTATTGTTCCGAATTCTGGAGAACCTTCAGAACAAGACCAGAGGCCACAGAGAATCAGACGAATACCAAATAAGTTTGCAGATTTTAGCATGTTGCATGATACTGAAGTAGATTCTGAAGGTGAAATCTTTCAGTGTGCCATGCTAGTAGATTCTGAACTAGTGGGTATTGAAGAAGCACTCAAGAAGAAAGTATGGCTGAATGCCATGAAAGAAGAACTTGAGGCAATTGAAAGAAACAAGACTTGGAAGCTGACAGAACTTCCAAAAGGCAAGAAAGCCATCAGCGTCAGATGGGTTTTCAAGCAGAAGCTAAAGCCAGATGGATCAATTGGCAAACATAAAGCGAGACTAGTGGCCAGAGGTTTTCTTCAGAAACCTGGACTAGATTATTTTGAGGTGTTTGCACCTGTAGCTAGACACGAAACAATCAGACTGGTGATTGCTTTAGCTGCAAACAGAAATTGGCCTTTGATACATCTGGATGTGAAGTCTGCATTTCTGAACGGTCCATTACAGGAAGAAGTTTATGTGTCACAACCTCCTGGATTTGTGAAAAAGAATCAGGAAGGGATGGTATACAGGTTAAGTAAAGCTCTGTATGGACTGAAGCAAGCGCCCAGAGCTTGGAATCTGAAGATTGATTCGTTTTTCAAGGAACAAGGGTTTCAGAAGTGTGAGATGGAGTATGGTGTTTATGTTCAGCATACTTCAGAAGGTAATATGATTCTGGTCTGTTTGTATGTTGATGACATATTACTCACAGGAAGTTCTGAACAAGAAACAGCTGAGTTCAAGAAAGTTCTGATGAAGGCGTTTGAGATGACAGATCTTGGAAAAATGAGTTTCTTTCTAGGGATGGAACTTATATACTCTGAGAAAGGAATCATTTTGCATCAGAAGAAGTATGAACTAGAGCTTCTGAAGAGATTTGAGCTAGCAAATTGCAAGATTGCTATAACACCTGCTGATACGAATCAGAAGTTGGACTCTGATTCTGATGGAGAGGATGTGGACGCTACAACCTTCAAACAGATGGTTGGTTCTCTGAGGTATTTATGCAATACCAGACCTGATATTTGTTATGCAGTTGGAATGGTCAGCAGATACATGAGCAAACCAAAGTGGTCTCATTACCAAGCTGCTGTCAGGATTCTGAGGTATATAAAAGGAACTCTGAATTATGGAGTGTTATTTCCTTCTGGAGGAAAGATCAAATCAGAACTTCTGAGTTATTCTGATTCTGATTGGTGTGGAGACAGAGTCGACAGAAGAAGCACTTCTGGGTATTTATTCAAGTTTCTAGGAGGTCCAATTTCTTGGTGTTCCAAGAAACAGCCTGTTGTGGCTCTGTCAACATGTGAAGCTGAATACATTGCTGGTGCTGTAGCCGCCTGTCAAGCAGTTTGGCTTCTGAATCTGCTGCATGATCTGAAGGTTGAAGTTGAGGAACCTCTAAAGCTGATGGTTGATAACAAGTCTGCAATTAATCTTGCAAAGAATCCAGTTCTACATGGCAGAAGCAAGCACATTGAGACGAAGTATCACTTTCTCAGAAGTCAAGTGCAGAAAGGAGTGCTAGAAGTTCTGCACTGTAGCACTCAGAAGCAGCTGGCAGATGTTCTGACCAAGGCAATAAAAACAGACCAATTTCTGCGCTTGAGAGATGAAATTGGTGTTGTTAACTTCTGATAAATTACTAAATTACGGGATGGTATTAGAGGGTAATTTAGTATTTTGTTATTTGTAGATAAGTTTTAATTAGGGCCTATGTGGCATCTTTATTTGTGTATAAATAGGTGTACTAGGATTACATTTATATCAATCAATTCTCCAATCATTTGTAGTCAGCCTTTATTGCATTTATTCCCTTTCATCTTCTTCCTCAAATTCATCACCTTGCACTAACAACTATCTTGTGGATGCGTAGGGGTGTACATAGATTCGATAAACTCAATAAATTTAGTAAAATTCATTCAAACTAATTCAAAAAAATGGATTAGATCAGATTATTAAGTAAATACGATTTTTAAAAATAAAAATCCATTCAAAATAATTAGATTATTGATAAACGCATATACAACTCAAAAAATTCATGGATTATTGAATGATTATTTTTTCAGCTTTTTTTTGTAATTTGATAAGTGACGATTTTGATGTTTTTAATCTTAGTTGCTTCAATTTCAACCTTTTGAACATATTTTATTTTGTAAGTAATGATTTTAACTTATTGAAGATGTCATAATTTGATTATTTTAATGCTAATTTTTGTAAGTTACAAGTATTTTATACAATTCTAGGTATTATTGTAATATAACTTTGATTTTTACAAATATGTTTATGATAAATTTTATCATACATTTAGTCATTTGATTTTTTAAAAAAATAACAATAATATATTAAATTATTTATTGAGAAAAAATTGACACATCATTAATAATTATATAAGAAAAAAATTGGATAATCCAATACCGAACCTAATTCAACTCACAAATTTATGGTTTTATCCAAATCAATACAATGATATTGTGGGTGCTAATTTTATCTCACCCAAACCGATGTACCATGTACGAGTTTGATTATGATTTTAACTAAATTCAATTCAAACCGACTCATGCACAACCCTACTTGTGAGTGTGATATATAGTTATACAATATAATATAATTTTATTTTATTTATAAAATTAGCGGGATACTCATACGTTCATACGGGTACTAGTATGGTATGCATGTTTTTATTTTCAAATATAATAAAATAATAAGAAATATAAAAAGGGAAAAAAGACAAAATTATCTAACAAAAATAATTTATTATATATGATAGAGCTAATAAATTAATTTCAATATTTTTTTTCATATATAAAAATATTTTAATCAATAATATAATTATTTTAATGTAAAAAATTCTTTGCACCATATATAGCAGTGTATTAGTGGTGCATTAACTGAATTCAATAAGTATTATAGAATGTAGTGTTTTGCAAAAGTATTATGAAAATAAGCAAACTCCCAATTACAGAACATAGAAGCAATGAAATATAGGGAATTGATAACCAGAGAAGTAAGAATACAGAAAAAACAAATGCTATATTCCGATGGATTAAGTAGTAAGTTAGCTGTTACGGTAACAAAACTAATATCGGTTATAAAAGAAAATAGCCCGAGTTATTTAAGCTTCCATCACAAATTTATGCTTACTTATCTCCTTCTTCCTCTTCCTCCTCTCCCTATTGTTCCATCTCTCCGATTCTCATGCACAAGATTCAATATGGTACACCATATCCGGGTTTTCCTCCTTTAGCCAATAATTCTCAAAATGAAAAACATGATTTTAAAAATAATATAACAATAATATTGGGAGAAAAAAAAAAGTGCAAAAGCTAGTGGACCACGTGAGTATATAAATGTAAGTGGTCATTGAAAAACTGCACTACATAGGTTTGTTTTGTGATAAATACTAGTGGTGGTGGTGGTAGGAATTTAAGGAAATGTCACTTTCTAATACATAACCTCACATGGCCAAAACATACTTTGTGAATTATTGTTTGATATTACTATCTCGTGGATGGGTAGGAGTGTACATGGATTCGATAAATTAAATAAATACAGTAAAATCCATCCAATCTGATTTAAAAAAATGAGTTAAATTAGATTACTGAGCAAATACAGTTTTTAAAAATGAAAATTCATTCAAAATATTCTTCAATACTACATAAAAATAAACCTAACAAGTATATGATAAAAATAAATATTTAGAATTAAATCCTTTTTAAAACTAACATGTTTCACTTGACTATGTCTGTAAAATAAATGTATAAATTGATTTTATCGGATCAGACTAGGACCGTCACAGTTGGTTCGAACTGGTTTTGAGTGAGATGGAGGATACCTGCAAGACACTACGATGCTAAAATGAGAGACGGAATAGGCAGGAAAAAAGTGTATAGGCGTGTAATAGATGAATACTTGACCCTCTTGGAACAAAGGGTATTTATAGCTCCCAGCGCTGGGCCAAGGTCCCCTTATTGGGCCGACCAGAATTGGCCCAATAAAGGAACTGTCAGGTTCTACGTGTGTAGTGGGGACCCGCACGTGGCCCCCTCTCTGGATGATGATCTACGAAGAATGAGGGGAAACGATGACGCAGTCTTTCCGGAGCTTTGAAGATTCCATAACGGTTGGAGTAAACAGAATCTGCCATACGGGGAGGATGCTCGAGCAGACTCGAGCTGGAGTTCTCCAAGTCGGGGATGTTGCTCGTTGTGGACAACGGAGGGCATCACAGTTGTAGTCTGTGGTCGGGCACGTTCGGTGATGGTCTGCTTGTGCGCACCCCCCGAGGAGCTGCTTGGATCTGGGCCTTTGTTTGCATTTTGGGCCAAGGTGGGCCCAGTCCGGAACAGGAGCCCCCCAGGTCATTATTCCTGGCACAGGAGTTATGACTTGATTTTGGCTTGCTTTTTCCGCGGGGACCCAATGCCCGACCTCTGACTTTTCCTTTCGAAGCGTGCTCGAGGAACTCTCGCGGGGATCTCTGGGCTGCGTTTGTCGGACACGTGGCGTAGTCCTTGGGAACTGCAACACCGCCCTAGTAAATAGGGCCATCATTGCCTAGGCGGGTAGGTGTCGAGGATGGGGGAAGTTCGTGTCTACCTGGAGTGACGTTTCACATTCCACGTCATCTCTATAAATAAGACCCTTGGGCCCATAATCTGTTTTTCCTCTTCACGCTCCTCCCTCTTTCTCTGTTTCTACTGTCGTTGTTTCCCGTAACACTGTGAGACCGCCGCACCCTTCGCCGTTGATTACTTTCGCCACCGTCATTTGCACCCCTCTTCTTTCCAAGTAAGTGTTCCTTCCTCTTGTTTTTTATGTGTTTGTAGGTAGCTCTGACGATATTTTTGATGTTAGATATCTATATTTTGGGAGTGATGCCCGGTAGATTCAAGCGCGCTAAGCGCCTAATTCATGAGTGTGCTCGAGATACTCATAGTTTAGGCACGTAATTCATGATATTGCCCGTGACATTCATAGTTTAGGCGTATAATTCATGATACTGCCCGTGATATTCATAGTTTGGTCGACATACTCATGAACTGGCCGGGATGTTCATCCTTTTAGGAAGTGTGTAGGGTCGTCTTCTCGCGGTATTCTGGCGTCGGGTAGGTAAAGTCAGGAACTAGGTCGAGTGATTCATGATTCGCCCGGGGAGCTCATGTTACGCTCGTGTTATCCATGATCGATGCATGGTCGGAGTTAGGGTGTCAGTCTGAATCGTTGTGTACTTCTCCCCGCCTCTATGGCGAGCACGCCGGTTTACTGTCGAATTCACCGGTTTCCTGTGCTTTGCAGGTAAATGGCCGATAATCCAGAATCCTCGAGGCATAATGACATTGAGGAAACAAGTACAGAATAGAATGTCACATTAGTCGACACCATCGACGACCCTACGTTGGACTGGATGGGCGCCGAGCCTCAGGGGATTGCCTCGGCGTACTGCCGTCGTAGTCGGCGTGCTTATACTGTCGTTGAGCATGGCGGAACTTAGGAAGGTTTTCAAAAGAATTTTATAATAATGAGGCTGACGATTGATGCACGTATCTGCTTGGAGTTTACCGAGTATGCCTTCCCTATGTACGAGATTGTGTTCAGGGATCTGGGTCTTAGACTTCCCTTTAGTGACTTTCAAGTCGGGGTGTTTAGTCATCTGAACTTGGCCCCCTCGCAGCTCCATCCCAATGCGATCGCCTTCCTTCGGGCGTTCGAGCTGACCTGCCACTTCTTGAGAATTGGGACGACGATTCCCCTTTTCTTCAGGGTCTTTCATCTGCAGCGTCAGTCTCGAGAAGGCAAGCACAGCTGGGTATCCCTAAACAGTCGAAGAGGTTGTTCAGTATGTGTGATCGGTGGATCTGGAACTGACTGTTTAGCGCTGGTTCGCGAAATGTCGCGGAAGAAAGAGTCGCCACCGTCTTTTATTTTCTCCAAATGGAAAGGACAAAAGCACAGAAAAATTCCTTATGAGATTAGTTCTCGGTTCGGGAGGTAGATTTATAGAAAGGGAAGGTGTTAGCACCCTTTCTATCCATGGTTATCCATGGGCTCTTAGATACTTGCTCATTTGTGTTTTCAAAATGTTTGTTTGCTTTTCAATCGTGAGTGGGTTTGAAAAAGTTTCGTTTAAAATTTCAGTTCGACTCTTGTATCAGTCCTCAAGAGTGTTTGAAAAGTTGTTTTTGAAAGCTTTTTGAAAGTGTCGATGTGAAAAGAAGTTTTGATTTGTTTTGAATTAGAGCAAGTATCTACGAGTCGTCTACCTACCCTAAGGAATTAAGTTGTGTTAATGTCCTTAAGGTAGTGCCATCCCACCATTGAGAGGTAGGTAGCACCACCGTTGGAGGTGTTCGGGTCAATTCGAGTTTAGGGGCAGTGTGGTCACCGAGCAACAGTAAGACACCTTAGAAGCTACCCTTATGCCATTGATCTTTTTATTCCGAGGCAACTATTCCGAGGCAACTTGTTTCGAGGCAACCGTTTCGAGGTAACTAGATCAATGGAACATAAGGACTCACTAAGACGTCCTATAGTCGACGACCACGTTACGAGGGGCAAGGCAACAGTGTGGTCACCAGAGCAATAGTAGGACACCTTAGAAGCTACCCTTATGCCATGTTCATGGACATAAGGACTTACTAAAACGTCCTATACTCGACGACCACGATTCGAAGGGCAAGGCAACAGTGAGGCGTACCCTAGGAGTGGTGTGTGAATTGTGTGTCATTTTCAATTATGTTTATCTTGTACATGCTTTTGGTGATCTACGCTTTGATTTTATTTTTGGCCATTTATTCTTTCATGTGATTAACAGTTAAAAGGTGCGAAAATTAAAATGCGGAAAATAAAGGTCCTACGCTATTACAAGGCGCGGGTCTATACATCGCCAAATTAACAAAGACCTGATTTTGAATAAAGGTGCGGAAAGTAAATGTCCTAATTATTTATTACAAGGCTTTGGGGCAAATACATAATATTTAAAATGAAAAATAGAAGTAAACGCGCGAAAAGAAATTATAATCGAAGGTGCGAGGGCGTTGGACCCTTTAAAGATTAGATTGGAAGTGAATTAATTATTAAATAAGAAAAGAAGTTATTTTTTGTTTTTTTGGTATTTAATGAAAATAAAGAAAATTAATTAAAACCCTAATTCTAAATTTGTTTTTAATTATTTAAGAAAATTGTTTAAGTTTAACCTAATTTAACCCTAATTAATTAATTACAAGTTTATTTACAAAATAATTAATAATTAATAATGATAAATAGGTTATTTATTAAGAAAAAGAATAAAAATACTAAAACCCTAATTTCTATATTTTTGTAGTTTATTTAAGAAAAAAAGATTAAAATAAAAGCTAATTTTACTAAATTGATTTATTAAAAGATTTATTTACAAAAGAAAACTATTAATAAATTAAAAATTAAATAAGCATATTTTATTTTTATGATTTCTGATTTTTTTGTATTTTTGTATTATGAAAATTAATTTTATGGAATTAAATAAAAGCATTAAAAGAATTCAAGAAAGAAAATCAAAAATAAAAATAAATGAGAAAAATGTGCAAACCCATGGGGTATTCAGACCCAATTTTGGAGGTGTATGCAAGGAATTTAGGCCCATTAGAAAGCTGGCCACATTGACTTTTCCAGCTTGCATGCTCATTCATGGACTGAGGCACATGGTGGATGCTTTTTGGTGGCCATCAGATTGAATCCCTGGGCGCGTGGCAAACCAGGAGCTGGAGTTGTATGGTGGTCTTTAGATGAGAAGCTGCATAGAAGCATATTGTGAAGAAAAATATGAAATATACAAGGGGACCTGGGAATCGAACCCAGGTCCCAATACCTGTAGGACAACGCACATGCCAGCTGAGCCATTGAGTCTCTTTGTTCATTTAGTGGACCATGATTATTATGAGAGAGAAACAAGTATTATGTTGGACAGTAAAATAACGCGCCAATGTTTGAACTAACCAACCACAAGCCAACAGCTCATCTTCTTCTCCCTTGCTTCTTCGTTTTTGCCTGAAACTAATATCAAATAGCGGGGGTTTTAAACCCCCACTAAACTCAAACTGGAAAATAGCGAATAGGTCATATGCAAATATAAAAAGGGCGCGATAGGGGGAATTGATTCGTTTGGACGTCCTGGTTTCAATGGTGTAGGTTTCATGGCCTGATTTTTCCACATATGCAAAGCCCCAAAATTAGAGCTCTGAAACCCTAAGCAGCTTTCATGATGGATTCGCGTACAGAGCTTAAAAATTCAATTGGATGGTACCAATAGTTTCAGAGAGATCATATTAGTGTAAACCAACAATTAAAAGACATTAATCATGCATGGAATTCAAAATACGAATATGAATAATTTTGAAAGAAAAGTGAATCTGTTCTACCAATTCCTTGAGTATGGGGCTATGTTCTTGATTGTAATCTCTTCCTGGTGGTGTCAGCAAGCTCTTGGAATGCTTCTTAGGCCTTGAAACGCACGGCAGCTGTGAAAACAGTTTTGAGTTTTTTGTCAAAAAATGCAAGTTTTGTTCTTGATCTTGGGCGCAGCTCTCTTGTTCTTTGCATTAGGGTTGCAATGTGTATATATGTGTGAATGCATTAGGTCAAAAAATCAAGCCCAAAGCCTTGTATTCAATGATTTTGAATATTTGATTTTCATGATCTTTTTCAATCTTTTTTGCCATCAAACCATTGCCAATTGCATAGAATCTTTCCTTATTGAGTGTGCACGAAATCTTGAGGTCATGATGGATGAAAATGCTGCACAAAAAGATTTGGAAAACATGATTTGCTATTTTTGTCATATTTAATTTTAATTAAATGAATTAATAATAATAATAATTCAAATAATTAATCAAAAATGATAAAATAACTCCCTTGGATGTCAATGGGTCGTGCATAGCTTTTGGGTAATGTTTCATGGAAGAAATTGAGGCCCATTAGCATTTTTGAGGCATTTGAAGCAAAGTTGACTTTTCAAAATTCCCAAAAATTTCCCAACTTCCACAAGGCATATCTTGCTCAATTTTTAAGATTTGATCATGTTCTTGGACATTTTGGAAAGGTCTTGAAGTCCTCTAACCAATTCCCTTGTTCCCATGTCATTTTGATTTACCAATCTCAAGTTATGGTCTTTGACTTAAAGTGCCTTTTTGTTGACTTTTGAAAATGACCTATAATGTTGAGATTGATAACTTTTTGTGAAAGCATTTCTTGGACTTGAAGTGTGAATATGAGTTGTAGGAAATGTAATTCTCTTCAAAATGAGCTTTGGATGGAATTTTTCTGATAAACCATGTGGAAGTTATGCCCTGGTCAATTTGCAGTTGACTTTTTCAACTGTCCAAATATAGAAACTTTTGCATCTTGAGACTTTTTGAGCCATGCTTTGAGAATCATGATCAAGAATTGATCAAATGATGTTTGTGGCTTCAAAATAAGATGTTGACCAAAAATTTTGACTTTTGACTGTCAAATGACCATTTTGCCCCTGCAGTTGACTGTTGAGCAATTTGGGTTTTTGACTGTGCAATTTGGTGCTGTGAGTCTTGAAACTTGACATGTAGGTGCTTGACAATGTTTATAGGCATGTGGGACTTGATTGGACCCTTGGAAACTTCAATTTCTTTGCCAGAACCAAAACCCTAATTTTTGACTGTTAGGAGGCAATTGGACTGTGCAACCCTTGAGGGATTTTGAACCATGATCTTGGCACATCTTGAAGAATATGGGAGGGAAAATTTTGGGGTACAACAGTTGCCCCTGTTCAATCTTCTTAGACCTGAGGATGTAGATTGGCTGACGTGCCTTTCGTAATCCGAAGGTGGAAGATGATTGAACACTAGAGTGCCCAGAAATTTGCGCTCACATGTTAGCAGTGTGATGGTGGGAATGGGCTTACAAATGCCATTTGGAGGTTGATGGATAGGAATATGGGCTTATAGATGCCATGTTGAGAGGTGATGGATAGGTGGATGGGCTTATAGATGCCATCTGGGTGTCGATCGCGTAAGAGTTTCCTTAGCGAGAATTTGCGTACCTGAAAAAGAAAGATAATTACCTGGCCTGTTACAGGAGTTGACCTTAAAATTCTTTATATAGACGCGTCCTGGCTGGATACAGGTATCGAATCTTTGAACTCTTTAGACGTGCCCTGGCGAGATACAGGAATCGAGCCTGGAGCTTCAAAAGGTTTTTTGTTGATAATGATGTGATGAATGAATCAGGGATGGTTACTACCTCAACGGGACAGTGAGAGAACCTTTGGGCGATTACTACCTCAACGGGACGATGAGAGAACCTTGGGCGATTACTACCTCAACAGTAACGATGGGAGAACCTTGGGAGATTACTACCTCAACAGTAACGATGAGAGAACCTGGGGGCGATTACTACCTCAACAGTAACGATGAGAGAACCTTGGGCGATTACTACCTCAACAGTAACGATGAGAGAACCTTGGGCGATTACTACCTCAACAGTAACGATGAGAGAACCTTGGGCGTCTTCTACTAAGTCTTCATCAAGAAAATCTTTAGGAATTGATTTAACTGGACCAGAGAAGGCCTTTGACTGGATCGGCATCAGAAAAATCTTTAGGAGTCGATTTAACTAAACCAGGCAAGGTCTTGGAATCTTCAACTGGAATAAGAATCAGGGAGATCTTAGGGTCGATCTGACTGAACCAAAGAAGGCCTTTGACTGGATCGGCATCAGGAAAATCTTTAGGAGTCGATTTAACTGAACCAGGCAAGGTCTTGGAATCTTCAACTGGAATAAGAATCAGGGAGATCTTAGGGTCGATCTGACTGAACCAGAGAAGGCCTTTGACTGGATCGGCATCAGAAAAATCTTTAGGAGTCGATTTAACTGAACCAGGCAAGGTCTTGGAATCTTCAACTGGAATAAGAATCAGGGAGATCTTAGGGTCGATCTGACTGAACCAGAGAAGGCCTTTGACTGGATCGGCATCAGGAAAATCTTTAGGAGTCGATTTAACTGAACCAGGCAAGGTCTTGGAATCTTCAACTGGAATAAGAATCAGGGAGATCTTAGGGTCGATCTAACTGAACCAGAGAAGGCTTTTGACTGGATCGGCATCGGAAAAATCTTTAGGAGTCGATTTAACTGAACCAGGCAAGGTCTTGGAATCTTCAACTGGAATAAGAATCAGGGAGATCTTAGGGTCGATCTGACTGAACCAGAGAAGGCCTTTGACTGGATCGGCATCAGAAAAATCTTTAGGAGTCGATTTAACTGAACCAGGCAAGGTCTTGGAATCTTCAACTGGAATAAGAATCAGGGAGATCTTAGGGTCGATCTGACTGAACCAAAGAAGGCCTTTGACTGGATCGGCATCAGGAAAATCTTTAGGAGTCGATTTAACTGAACCAGGCAAGGTCTTGGAATCTTCAACTGGAATAAGAATCAGGGAGATCTTAGGGTCGATCTGACTGAACCAGAGAAGGCTTTTGACTGGATCGGCATCAGAAAAATCTTTAGGAGTCGATTTAACTGAACCAGGCAAGGTCTTGGAATCTTCAACTGGAATAAGAATCAGGGAGATCTTAGGGTCGATCTGACTGAACCAGAGAAGGCCTTTGACTGGATCGGCATCAGAAAAATCTTAGGGTCGATTTAACTGAATCAAGTAAGGTCTTGGAATCTTCAACTGGAATAAGAATCAGGGAGATCTTAGGGTCGATCTGACTGAACTAGAGAAGGCCTTGGATTAACTTTGACTGGATAAGAATCAGAAAAATCTTAGGGCCGATTTAACTGAACCAGACGAAAGTCTTGGGTTAACTTTGACTGGATAAGAATCAGAAAAATCTTAGGGTCGATTTAACTGAACCATACGAAAGTCTTGGAATACCTTTGAATGGATAAGAATAAGAAAAATCTTAGGGTCGATTTAACTGAACCAGAGGAGGTCTTGGACGTAGTTGAGAACTTAACTGGATCTTTCCTGAAAGGTAAAGGTCAGTCATATGCAATGCATGATATGGATCAAGCAATGATGTTCTCAACATAAATGAGATTGTGTGATGCATTTATGCATGTATCATGATGTATGTGATGTTTATGACTGTATGTTTTCGTCTTAGGAAAATAAATCCTTGACGGGTGTCGGGAAGTTAAATCTTGGGCTGATGTAGAGCTCTTGTTTCCACTGGGGAGTGATTGCAAGAATGAACCGATAGGAGAAGATGACTCCGTTGGGGAATAAACTTGATGAAGAGATTACTCTGCGGGGAATAACCACTCTAGTAATCTTGCTTGGGAACAATAATCTGTGGGGAGAGAGGTACGTTGAGATGTTGATGATAACTCCGCTGGGGATACCGTTTCTATGTTGGAAGTGTTAATAGACTCCGCTGGGGATAGGAAGACTTCGCCGAGGACGATCTTTCCGTGGCTTTTGGCTGAGGATAACCCAGTTATACCCTGGTAGGGAAATAACCTTTGAATAAGGCCGGGGGAGGGCGTTCGTACTCTGCAGGGGGGAAGCTTCCAGAATCTACTGGGGATAAGCTTCCTGCTGGGGAGATGGATTCAAACTTTCCTGGGGAAATTTTGAATTATGCTGGACTCTCCTGGGGAAATTTTGAGATGTACTGGAGGTGACTCCACTGAATGTCTGGTATACCGCCGGGGAAAAATCTTAGATCAAGACTGTCGGGGATGCTTGTTAGGAATGTTTGTATACTGCGCTGAGGAATGTTGAGATCTGCCGGGGATACCCAACTTCCTTAAGGCTGATAATATAGCTTTGCTTGGGGAGAGTGCGTTGACTTGCTGGATCACTCTCTGGGGAATTAAGGTATATTGGTTATGTTCTTCAGCTGAACTTACCTTGGTACCTTGATGGACAGAACAATTAGATCGCTTAGACCACTCATTATTGCCTCTACTTCTAATGTTACCTGTAATTAATCCTTTGTTTCGTATGCAATCATTTATGAGTTAGCAGTTATTGTCAAATGCATATATCACAAATTGAACCTTGGACGTTCTTCGCAAAACAAAATAGAAAAAAAAGGAAAAAAAACAATTGGCAATTGGTCTGAAAAGTGAATTTATATTGATTTTTGAATTTGCCTGTAAATAGGCGTTTTATGTACAAGAGGCTGACGTCCTAGTAAGAGGACGCCTCCGAGCAAAAGAGTTTATACAATTTGTACAAAGGGAAAACACAACAACTATGTGAAAAGAATAATCCCACTGGGTTCCAACTCTGCTATCGCCTTTATATCTTCGAGCGTCTCATCACTTGATGACCTAGCTGAAGATGAAACTGATTGATCGATGCCGTCTGAACTTGATGTTGATACCGGATTCTGGATGTAAAGTGATCCAATGAGACATAGTATTACGCTTTATCCCTAACTTTTGCCTGGACTGCCCTTTCGGGTTTTCAGTCCACCGGGATACCCATTTTTGCCCAAGCCGCCTTTTCAGGTTTTTGACTTGCCGGGTGTACAGATTTTTTTCATTTCATCCCTTCATTTTGCCCGAACCTTTTTGGTTCGCCGGGAAGCCCTTATTTTTGCCTAGGTATGTCAACCTAGCGGGTCTTTTATCATGCGTAGTATCTTTTTACTATGTCTGCATTGGCGGGGTGAGGAAGGTCGTCACCGTCCATGGTGGTTAGAAACATGGCTCCTCCTGAGAACACATGTTTAACCACAAATGGCCCTTCGTACGTAGGGGTCCATTTTCCCCTTGGATCACTCTGAGGAAGGATGATACGCTTGATTACCAGATCCCCAACTTGATACTCTTGTGGTCTGACCTTTTTGTTAAATGCCCTGATCATCCGTTTTTTGATACGTCTGACCATGACAAATAGTAGTGAGTCTCTTTTCGTCGATTAGATTTAATTGATCAAGTCGTGTCTGGATCCAATCATCTTTGCTCAGATCTGCATCCTTCATTATCCGGAGAGAGGGTATCTGCACTTCGATCGGTAAGACTGCCTCCATGCCGTAGACCAAGGAAAAAGGAGTTGCCCCGGTTGACGTCCTTGCTGAGGTACGGTACCCATGAAGAGCGAACGGTAACATCTCGTGCCAATATTTATAGGTCACTGTCATCTTCTGCACAATTTTCTTGATATTCTTATTCGCTGCTTCTACAGCCCCATTCATCTTCAGCCGGTAGAGAGAAGAGTCGTGGTGATGTATCTTAAATTGCTCGCAGAGCTCAGTGATTATCTTGTTGTTAAGATTGGTACCGTTGTCTGTAATGATCCTTTTCGGGACACCGTATCGACAGATCAGATTGTGTCGAATGAACCGTGCCACGACATTCTTGGCATAGGAAGTCGTGCCACTTCGTAAAATAATCAATCGCTACCAGGATGAAGCGATGCCCGTTGGATGCCGTGGGTTTAATCTCGCCGATCATATCTATACCCCACATTTCAAAAGGCCAAGGTGCAGTCAGGACATTCAGAGGAACTGGAGGAACGTGCACCTTGTCTGCGTAAATCTGGCATTTATGACATGTCCGAGAATGTTGGTAACAGTCGGCTTCCATTGTGGACCAGAAATACCCTGCCCGAAGGACTTTCTTTGCCATAGTGTGTCCACTGGAATGTGTTCCGAAGGTACCTTCATGTAGCTCCGCCATGATCCTTTCTGCTTCAGTCTTATCCACACAACGCAGTAAGGTTGAATCATGGTTTCGCTTGTACAGAATGCCGTTGCTAAGGAAGAACTTTGCTGCGAACCTTCTCAGAAACTTTTTATCATTGACAGATGCACCTTCAGGGTATTCCTGAGCTTCCAAGTATCTCTTCACCTCATGGTACCAAGGTTTCTCAATTACTTCCCCAGCCTCAAGATCATAACAGTATGCAGGTTCGTCCAGTTTCCAAATGATGATCCGGGGAGCCTCGTTGTCCCACTTGACTTTGAACATGGAAGACATTGTAGCTAACGCGTCCGCCAACTGATTCTCCTCTCTTGGGAAATGTTCAAAAGTTATCTCTGTGAAATGGGGGATCATTGTCAACACACATTCTCTGTAAGGAATAAGATTCGGATGTTTCGTATCCCACTCGCCTTTGATCTGATTGATCACGAGAGCGGAATCTCCGAAGACACTCAGAAACTTGATCCTTAAGTCGATCGCAGCTTGAAGACCCATGATGCATGCCTCATACTCCGCCATGTTGTTGGTGCAGTTGAAACATAGCCGGGCAGTGAGTGGAGTATGAGTGCCTTGAGGGGATATGATCACAGCGCTGATACCGTTACCCAAAGCGTTGGAGGCTCCGTCAAAGTGCATAGACCATCGGGATCCTTCCTCAGGTCCTTCATCCGGTCCAGGTACTTCATAATCACTCACTATCATGATGCTCTCGTCCGGAAACTCGAAGTTCATTGACTGATAGTCGTCTACTGCCTGATGTGCCAAGTGGTCTGCCAATACACTTCCCTTGATAGCTTTCTGGGTCGTGTACTGGATGTCGTATTCTGTCAAGATCATTTGCCATATTGCTATTCTCCCAGACAGAGCAGGCTTTTCAAATATGTACTTTATTGGATCCATCTTTGAGATCAACAAGGTAGTGTGAGTCAGCATATACTGTCTCAGCCGGCGAGCAGCCCATACCAAAGCGCAGCAAGTTTTCTCGATCAGTGAGTATCGGGTCTCACAGTCGGTAAACTTTTTGCTAAGGTAATAAATGGCATGCTCTTTTCGGCCAGACTCGTCATGCTGCCCCAGCACACACCCCATTGAGTTATCAAGTACTGTCAGGTATAGTATCAGAGGTCTCCCTTCAACCGGTGGCATAAGAATGGGTGGTTCTTGGAGATACTCTTTGATTCTGTCAAAAGCGGCCTGACATTCATCATTCCAACGTACTACCTGATCTTTCTTCAGCAGCTTGAAGATTGGTTCACAGGTAGCAGTTAGGTGCGAGATGAATCGAGCAATGTAATTCAGATGTCCTAAAAAGCCTCTGACCTCTTTCTCTGTCTTAGGAACTGGCATCTCTTGAATAGCTTTAACCTTGGCAGGGTCTACTTGAATACCCTTATCACTTACAACGAAGCCTAACAACTTTCCAGATCTTACCCCGAAGGTGCACTTGTTCGGGTTCAACCTCAGCTTGTACAGTTTCAAACGGTCAAACAGTTTCTGCAGATGGTCAAGGTGTTCCTCCTCAGTTTGGGACCTTGCAATCATGTCGTCGACATACACTTCTATCTCATGATGGATCATGTCATGAAATAAAGCAACCATGGCACGTTGGTAGGTTGCCCCAGCGTTTTTCAACCCGAATGGCATGACCTTGTAGCAGAAGGTGCCCCACTGAGTAACAAAGTTAGTCTTTTCCATGTCTTCAGGAGCCATCTTGATCTGATTATAACCTGAAAAACCATCCATGAAAGAGAACACCTTGTGTTGAGCCGTATTATCAACCAGAACGTCAATGTGAGGTAGGGGGAAGTCATCCTTGGGGCTTGCCCTGTTCAGATCCCTGTAATCGACACACATTCTGACCTTACCATCCTTCTTTGGTACTGGCACCACATTGGCAACCCACTGAGGGTAAGAAGTCACTGCAAGAAACCCGACATCAAACTGTTTCATAACCTCGGCTTTGATCTTCTCAGACATCTCTGGACGCATACGGCGGCCCTTTTGCTTAACCGGAGGGCAGTCTTCCTTGGTAGGCAAGTGATGGACCACAATATCAGTATCCAACCCAGGCATATCTTCGTAGGACCAAGCAAAGATCTCCACATAATCATGTAACATCTGAGTCAACCGTTGCTTCACGCTGAGCTCTAGGTTGGCACCAATTTTAACTTCCTTTCTGTCTGCCTCAGTACCCAGATTTATCGTTTCCACTGGCTCTTCATGTGGTTGAATTGCCCTCTCTTCCTGGAGTAACAGTCTTGCAAGTTCGCCAGGCACTTCGCAATCATCTTCACCTTCGTCTTCGGCTAAGTTGATCGGATTTTCGAAGTCATAACCGGCAGTAGCAGAGTCATTACCAGCGAGATCCGGAGTGGATTGAAACCTGTATGGGTGAGTGTGTGTAAATACAGCTGTTTTGCAATATAAAGAAAGGAAAGAAAGAAAAGGAGCACAAGATTTGAAATGCGAAAAACGTCCAAGATCTTTATTCATGATATATGGAAATGACAGTTATAAGCCCTCACAAATGAAGCCAACGGTGCCCCGGGTAAGACACCGGGCCATAAAGTTTCAAATCATTGTTTATTACAAATAACAAAAACAAAGGAATTCATTACTGCGTAACAAAAGTAACAGGTGTATGATCTTTCGCGGTCCAATTGTTCAATCCATCGTCAGTCGTCGGGTAGATCCAGCTATCGAACTCCGATTCTTCCACTTCGTCTTCATCCCCAATAGCATTCACTCCTGGATTGGTGATGAGCATAGGAGGTCTTCCGGTCCTAGCTTTGCGCACAGCCCTCTGAGCCTCTGCAGTAAAACCCAGTCCAAACTTGTCAGTTTTAGGAGGGAAATCAGGGAGCCTGCCCCAGTTAGCACATTCACCTTTCTCGATTACAGCCCGGGCGTCCTTTAAGGAGGCCATCTTCAAAGGAAAGTCCTCTTCAACCACTGTTTCCGCTGCTGCCAATGTTGGGGGTACCTCCTCAAAATGTTGAAAGGGGGTTTCAATAAACTCCCCGTCCATCTCGATATACCGGAAGGAATTCAAGTGACTCACCATATATTCTTCCTCCCCCTGCACAGTGACAATCTTCCCTCTGACAGGGTACTTGAGCTTCTGGTGTAGGGTAGAGGTCATTGCCCCAGCTTTGTGAATCCAAGGTCGACCCAGTAAACAGGAATAAGATGGACGAATATCCATCACATAGAAAGTTGAGTCGAAAACTTGAGAACCCACACGAATAGGAATGTCTACTTCTCCATGAACCATCCTCTTCGATCCGTCAAAGGCTCGGACAATGATGTTGCTAGGTTTCAATTCCAGGCCCTCACAATCCAACCGGTCTAAGGCCTTCTTGGTTAATACATTCAGGGAAGAACCGGTGTCCACCAACACGTGCGCGAGAGTAGTGCCCCTGCATTTTATAGAGACATGCAGGGCATCATTGTGGTTCTTTCCCTTAGCAGTAAGGTCAGCATCCGAGAAACCCAAACCATTGTCAGCTGTCAAATTGGCTACGCAATCAGTAAACTAGTCTGCAGATGTCTCCTGTGGCACATGGGCCGTCTTCAGAAATGAAATCAGGGCCTTAGCATGGGCCTCTGAGCACAGCAGTAATGAGAGCATAGAGATCTTGGAGGGTGTATGCCCCAGCTGTTCAACAACATTAAAATCACTCTTCTTGATTATTTTGAGAATTTCCTCCATCTCTTGCCGGGAGGCTTCAACATTCACAGACTATGGTGCCTCCGTCTGGGCAGGCTCATCTTCAATCCCTTTGCCCCGAGCATTAGATGACTCGGCAGCAGGGGAAGCAACTTGATCAGAAGTGGAAACAGGCGCACTTGCAGGCGTAATTATGAGAGGTCTTCGAATAGTTGGTGGCGCAATGTCAGGCGAGAAGAGCCTGCCACTGCGGGTTACTTTAGCTGGACCGGTAATATTGCTGATGCTGGTACCGGTGTTGAACTCTTGCTTTATTCCAAGTACATATACATTTGCCCCATAGTGCCATGGGACAGCCTTATCAGATTCATAGGGGAGGGGCCCCGGAACAGTAATAACAATGGGTGCGACAGTCATGATTTTAACTGGCTTCCTCGGGGGAGCCTTGATTGGATTGTTGAAAATTGTAACAACGGATACTTCTTCCACAGGAACAAAAGGAACAGCAGTCTTCTTGAACATAATTTCCTTGCTATCCATCAGGCTCTGGATGCCTAACTTCAGCAACGGACAACCAGAAAGGGAAACAGCATGCAAGAGGCAACCTTCACTACAACCCGGAAATAAACCGGCCAGCAGTAGGTTCCTCTTAACAGTCAACAGAGGAGTAGCTACATCATTCACAGAAACGGCATACAAATCTTCATCCACGGCATTCACCCCATGCTGGGGCATAGGAGCAGTCACAACATTTGGCCTTTCAGGCGCCTCAAATTGTATCTCTTTCGCGTCAATAAGGTCTTGAACCTTATTCCTTAAGGCCCAGCAATCATCAGTAGAATGCCCCGGGCTATCGGAGTGATAAGCACAGCGGGCATTTGGATTATACTTGGGGGATGCAGTATTCACAACCTTTGGAGCCTCTCGGACGGTCACCAGGTTGGTTGATAGCAGCTGCGGCAAGATTTGTGACAAGGTCATACTCAGCCGGGTAAATTCTCTTCTGGGTCTTTCAGCCCTTGGTTGATTGGTTTGCCGAGGAGCGGCAGCAGGTTTAGCAATCATCATTGCGTTGACAGATTGGCGGCGCTCCGATTTATCTTGCCTTCTAGGCCCATACACAGCACTGGCCTCCTTTTTGAAGGGCTTCTTCTCAGAACTTGAAGACGCACCTTTCTGAATTTTACCGGACTTCATTCCAGCCTCTATCCTTTCCCCAGTCAGAATAAGGTCAGTGAACCCTACAGATGAATTACCGATAAGATGATTGAAGAATGGCCCGGATAGGGTCCCCAAGAACATATCTACCAGCTTACGGTCAGTTAACGGAGGCTGCACCCTGCCAGCCAGATCCCTCCACTTCTCCGCGTACTCTTTAAAACCTTCGCTTGATCCTAGCGACATACCCTGGAGTTGGGTACGTGTAGGAGCAAGGTCGGCATTATATTGATACTGCTTGTAAAAAGCAGTAGCCAACTCCTCCCAGTTACGAACTTTGGTTCCATCCAGCTGATAGAACCATTCGAGATGAGTCCCTGAAAGACTCTCCTGGAAGAAGTGGATCCACAAGTTCTTGTCCAGTGTGTACGGCTGAATCTTCCGCACAAAAGATCTGAGGTGCAGCTTAGGGCAAGACGCCCCGTCATACTTGGTGAAAGATGGTGCTTTAAACTTGTGAGGGATGATCACACCAGAAGATAAACCCAAATCTCCGAAATCCAACCCAGGCACCTGTTGGATCTCCATGGCGTTCAGACGGTCTTCCAACTGCTTGTATCTGTCTTCAGCCGGAGGATACTGTTCCTCATTAAAATCAGTCTCATTGTCAGAGACTACCGGACTTGGACCTCTTCCCCTCTGGGGACTGTCTTTGCCTACAGAAGAACCAGCTTCCTCATTCTGTAGTGTGTTACCAAACCTCCGGCCCGAGTTGAATAGAACAATTCTCTTCTTCTTCTTCTCCTTCTTCAGGAGCAAAGCCTTCAGCTCTTCTTGACCTTGAGCCAAAACCATGATCAGCTCCTGAAATTGTGCGTTCTGCGCCTGAAGGGCCTTGATAGACTGCTCGGTTGACGATTCAGGGTTCATGATGCTGAAATAAACAGAGAAGAACAGTAAGCAACCTGAAAAGAAGAGTACATGTTATGCACATGATGAATGATATGTGTTTATGCAATGCATTCAAGGGTTCGAAAGTTCAAATTTGTTGTAGACAAAAAGGAACACACGTTATCATTAAGAAAATAATTGTTTGGTACATCAAAGCCTCATGGGCAAGCATTACAAAACAAATCAATCCCAAAAGACACTACACATCCTCTTTGGAGCTATGTAAGTGTTAAGATTCCTCTGCTCGTGCAGTAGGCGGGTGAGTTCCAAGACCTTCTTTTCACTAGCATGTAGACTGGTCTCAAGAGAATTCCGTTCTTCCTTAAGCTGGATCCAGCTCTTCTGCATCTCTTCCCAGGATGTGGGCATGTCAGGATGTTGAATGGTGTAGGACACCTCTCCATCCAGTACTGGCTCTTTGATCACAGGGAGAACATGAGGATATGGCATCACTAACTTCTGGGAGCGGGCTCGTACCCACTTGAGATAAGGCTCCAACGGGATGGAGTTCCTGTGCCCCAGTGTCTTGCTGTCTATCCTACTTGGCATCCTCCAATCTCTGATAAATCTCTGGCGAAGTCCTTGTGCATCGTTGTCGAAGTCAAAAACTATGTCAGGAATTAACATGTCATGAGGGCCGTCCCTCCGAGCATAACCAAACTGTCTCCAATCCAGGCACGGGTTGTAAGTAATACCTCCTCTGATTCCAAGTAAAGGAACATTAGGGTACTCCCCGCAACGATCAATGATAGTAACATCCTCTCTAGACCGAGAGCACCAATGTATATCTGCATGTGTAAGAGTCATCAATCGTTGTGACCATCTCAAACCCCGCTCGTTCTTCAAAACTGATTGCGGAAGGTGCGAAATAAACCACCTTCCCAGGAGAGGAGTACAGCACATAAGAACACCTCTTTTTCTCATGGTTCGAGTGTAACATGAGTGAAGGATGTCCCCGAGCAAGGTAGGTATAGGATTCCTGGACATGAAGATCTGGACAACACTGATATCTATAAGTTGATCTGGATTAGGGAACAACACCAAACCATAGACAAGGAGGGCCACAACCTCTTCAAAAGCTTGTAGGTCAAGGGAGTTCCAACATTCTTGGGCCTTCTCAAACAGAAACCTGGCTAAGAACCCTTTGATACCACTTCTAACTTCCCAATGTCCCTTGATGTCAGAGAGTTGCAGGTGCAAGGCTTTGGCAATCTCTTCAAGTTTGGGTTCCTTTTCCGTACCGTTGTAGGGTAGTTGATCAAGGATAGGAATCTTCAGAAGCCGGGAGAACTCTTCCAATGTAGGCACCAGTTGGTAATCCAGGAAAGTGAAACAGTGATGCAGAGGGTCAAAGAACTGGAACAGGACCTTTATCATATCCTCCTCAATGTTGGTGTTGACCAAGCTGATGAGTCTTCCATGTCTCTCACTGAATGAAGAACTCTCGGGAATCCTGGGTATAAGCTCCTTAAGCTGAGGAGGGATCCTTACAAGGCTGATCTGAATTGTCTTTCTGCGAACAGTTTCCATGTCCTACAAAACAAGAACAAAGATGAAGATTCGAACCCCTGAAATGGTTAGTCAATGCATATGATGTTGTATGATGTCATGATGCTATGATTAAACACACCACAAATATTTACAAAGGCAAACATGATAAGGCACACAAGTCACACCACAACCCTTAGAGTTTAGGCCTGCATGGGGTCTGGGTATTACCCTCTTGAAGTTGGTGGGCTCAACCTGTCCTATTAGAAGTAACCGGGTTCTAAGGGTCCCAATATCACTGGATTGCTTTCATTGTTCATCGTTTCGATTTAGCCACTGAACTGGCGACCGAAATATTCCAGGAAAGCAACCCTCAATTGAGTGTAGTATCGAGTATCAACCAACCTCGGACTGCACCAAAGTCAGTTATCTCACTACCCTAAAGAGGCCAAGATTGTTCAATTAAGGTTCCTAAGGTCAGTTGATGCTTCACGACACCACGCAGAGGCCCCGTACTCTCCTTGACTGAACTCAAGGGTTGCCGGTACACACCAAAGTGCCACATCAACGTAGCAGACTGTTTCAACCATGTCGGTATACCCCGCACAGTTCCCTCACAGCCTTGTTGCTACTTTCTAAGAAGGTATCCCCCAGATCCGGGTTAGGATCTATAGAACTCCCAAGACAGTCCCAAAATTTAAAGCAAACAAGTCAAAGCAATTGAAAACACAGTTTATGAACTATCCTAAGGTACACCTCACTTTAAAGTAGTACCCAGCAGAGTCGTCAGTTCTGTGATCGGTGGATCTGGAACTGACTGTTTAGCGCTGGTTCGCGAAATGTCGCGGAAGCAAGAGTCGCCACCGTCTTTTATTTTCTCCAAATGGAAAGGACAAAAGCACAGAAAAATTCCTTATGAGATTAGTTCTCGGTTCGGGAGGTAGATTTATAGAAAGGGAAGGTGTTAGCACCCTTTCTATCCATGGTTATCCATGGGCTCTTAGATACTTGCTCATTTGTGTTTTCAAAATGTTTGTTTGCTTTTCAATCGTGAGTGGGTTTGAAAAAGTTTCGTTTAAAATTTCAGTTCGACTCTTGTATCAGTCCTCAAGAGTGTTTGAAAAGTTGTTTTTGAAAGCTTTTTGAAAGTGTCGATGTGAAAAGAAGTTTTGATTTGTTTTGAATTAGAGCAACTATCTACGAGTCGTCTACCTACCCTAAGGAATTAAGCTGTGTTAATGTCCTTAAGGTAGTGCCATCCCACCATTGAGAGGTAGGTAGCACCACCGTTGGAGGTGTTCGGGTCAATTCGAGTTTAGGGACAGTGTGGTCACCGAGCAACAGTAAGACACCTTAGAAGCTACCCTTATTCCATTTATCTTTTTATTCCGAGGCAACTATTCCGAGGCAACTTGTTTCGAGGCAACCGTTTCGAGGTAACTAGATCAATGGAACATAAGGACTCACTAAGACGTCCTATAGTCGACGACCACGTTTCGAGGGGCAAGGCAACAGTGTGGTCACCAGAGCAATAGTAGGACACCTTAGAAGCTACCCTTATGCCATGTTCATGGACATAAGGACTTACTAAAACGTCCTATACTCGACGACCACGATTCGAAGGGCAAGGCAACAGTGAGGCGTACCCTAGGAGTGGTGTGTGAATTGTGTGTCATTTTCAATTATGTTTATCTTGTACATGCTTTTGGTGATCTACGCTTTGATTTTATTTTTGGCCATTCATTCTTTCATGTGATTAACAGTTAAAAGGTGCGAAAATTAAAATGCGGAAAATAAAGGTCCTACGCTATTACAAGGCGCGGGTCTATACATCGCCAAATTAACAAAGACCCGATTTTGAATAAAGGTGCGGAAAGTAAATGTCCTAATTATTTATTACAAGGCTTTGGGGAAAATACATAATATTTAAAATGAAAAATAGAAGTAAACGCGCGAAAAGAAATTATAATCGAAGGTGCGAGGGCGTTGGACCCTTTAAAGATTAGATTGGAAGTGAATTAATTATTAAATAAGAAAAGAAGTTATTTTTTGTTTTTTTGGTATTTAATGAAAATAAAGAAAATTAATTAAAACCCTAATTCTAAATTTGTTTTTAATTATTTAAGAAAATTGTTTAAGTTTAACCTAATTTAACCCTAATTAATTAATTACAAGTTTATTTACAAAATAATTAATAATTAATAATGATAAATAGGTTATTTATTAAGAAAAAGAATAAAAATACTAAAACCCTAATTTCTATATTTTTTTAGTTTATTTAAGAAAAAAAGATTAAAATAAAAGCTAATTTTACTAAATTGATTTATTAAAAGATTTATTTACAAAAGAAAACTATTAATAAATTAAAAATTAAATAAGCATATTTTATTTTTATGATTTCTGATTTTTTTGTATTTTTGTATTATGAAAATTAATTTTATTGAATTAAATAAAAGCATTAAAAGAATTCAAGAAAGAAAATCAAAAATAAAAATAAATGAGAAAAATGTGCAAACCCATGGGGTATTCAGACCCAATTTTGGAGGTGTATGCAAGGAATTTAGGCCCATTAGAAAGCTGGCCACATTGACTTTTCCAGCTTGCATGCTCATTCATGGACTGAGGCACATGGTGGATGCTTTTTGGTGGCCATCAGATTGAATCATTGGGCGCGTGGCAAACCAGGAGCTGGAGTTGTATGGTGGTCTTTAGATGAGAAGCTGCATAGAAGCATATTGTGAAGAAAAATATGAAATATACAAGGGGACCTGGGAATCGAACCCAGGTCCCAATACCTGTAGGATAACGCACATGCCAGCTGAGTCATTGAGTCTCTTTGTTCATTTAGTGGACCATGATTATTATGAGAGAGAAACAAGTATTATGCTGGACAGTAAAATAACGCGCCAATGTTTGAACTAACCAACCACAAGCCAACAACTCATCTTCTTCTCCCTTGCTTCTTCGTTTTTGCCTGAAACTAATATCAAATAGCGGGGGTTTTAAACCCCCACTAAACTCAAACTGAAAAATAGCGAATATGTCATATGCAAATATAAAAAGGGCGCGATAGGGGGAATTGATTCGTTTGAACGTCCTGGTTTCAATGGTGTAGGTTTCATGGCCTGATTTTTCCACATATGCGAAGCCCCAAAATTAGAGCTCTGAAACCCTAAGCAGCTTTCATGGTGGATTCGCGTACAGAGCTTAAAAATTCAATTGGATGGTACCAATAGTTTCAGAGAGATCATATTAGTGTAAACCAACAATTAAAAGACATTAATCATGCAGGGAATTCAAAATACGATTATGAATAATTTTGAAAGAAAAGTGAATCTGTTCTACCAATTCCTTGAGTATGGGGCTATGTTCTTGATTGTAATCTCTTCCTGGTGGTGTCAGCAAGCTCTTGGAATGCTTCTTAGGCCTTGAAACGCACGGCAGCTGTGAAAACAGTTTTGAGTTTTTTGTCAAAAAATGCAAGTTTTGTTCTTGATCTTGGGCGCAACTCTCTTGTTCTTTGCATTAGGGTTGCAATGTGTATATATGTGTGAATGCATTAGGTCAAAAAATCAAGCCCAAAGCCTTGTATTCAATGATTTTGAATATTTGATTTTCATGATCTTTTTCAATCTTTTTTGCCATCAAACCATTGCCAATTGCATAGAATCTTTCCTTATTGAGTGTGCACGAAATCTTGAGGTCATGATGGATGAAAATGCTGCACAAAAAGATTTGGAAAACATGATTTGCTATTTTTGTCATATTTAATTTTAATTAAATGAATTAATAATAATAATAATTCAAATAATTAATCAAAAATGATAAAATAACTCCCTTGGATGTCAATGGGTCGTGCATAGCTTTTGGGTAATGTTTCATGGAAGAAATTGAGGCCCATTAGCATTTTTGAGGCATTTGAAGCAAAGTTGACTTTTCAAAATTCCCAAAAATTTCCCAACTTCCACAAGGCATATCTTGCTCAATTTTTAAGCTTTGATCATGTTCTTGGACATTTTGGAAAGGTCTTGAATTCCTCTAACCAATGCCTTTGGTCCCATGTCATTTTGATTTACCAATCTCAAGTTATGGTCTTTGACTTAAAGTGCCTTTTTGTTGACTTTTGAAAATGACCTATAATGTTGAGATTGATAACTTTTTGTCAGAGAATTTCTTGGAAGTGTGAAGATGAGTTGTAGGAAATGTCATTCTCTTCAAAATGAGCTTTGGATGGAATTTTTCTGATAAACCATGTGGAAGTTATGCCCTGGTCAATTTGCAGTTGACTTTTTCAGCTGTCCAAATATAGAAACTTTTGCATCTTGAGACTTTTTGAGCCATGCTTTGAGAATCATGATCAATAATTGATCAAATGATGTTTGTGGCTTCAAAATAAGATGTTGACCAAAATTTTTGACTTTTGACTGTCAAATGACCATTTTGCCCCTGCAGTTGACTGTTGAGCAATTAGGGTTTTTGACTGTGCAATCTGGTGCTGTGAGTCTTGAAACTTGACATGTAGGTGCTTGACAATGTTTATAGGCATGTGGGACTTGATTGGACCCTTGGAAACTTCAATTTCTTTTCCAGAACCAAAACCCTAATTTTTGACTGTTAGGAGGCAATTGGACTGTGCAACCCTTGAGGGATTTTGAACCATGATCTTGGCACATCTTGAAGAATATGGGAGGGCAAATTTTGGGGTACAACAGTATGTACATGGACTCGATGAGGGATTTCAAAGATAAATGGTATGTGTTGCAGCCGGTCACCCAAACTGCCTTGGACTCTCTATTCGAATCAGAAACTGTGGTGGTCGACGGGGACGGGGAGCCCCTCGTGGATGCTGAGGGCAGTCCCGCAGTCGGGCGGATCTCCAAGTTCCCAATCCATTGGTGCTCGGATCATTACGAGCATGGAACCGGGCACTATCATACCCCCGCGGGGAGCATGAGTGTCAAGGATGAGGAGGCCTATGATGTCCTTTGCAAGTTTGTCGATAGCTTCTTCCCCGCCCGGTGGGTCATGAGGGAAGGTGATGAAATTCTTGATGAGGATGGGTACCCGATGTTCGAGGCTCGTCCCATCAACACCAAGGCGCTCGTTAAGTGTCAATCTTACGGGCAGGCCGTAGATCTGCTACGTTTCTCGCTTCTGCTCTTATTGTTTTATCCCATTTTTTATTGCCTTTACTCGTTCGTAGCTAACCCGGGTTCGTTCCTTTTTGCAGGCCACATGGCTGAACGACGAGAGAGATTATTGAAGCTAACCCAAGACAAGAAGGTAAATAAGAGGCTGGTGAGGGCACCGCAAGCCACAAGGATGGGTCCGCCAGCCAGTTTGGGGGGAGATGCATCCAGTGGGTCCCCGGGCTCTCCCGATGCCGAGCAACCCACCGAGCTGGTTACCAGGAAGAGGAGTCGGTTGAGAGCGGTTCGGAGGTTGGTGACGAGCTCGTAGCTGCGCGGGCCTTTGATTTAATGCCCTATTTTGTAGAAAAGGATTTCTTCGAGGGTTTCCCTCTGACAGTGAGTGATAACGAGGCCGAGACTATTAAACGGCTCGACAAAGAAGGCCGAAGGAAACACCTTGCCGCCAGCATGGTCAGGGTGGTGAAGATGGCTGAGATGGTCGTGGTCCTTGCTGGGGAAGAGTCAGATTCTTCGGACCGTGTTAGGGAGTTAGAATCAGAAAAGGCTGCTTTTGCTGCCAAATCTCGCAAGTTAAAGGAGGCCCTCGAGCGGTCCGAGGAAATGTTTCGCGAGCAAGCCGACCTGCTGTCAGGGGAGAAGGAAAAGTCTGCGAAGGCTGCCGAGGAGAAGGATTACCTCCAACTTGATAAGGAACGGTTGGAGAGTGACAACGAACGTTTGTCCAAGGAAATCGAGGAGCTAAAAGCTGCTATGTTTCCTGCTGACGACGAGCCAGAGGAGATAGCCTCTTTGCGAACCTGTTCAGATTTGGTTACACGTATCCACCTTCTCGAGTCAGACTGTGTCGGTGCCCTAGCCGATGGGTTCGAGGTCGCGGTCAGCCAGCTCTCCGTCCTGAATCCGGGCATAAACACCGAGGGAGTCGGGTTCATGTCTCAGATTATTAATGGTCAGGTCGTGCCTCCTCCCGAGTCTCCTGGAGTAGATGCCGGTAGTCCTGGGGATGTTTAGCGTGAAGTTTTTGTTTGGGCCTGCGCGCCCGTGTATTGGTTTTTATCTGTTTTGGGGCCTGCGTGCCCCTGATAATTTCTTGATTTCTTTTGGCCGTTGTGCCATGGTTTGTAACCTCGAACATCGTCGGCCTTTTTGGTAGGTTCACTATTAACTTGTCTTGTGCATATACTTTTTTAATGGATGTTTATTTCGCCTTAACCTGCTCGTATCTAGGTTAATGTTCGACTGTCACTTCCGTGATGAATATTTTGTTTAAGTTTTTCTCTCGAGCAGAGATATCCTTTCGACCCCTTTGATAGCTCGACGCACTTCGAAATGCGTCGGTTGTACGGAGTGGAGCCCGTATGTCGAGCGTATGACCTAGATCAAGGTCTTACGCTCGCGGCGTGAACTGCCCATCACGAGCTGGGTGTTCTGCCATGTGGGTACTTCAACAGTGGAGCTCGATCAAGGTGTCCCTGTCGGGCATTGCCGTTCAACTTGTTGGTCGAACAACGATATGTCGTTTGGGTGTAGGTCGGGTCCGTACCTCGACCCGCCTACGTGGTCGAGATATTTCCCTTTGTTGACTAAAGGTGGATGTTCGACAGTGAAAGTCCACAGTGGTTGAGGGATTTAGCTATAGTACTATTTTAGCTTAGCAGCGTTCCAGGGTCGTGGTAACGGTTCTCCATTTAGTTGTTCGAGGTAATATGCCCCGGTGCCTGTGGTGCCATGAACACGATATGGTCCTTCCCAGTTCGCGGACAATTTCCCTTCGCGGGAGTCTTTCTGGTTTCTTCGCAATACCAGGGTGCCGATCTGGAACTCGCGTCTGATGACCTTGTCATCATGACACATGGCTACTCGTTATTTTAGAGCGGCCTCGCGCAGGGCTGCCCCTGATCGAATTTCCTCGACCAGGTGGAGTTCTTCTCTAAGTTCTTCGTTGTTCATTTCCTCGTCAAGAGACATTTCTGTCCGCCTGGAGGGTTCCCTGATCTCTACTGGGATGACGGCCTCGGTTCCGTATGTTAGTCGAAAAGGGGTCTCGCCCGTCGTTGAATGGGGCGTGGTGCGATTAGCCCATAAGACGCTGTGCAGCTCCTCGACCCACCCCCTTTTTGCTTCGCCGAGCCGACGTTTGAGTCCTCGCAGGATGACCCTGTTGGCGGCCTCAGCTTGCCCATTGGTTTGGGGATGTTCAACTGAGGTAAAATGTTGTTTGGTCCCGAGTTTGGCAATGAAGTATCGGAACCCGTGATCGGTGAATTGGGTACCGTTGTCTGTGATCAGTGCCTTCGGGATTCCAAACCTGGCGAGGATGTTTCGTTTGTAGAAACAGAGGATGTTGTGCGAGGTGATCTTCGCGAGGGCCTCGGCCTCTATCCATTTCGTGAAGTAATCCACGACCACAATAAGGAATTTGTTTTGGTACGTCCCTTGTACGAATGGTCCAAGGATATCCATCCCCCACCAGGCAAATGGCCACGGGGATGACAGTATGCTCAGCTCGTGAGGGGGAGCGAGATGCATGTTGGCGGGCTTCTGGCACTTGTCGCACTTCTTAATGTGATCTTTGGCGTCCTGTTGCATTGTCGGCCAATAGTACCCCGCTCGTAGAGCTTTCCTCGCCAGGGACTTACCTCCCATGTGCTGGGCGTTAATCCCTTCGTGTGTTTCCCGTAATACCTCGGGGACTGTGGATTCGTCGGTGCACTTCAAGAGGGGAATGGATAATCCCCTGCGGTACAACTTGTGCTCGAGCACCATGTAGGAGCATGCTCGTTGTTTGGTTGCGGTCGCTTCTGTCCGGTTCGAAGGGAGCTCGCCCTTTGTCAGAAAGTTGTACACCGGGGTCATCCAGCACGAAGCGTCTCCGACAGCGCGTACCTCGACGGGGGTCGAGGTTCTTTCGATGCTTGGGCGCGATAGGGATTCTTGTATGACGGATTTGTTCCCGCCCTTCTTTCTCGTGCTTGCGAGCTTCGAAAGTATGTCGACCCTTGTGTTTTGCTCGCGTGGGACGTGCGATATTTCTGCTCGGTTGAACTTCCTCATGTGTTCTTTGACTAAGTTCAGGTATTCAATGAGGCTGTCGTTCTTAGCTTGGTAACTCCCTTGGACTTGGGAAGCAACGAGTTAAGAGTCCGTGAAAATTTGTACTTCACGTGCCCCTAGGTCCTTGGCTAGCCTCAGTCCCGCGAGGAGGGCCTCGTACTCTGCTTGGCTGTTCGAAGTTGGGAAGGAGAGGGTTAGGGAGTGCTCGATAACCACACCCTCCTCGTTTTCTATGAGGATCCCCGTGCCGCTTCCGGATGGGCTGGAAGCTCCGTCAACGAAGATGATCCACTTGTGCTCTTTCCCCGCGAGGGGGTTGTGAGCCGTCATTTCTGTGATAAAGTCGGCCAGGGCTTGTGCCTTTAGGGCTTTCCTGCTCTCGTACTGAATTTCAAACTCAGAGAGCTCCAAGGACCACTTCAACATTCGACCCGCCATGTCAGGTCGACCTAAGAGTTGTTTCACTGGTTGGTCGGTTCGTACTATGATCGTGTGAGCCAGGAAATAATGTTTGAGTCTCCTCGCCGCGTTGACGAGGGCTAAAGCTACTTTTTCTATCTGTTGGTATCTGCTCTCGGGCCCTTGTAGTGCTTTGCTCGTGAAATAAATGGGCTTTTGTCCGTCGGTGGTCTCGCGGATGAGAGTCGCGCTGATGGCTTCGTTTGAGACAAACAAGTATAAGAATAAAGGTTCCCCGTCAACTGGTCGAGACAGTACGGGCGGTTGGGATAGGCTTTGTTTCAGGTGGCGCAACGCCTGTTCACATTCCTCAGTCCATTCGAAGGCTGCCTCTTTACAAAGGAGTTTGAAGAAGGGAAGGGCGTGCTAAGCGGATCTCGCGACGAAGTGGGACAGCGAGGTGAGCATGCCATTCATGACTTGTATTGACTTTTTCGACGTGGGTGTCGGGAGGTCGAAGAATGCTCGACACTTGTCAAGATTGGCTTCAATTCCTCGTTCTGTCAGGTAAAAACTGAGGAATTTCCCTGCCTTGACCCTGAATGTGCACTTCTCGGGGTTGAACCTCATCTTACATTGTCTCGCTTGAGCAAAGACTGCTTTGAGGTGGGCTTTATGGTCAGTGTCTGCTCGGGATTTGACGATCATGTCGTCCATGTAAACCTCGAGCATGTCCCCGATTTGGTTGTGGAACACTTTGTTCATCATACGTTGGTATGTCGCCCCTGCGTTCTTCAGACCAAAGGGCATTATATTGTAGTAATAGTTGCCCGAGCTGGTCATGAAAGCAGTGCAATGATTTTCGCTTACGGCCATTGGGATTTGGTTATAGCCTGAATATGCATCCATGAACGACAATATTTTGTAACCGGCCGAGTTGTCGACCGTCATGTCTATGTTTGGTAAAGGAAAAGCATCTTTCGGGCATTCCCGATTGAGATCGGTATAATCAACACACATTCGCCATTCGCCATTTTCCATTATTCTTTTTTACTAGTACAACATTTGACAGCCAGGTTGAATATCGGGCTTCGGAAATAAAATTCACCTCTAAGAGGTCTTTTACAGCTTTTTCAGCAGCCTCCGTTTTCTCCGGAGACTGCCTACGTCTACGTTGCACTACTGCCCTAGCGGCTGGATCTAGGGCGATACGGTGACAGGCGACCATGGGGTCGAGTCCGGGCATCTCTGCAGCACTCCACGCGAATAAGTCAGCATTCTCACGTAAGCAGGCTTTGATCTGCTTCCTTGCCAGGTCAGGGAGGTCGGTACCGATCTTCACTCCTTTGCTCACATCCTCTCCGAGGGGGACGAGCTCGAAGTTCCCGTCCGGAATTGGTCAGAGGGGAACTTGCTCGCTGCTGGGAGGCTCATCCTGGTCGAAGCGTGCGTTCAGGGCTATGGAGTCGACCTTTAAGGGAGCTCTCTGTTCTTCTTCCTTGACGAGCTCTATCTTCTCGGGCTCTGGTCGTGTCGTTGCTGGTCTCTTGGCGGGCCTTGTCCTAGTGTCGACCGTGTCGCGTCCCTTGGATGTCGCGTTGAAACATCTTCGAGCAGCGGCCAGGTCCCCTTTGATGGTTGCGACCCGTGCTCTCTTGGTGTAAAACTTCATCTTCAAGTAGACGGTGGAGGGTACCGCGGTCAGTTCTGCCAGTGTTGGTCTTCCCAGAATGCAGTTGTAGAGGGACGGACAGTCGATGACGAGGAAGTGCACCTTGACCTAGCTCGTCGCCGTGTCCTTGCCAAAGGTAACCATGAGCTCGATGTATCCCCAAGGTTTGGAGGTCGAGCCGTTGAAGCCCTGTAGGTCTGACCCCACATAAGGTGAGAGGTGCGAGTCGTCGAGTTGCAGGGTCCAGAATAGTTGACTGTACATTACATCGACGGAACTTCCTTCATCAACGAGAACACGGTGTACGTTAAAGTTAGCCATTCTCGCTCTTATTAGTAGAGGAATGACCGCGTTGGGGGCCCCTCCGGGGAGCTCTTCGAGGTAAAAGGTGATAGGCTCCGACCTACCTTTCACCCTTTCAAAAGTCACCGTCTGAGGTGGCGCAGATTCGACCAGTTCATCCAACTTCCTCTTGGCTGAATTTATGGTTAGGTCGTTGAATCCTCCACCATTGATGACCATGGCGGAGGGAAAGTGCTCCCACCTGTTGTGCGTTGACAATGGCTCTTACAGGTGCTCGGGGACGTAGAAGTCCTCAGGTCTTGTAACGGAGAAGGCGGTCTGGATGGGGACCGACTCGTCAGATGGTCGGGCATCCTTCTCCGGCTCCCTTGTCTCCCGGGCGTCACAATGAGGAGCGTCGTTTCGCCGGTATTGGGAGAGTCTCCCCCCTTTTATGAGGGTATCGATGGCATCCTTGAGGTGGACGCAGTCCTCCGTCAGATGACCATGACTCCTATGGTACTGACAGTATTTGCTCTTGTCCACCTCGGGTTTGGCAGGAGCTGGTCAGGGGCGCTTGACGCCGCAATCTTTGAAATCCGTATTGGCACACTCCGCCAAGATGCACTCGCGGGAAGCCGTGAGCAGAGTGTATTCTGTGAAAATCCCCGAGGGTCCTCTCTGATCTCGGACTTCTTAGGGTTTGTCGTCTTTTCTTTTCTCCCCGGCTCGTCGAGGAGGAACGGACTCTTAGCGCGGGTTGCTACTGGATCCGCGAGTTCTGGGGTCACGGGCTCTGTTGGCCGCTTCCCTTTCCTCGTAATCCATATAGGCCTTGGCCTTCTCGAGGAGAGCATCGAACGTTCAGGGTGGTTCGATGCCCACTGCTTTTCTGAACTCTGTGCCGGGGAGGAGACCCCTCTCTAGTAAGTATCTTTTCATGTGGTCCGTGTAAGGGACCTGGATGGCTTCACGATTGAAGTGGTTGATGAATTCTCTCAAGGTTTCATCCTGCCTCTGGATGATAGCCTCGAGCGCCGCTTCGGTCTTTGGATGTCACCGCGATGCGGTGAACGAGCTTATGAATTGGTTTTTCAAGTTTCTCCACGAGGTGATCCACCCCGGGGAAAGACCCTTGTACCAATCAATTGCTGCTTTCCTGAGGGTTGTGGGGAACAACTGGCATTTGATGGGTCCCCCAACGTTATGGTAGTGCAGCATAGCTTTGAACCCGTCTATATGATAGACTGGGTCGGCGACTCCGTCATATTCCTTCAAATGAGGGGGCTTCTCCATGCCCGGGCGAATAGGTGCCTCCATGATGGCTTGTGACAGGGGACCGCGGGGGTTGTCCTTGTCACTTTGCTTCGGGGAAAGGGACGGGGACCTGAGGTACTGTCGGGTACGACGGCCATGGTCGTGTTGGACGTCCCTCGAGAGGTACGCTCGTTGATCTATCCTTTCGTGCCTGTCTCCAGGGTGTCCTCGTTCCTGCCGTAAAGGGCCGTTGTTGTACCCCAAAATTTTCCCTCCATATTCTTCAAAGTTTTGACAAGAATCATCCACAAATGGTTCAAGATCTCTCAGAGGGTTGCACAGTCAAACCATCCTCCTAAGCCAGTCAAATTAGGGTTTTGGTTCTTGCAAGGAAGTTGAGGTTTTCAAGGGCTCAATCAAGTCCCATATGCTCATATACATTGTCAAGCACCTACATGTCAAGTTTCAAGGCTCACAAGGTCAAGTTGCACAGTCAAAGGTCCCATTTACTCAACAGTCAACTGTAGGGGCAAAATGGTCATTTGGCAGTCAAAAGTCAAATTTTTTGGTCAACATTTTATTTTGAAGCCACAATCATCATTTGGTCAAGTCTTGACCATGATTTCACAAGAATGGCTCAAAAAGCATCAAGATGCAAAAGTTTCTACTTTTGGACAGCTGAAAAGTCAACTGTAACTTGACCAAGGCATAACTTTTTCATGGTTCATCAGAAAAATCCCATACAATGCTCATCTTGAAGGGGAGGACATTTCCTACAACTCATCTTCACACTCCAATACCAAGAAATGCTCTCATAAAAAGTTATCAATTTCAACATTATAGGTCATTTTCAAAAGTCAACAAAAAGGCACTTTAAGTCAAATAACATAACTTGAGATTGGTAAATAAAAATGACATGGGACCAAAGAAATTGGTTAGAGAACTTCAAGACCTTTCCAAAATGTCCAAGAACATGTTCATATCTTCAAAATTGAGCAAGATATGCATTGGAGAAGTTGGGAAATTTTTGTGAAATGGCCAAAGTCAATTATCCTTGAAATTTCATTTTTGACAAAAGGGGCCCACTTTTTCCACTTGATTCAGCTTGGCCATGCCTCCCACGTGTCCCACAATTTATTTCAAGATTAAAAATTAATTTTTCCATTTTTATTTGATTTTATTTGATTTAAATCATTTTAAATCTTTAAAATTTAAATAAAAATCAAGAAAATTAATAAAGGGATATATTTTGTGTTGAATAGCTTTGAATCACCTTAAAACACATTCCAAATTCGTGCAAGGGCCTATTCTAAGCAAGAATTCAAATTTGACACAAAAATGGAAAGTTGTTTCAATGGAGTTCATGGCATAATCTCAAACATGAATGCAAAGGCTTAATGACCATTATTCTTAATGATACACTTTACATTACTATATATACAAGCCTTCCCAACCTCATTCAAAAAAGAGGGTGTGCAGAAACGGCCAAGAGCAAAACCAAAAATTATTCAAAAAGTGAGAGTTCTAAAACATAGTTGCGAGCATCTTCAGATCAAAACAAGCACGTGGCTAAAGCAACCTTTGCCAAGTCCTGAGGCTCATACCGCACTGTAAGTTCTTCCCAGGTCCCCTTACAATTTCCATACTATTTTTTCAATTGCTTTCATGTGCAGATTCTCAAAAGAGGAACACTATAGACCTCATATCTCAACAAGCCAAGTGTCATTCAAGGCAGATCCAAAGGACAAAAAAGCAAGAAATACCATGGTCTGGAGTCAACGTGGGCATAGGTTATCAAAAAGGTAAAACGAGCTGAAGCTTAATGGGCCACAGTTTCAACAACACACCCCTCATTCCTTGCCCAATACCCCCTCCATTTGGTTTATTCTTTTCTTTTCAATTTTTTATTTTCCAATTTAATTTCTAACCTTTTTTTTATTTTATTATTATTAACAAATTAATCAATTAGCATTTTTATAAAAATAAAAAAAAACCAAAAAAAATAGAATTACATCATTATTATTATTATTATTTTATTTTGTAAATAAACATTAACTAAAATAGTTAATTAGGCAATTTTGACTTTGCTTTTAACAATTAAAATAAATTAGAATTAAGTTAACTTTTAATTTTATTCCATTTCTTTTATTTCATAAAAACTTAAAAAAAAATATTTTCTTTTAATTAATTAGTTTAATTATTTAATTAATTGCATTTAATTGACAAAAAGACAAAAAATCAATTTCTTTTCTAAAAAGGGTCAACACCCTTAGACATTCCCGATTAATTTATTCACGCGCATTTACTTTATTTGATTATTATGTAATTGCCTTCAAGAATGTAATAGTTAAATAGGTTTATCGCTTTATTTAATTTCCGTACTTATTTACTAAAAAACGGGTCTTTGTAATTTTTGGCGATGTATAGACCCACGCCTTGTAATAGCGTAGGATTTATGTTTTCGCAATTTACTTTCCGCACCCCTTAACTGTTAACTTGCATGGAAGAATGTATGTAAATAAAAACAACCCGTAGCTCACTAATTAACAAGACAAACATTACTGAATACAACACACAAATACACACACCACTTCTAGGGTACGCCTCACTCGTTGCCTTCGAAACGTGGTCGTCAAGTATAGGATGTCTTAGCGGTCCTTATGTCCATGATCCAGTTGCCTCGAAACAGTTGCCTCGAAATAGTTGCCTCGAAACAGTTGCCTCGAAACGGTTGCCTCGGATTAAAAAAGGATCAAGGACATAAGGGTAGCTTCTAAGGTGTCCTACTGTTGCTTCGGTGACCACACTATCCCTACAATCGAATTGACCCGAACACCTCCAACGGTGGTGCTACCTACCTCTCAATGGTGGGATGGAACTACCTTAAGGAGATTTACACAGCCTAATTCCTTAGGGTAGGTAGACGACTCATGGATACTTTCTCTTTTCAAAAACAAACAAAAACCTTTGCACACCGACACTTTCAAAAAGCTTTCAAAACAAATTTTTCAAACACTCTTGAGGACAGATACAAGAGTCATTCAGAAATCTTTCAATGAAACTTTTCCAAACCCACTCACATTTTGAAAAGCAAACATTTTGAAAACATAAGAGCAAGTATCTAAGAGCCCATGGATAACCATGGATAGAAAGGGTGCTAACACCTTCCCTTTCTATAAATCTACCTCCCGAACCGAGAAACAATCTCATAAGGAATTTTGATGTGCTTTTGTCCTTTCCTTGTTGGAGAAAATAAAAGACGGTGGCGACTCTTGCTTCCGCGACATTTCGCGAACCAGCGTTAAACAGTCAGTTCTCATTCCCACCGATCACAGAACTGGCGACTCTGCTGGGGACTACTTAAAGTGAGGTGTACCTTAGGATAGCTCATACCTATGTTTTCAATTGCTTTGTTTTGTTTGCTTTATTATTATGGGCATTGTCTTGGAGTTTCATAGATCCTAACCCGGATCTGGGGGATACCTCTTAGAAAGTAGCAACAAGACTGTGAGGGAACTGTGGGGGTATACCGACACGGTTGAAGCAGTCTGCTACGTTGATGTGGCACTTTGGTGAGTACCGGTAACCCTTGAGTCAAGTCAAGGAGAGTACGGGGCCGCCGCGTGGTGTCGTGAAGCATCAACTGACCTTAGGAACCTTAATTGAACCATCTTGGCCTCTTTAGGGGTAGTGAGATAACTGACTTTGGTACAGTCCGAAGTTGGTTGATACTCGATACTACACTCATTGAGGGTTGTTTTCTTGGAATATTTTGATCGCCAGTTCAGTGGCTAAATCAAAACAATGAACATAGAAAACAACCCTATGATATTGAGCTCCTTAGAACCCGGTTACTTTTGATAGGACAGGTTTTGAGCCCACCAACTTCAAGAGGGTAGTACCCCAAACTTCATGCTGGCCTAAACTCTAAGGGTTGTCTGGTGTGACTTGTGTGCTTTCAAACTTGACTACTTGCATGCTTGTTATCTAACACATGAGTTTCTTGCAGGGTTTGTTTACAATCCTTAACCTGGACTCATAACAGGGTTTACTTGCATCACTCCACGCATAGCATAACATCTTGCCATCATACCATTGCATACATCCTACATAAGGACTAATCCATTTCAAGGATCTCAAGGGTTTGTGATGCAGGTCATGATTTCTAGCAAGGGGCAAAGGGGATTTATTTTCCTCTAGCCAAGGTTGATAACTTGAGTTAGGGGCTATGACCCACTCGATATGGTGAGCCTTGACTCTTGAAGAAGGACTCTCAGCAACATGAAGCTCCTTCAATCAAGCAACCGGATTCAAATTCTAACAATTTTATGGTTTACCCCGCGAGATCCTTGAAAGCATTGCATGCATATATACATATCATTGCATTACAGGTACCCTTTTGACAGGTCACTTACCTTCTTCGCTGTTTATTTCAACAATGGCTTCCCAACAAGACAATCAGGATCTTTATGCTCAAGAGACTCGGTTCAAGGCAATCCTCCTAAACCTATCCAAGGGGCAGGAAGAGCTGAGAACACTCCTCATGGGGACTTTGGTCAGGAACAGTCTTGAAGACGATAGGGACGAATGGCTGAAACGTCTACAAGCTGAGGTGGATACAATGAGAACCCAGATGCTGGGGCAAATGGCTCTTGTCCAAGACTTATCTCAAAAACAAGGAGAGCTCAAGGTTCTCGTCAACCAACTGCTTCGGGATAACCAACTGGGGCAAACATCTAAGGTTGAAGAGCAAGCCATAATTCAACCACCTGTGGGGCAAGAAGACAAGGGAAAAGCTCCTCAGTTTGCTTCAGGTTCACAAGCCCAGCATCAACCTCACCAGCATCAACAGGGTAATCGGCGTAAGCGAAATACGTCTGGAAGACATTTCTCGGAGACTGGTATACCATCATCACTGATACTGAGACGCTTGTTGGAGGTCAAGCTGATTGCTTTAAAGGATCCTCCTAAGACTCTCAACATAACCTCCCTAAAATACAATCCTGATGAAAGGTGTGCCTACCATTATGACAGCCCTGGACATGACACTGACGACTGTTGGAGCCTGAGGAACAAGATTCAAGACTTGATCGACGGAAGGGTGCTGGAGTTCATGCCGGGTGGCAAAATGAAAATCTTCTGCTGAGAATCTTCCATCTGAGATGACTAGTTCAAACTAAGAAGCTTTTGCTCATTCGAATGTTCAAGTTGTATTTTTCTTTGATTGTTCAAACATTTGTTGATGTCAAACTCTTTTACTTTATCAATGCATCGCATATGTCTGTTTTGAATCAATATATTCGCATTCGATATATTCAAACTGCTTTCATTTTTTGATGTCGACTCTCAATTAATAATTCTAAGCCTCTTGAGGGAGGATGACGAAAACGATACCACGGCATTTATAGTATGCTTTTGAACGAACCCTGCTGATGAGGTACAGGCATTGTTTTAATTCCTAAACACTAGAGTTATAAGGAAGATAATCCCTCGTTACCCCCTTTGTTGAGCCAAAGAAGTAGGAGTTTTCTTTTCACAAAAAAATAAAACCCTTAATCATAACCTGGGGCAGAGTAGTTTACTCAGTTGATCCAGGTGCATAATGAATAGCACCAAAGAGGTTCTCACAAAACAAAAGACAGTGATGGTTCCGAATAATCATAAAGACAGGCAGTCATTATCCCTCAAAATAAACGCCCATTAAGTCAAAACCTATGAAGGAGACTTACAAAACTGGGGCATCCCGCTGACTGTAATCACAAAAGAAACAGTTCAGGCAAAAAACAGGGATAACGAAATCAAAAAAGAAAGAGGTCCTACAAACCCTCAACCAAAAAAGGAATGACTGCCTATTCCCAAATAAACTGTCAATATCCGAACCATCACCATAATATCAGGATAAAGATTCAAACAAGGTCTAATGCATGATCAGCTGAGTTTAGGTTTGAAGAACATCACGAAGAGCGGGTGGGTACAAATATAATTTGAGCCTTTATCCTTTGTTTCTTAAACCGTGAACCAGGCCACGTTATAACCCTTAAAAAGTCCTAGCTGAAGCATGGGTTAGTTCGAAAGCATATTGTTACGAAAGGTATCCTGACTCCTTAAGGCTTGCGGTAAAATAACGAGTTGACATCACAGTTTACAAAATTCACTTGTTTTTACTGAAAAATACATTTGCAAAAAAAAAACTTCGAGACAGACATACGCTTTGCATTCTTAAAATAATATTGTTTGCATATGACTATTTGTTCAACAGCAGAGAAATTCGCACGAAGAATATCTAGTGAACAAAAGCACTCCCAACCAAGGGGAAGGGCATGATCATTGTCCATCACCTGAGGCAGTTAAGTCAAGATTCGGAGAATCTCTCAAAAGGCCAACCAGCTTGGGGCAAATCTCCGTCTGAGTCACTTGGGGCATTGGACGATCAAACGAAGATCTTCTGGTGGCATGGCAACACAACAACAGGGGCACCCCCCTACATCCTGAGAGCGCGGACATAGTCGAAAAATACTGCGCATAATCAAAGACCCGCTAGGTTGACACACCTAGGCAAAAATAAGGGCTTCCCGGCGAATCAAAAGGGTTCGGGCAAAAATAAGGGATAAAATGAAAAAATCTGTACACCCGGCAAGTCGAAAACCTGAAAAGGCGGCTTGGGCAAAAATGGGTATCCCGGTGGACTGAAAACCCAAAAGGGCGGTCCAGGCAAAAATTAGGGATCAAAAGCGTACGACTATGTCCCGTCATCTCGTCACTCGCCTACCAAAAGAAGATTTGTCGAATCGGCAGTCGTCTAACACCTCACAAGGTATCTTCTTCTCTCACATCAGAAACAGGGGCAATAATGAGTTGTCCAAGCAATCTAGTTGCTCTGTCCACCAAGGTACCAAGGCAGGTTCGGCTGAAGAACGTAACCAAGATACCTCCACTCCCCAAGAGTAAGACCAGATTCAGCCATACTCTCCCCCGAGCAGAGTTGATCTCCCAGCAGCCCTGACAAGGCACAATATCTCTAGCAAGTCAGCAACGCTCTCCCCAAGCAGAGTTAACCTACTGTCATCCTTAAGGAAGATGGGTATCCCCAGAAAGTCTCAACATTCCCCAACGGAGTATACAGATGTTCCCAAGCAAGCATCCCCGGCAGTCTTAATATAAGATTGTTCCCCGGCGGAACACCAGACACCCCAGTGGAGCCACTTCCCCAGTACAGTTCAAAAGTTTCCCCAGGAGAGTTGAATCAATCCCCCCCAGTAGGAAGCTTATCCCCAGTAGATTCTGGAAGCTTATCCCCTGCAGAGCACGAACGCGTCTCCCCGGCTTTATCCAAAGGTTATTCCCCACCAGGGCTTATAACTGGGTTATCCTCAGCTAATGACCACAGAAAGATCGTCCTCGGCGAAGTTTCTTCCTACCCCCCAGCGGAGTTCATCAATTCCCTCAACAGAGCTCAACAATGGTATCCCCAGCGGAGTTATCATCAACCCCAGCAAAGTACCTCTCTTTCCCCACAGAGTTCACTCCCCGCAGAGTAATCTATTCGCCAAGTTTATTCCCCAACAGAGTCATCTTCTCCTACCGGTATTCTTGCAACCATCATCCCCAGCGGAAACGAAGAACTCTGTTCTTCAACATCAGCCCAAGATTCAACTTCCCAGCATTCGTCAAGGATTTATTTTCCTAGACGAAAATACATTCATAAACATATCACTTTTCATACATCTTGCTTACATACACAATGCATGCACATACGCATCATATCACACAATCTCATTTCTCCCTGAGAACATCATGACATCATGCATTGCACAACTGATGTTTTGCCTTTTTCAGGAAAAAGGTCAATCCAAAGACGATTACTATCAACTGTTGCAATTCCAGATTCGATACATGCATCTAGCCAGGGCATATCTGTGAGCGATTGATTATGGATTCGATACCTGTATCTAGCCAGGGCATATCTACATTAAAGAGATTAAAGAGATAGCTGGGAAATGCTCCAGATATGGATGTTGTTCTTTTGCTTATTCAGTTTTTCTCTTCAGAGATAGCTTAGAAATGCTCCAGATATGGATGCTGTTCTTTTGCTTATTCAAGACTCCTTCTAGATATAGTTCAAATGTGACCCAGGCATGGCGACGTTCTGATACTTATTCCAGATTTCCTTTCATAGATAGCTTGGAAATGCTCCAGATATGGATGCTGTTCTTTTGCTTATTCAAGACTCCTTCTAGATATAGTTCAGATGTGGCCCAGGCATGGCGACGTTCTGATACTTATTCCAGATTTCCTTTTAGAGATAGCTTGGAAATGCTCCATATATGGATGCTGTTCTTTTGCTTATTCAAGACTCCTTCTAGATATAGTTCAGATGTGACCCAGGCATGGCGACGTTCTGATACTTATTCCAGATTTCCTTTCAGAGATAGCTTGGAAATGCTCCAGATATGGATGCTGTTCTTTTGCTTATTCAAGACTCCTTCTAGATATAGTTCAGATGTGACCCAAGCATGGCGACGTTCTGATACTTATTCCAGATTTCCTTTCAGAGATAGCTTGGAAATGCTCCAGATATGGATGCTGTTCTTTTGCTTATTCAAGACTCCTTCTAGATATAGTTCAGATGTGACCCAGGCATGGCGACGTTCTGATACTTATTCCAGATTCCCTTTCAGAGATAGCTTGGAAATGCTCCAGATATGGATGCTGTTCTTTTGCTTATTCAAGAATCCTTCTAGATATAGTTCAGATGTGACCCAGGCATGGAGACGTTCTGATACTTATTCCAGATTTCCTTTCAGAGATAGCTTAGAAATGCTCCAGATATGGATGCTATTCTTTTGCTTATTCAAGACTCCTTCTAGATATAGTTCAGATGTGACCCAGGAATGGCGACGTTCTGATACTTATTCCAGATTTCCTTTCAGAGATAGCTTGGAAATGCTCCAGATATGGATGCTGTTCTTTTGCTTATTCAAGACTCCTTCTAGATATAGTTCAGATGTGACCCAGGTATGGCGACGTTCTGATACTTATTCCAGATTTCCTTTCAAAGATAGCTTGGAAATGCTCCAGATATGGATGCTGTTCTTTTGCTTATTCAAGACTCCTTCTAGATATAGTTCAGATGTGACCCAGGCATGGCGACGTTCTGATACTTATTCCAGATTTCCTTTCAGAGATAGCTTGGAAATGCTCCAGATATGGATGCTGTTCTTTTGCTTATTCAAGACTCCTTCTAGATATAGTTCAGATGTGACCCAGGCATGGCGACGTTCTGATACTTATTCCAGATTTCCTTTCAGAGATAGCTTAGACATGCTCCAGATATGGATGCTGTTCCTTTGCTTATTCAAGACTCCTTCTAGAGATAGTTCAGATGTGACCCAGGCATGGCGACGTTCTGATACTCATTCCAGATTTCCTTTCAGAGATAGCTTGGAAATGCTCCAGATATGGATGCTGTTCTTTTGCTTGTTCAAGACTCCTTCTAGAGATAGTTCAGATGTGACCCAGGCATGGCGACATTCTGTTACTTATGCAGTATGGATATACCCCAGACACGTCGGTCATTCTACCATTTATTCAGACGTCAGCAATCAGACACAAACTAGATATGCTCCAGACACGGAAGCTATTCTATTTCTTATTCAGATTCACCTATCCACCATCTTTCCAAATGGCATCTATAAGCCCATTCCCGACAAGGTTCTGTCACATCTTTCAGATGGCATCTTTAAGCCCATCCTCCTATCCACCACCTCTCCAAATGGCATCTTTAAGCCCATTCCCGCTATCACACTGCTGACACTCTACTATGTGAGTGCAAATTTCTGGGCACTCTAGTGTTCAATCATCTTCCACCCTCGGATCACGAAAAGAACACAAGCCAATCTACATCCTCAGGTCTAAGAAGATTGAACAGGGGCAACTGTTGTACCCCAAAATTTTCCCTCCATATTCTTCAAAGTTTTGACAAGAATCATCCACAAATGGTTCAAGATCTCTCAGAGGGTTGCACAATCAAACCATCCTCCTAAGCCAGTCAAATCAGGGTTTTGGTTCTTGCAAGGAAGTTGAGGTTTTCAAGGGCTCAATCAAGTCCCATATGCTCATATACATTGTCAAGCACCTACATGTCAAGTTTCAAGGCTCACAAGGTCAAGTTGCACAGTCAAAGGTCCCATTTGCTCAACAGTCAACTATAGTGGCAAAATGGTCATTTGGCAGTCAAAAGTCAAAAATTTTGGTCAACATCTTATTTTGAAGCCACAATCATCATTTGGTCAAGTCTTGACCATGATTTCACAAGAATGGCTCAAAAAGCATCAAGATGCAAAAGTTTCTACTTTTGGACAGCTGAAAAGTCAACTGTAACTTGACCAAGGCATAACTTTTTCATGGTTCATCAGAAAAATCCCATCCAATGCTCATCTTGAAGGGGAGAACATTTCCTACAACTCATATTCACACTCCAAGTCCAAGAAATGCTCTCACAAAAAGTTATCAATTTCAACATTATAGGTCATTTTCAAAAGTCAACAAAAAGGCACTTTAAGTCAAAGACCATAACTTGAGATTGGTAAATAAAAATGACATGGGACCAAAGAAATTGGTTAGAGGACTTCAAGACCTTTCCAAAATGTCCAAGAACATGTTCATATCTTCAAAATTGAGCAAAATATGCATTGGAGAAGTTGGGAAATTTTTGTGAAATGGCCAAAGTCAATTATCCTTGAAATTTCATTTTTGACAAAAGGGGCCCACTTTTTCCACTTGATTCAGCTTGGCCATGCCTCCCACGTGTCCCACAATTTATTTCAAGATTAAAAATTAATTTTTCCATTTTTATTTGATTTTATTTGATTTAAATCATTTTAAATCTTTAAAATTCAAATAAAAATCAAGAAAATTAATAAAGGGATATATTTTGTGTTGAATAGCTTTGAATCACCTTAAAACACATTCCAAATTCGTGCAAGGGCCTATTCCAAGCAAGAATTCAAATTTGACACAAAAATGGAAAGTTGTTTCAATGGAGTTCATGGCATAATCTCAAACATGAATGCAAAGGCTTAATGACCATTATTCTTATTGATACACTTTACATTACTATATATACAAGCCTTCCCAACCTCATTCAAAAAAGAGGGTGTGCAGAAACGGCCAAGAGCAAAACCAAAAATTATTCAAAAGTGAGAGTTCTAAAACATAGTTGCGAGCATCTTCAGATCAAAACAAGCACGTGGTTAAAGCAACCTTTGCCAAGTCCTGAGGCTCATACCGCGCTGTAAGTTCTTCCCATGTCCCCTTACAATTTCCATACTATTTTTTCAATTGCTTTCATGTGCAGATTCTCAAAAGAGGAACACTATAGACCTCATATCTCAACAAGCCAAGTGTCATTCAAGGCAGATCCAAAGGACAAAAAAGCAAGAAACACCATGGTCTGGAGTCAACGTGGGCATAGGTTATCAAAAAGGTCAAACGAGCTGAAGCTTAATGGGCCACAGTTTCAACAACACACCCCCAATTCCTGGCCCAATACCCCCTCCATTTGGTTTATTCTTTTCTTTTCACTTTTTTATTTTCCAATTTAATTTCTAACCTTTTTTTATTTTATTATTATTAACAAATTAATCAATTAGAATTTTCATTAAAAAAAAACCAAAAAAATAGAATTACATCATTATTATTATTATTATTTTATTTTGTAAATAAACATTAACTAAAATAGTTAATTAGGCAATTTTGACTTTTCTTTTAACAATTAAAATAAATTAGAATTAAGTTAAATTTTAATTTTATTCCATTTCTTTTATTTCATAAAAATATAAAAAACAAAAAAATATTTTCTTTTAATTAATTAGTTTAATTATTTAATTAATTGCATTTAATTGACAAAAAGACAAAATCAATTTCTTTTCTAAAAAGGGTCAACACCCTTAGACATTCCCGATTAATTTATTCGCGCGCATTTACTTTATTTGATTATTATGTAATTGCCTTCAAGAATGTAATAGTTAAATAGGTTTATCGCTTTATTTGATTTCCGTACTTATTTACTAAAAAACGGGTCTTTGTAATTTTTGGCGATGTATAGACCCGCGCCTTGTAATAGCGTAGGATTTATGTTTTCGCAATTTACTTTCCGCACCCCTTAACTGTTAACTTGCATGGAAGAATGTATGTAAATGAAAACAACTCGTAGCTCACTAATTAACAAGACAAACATTACTGAATACAACACACAAATACACACACCACTTCTAGGGTATGCCTCACTCGTTGCCTTCGAAACGTGGTCGTCAAGTATAGGACGTCTTAGCGGTCCTTATGTCCATGATCCAGTTGCCTCGAAACAGTTGCCTCGAAACAGTTGCCTCGAAACGGTTGCCTCGGATTAAAAAAGGATCAAGGACATAAGGGTAGCTTCTAAGGTGTCCTACTGTTGCTTCGGTGACCACACTGTCCCTACAATCGAATTGACCCGAACACCTCCAACGGTGGTGCTACCTACCTCTCAATGGTGGGATGGCACTACCTTAAGGACATTTACACAGCCTAATTCCTTAGGGTAGGTAGACGACTCATGGATACTTGCTCTTTTCAAAAACAAACAAAAACCTTTTCACACCGACACTTTCAAAAAGCTTTCAAAACAAATTTTTCAAACACTCTTGAGGACAGATACAAGAGTCATTCAGAAATCTTTCAATGAAACTTTTCCAAACCCACTCACATTTTGAAAAGCAAACATTTTGAAAACATAAGAGCAAGTATCTAAGAGCCCATGGATAACCATGGATAGAAAGGGTGCTAACACCTTCCCTTTCTATAAATCTACCTCCCGAACCGAGAAACAATCTCATAAGGAATTTTGCTGTGCTTTTGTCCTTTCCTTATTGGAGAAAATAAAAGACGGTGGCGACTCTTGCTTCTGCGACATTTCGCGAACCAGCGTTAAACATTCAGTTCTCATTCCCACCGATCACAGCCGTGGTTGCGCCCTTCGGCTTCGATGATTGGTACCCTCTCCAAGGGGGGTCGTCTCCCCGATTGTCGGGGTGACGGGCTTCGGGAGGTGTCTCTGTATTTTCTCTGCGGGGGAGACGGGTGACGTACCTCTGTTCTTCGAGGAGGCATGGTCTGAGGCCTCATGTGTCTCCTCGGGGGTCTTCTGTCGTCCTCTAGCCCCTCAATCTTTCCCCCTGGGCAAAGATGAGGTAGTTGGTCTGATTGATCGCCGCGAACAGTGCTCTGGTCGTGGCATCTGCCTCAGCGGGGGACAGGGACCTCCTGGAATTGGGCGGCTAGATAGTTTGGGGGGCTGGATTGTCTTCTTCGAGTGGAGGGGGGACTGAAGAAGATGAGGTCGTGGCTCCGTCCTGGTTGTCTGAGGGCCCGGGGATGACGCCCCCGGGGGAGTACATTATCGCCGGTGTTACCGGTGTTGTCCGAGGCTCTGTTCTTGTCCGCGAGGTTGTTGTTGGCATCGACGACGCGGATGTTCTGGTCGTCCCGAATTTGGTCAACCATGACGGTGGAAGATGATTTTTAGCTTTGGTCTTTGAAAGTTTGTAAGACGAGGAAGCTTAGATTCCCACAGACGGCGCCACTGATCTTATCGGATCAGACTAGGACCGTCACAGCTGGCTTGAACTGCTTTTGAGTGAGATGGGGGGGGGGGGGGGGGGTACCTGCAAGACACTCCGATGCTAAAATGAGAGACGGAATGGGCAGGCAAAAAGTGTATAGGCGTGTAATAGATTAATACCTGACCCTCTTGGAACATAGGGTATTTATAGCCCCCAGCGCTGGGCCAAGGTCTCCTTATTGGGCCGACCAAAATTGGCTCAATAAAGGAACTGCCAGGTTCTACGTGTGTAGTGGGGACCCGCACGTGGCCCCCTCCCTGGATGATGATCTGCGGAGAATGAGGCCGAACGATGATGCGGTCTTTCCGGAGCTTTGGAGATCCCATAACAGTTGGACTAGACAGAATCTGCCCTACGGGGAGGATGCTCGAGCAGACTCGAGCTGGAGTTCTCCAAGTCGGGGACGCTGCTCGTTGTGGACAACGGCGGGCATCACAGTTGTAGTCTGTGGTCGAGCATGTTCGGTGATGGTCCGCTTGTGCGCACCCCCCGAGGAGCTGCTTGGATCTGGGCCTTTGTTTGCATTTTGGATCAAGGTGGGCCCAGTCCGAAACATAAATCATGTCTCTTAATTATAATAGTTATAATAAAAATATAAAATAAATATTTATCAATGACAATTATAATAAAATGAGACATATCTTTGTCTCTTAAATATATAAATACTGTAACATATATATTTTATTTATCCCAGATATACAAAAATGTGCAAAACAAATACTTGTAACATATTAATATGAAAGATCTCAAAATAAATATTTGTCACTCAAGAAAAATAAGGGACAAATTTTCATTAATATGATAAATATACAAAAAAAAATCGCTTTTCATACGATCAAAATTCATTCGCTACATTCTGTGCATCAAAATAAATTTCATAACAAATACTTGCCAACTATTAATATAAAAAACATTCGACACATATTCTTTATTGATAACTAGCGTTCAAACCGGTACAAAATGTCATTTTGTTCGTTTTCTTAATTTGCACATCATCAAAACACAAACTTATTATTTTTAAAAGATTTTTTAAAAAAAAAACTTCAAACGCCAAAGATAGTGAAAGTTAACCGGATACACTCGTCTGAAAACGATCTTCTATTGAAAAGAATAGATACGCGTAAAACTAAATGGAACGAATCAATGAGAATTATTAACACTTAATTCAATTATAATTGATCACTAATACTTTTTAACTGTAGTCAATTAGTCCAAATAAATTATTGAGTATAAGACCCACAAATTTGCACTTTTAAATTTTTATCGAATAATTGGTGTGTGTAATCACACCAAGTCCAATCTATCTTAATTTGTAATATTAAAACCAATTATAGAAATCAAAGTGATTGTTATAGTCCTTAGCAATAGTTATATCACACTATAAATCCATACACTTGGAACCACAAGTGCAAATTCATAAATTATAGCAAATAAACGGTAAAAGACGAGAAAGAAAAATGACATGTGATTTGTTTAGGCAGTTCCCCCTGTCGTCCTCGCGTGGGGTACTCTGCCCCTAATTCTATAATTTAGAATTAGGATAATTGCTATTATGATTGCAAAGTTTGTACAAGAGATAGAAAATAGTCACCACGATTCAAACCCAATATGTTGAATTGAAAACTAAGCTCCTCTCTTCCCTTTATTCGATTTGAACCAAGTATCTCACCAATCTTTGATAAACCTCCGGTTGTAGCTACCTTGTTGAAAATCCAAATCGTTTCTCAAATCCTCTGCTCGGCTGATTTGATTGCAAGATGGTGACCCCGATTCTTCCTTCACAATCCTCCGATTGTAGCTAC